>OY720670.1:4305909-5505909 GCA_963170745.1 Phymatocera aterrima
AACGAAACAGAAAACAAAAACGAAACGGAAAATGAAAACCGGCAACATATTTTCACTTTCTCCACCATTCCCCATGTATAATGTAGGTATGTACCTACTAACAGAATTTGTTTTCACTGAATTTTGTTTCCCCCAAATTTATCGTCCCATCGAGGTTAACGAGGCTATAATTATTTCCTTGTTCTTCCTTCTTTTCCTTCTTTTCTTCCCGGGCTTTATTTCAGTATTATGACGAAAAAACGTGATAACGCTGCGGAGAGAGATACCGCGCGCGGTGAAGTTGTTCGTCGTTCAGTCGTGTGTCGGTCGGGAGATATTTGGATCAGTTTTACCGCCCGGTTTGTTTGCCAAGTAGGTAACACGAGGCGACTCGAGGATCCTGTGTGTCGAGAATGATACTACCGCTGCCACTAGTACTGCTATTTTTACGTTGGGAAATATATCTATTTGCCCTGGTATACCGCGCCGTGCCATAACACTCAATTTTTCAAACCCTTATTGATATAATATAATATTAATACCTCAAACACGGATTCAGACACGCGTTTCCCGCAACACGGGAACCGTGGCGGGCGCACATCGAGTAAATAATTCAATACTACTTTTTCCTTCCCCGCCAATAAACGCGCCTCGATAACGATAATCCCTGTATCATCTGATGCGCGGTGGTGTGCGGAATGAACTTCTCCATTTGCCGCGGCTGAAAGTACCTGTAAGTATTACATCGACAATGAGATGCTCGTCCCGGGACGCTGGACGTTACATTTGGCGCACAAAGTGGGATCCGAGGTGTAGTTATAGAATTTCCGGAGCGTTTTATATCCCGCCTTTCTTCGTCCCTTACTTTCATTTTTCATCTTTTCCATCGATGTTCGTTATCCGGTGATGCGACGGGGGAAAGTATGTGAATTTGTGAAAATATTTGACGATGCTGTGCAAGTAGCAGCAATGTTACACGGGGGGGTCCCGCGAGGTTGGGGACCGCAGTGTTCTTGAATTTCCCTCCCCCAACCTCCTGCTCCTCCTGCCCCTGCTCGAGCAACTCTCGCCGAAAGTTTAATGGACCAGGAAATTATCATGATGAAATCTTCTCCAATCTTCTGCACGCGGGGAAAAAAAGAGATCCCCTATAGGTTTATATGTATAAACCCGCTCGAGTTGCTCGCGACGATAAACGCCCGTCCTCCGTCAACCGCCCGCTCCCACTCTCTTAGTTTCCATAACCGGAAAAGCCAATTCCATTTCACGTTTTATTAAGATGCGAAACTTTTTAGGCGAAAACAGCGAAAGACGGAGGAGGAAAATAGAGGACGAGAGAGACGTGAATATTGAACGACTCAGACTTTTTATCCGAACAAATAAAATCTAGGACGATAATTAACTCACCCCCCAGCAATTTTATACCTATAAGTATGAGCTATATTTCTTTCGATCGGAGCTTCGGGTCCTGAGGGGAGCCCCTGCCGCTGCCACTGCCGCTGCCGCTGCTGCTGCTGTAGGAGGCTGTGGCAAATTTCAGGCATCTCGACTGCCTTCACGTTTGCTTGGTGCGGTGAGCTATGAGTTACGACCTTTGGGCTGGTTTGAGGCTCGTGCTTCTCTATCTCCTACTACCGCACTAAAATCCCAGCTGATATATTATTACGTATTATTGCTTCTGTTCGCGTTATTTATACCCATATAACGTAATGCCCGCGAGATCAAACCGAGTAGTCGGGCCTCTCTCTGATACGTCACCGGTGGCTGTATGGGTGTATAGGTATAGGTGCAGTAGGTAGCTGTAGGAGGTATCATCTCCCTAGAGATTTTCTACGGACGTTTTTTCAATACCTACGGTATTATAGAATACATCTATATCTATCTATTTATCTATCTATCTATCTATCCATCCGACTATCTATATCGGTATGTGAGAACTGTAGCATATATACCTGTATATAAATAACATGAATTCGCAAAACTATATATTGTGTACTACATGCTCAATATTATTTTACTCCTTCTTCTTCTTCTTCTTCTTTTTCTTCTCCACGGTCTTCTTTTTGATTCCGGCGCGTGACACTTCGACAGTATGAAATCCTATACCCCGTGATATAACTGACACAGCGGCTGTGGATAGCTATGCGAGAATTAAGGAGGCTGGAGCTTGTAACGTTGCAACGCAAACGAGAAGAGGAAACAATAGAGAGAGAATGAAAAATCGCTTGAAATTTTTCAATTAAGATTTCGAGAACGATCTTGTCTTGTCTTGTCTTGTTTTGGTTTGTTTTGTTTTCAGCGGTTTTCGGCAAATGCGGGGGCGACGGGGTCGGGGAATTTGCGAGAATAGTTGAAAACGAAAAAGAACATGAAAAAACGCAGATTTTTCTTGACCGAAAGATTTCCCGCCGGAGTTATTTTTCGCGAATTCGTTCCGCGCCGAATGTTGTAATCTGTTCCGACACGTGAGAAACGAAGAAATGCATTTTGCATCCATGTTCATCAAATTCAATCTATTTATCGTACATACCCTCTATACATACGTGGAAATACAGTAGGTATATAGGTACCTACAGGTACCTGATGGACGAAAAGAAGAGATTCGAAAGAGTATATATATATATATATATATATACACATGCATACAATGGCGAGGTGGAAGAAATTCATGTTACTTTCCCGTTCGAAATATTTCGCCAACCGCAAAACGAAATGAAAATGAGAAATTCGAAATGAAGAATAACGACGAAGGAGTTGAGTAAATAAATAAAGGGAGACTGGATACAGGTATATATATATATATATATATATATGTATCGTAGTATATCAATACAGGCTATGTCTATGTACTGCAGAAGGCGAGGAGAACATTTTTGCTTACAATTATACACAGGTATATACATATATATTATATGGTATATGGGACGAATGAGTGAATGCGGTTTAACCGCGTCAGCCTGGAATAAGGCATAAGGGGCTTGTGCAGCGGCCGCGGCGCGGCGGGCGGAGCAGAGCAAATAAAGAAATGTTATTTAGCATTCTGATGCCAGATGAGGAGTTGAAGTTCGTTCGTTGGTTTTTATTTCATTGTTAATGGACAAGGGTTTCCCTCCTCACATATATATATATATGTGTGTGTAATAAATATACATGCATGCATACGATCCGCACGCACTTTAACTTCCGCAGCACTCCGCAGGCAACAAATCTAAACTTTCATCCACAGCTGTAGTACAACAGTATATATTACATATGTGTATGTGCATACAGATATATATATATATATATATATATATATATATATATATATATATATCTACCATTGACGCGCCGACGGAAGGACGTACGTCCGCGAAACTTATAAATATTTATAGTATATGTATATCTATATATGTATATTGTGCATAGAACTCCGTATAGCAGTTATTCCGTGTGTATAGTTATGAGAGGCATATTCTGTTTAAAGTTTTTCCAAAGATCGTGGGAATCGAACGCTGTCCCGTGGTCCGCGTACTACCTATATAATATATATAGGTTTTACGCAAATTACTACGTATGTATAGGTATACACACATATATGAGTAGTAGTTATCAAACACCGATCTACGTACTATGCATGTACCTATATCGAGGTGGTCCTCATGTGGGGTCCGAAAAGAATTTCCTGCCGGATCCCGTCAAAACGGCTCCAAATGGTGAAAAAGAAAAATTCCCGAAATTTTTGCAGATTTTTATTTCATTCCCTTCGTATCGCCTATTTTTATTTAAAGTACAAAATCAAATTCACGATACATCGAGTTGTAATTTTACCGCGAGTGTGTCTCGCTCTTTGAACCGGGGATAATTTCACGATATTGCACAGCACAGACGATTTGCATGACGAACATATTTTCGATCGCCTTGCATTTCGAGTTGAAGGTTTGTTGCATTCGGTCAACAAATGGACTGAACAGCTAAGAGAAAAGAAAATGAAAATGAAAATGAAAAGAAGATGAATCTCGCCGAATATTCGAGAACATGGATTGTTTCGCTACGATTAACCAAAAAATAAAATTTCCAGCCGAATATAGTGGATGAGCGATAAGTTTTTGAACAATTTCATAATTCCCGCTCAATCTGGCGGACGTAGGGAATGAAACAAGAATCTGCGAAAATTCGGGCATTCTTTTCTTAGCATTTGGTACCGATTCGACGGGTCAGACGTGAAATTTTTTTTCAGATCCCATATACAAGGACCATCCTGTATGGATATGTGTCGGTGTGTGCAGGTGAAACCTGTAAATTCTGCATTCGAAGATGGAGCGGATTCATCTGTTTATGGAACGCTCGAACAGAACCGTGTATTTTTGAAATATGAGTTACGCTTTTCGCACGGTTACTGCTATGTTCTTGTTATTGATTGATTTGAATTGAAAAACGGATTACAGGACTGTTTCACGTCAAAAAGAATCAAAAGGAATATGATTAAGTTTAATAGATATTGTCTAAATAATATAATTGAATTGTTAAATAGTTTCTCTAAATTCTATTGTTTGTTATTTTTATTGAATAAACCATGCCACCTAAACGATGAGCTACTCCTCGATCTGTTAGAACTATTCATTTGCCCGTACCATCGACATATATACAGGGTGACTCCGAAATGGCAGTAGAGCTCTTACTACCGGATTCCTGTTCGAAGAGAGAGAGAGAAAGAGAGAGAAAAAACAAGAGAAAAAGAAAAAAAAAAGATATTCGAAATTTGGTTAATAGATCTTTGTTCGATCGGTCACAGATTTCTTGCAATATATATAGCCTAGCTAATCGGAATGTAGTAGATCTGGTGCGACGCACGCGAGAGCGGCGAAGAGCTCTCCGCGGTGAGCCCACGCGCGTTTTCGGACGCGTGCCTCACACCGGTCGCGTCGCTAGGCGGGCTCACCGGTGACGATCGCCCGCTGCTTAACGAATACGTCTTATCGGCGACTTTTTCATCACAGCTGTTGAAAGAAATTCGCTGTGAGCTGTGAATGAATGAATACGGCGAACCGATTTATTCGATACGTCTTCGTTGTTTTCTTCAACGAAGAATTCGCTATCGCCGATTCACGGGGTTGCCCGATATTTGGATATACATGTATACATATATATATATATATATATATACTGCATAAATCATGAATAACGCCGAAGTATGTAGAATTGCCGCATACCTGTGTGTATATCCTCGTATCGGTGCATGCTTCCGGGGTTTTCAAATATCAATTTTCGCACGAATGACACGGAATTTCGACGCCAGTAAGATAACGAAGACAACGAAGTGTGACGCAATTAAGACGAATATTATATATTTACGGAAAAAGAGAAAGTATTGTGATCGGCGTATATCGGGCGATCCACGCGTTTCGTTCGAACTACAATGACAATTGAATGAGCGAAAAAATTCGAACGACGGACCGTATATGTATGAACACTTTGTCCGACCACTGGAAACGTACTCGCGTGCCTCTTTATCGTTGAATGTATCGCAGCAACTGATTTATCGCAGTTTGCAGAATTTCATCCAGAAAAACTCGCGGGCGGGAAAAAACGATTTTTTGTTACAAATCTCGAAGAGAAATGAGAAGTTAATTCGGCCAGGTGTTTGTATTTGTAATTTACTGGGCAAATAGCGAAACGTAATATAACACGCTGGCGCCTAACGAATTTGTAATAACCCGAGTTTACTTTGTCAAATTTACTTGGCACGTGATTTTCCCACGATGATTTTCGTGCGAGAACCACCCCGCCCGTGTAACATATTGAATTTTTATATATATATGAAGATAAACTATGGCCGAATGACAAAATTATTGAGATAATATTGAGATTATTATATCGCTACAGGACGGAATCAAATGTCATATTTTTTGATGCTGGAGGCGGTTTTTTTTTTCTTTCGTTTTCTCTTTTTTCGTTTTCAATTATATATGTATATTTATATGTATAGATGTACAGGCAGGTAAATATTATCTGTTTCATCGATCTTTCGCAAAACTTGATACTAATTTTGTCTTCCTTTCAAAAAAACACATAATCGCCACTTTAATTTCGCACGTGTTATGATTCCACTATATATTTTGCACACACGCATACATAGAAATGATGAATTACATACCTATACCTGTATATTGTGACCATGCATACCTATATACATATGTATATGTACAGGGCATGTCACGTTGTATTGATATAGGCTGTATGGGTATTATATAAATGAAATATTACATTATGTATGTATTACATAAAGGACGCGCGAATATTGAAATTCAATTATTTTGCCATATAGTACGTTACGGAAATATCACATTGAATTTGTTACAGATTAATATATACTCATGAAAATTATTTAGCTATCCGTTTTTTTCCGCTTTTGGGATCGAGAAAGAGAGAGAGAGAGAGAAATATTATTCATAAAAACCATGTGTCCAACGTATTATGGCCCGGAGATGATAATTAACCGCGATTAATTAATACGTGGAGACTCGAGAGGATGCTGTACCTACTCAATGCTTGACGTGAATAATTGAGGTTATGCGACTTATTTCGAATGTTATCAGAGCCGACGCACAAGAAATGCGAAAAAGCCGTCTATAGCGGGAATCCGCATGCAATCCCGAACATAAATATATTTATGTTAGGTATATCGGAAAAAAAGTTGCTCGTCGAATGCAATAATCCAGCGACGTGATCTCACACATGCACGGCGTGGATTTGAGAACCATTGAAAATCATTCGTCATTCGAATAATTACGCCGTGCGAGATTTCGTAACGCTATATATTCATGTACATATCGCGTGCAACGATAAAAAGTTTTTCAACGTAGATACCCGCTATATCTAGACTGCTGTTTCGCCTTCTTTGCGCGCGGGCTCCGATAACAGTAGAAATAGGCGATATAACCTCACTTTGCGTCAAGTATTGAGTAGGTACGGCATACTCTGAAATTGGAGTCGTCGCATCTTGAATTTAGAGTAACCGTTTCGAAAACGGGAATCGTAAATTTTTGCAAACGACTGGTACGATTTTGATGAAACTTCGAGAATTCGTTGACTACGATGGCAAAAAGTGGCTGAATATTTCACTTTTTCAAAACGTCGAACGGATTCGATAAAAAATGTATATTCCCTGTGTTAGCTGGGTTAGATCGACCGCGGCGACTCCATGTTGCCCCTTGAGAAAAACCGTACCTACGTACATGTGTATGTATATAATTAAAATTAACGGGGATCGACGATATAGTTGTATAGGATGTACATGGAAAAAAGCCCCCCCCCCCCCCCCCCCCCCGACCGTCGGCCATCCAGAAACGGCAATTATTCGAATGAATAGTAAAATTATGACACATTTTTGAATGGTCGTATTAAACGTACAGTTTTAATGCATCACAATCTACATAATGGGGACTTTTTCCGATATCAATTTAAAATCGTCTCGGGTATATACACATACTTATAATATGGGAATATAGACGAGCTACATTATAGTATAGCTGTATGATGTAGTGGTGTATAATGTCAGGGACGTAATAAACGTGAAATTATACATGAATGAATAATTAATTGAGTAAATATTGTGATAAGTATGAATATTGAAAATTGTTATCTACCGTCCGAGATCATTAGGGGGACCAACGGGTGTACGTATACCTAATGTACCTATTTACGTGTCTATATATATATTATATATATATATGTATGCATATATAATTTGCATCGATAATTGCAGAATAACTGGTTATATTGATACACCATTTCTATATACTTTATATATGTAGTATATATTTATGGATTAGGTATACGTACGCGCATGCCGTATTATAGCATGTACCTACGTACATAATGAGGTTTCGTAACGCTTCTGATGTTACGTTGAAATGCAGTTCATAGCAGCAGCAGCAGCAGCAGCAGGTATATACTGCAATACATAGGCATACATGTATACCAACTTGATATGATACCTGGATTATACCTGCAGAGCTATATAACGGATAACCTAACCTACGGTGCGAGTGGTTTCTTCCCATTAGTCAAATATGGTATAGGTATATTATACGTGAAATTCCCTTCTAAACTATGAAACTCGCATTTCATTTCAATATACCATAACAAAACAGAAAAACCTGGAACGTGATAAAATGAAGAACTGCATACGCCTCTATGTGTATATACATTATGTATCACCTAATATAGACTTGCGGATGGCGTGATAAAAATGGCAAAAAAAACCATCATCTTTCGCGCAATAAAACGATCATATAGATACACGTATGATACAGGATAGCCGTTGAATAGAGTGTCTTACTTGAGTTGATTTCTTTGTATTTCTTCGTCCGAACTATCTATTCTGTCTCTACTCGGGTGAATACAGGTATACGCATACATAAGCGGCGGCTAGATGATGTTATAGCACGGTAGGTATATATTATTCAATCACACGGGTTAATATTTTATCATTTTAATTATCCGTCCGGCATCAACAGCGCTCGTTCAATTTTGACGACTATATCCGATAACGATCTTTTAATATTATATTACGCGAGTATGCCTGTATATATATATATGCATATGTATACGAACTGGCAATGATGATATTCCGGATTCATAGATTGATATGAAACGAGAAGAGAGAAAAAAAAGGCCGTTTCAGATATTACTTTTCATATATGATATTTGAGAAAAAAAAAAAAATATATGAAGAAACCACAAACTAACGAAAAAGAAGGAAGGAAAGAAAGGAATAGAAAAAACTGGTCGCAATGGTCGGTTTCGAAATCTAATAAACCTGCTGTATGCATATGATATATATATACACATACATACCTACTTTGACGAATTACTAATAATAAAACCTGTTCATCATCATCGTCATCATCCTCATCATCATGATCATCGTCGTCGTCGTCGTCGAAATGCGCTTGCTCATAGTTAATTTTTCACAGCGCCTCGTCGTAGTCTTGATCCAAGAATATATAAAACGTCTCGTAGGTATGTTATATTATCGTGGAATTAAGAAGATCACCTGGAATCTGGTGAATATTCAAGTTTTATCCGTTAATCACACTTCACTCAGTTTTACTAATAAAATTCATAATAAATTGCTCACTTTTCACCGAAGACGAAAAATATCTATATATATATATATCATATATATATAAGATATACGCGTGTCATAATTCTCGGGTATGCCGAGCGTATACGCATACTTGATTCTATGCAGAGTCAAAAGCAATTAATTCGAGCGGAAGTGGTAGACGTACGAGATGACTAGCGACAACCAGTTCTCGCGGTGATTTTAACGGGTGGCCGGATTGCACCGTCCTTAATTTCGGTGATCGGTGCGAATCGGCCGTTCGCAGCTGTATATATATACTTACCTACGTGTACATACATGGATGTGACAAATTTTTATATATTTATACACGATCGTTCTAAGATGCTTGTTTATACGTATATATATGTACGTACGTACGTACGTACAATCATTCAGCGGGGGATTGCATTTCGTGGCGTACGGGTAAAAAATTGCGCGCTCGTTAACGGTCGAGGTAGCCGATTTACACCGTTCTCATCCGTGCGTATACAAAATTTTGAAAAAGAAGTGTAATAATATTCATATTATGTCAGACCAGTTCAGGAGAAAAAAACGTTTTTTTTCTTCTTTCAACCGCTACGTCAAAAAAGTTGTCGCTTGCGGCCGAAGAGAAACAAAAGAAGCGAAAATTCTCGCTAAAGCTGAGCTCAATAGGACAATACATTCGGAGATCGCGATTTTCGTTTTCGATTTTATACATTTGAATAACACGTAAGAATTATAGCGAACTTAGATTTTTTTTTCTTGAATTCCACTCAAGCTATGCGAGCGAATGCGAGAGAATCACATGGGAGAACTCTTCTGCTGAAAATTCAATATCCCTTCGAAAACGAGCATCGAAATTTTAACTCGGATCTCGATTTGATTTAACCCAAAAAATTTGGAAAAACTGAGAGACAGTAATTCGCGTTCGATTCGTATTGTCTTCCAAAATATGTCACGTCAGAGAAAGAGTATCGTGTAAAATTTGTTTCACAGGTAATTTCATCTCCTGAAAATATATCTTCGCTCGACGTATCCCGATGTTTCGAATATTTCCGAAGTTGTCGTTGAAATTTGCAAAAATTCAACGAATTCATATCGAAAATGCGATTAGTTCTCGCGAATTCGCAAGATTCGAGAAAATGTCGAGAAAATGTTTTTTTTTTCTTCTTTTTTTTCATCTGTTTCTCCCGAGAGAATCAAATTTCCCGCAAGAGAGGTCTTCCGGTATTTTTCCGTATCGCGCATAGCCTAAGCCAATCGATACGACAAATACTTCGAGTTCGCATTTCTCACGTGTAAATCGAATGTAAAATCGAAAATTGAAAATCGCGACCTCTGAATATTTTCCGATCGAGCTGAGCTTGAGCGAGAATTATTATTATTATTATTATTATTATAAATATTATTATTTTCATTATTTTCCGCCACAAGCGACGGTCTGTCGAGGTAGCGGCTGAAAAACAAAATTCTTTTTTTTTTCTTCCGAACCGCTCTAATAGGTATAATATATATAATACATGTCATATTATCTACTCTATTCAGAGTTTTCTTTTTTCTTTCTCTTTTCTCTATTCATTCCGTCCTTCATTCGTCTCCTTCGTCTTCTTCATTTTACTGAAATCTGCAATCGCGGCTTTAGAATTTTACTATACAGGCACCTCTGCACTATGTACTATGCCCATACTATTATATACATACCTATACATACCGTCCTGATATAATTAGGCGTTGCATTGATACGAAGGGCTTCTTCACCCCCTGGGCGTGTGTGTTGGAAAAGAAAATAAACGTATTTAACTCCGCTACGCGGCACGTATGCTGCAATATAAAACCTTACTTGGTTTTTTTCCCCCTTTTTTTCTCTTTGCCCAGGTTCGCAACGTTATGCGCATCAATACCTACGAACGTTAGCCAGACCTTAATTAATAATTAAACCAACCAGCCCGAGTAGAGAGAGAGATCGAGAGCTGCAGAGCGTTCACGGTAGCAACTCGATAAACCAACGGAATCCGTATCTTCCTTCTTCATTTTCCGTTTGTTTTTGTTACTGTATGTAGGTATATAATAGTACCTATAATAATTTTTCATCATTCGCTCTCGTTCAGTATAGTTCTAGGTATAGAGCCGGAAGACGACTTGCGGTCGAAAATTGAAGTTAACCGCCTTGTATGTACCTGATTACTACGTAAAACGAGTACAACATCAACCTGATTCCGAATCGTGTGTTTGAAGGAGAATTTAGGCATTTGGGTACCTAGCATAGGTATACCTAAGCAGCCGTGTGTATATATATAGTGTACACGTACACAGGTATGGATATCTATATCGTGATCGTCGATGGAACTCGCTGTAATCGAACCAATTCAAAGTTCAATTGAATAATTGTGTATTTTAGACGAACGTTTTGTAAGTACCTACCTAGAATAGTCAGTTTCGAAAGAGAATCGTGCCTGTTGTCTCGTCGGACAATAGAATAATGTAAAATGACGAGAAACAAACAAGAAAGAAAAGAACAGAACAGAACAGAACAGTCGCGTAACACGCACGCAAACGCACACACGGATTTTCGACATTTTTCGTGTTTCTTTTCGTTCCTTTTTTTTCTGTTGTCGTTGTTGTTATTGTTTTGTTTTTTTTTTCTCCTTCTTTCTCTCTCTCTCTCTCTCTCTCTCTTCGGTTCCGGCGCGTTTTCGACCTGACCCAATGCATGTAGATATGCATGTATGTATACGTATGTATGTATACGGATAATCGTACAATATTAGCAATTCAATCATATAAATTTCAAAATGTGATAAACAGCTTCTTTGTAAATTGAAACAAAAACTCTAGACTTGAATATATATTTGTCGATAATGTGTAATGAAAGATTCATGTTCGATTGTCAATCGTTGCAGCTAGATTCTGTATCCTGTAATGACAGGGGCATATAGTATATATAATTAAATAGACAAATTTCTAAACCCAAGGTTATATTCTACGTACATCGAAGTACGTATAGCTGGTATCTACGTACCTGAGTTACATACTATACACATCGATAATAAAAAAACAAGCGGTCTTCGGCTGAGTATAATGGGCCAGCCTTTGAACTTACCCTCCTCACATTTGTTTCGATCACGAATGAAAATGGGAAATCAAAAATCCGTTGAATCGTTCTCAAGATATCATCATTTGCGGAATTTTGTTTCTTTGAAAAAAAAAACAAAAAAAAAAAAGAAAAATCCGAATTATTTTCGATTTTTGCCAGCACATTCGACTCGCCGATTTTGAAGTTAGCAAATCCAATTTTAGATTCGTGATCGGCGATCGAGGAAGCATCGGGTACTACATCCGTTCATCCGTTATGAAGATACCATCATTATTATTTAATTTCTTGTAATTTTGATATTCAAATAATTCGGAAGCTCCCGAACCGATCGAAGCCAAAATCTGATCAGTTCTAAGTCTGAAAAAGCCGCGTCGATTGAGCACAAATTCATCAAAATCCGATCACTCGTTCTCGAGATATACATCTATCGTCAGGAAAACAACTGATCACACACGGCACTGCAGACACACGCTACACAGCGTCCATCTGAAAATAGTCGGAAATGATTCTCTACAACTAAAAACTTGAACGTTTGGTGAAAACTTAACTTTTCATTTTCAGGGTGATCACGATGAATTCCCTTTTTCTCTGTAAACAGAGAGAGGGAAGTTAATTATGAAATTCACACATTTCCCTTCACCATTATTATTAATATTATTATTATTATATCGACGCGGAATGATTATTCAATGATTATGAATTTCTACAATAAAACGAGATATCGTAAATAACGGCATAGATATATTATTGGAGGTATGCTTAGTATAATGATTCATTCATTCCATGTTCACGTTCACACGATAATTTACGTATCTAATATCTATAGGTATATACAAACCTCACTTGATATCCGTGCATATACGGGTAACCCGCGATCACGAGTTGAGTACATCCATACACACACACACACACGCACACGTATATATACCCATACGATTGATCACCGAAGAACTGGGCAGCAAACCGATCTGTATGCTCTACTAATTTTCGCAATTTAAGCCTGTTGGCAACAACTGCGAATCAACTGTTTCTCTTG
Organism: Phymatocera aterrima; assembly: GCA_963170745.1. Taxonomy (NCBI): domain Eukaryota; kingdom Metazoa; phylum Arthropoda; class Insecta; order Hymenoptera; family Tenthredinidae; genus Phymatocera; species Phymatocera aterrima. Next base: position 4,319,113 of record OY720670.1, read on the forward strand.
CTTTCCATCGCTTTCATTCTCCTTCGTTCTTTGTTTGTTCCACTGTTTTACCATTTTTGATTCTTATCAATTGTAAAACGTATACATACATAGGGTATATACCTGTATTTTGTGTATGCTATATTATATGAAAAACCAATTGTAATTATGAATCGAATTGTATCACGAAGAATAGCGAGACAATGGATAGAAAAAGAAGATTTTCGTCCAATTATCATTTTTTTTCTGTACACTTTATATTATTATATTATATTATATATATTATATACATATATGTATAATTTTTACAACACACACACACACACAGAGAGACACACAGACGCAGAATTCGCACGCGCGTACCTACCATTATTTTTGCCATTATTATAACCTCACGCTCGGAGTCTCTTCTCTATCGGTATAGGTATACATATAACTATAGGTAGGTATGTATGTACATTAATTTATCCAACGACTCCTTTATGGTTACTCCTTCTTCTCTCTCCACGTTTTATTATTGGCTAACGAGCTTCAAGCGCAGCTTTCTCACGAGAATAAAACATCCGTAATAACGAATTACGTGTGTATATTCAGTTTTAATAATCCGCAGAGATGAACTTCACGGTTATATGCGCGTATAGGTATGTACCTATACATACATGCGTATACGTCCGATTAGGCTTATTTTTCCTTATCTACCGCAAGAAATCCTCTATGACCTGTCGAGGAATCTAGGAATCCGCCATTACCGATTCACCGATTGGGGGGGGGGGGGGGGGGGGGGCGATGTTTCAGATTCGCACAGTATCCTGGTACGCGATTTCGTGTATATACCTATCCCGCGAACGGAATACACATATGCGGCGCACAAATTTATTCAACGTGCATATATGTGTTCGGAATACGTGTAGTGAATCCGAGTAGTATATGCAGTGCTTACCCATAATATAAGAATGGCTGTACGAAGTCGTCGGTTTCTTTGCCACGGAACAAGATATATTATAGGTATATATTACACCGGGGAGGTGCAGCTATACGTGCGAAATTTATTCAGATCGCGGAAACACGGCTATAGGGGATTGAGGTAGAGAAAAAGAAACGAATTATTATTATCGGTAATTATACATAAAATTTGGTATATGAATTAAGAAAGAAATTTCAAGGTCTGTTTCTACTTCAGTTTCCGCGATGCGTTGCGTATACTGCGCCTGCACGCATACGAGTACGTGCGTATGCATATCGTACATACGCATGCATACGTATCTGGCTTACACGCGCGCACGGGTCAAGGGAAAGGGATGTGCGAAAAGAGATGCGATATGTATGTGGGATAGAATCATCACGAGGTTATAACTGATAGGTGGTATGTATACACTTACCTATAAACCTACGCACGCACCTATACCGGCTATATAACGGCTGCAAATGTCTTCGACTATAAATAGATAACCCTCGTTGAAGGGCGCGACTGCGAGATATATATCCACGTGTATGCATGTATATACACGTGAGTATATATTGTATGTAGCTATATGCAGGCGGCGTGCGACTTGAAAACGGGAGGTATATAGATAGCGGGGAAAGCATACATACGTATATGTATATCTCAGGCCTATAAGTAAATCTGGTTTTCCTAAAATATGTAAAAGTTCGTCGTCGGCGGCGGACGAAATTCTAAAAATATAATACACCAACCAACCCCGCGGACGCATACGCCGTATCGGTATACGCGTACGCGCATACAAACATAGGTGTACGTACGTTTACGTACGAATACATATACCGATTCCCTTTTCCTCTCGTATCTCTTTCGGAAAGCCTAATACTTTCGTACACCGCAGCGGGGCGGGTGAACCTATACAGTGTACAGTATACAGTATACAGTATACAGTGAGCGAGGGAGGGGGAAGAAACCTTGAGATAAGGGGCGAAGAAGGGACGTACGCGTATGCATGTATATATATATACGTACTATAAAGTAAAGCGTCAAGTATAAAGGTATATATTGCACGTATAGTATAAGGAAACGAACTGGAGACGGGAAGCCCTATTTATTTACGTATGTTACACCCCTCAAAACTGTGTAGAGAGCTGCGACCCCGCACATTGCACGTTACACGCCTCTCTTCCAACACTCGCTCGAGAGCCGCGTGACGCGTCGCGCGTCGCGCGTCGTCCCGGCGCGGCGCGAGGAATATGCGAATAGGAACAGCGTTAGGAATGAGGAATAAGAACGGGAACCCCCGATTCTAGACTCTCTTGGCACGCGACTAAACCCCCGCTGTTTTACATACCTATATACACCGAGCAGATAGGATTCTACCTATACCTGTTCTAGGTACCGCCCGCAACCCCTGCGGGACACGCCAGTCTGGTAATTGTTGATCTCTGCTCTTGGCCCGACCGCGAACTTTGCTCTTACAATTGGTCTATATCCACGTTACACTGCATCGGACGAATTATCAATTGACTTCTTTCATTTACGCATCTTGTAGAAACAGTGAGCTATGATATCGATGATCTTCGAGTGCCTCTTTCGGGTATTGTACCGAGATTTGCACTTCTCGATTTGAGGCCCTATCTGAGACATTGTTATGCAAGACATTGTCTCGTTGACTTCAATGAGACTTTTCCGTGCGGATGCGGTATTTTATCGGAAAGTGCAGGCTGACTGGTTCATCCCGCGAAAAGTTTCAAAGAAATTCCGAGTTTTCAGGGACATTCTGATCGTTGGGTTAGGTTTGTTTGTAGGTTAGATTGGACAAATTCGAATTGCTGATAGAACTCTCCGACATTTCGCGGAGATGAAATAGTTGGCCACTTTCTGCCAAGACACCGCATCCGATCGACAAGGTTTCATCCAAATCCGTTACGTGGTGTAGGAGTAGCGACGAATCGCGTTTCCGAAGTGATAACAGTGATTCTCTCACAACAATGAGAAACTCTCGGCGCTAAACGCGGTTTCTTCTGCGTATGTAGGTAGATACAGAAAGATTCTCGATGAAATTATTTTGAAAAAAAATAAGAAAAATCTAAATTTCACGTGATTTTGTTGTATAAGCATCAACGGCATAAACTTCTATAGCCTCGCATATCGTTGATGTAGTCATTCACTGTACAAAAACGGGAGAAAATGGTCAGGGGTCGGGGAGCGGGAGGGCGTGGCGGGAGGGGGGGGTGGGGCGGTCAGGTCCACGGCCCCCGAACACTGTACACGGGCGTCTGGAGATTTTTTCTTTCTCGATGTTTGTTTCTCTCTACCTATATACATATATACCTATATATGAGCAGCGAAAAAGCCCGCAGGGCAGGGAGCACTGTGCTCTGTGCTCTGTGCTCTGTGCTCTGTGCTCTTTGCTCTCTGCTCTCAACTGTTTAGGGAATATGTACGATGCTCGAACGCGTGTGTCGTACATTCATCCATCCATCTAACTATTCCTCCATTCCACCATTCCTCAACAATTCTTGCATCTCGTGGATGCCGCAGTAACATCAGCAGCGGCAGTAGGCAGCGGTATATGGCTTGGCTCGATCTTTCACAAAACTTGTGTGTGTTTCTAATTTTAGGAAATATCTCGCATCCTTCCTCTATACCTTATTATACTTTTCCCATAGTGCTACCAAACTACTGCTGCTACTACTGAGTACTGCCACAGATGCAGATACAGATACCGCAGTAGATACCTATACAAAGATAATACCGAATGAGAACTTGTTATTCATTGTCAGACGTATTTCTGCCCCTCTTTCTCTTGCTCTCGCTTAACGATTATCGGGTGACTAGATTACATGATCCGTTTCAGAAATTATAGACAAATTTAGGTAACATGTACATGCATACGACGGAAGATTTTGTCCGAGAAAGAAAGCAATTCCTTGCCGTCGCGCGGTGCTTTCATACGGAATTGGTCAATCAACTTTTGATCGTACACAGCATGCAGTATATGTAATAGAAATCAGTCGGAGGATAGAAATGCAGGCAATTTTTGCGCCGATTTGAAAACCGTGCATGCCTCGCGTACGTGTATTGGTATTATTGATGTGCGTAGCATAATAGCGAGGAATCTAGGAAAGGAGAGAAGAAAAGAGAATTGAAATATGTCATAGCAGCTCTATAGCCGCACCCACGTAGCGGTTATTAGGCACAGTATTCTCTGCATTATTCCGCTGCCTATGGATCCGGAGAGAGAAAGAGGCAAATGAAGGAGATGGGAGAGAACCACGTACGGTATAAATAATACGCACCTATACAAGAAATGAGATTTGTATCAATAGACTTTTGAGTATCCTGGTTCAGGACTGCGGGGGGGAGGGGTCCATGCAGGCAAGCGAGCGAGGGAGTGTGCCGAGAAGAGTGTGCCCATAACTGCATATTGCAGCAGCGGGAGCGGGAGCGGGACCGGTCAGAGGCATTAACAGAGGACAGCAGAGGACAGAGGACAAAGAATAAGTAGAGGGTGCAGGACTGTCCTGTCCATGCAGGCCGATGGTTATACTGTACGGACCAAAGTTGTCCTTTATGGGCCAGCTGCCGTTGCTGCTGCCGCTGCTGATGCCACGAGCCGAAACAGGAACACCCACCCCCGCTATCTCACAGCTGGCCCAATGCTCCCCCCGTTGGTCAGCTATAACTGACCAGCCGCCCACGCAGCGCAGGTTAATACCTACGTCTGTATCCGCAGTATCCACGTAGCGCATACATATACACGACACAATGTTATAGGTTCGGGTTCCGGAATTAAGGGACAATGCGAGGCAGACCCGGAAAAGCCAATTCTATTTATTATGCCTTATCCCGTAGGCCACCGTTGTCACGGTACATAATATGAAATTTAAGGAAACTCGAAACTCTCCGGTATAGTGAGTACTCCGTATGTATATACGTACGTATACATGCCTATGTATATAACATGAAACAGAGATGCGGGGCGGCACAGTGATATAGCGAATGTGCCGGAGGTTATAAAACTCCCTCGACGCATTCGCTGTAACCAGGTTTCTATGATTTTTTTTCTGCGGGCTACACCTAGGATAATGTCGAGACGCCACTGATTCGTACTGAATGAAAAAAGAAAAGAGAAAAAAAACCCACGTGTATAGAGAGGATAGATGATAGGTAGAACGTCTCTCTTTCTCTCTCTCTCTCTCTCGATTTCGAGCGATTTGCCTTGAAAACGGAGAGAGAGAAAAAAGATCGAGAAGCACCCATCATCTGTGCACGAGACGTTATACGGTGGAGATAGATTATACTATACCTATATACCTTCAGCGGTATGTGAGATAGGTAGGTACAGTATGATTGTACAGGCCGAATAAGGCCGAAGCGATGGCATTAGTGACGCCAGGTTGACCCGTTGGTCAGGAGGCAGCATTTAAATCGCGGCTTTTTAACACGCGGGGTTACGTGGAGTGGGAGTGGGAATGGAAAGATGGGGGCGGGGGGATAGGAAAAAAATGAAGAAAAGCAAAATTTTCACTACACATGCTACACGCATCTCGTCTCTTTCGTTGGGTACCTCGTGCTCAACCGGCTCCGATGTATATCCTCTTCGAGCCCTCTTTTTCCCCCGGGCGATCCCGGGTGCAAATAGGTTAACTGAGCGATTAAACCTCTCAACTTTCATCCTGCGTTTACTATACCTGTATAGGTATATTATTAATAATGATATACGGAGCGATATATCTGCGTATCAATTTCAGATATGAAATTTGACGATAAAATCTGTTCGAGCAACTTGAATGAGAGAATAATTGTTGGATCAAATTTTGCGACGAGATAAAAAAGGAAGAAGAAAACGGGGTTTTGGGCATAAAAGGAGAAGAAGAAAGAAATAAGGATACTAACGACAACGACAACAGTAATGACACAAAAAAAAAACAACTGTCCTCACATACAATTTTAGATATATGTATATGCCTATGGGATTCGCGATTGGTCACCTTTTGTGTATAGAATCATAATGCGGGGGACGTATTCTACTCTTACGAACACTCAAGTTCAGTCTGAATGCGGTATATATATATATATATATATATATATATGTATGTGAGTGGATATATGGGTTGGCATGTACCTACATATTATACCCTGAGTTCTACCCTGCACACGTGCGTGACGAATTTGTGCGCCCAGCTCCTCGGTCTTTAACAACCTCTCGGCGCGGCGTGCAGGTTGCATGGTTCTATGTTGTTCGTCCCGAGGTTCTTAATTCGTATGGATATATTATAGGTAGATGAAGCTGGAGAATGATATTTTACGGTCATGGCGTAAGAGTATGTATAGGTATATATGTATGTACGTACATGCGTGGCTACGTATTTTGTGGAAGAACAAACACAAAAATCGATGGTATAGAATGCATAATGATGATCTGCAGATTGCAGGGAATAGGTCTCTAGGATATTATACCAATTCGTATTTTGGATTGATCGGAAGAGGAATCGGCGAAAGGAAGATTATTAATCCGCGGCAGCTCGTTCGTGCATAATTAATCATATTCACGCAAATTAGAGATTCGTCAGTTTCGGATTGATATTGAGGAGTAAATTCGGAGGTTGGGTGTTGGCGACGCGACGGCTGAGATGCATAATTTCGTCGAGAGAACTAATTGTCTCTAGCTCCGTTCGTCTCAGGTACTGCACTCGCTTAGACTAGTGAAGAAAATCTGAGATCCTGTTTATCGCGGTTGCAGGTTCGAATCACCGACCAATAGATTTCCGATTTTCCGCGCACCGCGGTGTTCGACGAGTGTAGCTACTAGGACGAGGAAAGCTTTTATCTGCGGGAAAACGGCGGTCCCCGCTGATTTGCAGTATCAGGCTAAATGATTAATCCGCAATTTCTATGATCCTGGACAAATTTCATATGAAACTTGAACGCAGAGTGTGCAGCAGCATGAGTGTGGAAAATAATTGATACCCTGCACCTACGATATCTCACAATCATTGATCCTCGAATCGGGCTCGCGCGGCGGCTTTTCTCGTTGCGCGGTGAAAGTTATAGGCATTGTAACGCGGCGATGCAGGTCGTTATTGTCGTATTATAATACCTATATATACTTCACATAATCATCTTGTATATTATATTATAATCGCGTTGTTATGTCGTTATTATTATCAGCGGTACCTGTACGGCTCGCGGTTATGAGCTCCTTACCACGGAGAAGAGCGTGGATCCCGTGAGTCGTCGTAAAAGGACGCTCCTCGCATCGTAAAGACGTATCAAGCCGGAGGGCTCGGTTAATAAGGAACGCCCGCATCAACGACCCCGAACCCGAACCCGACCTAACCAAACTTCATGGATTTACCTACCTACCTACGTACCCCAAGCTTCTTTCTATATTTTTCGTTCTCTCTGCACGATCATCGTCGCACGTACAGGGCGTACCCTTCTTCACTATACACCTTGCCGTTTTCTGGCTCGTAGTTTCAGTAGCGCCCCACTTTCGACTTTCAGGGGACTTCGGACTCCGTTCAGACTTCGTTAAATGTACGTAAACCGTTTCGAAAATGCGAATGATAAATTTCGGCAAACGACGCGATCGATTTTGACGAAACTTTGAGAATTCACCGAGTGCGATTGCAGGAAGTGGCTAAGTATTCCACTTTCTCAAAACATCGATCGGATTCGATGTAAAATCAATATTCCCTATGTTAGCTAGGTTATAGATGGCCGGCAGTGACTCCAAATCCCCCTTAACGGCCAGCGGATATTCGTCTGAAATTTGGCGCTTCGTATATTGAGGTTAGGTTTCACTGGATGCGAAAAATTTCGAAAAATGCGGTATCGGGTATACCTACATTATGAACCTAGATAGGCGCGGAATGAGACAGAAAGAAGAAAATGTCCAATTCAAAATACTCCGAGGAACCAGAGTAGAGATATTGGTATAACGAGATGAGCGTAGGTATATCGTGCATAGCTACATAGGCATATACACATACGCATATACATAAACATGAACATATATGCTAAAGGAGGACATTAAAACCCTCTTAGGTACAGTTTGTCGTATCGGATAAATATCGGCGTGTTATAAGCTCTGCGAGTCGAACCTCGGCCAGGTATCTGTAGCAGAGCAGTCGAGCCGAGGAAGAGGGTATTTTTGCCTGTTTGAACGTCGGCGCGATCGCTGCAGGATTCCTCATTTTCCCTTCCTCTTTTCGCAGGTAACAGCTAGCGGGGGGGTTTTTGCGGGGTGAGATAAGGCCGTAGTAGGTATATATAGAGTATGACAAGTAGGTACGTCCTTTGCTTCACTTCATACGGTCGTCCGGAGAGAGAACCGGAGAGTAAGCAAGCAAGCAAGAAAGAACGAAAGAATGAAAGAACGAAAAATAAGAGGAACGGGGTGTACGGAAGAAAAGAAAAAGAGGAAAAGGAAAAGGAGAAGGAGAAGAAATCGCGGTGTGTGTTATACGCGTTCGCGATCGCGGTGCGCATCGATCGGCCTTATTTATTCATTTGCAAATAAATAAATACCTTATATACCACTGCAGGGTGGTTATACGGCGATGTAGCTTGGCGAGCTCGGATGATAAGATAACCGGCGACCGCCTCGAACTATAAGAATCTCATTTTCTTTCTCTCTCCTTCTTTCTCAGCTCTGACTATAATGCGATCTTGTACCCGTGCAGCTACAACAAACACTGTACCACCGCGATCGGACGTTGGAAAACAAAACCGAAAAAAAAAACAAACAAATCGAAGAACAAAAAATCACCTTCCACGCAATCATAAAATTTCGATCATCGATTATATACTGTACTTATTTATACATCGTTTACTCCACAGTATGAGTACGACGTACACTGGCTGCGGTTGATTCAGACCCGCGGTTCGTAGCTGAGATCGTTCATTCGAGTTGATAACGCCGAATATCGGTTCCGGTGGAGACAAAAGAAACTCTTTCGATGAAACTGTTCGTGACAGCTGTCTGCACCGATACCGTGCAACAGCTCGGAACAGGGATCGGCAGAGAAAAAAATTATTATTCAGCAGCTCGTTCGTGCATGATTGATCATTTTCACGGAAATTAGCGATGATCCTTCCGTGTCGAATTGATAATTAGAAATGAGTTCAGAGGTTAGGTATCGGTAGGGTTTGTAATTTCTTGCTGTGTTCGTCTCAGCTACTGCACTCGCTGAGACTCTAGTGCAGGAGGAAATCTGAGATCCTGTCGGTTTGTTTCCAATAGTACATTTCAGATCTAGCTCCTGCACTAGTCCCCAACGAATGTATAGGTAGGTACGGCTAACGATAAGCGCTAAGGAAACTTTCATCTCCACGAGCTAACCGGCGGTGCCGGGTGATTCGCGGTGCCAACCGGAATGATCAATACAAAATACGAACCGGCTTTAATTGTAGATCACTCGGGGCTAGTGTAGGTTACATTCACAAAATTTTGTTCCTAAATCTGTGTATATATGATATCGATAAACTTGGAAAGATGTCTACGAATTTTGTTATTATTCTCAATTTGAAGATGACGATCCGAATCGTACTAGAGCGCGGAAAAGAAAGGGAGCAGAGAGAGAGAGAGAGAGAGAGAGAGAGAAATGCAGCTCTAGAATAGACATGGCAGAGCCTGCTGCAGAACCAGAGCTGTGTGCGTGTATGCATTTACGTATACTTATGTATGTAGAGAGGCATGTGAGCTGTAGAACTCACCTACCTTACGGGAGTACCTATAGTCCTACAAGGTGCCTTCACCCACCCCTAACCTCCTCCACCGCGATACTTGAAGCTGCTGCAGGTAGAACTGAACTCGGGGTATAACCTATATGTTATCCATGGAGGCGCACGGGGCGGTCCTAGGAGTCAGGTTGAAAGCCAATGAGATTTTGCCACGTGGGAAATTATATTTCTGCCCGCTCGTTATTCTCTGACATATGTATACAGTCCAGCACGAGCGGGCATATAGGTATAGGTATATAAGTAGGTATTATATCTATACATGATCGCTGCCGAGAGCTAAGCTATAGTTACGAGACCGCGATAGGTACACCCACACATACCTGATTATATGTATACATAGTATATGCCTGTGACGAATATCTAGAAAATATACTTTTCATTCATATGAATACGATGAACGATTTGCTCCCATGTGTTATTTCGGTCATGCATGTACACGGAGAGAATTTTATGAGAAATTTCACGATCATAATTTCATAGCAATTGAAGAATATACCGGAGTATGAGGCTCTGTCCTATGGAAATACAGAGAGAAGCTATATATTTGTGGTTCACCTCGTCAGAATTGTATCAACCCTTCCAAGCCTGTATTGGACAAGAACCTCATACTCAAGTTTGTTCCACCGCGATTGCTATGAAATGATCGTCAATTTTCCTATAAAATTTTCTGCGTGTATGTATGTACGTACGTACATCCCTGTCGCAATTGTCTATGCCTATACCAAATACGTGTATTCGCGGGAACAAGTTTTTCCCACCGCGTGAGAGATTTTTAGTATGCACAGGGGCCGATCGCTTCGATAGAATGAGTGATCGATGATCGCGATTGTACATTTTTCGTTACCAGCTAGATATGCTCGCGGAATTTTCATGACACGTTGCTGATTTCATTGAAAAATTGGAGGGTAATTTCGTATGATGGTACATTATGGTCGTATGATGGCCGGTGCGGCAAAAACAGTAGAACCACCCCCCCCCCCCCCCCCCCCCCCCCCCCCCTCTCCTCTCCCTCCGTGACGGAAGGTCGAAGAATTCAATCGTACATGTTTTATTGCTATCCGCATAGGATGTGATGGAGAATATAAGAAATATGAGGAAAAATGAAGGAGGAAAGCGATAATGAGAGCAAGAACCTCGCTTTGCACGTGATATATTTATAGTTTGGATATATACCTACACAGTAACCTTCGGATCTCTGCAGTCGAAACTGATAGTCGTGATTTCGTGAACGGTTTGGCGCGGCGGGGCAGAGGGTTATAGGTATAGAACCGCGACAAGAAACAGGCTTACGTACGGACCTCTACACGTTATACTTCGGGCATCGTCGAATCGTCGGATCGTCGTGTTACCGAATCCATCCCTTCCCCTCCCCTCCGATGCAGACACGACGATTCATTCACTCTCCTCTCCTCTCCTCTCCTCCGCTGCGCTATCGGTCTCGAACCCCGGGACCCCCGGAACCGCGTGAACTGCTGCACAAACGCGCACTCCTGTTGTCCGGTCGTATTATAACCGGCGAACTAGATTACAGGCAGATCGAGGTATCGCGCGGGACGAAATCGAATAATCGCGATCGCTAACGAAACAAAGGAAAACCAATGCGACGGTGGAACACGTTCCGAGTGTCGGGTTTGAGCGGAAGGGAGATTTGAAAGTTTGGAATAAAAAAACGTATCGTAAATAAAGTTATAAAATACGTATATAGGTATATATATATACAGATATATCTATCTGTACCGTGTACAGTACGCATATTTAAGTAGGCTCTATACATATCCCAGGTAGATAATGATAATTCATAACTGTGCGGTGAGTGGCTGAGATTAAGCCACGCCTCAACCCCCCTGATTTATGAATCGCTCCGCCCATCCTGTCATAACCGGCTTTCCGGTAACTCGCGGTGGGGATTGGCCGAGCGGGGAATGTTGTGGAGGGGAGGATGAAGCAGAAGCGGCCAGGAGAAGGGATCGGTCGGGGAAGTGCGGCGCAAGGGGCGGGAGGGGGGGAGAAGTGACAGTGGCGTACGCACCTACGCGCCCCCTAGTAAGCGGTTAGTCTCTTCAGTCGGAATTTATCCTCGCTGCGTGAATGACGGATATATCTAGTATAACGCGGGGTATAAACGACGGTTTATACACGCAGTCTATTTTACTCATAACTTATTATTATACATAAACTGTATATCATATATAACTCGACGCTTTTATATCCTTTCGCGAAACGCCTCACGTCCTCATTCGTGAATTGAGATTGTGATTTAGTTTTAGATTTGGATTTGAATTTGGATCTGGACTTAGATTTAGACAACCGCGGCGGATCCGCGGTCCGAGTGATTTGTTATACATGGGAACACGCTGGTCTGTACGTAGCCAACGCCAGCTACAGCTGATACCGGCTCGAAGTTGAACCTGTTCCGTTCTTCTTCTTCTTCGTTCAACTCCGTTCGTTATCTGTTCGAAAAGTGGCAAATAAAGAAAGAAACGGAAACGGAAACGGAAACGTATGTAATAAAATCTTGAGACTGTGGCTTATTTGGGGAGAAAATGCAGTTGATGCGATGGTCAATTACGAGACGATTGGTACGACGAGGTGACAAGCAACGGTCAAGGGAAACATCATTGTCAGCTGATTTCTGTCATCGATCTACTACTGCTACTGCTATTGCTACTCCACGTAATGATACCGGTATATACGTTTAGATATGTACCTACTATTCATGTACCTATGTATGCGCTGCTGCAGCTATGCATATATGTAACACAGAACCGTAACTATTGTAACTCAACTAACTCGGATACGGGAATTTATACTTTTCTAATGAATGATAGTGTAGTTATGCGCCTGTCCCGACTTCGGGTACGATGCCTTCAGGTTCAAGTGACACCGGTGAATCGCGCGGTTTAGCGTAGGTGTGTACATGTGCATACGGATAATCTCGGTGTTTGATAATCACGTGGAACGCGAAGTGCCGATGAGATCGAATCGTTGTTATTTTCTTGTAATTATATCAGGTATTCGTACAATATATATGCATATATATATGTATTGGAATTATAACCGCAGCTGTGAAAAACGTGATTTTACAATTTATTGAACTTGATCTTAAAGATCGATGATTATTACATATGTATATATATATATATACCTATAACCACAAAAAGAAAGGAATTGGTTGGAAAGTCGTTGTTTCCCGTTTTTTTTCTGTTTTTTTTTTTTTCACTTCAGTTTCGCGCTTTCGGCGCGTTATATTCGTATATGACGGAGATTCCAGGCGGGCGTTAATTTCGCCTCTATGTATGGTATAATGTACGAAAACCTTTGCTCGGTGTAGTACATACACATGCGGATGCCCTATGCATATTTCATATCTTTGTTATGTTATATCGCATTGTGTTCCGTTGTGTTCGCGCGGCTATACTTGGTTATAAATATAGTAGAGACATAGCTATATTAATAATTAAGGTGTAAGGTACCTCATGCCGCCTCCACGTAGGTGTAATATAGGAGGTAGAGTATTGCCATAGCTGCGCTGCTCCACGGCGGATACCGCGCCTGACTCATTAATAACAACAATGTTACTTCTTTATTCAATTTATTCGGTGTCTTTGTACCGCTAATTAACCACCAGCCACGTGCCGTCGAGTATAATATGGCCATATTTTGTTTTTCCTTTCCCGTCTTATTATTTATTTTTTTGTTTTCGTCGTTGACACATTATTGTTGTACATATTCTATTATTATGGGACAACGAGAAAAAAAAAAAAAAATACCATCCATATTATCATAGTATTATTATTATTATTGTTATTATTATTATTATTATTATTATTATCATCATTTGAAACGTTTCAAAAGTTGGAATTTATGCGATAGATAGGTAGGTAGGTGGGTACCTACAGAATGAGATAGAATAGATATTCCTCCATCAGCTAAGTAACACGTACAGTGTATCCGTGTATAATAACATATCATTATACTATGATACATACGTTCAATTATCATAGTATAAGTATATAAAAAGATAATGTATGTAGACGTATATATAGAGGTGTAGGTATATATATTCAATCATATAATATATTTCCCGATTACTTTTACATTGTTCGTTGGTCGTTGTTTTCTATCTTCAATTTGAATTCAAATTAATATTATCATTGAATACAAAGATCGATAATATGAATAATAAATTTGGAATTTAAATTACAAAATTTGTGGGATGGCTATATACCTATACACGTACATAGGTATTATATTATAATGTGATTTAATTATTTATAATACGATTGACTATATGACGTTGATTGATGCGTGTAAACCAGAGGTAGATAGTCATGTACGCGCATACCTGTGTACGTGTGCAAGTGCTACGAACATCTGCGTATGTGAGAATATGCGTTGTGAATAATACGCGCATACTACATAATAAACGAGAGACGAATTCGAAATTCGTTGAATAGTAAAGGAGGTCAATTACAATATGAACTGGAATATTAAACTCATACCTGTGAACGCTTAGATACCTCTACATAGCACGTTCTCGGCTGTTCAAATCGCTTAGAAATTTCGGCATTAAATTTATACCCGGATTTGAACCGCTAGATCAGATCAAAGTGAAACAACCAAGCAAAAAAAAAAAGTAACGGAAGAGAGTTTCTATTTTACCGATCGTGGGTTAACCTTCCTAGCTCAATGGATAACAGTCCGTCCGTCGGTAGTCGGCCGTCTTAGATTTACCGTAGCGTGGTAACTATTACCACACGAGTCTCAGGGGGTATCTAGTATAGGAGAATCACACTCAGCTATACTGTAATAACGATACTAAAGAATATTTTTTAATTTTGTTATTTCAGGAGACGGAAACGATTCCGGATCTGAGGGAGAGGAGAGCGGGGGAGGAGTCGGTGTCGGAATTATTGGGGTTGGAGAAGAGGCGGTCGATTTAACATCATCACGTTCTCACCATGGCGATGATGACGAGAGAGAAGATCGAGGTGGCGATGAATTGCCTATGGAGGAGGACTACGAAGACGGTCTCGAAGAGGCCGTCGAATCTCACGACGACGAGGAAGAGGAGGAGGAGGAGGGTACGCGGAAGCAAATACGTCACCGTCAGGATGCTGAAAATAATAACAGTTTTTCTGAGGGCGGAGCAACCCCGACAACCGGAATATTTCCCCCGGCTGGCGCCAGCCACGTAACCCTCGAGGCATTACAAAACACAAAAGTAGCGGTCGCTCAATTCGCAGCAACGGCATTAGCCGGCGGTGCAGACAGCGAAGCTGCCCTCCAAGATCTCGCCCTCCTACAAAGCACTTTATACACCCTCCAGCATCAGCAGGTCTTTCAACTCCAACTAATAAGCCAGCTACAACAGCAGCTCTCCATAACTCATAACCAACCGGCTTCAGCTTCCGGCGCCCATTCCATCGGCGATGGAAACCCTCCTCAAGATTGTATCAAGGAGGAATCCCCATCGCCCAGCATTCACCCGAAGCCCCTTTCCGCTCTGACGTCACCACCCGAGTCCCGACCTCCCAGTCACCACCAACACACAACGTCGCCGAGTCCGTCAACGCCGATAAGCATGTCACAAGAAATCATATTACCGCCATCCAGCGCTTCCCCAATTGGACTACCCCTTCAGGCATCGACGGGTATCAATGTTCCTGCAACTGTTGGGGTCGGGGTCGGAGTTGGAGTCGGTGTTGGTGTTGGTACTGGCAGTTGTAATGTGTCACAGGCGACGAGGGCTAATATTCAACAGACTAATGGCAACAACAGCCATATGTCACTTTCTCATCAAATGCCGTCGTTATGCTCGATTAGTTCCTCGCTAGCCTCAACTATAATAACGAATACCGATCCCCCGCCTCTCCATGAACCAAACACATTGGAAATGCTGCAGAAGAGGGCCCAGGAGGTCCTGGACAACGCGAGCCAAGGACTACTGGCTAATAATCTTGCAGATGAACTTGCGTTCAGGAGCGGAAAGGGCTCGAGATTGTCACCGTATGATTCAAAGTCTGGAGGAGGTCGTGGCGAGCCATTCTTCAAGCACCGATGTCGATACTGTGGAAAGGTCTTTGGCAGCGATTCGGCACTCCAGATACACATCCGATCACACACAGGTGAGCGACCCTTTAAATGCAACGTCTGCGGAAGCCGATTCACCACCAAGGGAAACCTGAAGGTTCACTTCCAGAGGCACACCGCCAAGTTTCCCCACGTTAAAATGAACCCTAACCCAATACCCGAACACCTTGACAAATATCATCCTCCTCTACTTCAGCAATTGGCTGCCCCCGGACAGAGGCAGCTTTCTTCACCGCCCCCCTCGGCCCCACACCATCCCCCTTTTCATCCGGCTGCCGCGCACGGATTCCTTCCGCCCCAGCCACCCTTGCCTATCACACTAGCCCTACCCGGTATGCCACCCCTCTACCGAGCACCGCTACCGGTCAACCACTGCAGGGACGAGCAAGAGGTACCGGAGAATTTGAGCAAACCGATCGGTGCCGCGATTTCAACCCCTTCACCTCGATCCCCAATAACTACCCATTCGAATTCGCATCATTCCTTTCACGACCATCCGGTGCATTCGACTTCCCATCAAAAACACCAGCAGCAAACGACGCCGGGCCATGAATTGAGACTTGAGACTGCGAGGTCGCCTCCTAATACGACGCAGGAGTCACCCACGGATCCTTCTTATCGACCTGCGAGACCGACGAGTCAGGAAGATGGGGCCGTGGATCGCGTTACGCCTAAACGTGAACCCGAAGAAGCCGAGGAAACCGCCGAGGAGGAGATAGACGATTATGAAGAGACCAGGCGGTATCTTTGTGCATCGCCACAGTCGACGCTCAATCACCCAACCTCTCAGGCTCAGAATTACGAGGACTGCAGTATGGACAGTAAAATGAGTGGGAGACTCCATGGAGACGGTGATCTGGAGGGGGACGAGGAGATGGAAGAACAGCCGGAAAACCTCTCTAGCAGAGGAACCACAGGACAATTACCTCATCAGACTATCGGATACCCTGGAGCGTCACCCGCGAGCAGTAGCGCGAGTAGCGGAAGTCTGCAGACGTCATTCGCGGGGATCCTGTTTCCCGGCCCACCATCTCATCACCAGTTACCTCACCATCAATCGTCGGTTGGACCGACTACCCCGACTGGACCATCGGGGGATATGATGGTGGATCCAGCGCGAGACCCGGCGATATATTCGAGTCTATTACCTAGGCCTGGGAGCAACGATAATTCGTGGGAAAGTCTCATTGAAATAACCAAAACATCGGAAACATCGAAGCTCCAACAGCTGGTGGATAACATCGAGCACAAACTCACCGATCCCAACCAGTGTGTCATTTGCCACCGTGTTTTGTCATGCAAAAGTGCATTACAAATGCACTACAGAACACACACTGGCGAGAGACCGTTCAAATGCAAAATTTGCGGACGCGCATTTACAACCAAAGGAAATCTCAAAACTCACATGGGAGTTCATAGGGCTAAGCCGCCACTCAGGGTACTTCATCAATGTCCTGTTTGCCACAAAAAATTCACAAATGCCCTCGTCCTCCAACAACATATCCGTCTCCATACCGGCGAACCAACCGACCTAAGTCCCGAGCAAATTCAAGCAGCTGAGGTCAACGAGTTTCCATCCGGGTACCCGCACCATCCTCTAGCCTCATTTTTACCTCAGGGTTTTCCATCTCTCCATCCCGCAGCGGGGACCGGTTTCACCCTGGGGTTTCCTCCGTCACGGGGACCACCGCACCTTCACGAACGTCACGATAATCATATAGAAGGTAAAGATTCGCGGCACCACTTGCACCACCATCATCTTCATCATCATCTCCAACAACAACACCAAGAGAGGTACTTGGATGAGCAGGGTGACGAGATGGACGATCAGGATGATGACGACGATGGTAGAGATGATGATGACAGATGTGAAGATGTGCGGGAACGACAAAGCGCCGACGGTGATGACAGGGCCGATGATATCCACGAGGAAATAGAACGACGGAGACATTCATCGGCCCCGTTATTCTCGACATCTTTAGCCGCCCTTGAAAATCAGGTCCGGACAATTACCACCACATGTGCGAACAGCGTTACAACTATTCCTAGAGCGGTCTCTTCCCCGCCGATCAACCACCAATATAATGGAAACGACAAAACAACAAGTCCACCTTGCAATGCAACTGGCACCCCTCTTGATCTCACGCCAAGGGCCTCGTCGACCCCGGCCGATACCTCGACGTCGACTCCCACAGCCACACCTCCGCCACAGCCACTGCCGCCACTGGGCACGCATCACCCTCCGCCGCCAAATCCGTTCGGTATGTTCGCCGGTTTACTTCAGGCAGTTTCTTCACCACCATCGACCAGCTCATTGAGCAATGTGAGCGGTGTGAACAGCATAGCGACCATGAGTTCGACCAGCAATCCTGCAAGTGGTACAGGCAGTGGGCCACTGGCCTCGTTAACGACGTCCGCAGTCCTTGCTGCAACCTCCACCTACAACCCGCTCGGCCTAGCTGTCGGAGGGCCAGCAGGTAGGCGCTGCTAGCAGCAGGGCGAGCCAGGGTTTCCGCTACACCCTCCTTGACAGTATCTGTCTTTTTCCATCCCTCGTCACCCTTACTCACTTGACGACATCCCCAGGGATCGACAAATCGGTGCGAAATTTTATATGAAAATTAGGAATTGCGAATTTTATTAATCCACTGCCGCCTCCTCAACTGTCCAGACGATTCTTCCCCTTCGCCGTTGATTATCCAAGACGCCGATTAATCCTTAAAAATCTCCAAAAAATAATCCTGACGTGGTGTAGCCGGGCCCAGCACTCCCCTCTGTCTCTTATAACTCTATATATGTATGTAAATCTCGTTAATGTCATATATCTAGATCATTTTTTCTTCTTTCTCTCTCTTTCTCTGTCTCTTTCTCTCTTCATCTCTCGCCCTCTCTCTCTGTCTCTCCATGTTTCTCTTCTGACTTCTTGTACCTATACATATAAATCATACGGTATAATTATCTATTGCCCTAATCCCAATATTTCCACAATCAATTCCACACGTCACCGACAAAACGTGCCACTTTTTGCAATTCCCAATTTTTTAATTCTGTTTATATGTATGTTTATTTTTTTTTGTATTTATTTACATTTTTTCTCTTTTATTTCACACTGCCAAATCTCATTCAAATCATGCGTTTATTCATCATTACTATCGAATAATAATATGATTTTTGATATCACATTATATCATTGATTATTATTATATACATACCTGTTTTTGTATCATAATATGTCATAAGTATATAGGTTTGTTTTGTATCATCATTTTCGTTATTATTATTATTATTATTAGTATTATAATTACGGTATTATCAACATCATTATTATTCTTATGATCATTATTATTATTATTGTTATTATTATTATTATTATTATACTATTAATAGTATTGCCATTACGATTATGATGATTACTTCTATTATTATTATTATCATTATTATTATTATTATCATCATTATTATTGTACGATTATTAGCATTAATATTATTATTATTATTATTATTATCATGATTACGACGCATATATAGCTTCTTAGATTTGAAGAAATGACTCGATTATGATAAACAATGGTTCTTTCTTTTCACGTGTACTACTACTACTACTACTACTACTACTACTACTACTACTACTACTACCACTACTACTACTACTACTACTACTACTACTACTACCACATAATATGTAAAGCTCTGAATAAATGGCTTTGTACAGAATAAACCTGCCTCCACGCTTGATCCCCATTCCCTTAGATTACTCTTCAAAGCATCGTAGCAGTAGGATATATTTTTGTATTCTGTTATTGTTATTATCATTTTGATTTTCACTATTATCATGATAATTTTTTTCCTCAAAATTCTCGTTATTTGTCATTCTCTCTGAATAGTGTAGTGATCGTACGGTCCTTGAGATGAACTTGTTTTGCAGTAATATGATGGTAGTGTCGTCGTTTATACGTTTGTTCGTTCGTTTGCTCGTTACATCTTTGAATGTTATTGATAATAATTAAAGAGCAATTCGATGGTATTGAAAGAAAAGAGAAAAACAAAAGAAATTTTGGTTATATATATACGTTTGCAGAGATGAACGAATCGAAGAAATTGAATTCTTGACGTTGAAATTTCGAAGATAAACGATCAGATTGTACGCAGAACGGAGTATACCTATAAGTAGGTGAAAATAGTCAAGTTAGTTAGACACACGTCATTAGTAGACGGGAATGGAAAAGAAAATTAAATGAATAATAAGAGTGACGTAAGGTGAAGGGCTGCTGGGTAGGGAGAAGGTCGAGCTGTCTCGTTGTCTCGACTGTGTAACTTAGATTTCGCCTAATTTGTTCCAGTACGTGGAAATACAACGTGCAATATCTGCTACAAGACATTCGCTTGTAACTCAGCACTGGAAATTCACTATCGAAGCCACACCAAGGAAAGACCGTTCAAATGCTCTGTCTGCGACCGTGGATTCTCTACAAAGGTAATGAGAACGGAGAAGAAGGAATGGTACCTCGAAATCTGCACCATCATTATCATTGTCATGACTTCCACTAAAATTGATATCTCCCCATCCATAACATTGCCCACGTGTAGCAGCTCAGCATGCTTAATACATGTACAGATATAAGGGCGGGAAATTAAGCTCTCTCTCTCCCATTGCATAGTAGTATTGTCATTTATTCGATCATCAATGATCAAACTTGCGCTTTGGCTATATAGTATGACGGTGAATAATGGAACGGGGGAATATGCACAGGTACTTTTCTTTTCTTTCTTTTTTTTTTCTTTTTTTTTTTTTTTTTGTTTGTTCATTTTTTGTTTTGTATTGTTTTGTTTTTTGTCTTCCATTGTGTAGCGGCTCGCTATACGTGCGAAAGAATGTTTCCATAATTGAGATTGGCATGTTGGCTCATGGTGTGATAAACTTTCAGACCAACGGTTCGTGGGAGGACGTCTGTTCCTGCGCGAACCAAAGGAACCCTTTTCCGACCAACATCACTACTACCACAACCACCATCACTTCTACCACCACAACCACAACCACCAACACCACAATCCACACTAGCCCCCAATACAACCACCTTCAACCACCACCACCACCACCACCACGGTCACCCATCAGCAACCACGAGAGGCCCAAACGTAGGCGGCGGCGGCCTGAGGATAGGAAGAACCGGGGGCGGTCTGGGTCCGGAGGGGGGCGGCATCTGACATATGCTCCCGGTCGCCTGCCCCCGCTACTGCCCCCCGCCCTCGGGCTTCTCACCTCGGACCACGTCTTCCTGGTAAGGGCCTCCCGCCGAACAATCTCTCATACCTCTCTCTCTCTCTCTCTCTATCTCTCTCTATCTCTCTCTTTCTCTCTCTCTCTCTCTCTCTTTCGCTTTCTCTTTCTCTCTCTCTCTCTCTCTCTCTCTCTCTCTCGTTCTTTCTCTCTCTATCTCTGTCCCAGTCTCTGTCTCTCGTTAATATATTTCACGCCAGTCCCTTTTCACGTGCTACCTCGTATGATAAAATTCCCTGACGCAGCCTTCAGGGGAGGGTTGGATGAAAATTCTGAAAGCTCTGATCATCTATAGAAAATACGCTTGAAGAATCTTGAGACTCTATATATTTCATGAAACAATAATCCGAGCCGCACTGTAGTTCCTTGTAACCGACTCTTCTCTTCTCTGATCACGCCGAGCTGACTATTTGAAAAATTCTGATCTGCAGGGAAACATGAAGCAACACATGCTGACACACAAGATACGTGATATGCCACCCCATCTTTTCACCGATGCAAAGCCACCTGGGCAACAACAACAACAACAGCCACAGCAGCAACAACAACAACAACAGCAGCAGCAACAGCAATTGATACAGGAACTAGAAACATCCAGAAGTCCGATGTGCTCGGATGATTCTAGCCTACCACCGCCACCTCCGCCGCCACCGCCCCCGCCGCCACCGATGCCACCGTTGGCAATGGAGTCGGCAGTCCCAGTGAAGAGGTCGCCACCCGAAGGTGATTTGCCAGCACCAAAAAGACCACCCAGTAAGTAGAAAACCATTGATTCATGTTTCGGTTACGTTGGAACGGTGGAGAGCGAGTTTGTTAAATTAGATTTTATCGGTAATTAGGAGAAGAGGGTCGAGGGATGTTTTTGAATCTTAGTATGTTGTTTTTTTTCTTCTGTTTTTTATGGTTTAGCATAATCCTGCTTATACTGACTCATTAAATCCTTCTTTTAACCACCCCGCGGCTAACATCACTCACACTATTTCACCAGCCTGCGGTGATTGGCTGTAGATACATAATTCACGAATATGTATATGCAAAATAAATTCAGAAGCTATAATAACTGTGCTTGGTATATAGTGGGGAAACGATTCTTCAAACGCAACCCACCACAGCTAAACGACGTGCATACGTAGAGCGAAAGCGAGAGCGTACCTAAAGAAAATAAAACGAAAGAGAACGAAAGAAAGAGAGAGAGAAAGAGAGAGAGAGGGAGAGAGAAAAATAGTGAGCGATCAGTGAGAGAGGGAAAGGGAGAGAATGTAAGCTCGGAAAGGGCAGGGTGAGTTTAGCCTCTGTGTGTGTGTTCGCAGGCATGCCCAGCAAGCATTTGTGCCAAGTTTGCAATAAGAACTTCTCCTCATCATCAGCCCTTCAGATCCACATGAGAACTCATACCGGTGATAAACCATTCCGATGCACCGTCTGTCAGAAGGCCTTCACCACCAAGGGAAACCTCAAGGTAGTTAGAACAAAAAATCGTCTAAACAAACGAACACAAAAAAAAAAATAACAATTAGCAACAACAACAATAACACAAGAAAACAACAAAAAAATCTAAGTATGAAGTTGTTCACCCATCCTCCTATTCTATATATAATTTCTCTCATCACCCATCATCGCTTTGATACTCTTCCCTTCACAATTTTCACGCGGTAATTTGTATAACGGGTGTATATATATATATATATATATATATATATATATATATATATGCTGCAGAGGCACACGCTGTTATACTTGCTTGTAATAACCATGTAACACAGAGTGAGATTGAGTGGGGAGGGGACGGGGTGTCCGGTCTATCTTCGTCTCTCGACTTCTGGGGGAAACGGAGGAGCAAACAAAAAAAAAAAAAAAAAAAAAAAAAGAAAGAATTCATTAATTTTTTTCCATCACTTTCAGGTTCACATGGGAACCCATATGTGGACGAATGGAGCCTCTCGACGCGGTCGTCGAATGTCGTTGGACCTACCACCGCTACCAATAACGCCCAAAGATTCAGAGTTTCTTCAGCGAAGACCGGACCTATTTTATCCATACCTACCCGCACCATTCCTTAACGGTGTTCAGCAAAAGGTATATAGTTTGACTCACGATAACCGCGGCAGACCTATTCATTCCGTAATATCACTGCACACATGACCACGTCACCGATGCCACGGGGACGTAAGAGACATTATACGACCTCTTGGCGTTACCGAAGCCGAAAAACAGATGTGACGAAGAAAATTTTATGACATTTTGGCACCGAGGGGAATTCGGAGTCCCCACCGGCAATCTAACTTAGCTAACACAGGGCATACTCATTTTCCATTGCATCCGATCGAACTTTTGAGAAAGTCAAATACTCTGCTGCTTTCTGCCATGGTACTCAACGGATTCTCGGAAGTTTCATAAAAATCGATCGAGTAGTCTGCGTAAATCTACCATTCCCGTTTTTCAAACGGTTTCTGTACATTTAGGACAGTGAGTCGAAATTCCCCTTAAAATCGTACTTTCCGCGCTCGCGTTCTTATATCGCGTGACTAATGGCAGAAGGTCGTAAGCGACGAAAAGTGTGATTTCCATGGCAAAAGGGCATACACAAAATTTTTTTTTACCCGTCGAAAGAAAACCGGATGTAACGAAGAAAGCCGTTGTTTTTTTCTCGAATCAAAAATTTAAAGGCAAAACGGCTCGAGCGTCGTGAATAAGCCCTTTTAGCGTTAGTCGGCATGAGTTTCTGTATAAGTTAATGCCGAAAGGGCGTAGTAGCCCAAATTTTTCATTTTTTTTTTTTATTGTCATCTCGATGAATCTTTGCAATTTCGAAATTCTTAGAGCATTTGCAGTAAAAAAGAAAATTTCGGCGGATAGGACCTCATGTTAAAGTTTCGACAAATTTTTTTTTTTTTTTTAGTTTCAAAAATTTTCGCCTTTTTTTTCTCAATTATCGATAAATCTTTACGTCTGAGAAGTTCTCCAAGCATTTGCGAAAGAAACAAAAATTTCGGTGGATAAGCCCATTCGGCTGTAATTCATCTGATTAATTGTTTCAAATTTTCCAACGCCTTTGTGCTTACAATTTTTTTCGCTTTTTAATGTCGACGTATTTTTTCGTACCGCAGATTTTCTGGTTGAATAAAGAAAGAAGGAAAAAGAAAAACAATATACGCCCTTTTTGCCTTTGAAAATTGTAAAATGGCGTAAACATACCGCGTACGCCCTTTTTCCATTATTCACGCGATACGGCATCGGTAACGCGATCATGCCGCACGTTATTATACACTGTCGTGAGAAACAAATCGCGTTGAACCGAGAGTACATCTGCGGTCACGGGCTGTCAAACGCACATTCATCAGTTGAAACGCACAGGATACTGATTCCGCTGAAAACTGGTAGGTAGGTAGGTTTGATCTGGTAAGATGATCGTTCGATAAATCGAATATTTTGTTGTTTCAATTGCAGAATGTGCGTTCGACTGCAGCCCGTGACCGCAGATTTAGTTGGTTGAACGCAATTTTTTTTTACTCAGTCTCACCAGATGCTGAAACGATCATAATCGTTACATAGTTGTAAAAAAATGGAACCGCGTTCGATACCACACGTATACGGTAGGTATTATAGTATTCCTGCCCTGATTACAGCTGAACGAGATATCAGTAATACAGAACAGCAACGGCCTCCAGCCCCATCCTGGAGGCGGGAGTAAGTACGCCGGTCTTTTCGGTTCGATTTACGGCGCCGGTTTTCCCATGGATAAGCATCCGATGGCGCCGAGTAACGGGCCGCTCAGCGAAGGTAAATCGTCTCTTCCAACCGGTTCAATGCTCTTCCGAACACCCTCGCCGTCCCACTCGCCAGGAACACCCTCTTCGAATACGGGTAATCAGAATTCGGCCAGTGTTCCATCGTGGGGCACGGGAATCGTTGGCGGGACCGGCGGTGCTGTTGATTCCATTCAACGGCATTACGAGAGGGAAGCTCCCTCCAGATCCGACGACGATTCTACACCCTCGACACCGCGACTTCCTCAGCCGCCGCCGCCGAGAGGAGAGGGACTCGCCGCGTGAGGATCCGAGGAATTGTAATTATACAAAGGTAAAAGAAAAGGAGAGAAAACAAATGATTAAATAAAATAAAATTCTATAAAAACGTATTTATCCATCAAATTTCTGAGGATCTCGAGAGTTGACCGGATCAAAGTGTATAAACGCGCATCCTATACATACACACGTTATACGGAGTCCCGTAAGTTTGGGGGTGCGATTGAACGGGATTTTTCGGTGTAATAAATTACATTTAAACTCATTGAATAATTCAAATAAGAAGAAGAGAGAGAGAGAATGAGAGAGAGATAGATAGATAGATAGAGAGAGAGAGAGAGAGAGAGAGTGAGAGAGACACCATGTTCCTATTATCAGACTAGTCTTTAAACTGTAAATTATCGGCAATTAGAACAAAACAAAACGAAAGAATAGAAAGAAAAAACGAGGAAAAACCGAAGAAGAAGAAATTCGTGACTATGAACAGCAAGCCCTGTGAATAAACATATTATAGGTATATATGCGTATATATTATACCTATATTTATATATATATATATAAATATACTAATTAAAAGCCCTGAATAATATATTTTCCTCGTTCGGGACTGTGACAGCCAGATGCATGATGATATGGTATTATACTACATACAGTAGAGTGATTATTCACAAGGTTTAATTGTTTTTTTTTTTTTGTTTTTTTTTTTCATCCACCTTTGAATATCGCTGCAATATCTATAATATAGGTATATATTATATATATATACCTATATACATTCATATATATACTTACTCCCCAATAACTGCAGAACGTTTTCTTCGTGTTCATATGTATAATAGGTATGTAGGTATACGAGCATACTATGGGTGTATATATACGTATATAGAGGAATCGCGGTGAGAATCACGTATCAACGAACGGCCGCGGTTCTCGCCTCGTTTTCTCATGTATATACCTACATACCTATATGCCTATGCTACGATGTACTAAATACACACCCATACGGTTGTACGTACGTGTAATGTACCACATTATACCTACGCGAGAGAGACACATATAATTGATCGACACGCTGCAGTGTAAGATATAAGACTACAATAATAGACGTTTCTATGTAATGTGTTATGTAAATAATGAATAATTGATAATAGTAATAGTAGTAATAATGATAATATTAAAATTGAGATGAACTTGCGCGTTGTCGCATATATATATATATATGCATATATATATATATGTATATATAGTACATGCGACAAAAAGTTGGCAGGTAACGAGGATGGAAAGAAATTGAGGAAAATGAAAGAGGAAAACTAGTAATCCTTTGGCGCGCAGGGGGAGTGTTTTTCCCACGGCGCGGCGCCTAGACTGAGCTATCAGCCCCTCAGGTATAATTCGCCGCAGGGCAAGCCGTAAGACAAGTGGCGCTGCGTATCGCGAGGGAACTCTCTCGAAGACCGTCCACCGAAGGGATGGTCCCCCGTACATATATGCATATATATATATATATATATATATACATAGGTACATGCATATAAATATATAAATATATATATATATATACACATATAAATACAATATACATAGGATAATTATAATAGACGCGAGGAGTCTCCAACGCATATGAATAAATGATTAATTTATATATAGGTATATATACATATTATAGTATAGATAAAAGAGAAAAAATGGAATAAAATGAAGTCAAAGTAAAAGAGAGAGGAGAGATTAGAATAATGGATAATAAAAACCAACACACGTACGTTACACGCTATTAATATTATTAATATTATTAATATTAATAATATTATTATTATTATTATTATTATTATTATTATTATTATTATACGATACATGATAATATACCTTTAATTACGCATAAATATACATATATATGTATATATATATATACGTGGTAAATAAAAATATATCATGATAAATTATATATGAAGAGTGGTTCTTTTTTTTTTTTGCATTATAATTTACAACCGCGCCAATGTCACGTGAAATAATTGAAAAGAAAAAAATAAAAGAAGTCATTTCGTTCGAATCGTACCGAATAGTTTGAAATATTGTTCCCCAATCTCTTATATGGTCGAGAATTTTCATTCTTCTTTACATATCCATTTTATCATTTTCTTTCTTCCTGGTTTTTTTTTCATTTCCTTCAAGAACCGAGGCGACTCGCCTTTCCCCTCCCCTCCCCCCCCCCCCCCCCCCCCCTTTTTTTTGTAATAAACACTTCTTCGCGCTGTTGAATCTAAATTTTATAATCATATAGAGTTTGCTATAAGAAATTCACGCGAATCGGAATATATCCTATGAACACAGCGGGCGCAGAATTGCAGTTCGGTAAATTTTCTGATTCGCAATTTATGGCTATTCAATATTTCGCACTCTTCATATTATAGTATATTTACATATTATTATATCATACGAATATGATAGTGAATGAAAAAAAGAGAAATAGGAAAAAAAAAAAAAAAAAAAAGAAACAATATCTATACCTAATATTATTATTATTATGTATTATAAGAGCCACGTCAGGAATGTAGGATCGTTCTATACCTATCCGATAGTGAAAGAGTACTAATTATTAATTCTATAGGTGTGCATGACGTACGAGTATATTGATATGATAGAATAAAAGTGGACGAGGGTATGTATGTACGTGTTACATAGGTACATATGTACGGGAGATTTCCATGTCAAATTTACATTTTCAAACTTTCACGGCTTCTATTTTTCGTTGGGATTTCTAATATCTTTTAGTAGGTACACTAAAAACGAGCGGATACATATTTTGTGGTTTTGCAATTAGACGATATGTTCTCATTTTACAGATGAAGGTGTACGTTATGGAATTTTTCTACATTCGACTTTTTGAAAATTAGTTTATCTCCTATTAGTTCAACTACTTGCGCGGCGGAAGAGTTGTTTGGATCAAATCCGTTGATTTTCGACTAGACTTTACGGTGAATATATATTGGAAATTTTCCGAGTCCTCCAAATACGCGTCTCACGCTATCGAAACACAAGAGAAGTCGTTTTACAGTTAATAGCCGTCTAAACTTTAGCTTTTACATCTCCATTATTTAATTTCTCGGAGAATCGCATGAATTTCAAGTTATGGCCGAAAGTGGCTCGATCTGTAACTTCTTGGCGGAAGTTACAGCTGTTCGAATCGAGTGGGCAAAGAATTGAGAATCAAAAGAACTAGATTCAAAAACTATTGATGTTTTGATTTTTCATCGAAAATATAGTATAAAACAAAGATCTGAGCATATAACATTCACACCATATATTGATGGCATCATCGCGGTGAACAAATTTTTCTTCCGTACCCAATTTAATCGACTTTTCATGGGAACGAAAAACCGATCGAAGCTTCCAGCCACAGCTCGAAATTCGTATAATTCTTCGAGGCGTTCAAAAATGAAGATGAACAAAAATTTATTATTGATATTCGGTAGCCTAAAACGCATACTCAACGGACTCGAAAAATTTCCAAAAATTGTCCATCGTGGAATTCGGTAAAATCTCAGGGAATATTCGGTAGAGACAATTTTTTTCGTGAGCTTGAGTAGTTTTCGAAATTTGCAAAATTCGTAAACACTCATCGGCTGTAGAACGTAAGAGAATTCTTGAATTGCAAATTCAAAAAATACGTTTCGCTGTTCCTCAGTCTCTAAGCTCCAACGTATATTACAATTCGGAGAAGAAAATAAAATTGAAAAATTGAAAGTCCCGAGGGTTTGAAAATGTAAATTTCACATGGAATCCTCCATATACTATACGCAGATGATATGCACTGCATGTGTACCTCGCGTGCATTGTATACGTGCATACATACATACATTTAATTATGCGAACATGCATGTATGTACAACGACGATATTGCGAAAGATCGATCTAGCGCTTACAGTAGAATGACGGCGAGGTTCGGAACTGCAATAGCGTAATTTTGCAGCAGTGGGATTATCGAACTGTCATATATAGGAATGGGGTGTGCTGACTGCATTTGAAAATGGAACGAACGAACAAACAAACAAACAAACAAAAATCAAATAAAAGAATGAAAAAACCGTACGCGATCATAAGCTACGATAATTGTGACGTTTATACATTATAGAAGCGGGCCCGGCGGCGCCCCTCGCTGTGATATATGAGAGGAGGAGCAGCAGCCTGCAATCATTAAACCTTAATACATTATGAACCAATTGATGTATGTACTTATATATTATTCTGTATTATAGTATTATTAATAATGATTTCATCAACCGATTATCTCTTGATTCTTCGATATTTTCACAGCTGTTTATCCCGCAGCGATCCGCAATCTACCCAGATAGATGATGAAGTTATAATACGTAATATACGGGACGATTCAGATTGAGCGGAACACATTTTGTTGACAGATTCTTGGGGAAATTCCGAAAGGAAAAGTCATCTGGGAAAAATTCCCGTCAACTCTGGTTTCCTAGCTACATCAGATCCGAGTTCACCTATCGCAGAGCTTCTATTCTTGCCCAAAAACTTTTCCCCTCCCGCGAAATGTGTCACGCTAAACCTGAATCGCCCTGTACACACGCACGTATTGCATCCACGTTCAATTGCCCGATACTGCGGTACGGGGGATTTTTTTTCTACCAGATTTGATTTCATTCGGTTTCGATTTTTCTTCCATTTTTTCGTGCTTACCGCGAAATTAGGGAAACTGCAGGCTGAACGATTTTACGATACCTTTCATATTCTGTTGTGTTTTTTGTTTTGTTTTGTTTTTTTCTCACTGTGTTTTACCGCCGACTCCCCCGTCTACGTCTAACTGCGGCGTGCATACCACCAAGCTAATCAATTTCAACTGCAGTGCAACTGTAGACGTGTGCGATAGCACGTATTTTCCATCCGATCGTCGGTGGTTAAGATATTTTCTAATATCATTGGCATATATATTATCGATTCGTGGGTTTTTTTTTCTCGTTTTCTCTTACCCCTCCCCTCGCCGTATATCGCAATTATTCCGTCTTTGAAACCGTAAATCTGATTCGATGTATTGCTATACGCTACGATATATCATCCTAGTATATTTAAATATGCACAAACGAAGCAACGTGCATTATATATTCGTCTGTACAGGCGTATATCCTAGGTACGGATAAAATTCATTTTACTCGCAAATCTTAACAGAGAGTCTACAATTGAACAATAAAAAATAATTTTGTATAGAAATGAAGAAATGAAGGCGGCGCGAGAAACAGACGGAGGGAGAGAGAGAGAGAGAGAGAGAGAGAGAAAGAAAGAGAGATAATCATAGATCGTGAATATATTATTGAAATAATAATAATAATAGTAATATTTATAATAATAATGATAAGAGTAAAAGTAATACTGAATCGCTCGTGTGAGACGGCCCGCGCATGCAGGTCGTGCGTCGAGGTAATCGATTTGTAAAACATACAGAACAAATAATGAAATTACACGAATTGGTATACTATATAGGTATGTATGGTAACAAATTTAACCATTGATATACATGTGTATGTATGTATATACACGTACGTTCGCACATACGTGCAGTTTATCAATGCTCCGATGAGAACATAATTCAAACGATATCGATGTTATTTTCGTTATATCGACGAGTGGTCAATAATTCCACCGTAACGCAATGCGTTCACGTTGTAGGCAGGTGGAAGGTATGTATATACACCTACATACCTATGCAACCTTAAAAATCGGCGCCGGCGCCGATCGGGTGTATATCGCGTATACATATATTACATAGAGATACGCGTATGAATGTGTGTATATGAACCTACGTTGATATTATCTCGATCGAAAACCTTAGTTAGCAAGAAAATCTTTGCCGAAAGTTCAATAAATGACACGAATGAGTATATATATGTATATACATACAATTGAACAATATATCATTTTTTTACCGAGTGCTGTTTCCACGAGCGATTCAAATTACATTATTTTCGAGCATCTACATATGTATGTACATGCAGGCGTATACAGCGGATACCTGGACAGCCTTCGCGTCGATTTACGTTCATCAAATCGATTTTCCGTCTGTTTTTCTTCCTCTCGTTTATGCTCATTTTTGAGATTCCGACGGTGCAGGGCGATCGAAGTGTCTGTTTCATCTATTTTTCTCCCCCCGACCTCGATCCATGCGATTTCTGCTGTCCGCCACTTTGCCAGAACTATAAAAAAGCATATCGACAATTTTCTATATCCGCGAAGCAGAGGAGTGATGATGAAATAAAGTGAACACGGAAAAAAACAGGATAAAAAGAGGAAATCAGAACATTATATTTGTATCGTATGAGAGTATTGTACTATACTCAAACCTATATGACGCGGTGTATAGTACAATACTGAATGAATTATCAATGTATTAGTTAATCAATTACGAACGAATATAATGAGCCCCTCAATCCAACAATGAGGAGTGTCCCAGATGCATCGACCTACGTATATTGTAACATCGCGATATCTACGTATATACGGTATCGTTTTCAATGTAATTCGAATTCCGTATGATATTATAGGTATACGTGTGGAAAATAAAGATGAAAAATAATATTGAAATACACGCGTTTTTTATTTTTATTTTTTTAATTTTACTTTTTCGCTTCTCGTTTTGTTCGGTCGCACCGTCTTCAATCTTGACGTAACAAGAATAGAGAAATTAAGTATCGCCGTGTATCGCAATCGTGTCACATGTATGTATACACGACTCCTCTCTTCACCGACAACGATACACCGAAGAAGTAGACAGGAATCAAGGGATTGCGGAGATTTTTTGAAATTCTTTTCCCGCCTCCAACGTTTCGGCTGTAACGCGCGCGGAACGACATTTTCTGAAAATCTGGGAAAATTTCATTCGCAACAAGGATTTTACGACAATGACACGACACATATGTGGATACAATGGATACCGATAATATCCACTACTCAGTTATACCTATAGTAGATATTATCGTTATCATTTCTACTGAGTATAATATCAATGGTATATGGTGAAGAAACGAAACGAAACGAAAAATCCCGTAGTATTCGCGGGGGCCAGCTAGGGGACGGACAAAAACGAAGAAGACAAACAATTCGCGGTATACGAGAAGACATTGTTGTACGATGTATTATATATAGATATACCTGATATAGGTAGGTACACGATATGACAGACCGGCATTGTTGGAAAACAACGTGTCTACGTACCTATATAATATATCAAATTGAATACAAGATAAAAAGAAGAAAAAAAACTGGGGGAAATTAATATATAATAATACAGGATTTGGAACTTTTGTCAAGCATCCTATAAAATTGTGTACCTACATGTGCAATGCGAATGAATCGGAAGCACGTGTTGTAAATAATCGAATGAGTGACAACAAAAATAAAAATAATATCGTAATGATAATAATAATAATAATAATAATAAAGTTAATAAGACATAAAAATTCGATTGAAAATGATATAGCTGTAACAATATATATATATATATATATATGTATATATGTATATATATATGCAGGTATATATATATATGAAAAATATGTTCGTGCGTCTTGTAATGGTATAATAAAATATAGATATATATAATATAGACCTATAATATAAGTGTAATAACTGAGATCGTGTGAAGTTATAAAATATAGGTATATATATATATATATATATATCGATGTACGCGTGCATGAATTGGAGTATTGTAAAGTGAGATGAGAGAATGATGAAATGAAATGAAATGATGAGTGAAAGAGAAAGAGAAATATATCCACAGCGATCACGGCAATTATCATGACGTGGGTACTGCTATATTATAGTATATAGGTAGGTATATATATAATATATAAGATTTATAAAATTAGAAATGATATTCGATCGAAACTTGGCTACACTTGATATCACATTCATACATACAAACATATATACGAAAGGTTCGACGACGCGGAACCGCATATGTGGTACCTGCCTACTAAATTATAACTTATATAAAGATATCCGGTTACTATTATTATTATTATTATTATTATCATCATCATCATTATCAAGTATATCGAGTGGTAAGAACGATAGATTTTTGATGAAAATAACAATAGAATAAAAAACAAACTGCGATCGGTGATTCAAATATGTAACGATTATAGTTATTATTATTATTATTGTTATTATTATCATTAGTATGTACCTACCTACCTACATTATATACATATATACAATACATGTATAGGTATATTCTATAGGATACAGTAGGTATATATAAGGATGAAAAGGAAATTGTGGTTCGCGCCCACTGTCCAAAAATTGAAAAGAAAAAAAGTGAAAAAAGGTGAAAAAAAACAATTGAATAATAATAATAATAACAAGAAGAACAACAACAACAATAATAACATTATTGATAATAATAATGCTTGTGAAGGAAATTCGCTTCAACGTTTTCTCCTGTACATATTGTATAATCCGTGTATAAATATGATTAGAATAATTACTCACATATATATTATATCTATAGGTATATATATATATATACATATATATATACACATATGTGTCAGACTAATTTTCATATATGTATATATATACATATATATATATACATGAATAAATATATAATATACATATATCTACCATTAATTATATATAGCTATAAGAATACATACGTTACGAATCATTATTATATATCTATATCACTTCAACAATAAACCATTATTATTATGATGGTGAGAATAATCCAGATATCTGTTTTTCTTTCATAACAATAATACAATTACGATCCCCTCTCATCTCGTGGTAGGTATGGCATACATAATTATGAGGAGGAAATCCATACCGGACCGTGAATATTTTCTCCTTAGCATTTCCGATTTTGTTTTCAAATTTTTCAAAGCTGAAGTTCTGCGGGGAAGAACAATTTGCGTCAAGTATGAAAATTGTGTCTTCTGTAAGTCCGGTCGCGAGAAACAGCGAGTGGAACATCTGTGTCGTGGTTTTTCGAAATCGCAATATCTCCGCGGAATATATGACTTGTAAATAATTAAATAGTGCAAAAGTTGCGTGACTCCACGCAGTTTCCAGCAGCGAAATCAAGTGGTCCGAGTCCGTGGTACGAAACCTTCGTGTACAAAAAGATGATACAACACAGGAGCGCGACATTGAGATCGTTCCTCGAACTTGGTCGACTTCGAATGTTCATCCCAAATGAAATGCACCAATCAATCCGGAAAATATCCTCGAACCAAAAAGTTTCGGGTCTCATCTGCAGGTTCGGGAGATATCCGGTCGCGTTTACGATGAATATTTCAGCTCGAAAAGTTTGGGGAACGATCTGAAAATCGCGTGTCTCGAATGTTCTCACGTTTTCCGTCGTGAATGCAAGTTCGTTTGCAGGCTCAGTCGCGTGATGCCGCACTGGAAACTGACAAGTGGAATGTCATAACTTTCGCACTGTATCTAAGTTTTTCGATCCAGCATAGGTAGGTACATCGCTCCAGACGCAACTGCATGATTTATTGAAAACGACGACACGAATTTTCCACTCGCTATGGAAAACGAAATTTTTTATACCCCCCGCGGCGAAATTTTTCTTCCGTGCGGATTTTCAAACGGGCTCGACGAATTTGATTGCGTGAAAAATCGCGGGTGGATAAGAAGTATCTCCGGTTTGTTACGGATCTCCCCGTACGCAAATATATACGAGATCGTAGAACATTATCATTCTCGAAATATTTCTACGTTTCCCTGCCTAGTCTCTAGGCGTGTATTTCTATCTACCGAACACCTACATTGATAAGAAAATTTGTCGAATGATGATAAAACGATCAGAGGAATAATAATTTATACTCGCAGGTAGGTATACCTAATATACCAGCAGATATGTGTATGCACCTCTGCCCGCCACAAAACACTGCCCGATCACAGGCAGGTATGAAATTTTCTCTCGTGTATGCACGCGTTGCTGTGAAGACATCGGATTTGATCCCGGCTCTCCAATAGCCTCTGCATACTGTACAAGAGCTGGTAGCTCGGAGCTTAACGACGAGTGCAAGTATAACGTCTTATCGGAATTGTCGGCGGTAATCAACTTCGAATAATTTCTCCAGTTTACAGACTCCGATTCTATACCTGCACGTGTGCTGTTTCCACGGTCGAAAAAGATCCTCGAGTCAGGAGTTGCGGTATAATTTTTAGTAGAAGTAGGTAAGTAAGTATAATTTTCTCAGAATGGAACGATTCCTGAATCCATTCCTCTTTTCTCCTCAACGGATTTCACCTACGCCGTAGTACATACAAATGACTGGTGAAGAGAACACCGATGGATATGCAGCGTGCGGCGAAAATGAAATTGCGTTATACAAGTAATCGCCGCGCGAATTTGAGGGAAAGAACGAAGAAATTGCGTAGGAAGAATCGCGGCTGGATTATTTTTGAAATTTTTTCTGATCTTCGGGAGACGGATATACCTGCCTACCTCTTCAACAGACCCCGACACCCAGAGGCGGAAACGCGCGCGCGCGCTCGTTTCATATCGACCGAATAACATGACAACGGTCGAGAGCTGCAGCAGCAGCAGGAGCTCGCATTCAGACCGTTTTCGCTGGCCTAGGCTTTCGCGTACGCCTCTCCCGCGCGCCGGAGGGATTCAATCTTACGCGGGTCGCGAGAACGGCGACAATTGATAATAAGAGAGCTGGAAAGAGGATTAAAACCGCTGCTCGTTTCACGGGACTCGATAAACTAACAACAATATCAATACTAACAAGAATAATAATGATCAACATATCTATATCACAAATATCATAAATCTATATCCCGCCTGCAGTCTATACCTACGTATCAATTCCGTATAGTATATAACATCGAACGAAAATTGGGGGGGAAGAAAATAACGAAAAAAATCAAACGAAAAACAAGTAGAAGAGGGAACGAGTAACGGACGATAATTTGCTCAAACGATACGTGTGCAGTGTGATGCTATAAAAGTATAATACCTACATCGTACCAATCCTGAACTCACGTATCAATTGTTCTTGTTGTTATTGTCATTATCATTATTGCAGTACGAAAATCGAAAAGAGAATAAAAAGCTCAACAATATAGAGCGATTTACAGTCAGTGCGAATGTTACGCGGACTGTTACAGCTACTATTGCATTGCATTATTCCTCCAGCCAGCCAGCTACTGCATGTGCAATTTTTTTTACGCTCGCTCAACTATCGTAATATAACTACTACCCACATGTTTGTCGATAACATGATTTTTTCTCGGCAATAATTCAGCTGAGAGAAACAATTATGCTCGGTGCTGCTCCATTCTCAACCTCGGCTGCTGCGGTTTGTTGCTCTTCTAATTATCTACCCGGCTATAATACCGAGGACCGTATAAAATGCGCGGAGGGAAACGACGTACCGATCAGGTAGGTCATACACACGAATCACTCGATCGTTTCTAGATCGAATCGTGATCGTGATGATTATAATTTATGAAAAAAACGGTGAAAAAACGAGCATTATGCATTATTCTGAATATTTGTGGACAGCAGATTGACATTTTCGAATCGAGTACTTAATTTCATATATTTGAACAGGTAGTACCGCGTCACGGGGCTGCCCCGAGCACGGAGGAACGTCGTAAACTGATGGGACCCGTCACGGATGAAAGCGAAGGAGCAGCAATATTTGGAATTGTTGAGAAAAGGGGAAATTTGCGTATTCGCAAGTGGCCTATAGCCCTCCTCGTCTCTCTCTGTGCTTTTCTTTTCATTATCAATAATCTTTCGTACGGTGAATACAACATATCCCGTTTCGGACGGCAGAGCAATCATCAAGGTAGGTGTGGGAGCATCTACTCGCATTTCTATTCTCGTCTTTGAGACTGATGGTTACTCGAAATCGTGAATCTCATGGCTCAGAAAAAGTGAACTTTGGACATTTGTTCTGCTTGCTATTATCGGGGTACGATTGTCTTGCGATTCGCTTATCGCGATTTGGCACGGTATGGTACTTCGATTTCGTTATAATTGCATTACAGATTGTGCTGGCCGTGACTTTTTATGTTCGTTACGTTTGCGGAGTAACTTTTATCGTCTCATAGTTCTACAGCATATTATTAGCAATTCAAAGTGTTCGCCTAACAAGATTCTACATTTCTGAACTCCCTAACTTACTTGCAGAATGCATAACTCTTCGCGAAAAAATATGCGATTCGCAGCATCGTATACTCGCGGGCGGGGGATTTTTACGCTTGCTGTTAAGGATGGGCTGATTTTTGTTCCTCATCGTTCTTTTTTTTTCGTCATTTGTCATGATTCCGGTTGAAAATGGTCTCGCATATTTTCGGGGGGGGGGGGGGGGGGGGGGGGGGGGGAGTGCCGATAATTGGAATAAGTTTCAGAAATTTGTTTCTAGAGAAACCAAATAATCGTCTATATTTTTTCGACCACTATTAACTGAGCGATGGGCAGATGAAGAAGAGCCGGGATTGCTACGCTTGTACCTTCACTGAATTCCCTGACTTTTCCAAATTCTCCAGGCATGAAATTCTGATTTTCCAGGTTCTTTCTTGAGGTAAAAAACTGAGATAGTTATGTAAAAAGAATAGGTGCGCATGTCACAAAGAGTGAACTGAAACAACGACAACACAAATCACTCATTCAATCGGAGTTGATTATACAGAAATTCAAAAGACAAAACGTAAAGAAATCAAAGTATTACAGATCAAAATTCTGGGAACTGCAAGAAATCCAGGTCCAACCGAAGAATCGAGATTGGGACTACAAAATTAAAAAATTTCCAGGTTATTCTGGCTATTCCCTGACTCTTTCGGGACGAACAGAATTCCCTGACATCTCCAGGTGCCCAGGTGGTTTTCATAAAGCGTAGCAAGCCTGTAGAGCTCTCGAAAAAATACCAAAAAATTACACACCTTCACACTCAAATCGCGATAAATGACAAACCGCTTGAAATAAAAATCGGTCCATCGTGAGATGCCGCTATTACGATGTTTCCGAGATTTCTTATCGACACTTTGAAAGCTATAATAGAGTTCGGAATTTTGTAATCCGCTAGTAACTAGTTGCTTTCCAAAAAATTTCGACCCCTCAATGTGCATACAACAATTTTTGCAGACGGTGAAGTCGGGTCAAATTCTACAACAGAATCTCCAACTACAGTCGCAAATCATGCGTTTCCCGGATTTGTTGTAAGGACCAGAGGCTGCCGAATCCCAGCTTTTGATGTCCTCGACGCAAGTATCAAACAGTATTTCACGGACACAATACAGTTCCAGTGCCAAGCAGGGACTCATTTGCCTCTCGTCAACTCCGATCTGAATTATCTGATGGTGGATCCGGCTGCTAAATCACACTTCTACAATAATAACGAATCGGTGGATTGCTGTTGGCGAGAATTTTGGAGGACGGCTCAAAACGACAATAAAATAACGTAGGTCGAAAGAAATATCTCTTCGAATTTGGATCCGGGATTTGTGGCACAGGTAAATTTATACGTTGATTGTTTATTCCAGCTACGACAAAACGTGCCAAAGCTTTATAAATTCGACAAAAATTGAGAAGGGCGTTGAATTCGTGAAGATAGAGTGTCGTCGGAATGGTTCCGAAATTTACAAAGACTACCATGCATTCGTTCCGCGGAAACCGATTGTGGAGAAGCGCTGCAACGGTTCAATAAAGAAATCGGATGATCTGAGTGTGCTGATTTTGGGCCTAGACGCAGTTTCAAGACTGAATTTTCATCGTACAATGCCGAAAACCGTTAAAGTATTAAATAATTTACAAGCAGTAGAGATGCTCGGTTATAACAAAGTCGCCGACAACACATTTCCCAATATGATACCGGTCCTCACCGGAATGTCCGAGGCCGAATTATCGAAACGCTGTTGGACCTGGAAGAAGAAACCTTTCGACGACTGTCCATTCGTCTGGCAAAATTTCAGCTCGGCCGGCTACCGCACTATACTAGGAGAGGACGCGTGCAGTATGAGTATTTTCAACTATCTCAAATCCGGGTTCAGAAATCAACCGACCGATTACTACTTGAGGCCCTATTGCATAGCGGCTGAAAATGATATCGGTAACACGCACGAGTTAAACGCCGATCTCTGCGTCGGTACCAGAAAAACCTTCGACAGTCTTTTATCCTACGGTAAAAAAGTGGCGAAGGAGTTCGCCAACGATTATTATTTCGCTTTCTTTTGGCAGGCTAGTCTGACCCACGATTTTGTAACGTATCCAAAACTGGGCGACGATTCGTACAGCAAATTTATACAGGAAGGTAAAAACGAGGGAATTTTTAATAAAACTGCATTAATTGTTATGAGTGACCACGGCATGAGGTGGGGTAAGTTCCGCCAGACATATCAAGGCCACGTGGAAGAGAGCCTACCGTTCGTGTTTATAGTTCTACCCGAATGGTGGAAAGAAAGGTATCCCACCGCATGGGCGAACCTAAGGAGAAATACCCGGAGTCTAACAACGCCATTTGACCTGCACGAGACTTTGCTGGACATCCTGAATGCGGATAAACTGGAGGAAAAATTCGCTGAAATGAGGTCCAAGAGTTTAGAAAATGTGCCGAGAGGTTTAAGCTGGTTCCTGCCGATCCCTGAGCACAGGAATTGTGGAATGGCCGGGATCCCTGGACACTGGTGCATGTGTCATCTGAGTCGAAACACCTCGCTAGATGACCCCGTGGTCAAAATTGCAGTCGGATACCTAATCAAGGAATTGAACCACATGGTACGGGATTATCCCCAGTGTTCGGTGCTCCGGTTGAAGCAAATCATGGACGCGAAATTATGGTCCGAGGCTAAGAAACGGGATAGTAAGAAACCGAATACTGATCCACCGACGGTCGATTACACCGTAACGATTAAGACCCAGCCCGGAGATGCTGTTTTTGAAGCGACCATCAGATACCGGAGGAAAGACTCGAGTCAGAAGCTAGTGGGATCCGTCAGTCGGCTTAATCTTTACGGGAAGCAAAGCTCGTGTGTCGATGATTTCAAGATGAGACTTTACTGCTACTGCAGCAGTCGATGATCAATTCGATTTCATCTACGGAATTAAATGAAAGATCCACATATCCCCCCGCTTACCTACCACCCGCACATATCGCGTGGCCATTTTACACGCATGTGATATTTTATAGAGTTTTAAATAAATATTATATATATACTGTTGACGATACACTATTCATTTTTTCCTCAATGGGCAAGTGATTGGTACAGGTACAAATAAATAATTATCAATTTTCTTTTTCACTCGAAAAATTTTCAAAAACTGTCTCTTTCAGTCCTCAGTCTCAGTCTATCTCAGTTTCTTCAGTCTTTCTGAGGTGTGCGCGCTTGAATAAGGGAAGAATCTATCCTTGGGAGAAAAAACAAATGCATCAATTGCCGACTCTGGTCCGGCTAGTTCGACGGAGTCACTACCGTCGATAGATTCTCCGGTTGTCAGTATTTTTCATGAATTTATCCGACTTCTCGAAAAAGTGTTGAATTTTGTACTCTCAATTTTTCTTCTTTGCTCGTTCTTATGATCATTTCTCAATTCTATTTCAATTCCTCGTTCGATATCTGCTCTCTCATTCTATACATAGGTATGTAACGTGTAGGTCCGATGCAATTGCATCGGCGATTTGCATCACCGCATGACAATTCAGCATCGCGCTGCAATCTAGAGAGCGGCACAGTGGTTCTTTTACTCTCCTTATCGGAGGCTAGATCCTCGACGAAGGTCACATTATTCTCTTCATGTATGTATGTATGTATCAAACGTATAAAATGATTTTAAACTAGTTTTTTAAAACTCTCTACCTGCGACAAACGATTATTCAACTAAACAACGATCTCGATTCTCACATACTCATGGACACAGGCTCAAGATAGTCCTGATCGTTTTCTAGTTTCTATGTCATTTCTATTTTTATTCATCAATCAAAATTCAAATGCGATACTGCGTGATGGTGAAGAAGACGAGGAATGAACGTTTCTAATTGACGTAGCGAGATTTAAGGTAAGGTAGAGTTTATAGAATGAAAAGATCGAAAATGAACTACCATACAATTTTCACTTACATAACTTAGGTATAGTATGTATATTCAGGCATTGCATATAATTTAATAATTGTACATTTTTGATGCAAAATTTTTTCCCTCCCACTCTCGCTATATCGTAATACTTGCACATATCATATCATACACCTAACCATATCATTCGCACACCTACGGTACAATAACTTAATGAAACAACATCATCCGTCCGTACGGGGTGGTTTTGTCTTGTGACTGAATTTGAACATCGGAACACACAAAGCATTCGTTTTTCGACAAAATTCCGATAATTTAATCATCTGTGAATTCATAAGCCGTCGCTAGTGGTGTCCCATGTCCCGCTATATCTACGAATCTCATTATTATTATTGATATTATTATTATTATTATTATTATTATTATCATTATAATTATCAATGATATAATATTACCACTAAATTGAACGATAGGAAAGACCAAAAAAACAAAAACCAGAAGGCGGTGTGTTTATGTAAATACCCGGAACAAAGATGATTTGACCATGTGTCAAATACGTATGTGAAGGAACGACTTGTAACAAGAAACGGTAATAGTTGAGCTCACGTTTTTTCTATCTTTGTATTGATTACTCCTTTTCATTCTCATGATCATCACGAAGGGAAATCCGGCGATCACCTTTCCGTGTAACGGCATCGTTTGTTCAGTTTGTTAAATTGTTTTTTACCTCAATTTTTTCAATTTCCTTTATTATCTTAATAACTTTTAATTTCCTTATACTATCAATACCCTCGTAGCCCATTGTAAACTTTATTGACAGAATTCTGCCTGAGTAACTTCTTGATATCTGTAAAAGCATAAAGAGAATGAGAAAATAGTTTGATTTTAGGCATCAAGGACTAAGGATGGAAACACGAAATCTTTTCAGTACTGGAAATATCGACTCACCTTCTTTCTCAGTCTCAGAGAAATCCGATTTTGGGAAATCAACGTTGAACGTAATATACAAAGTTCCATGAAGATTATTATTTTCATAATTCGGCATGCCTTCTCCCTTCTTTCTGATCCTGGCTCCAGGCCAGGTTACCTTATCCCTTTGAATCGTCACTTTGTGGCCATCGAGGTGATCGATTTCCATAGTGAATCCGATTAACGCATCTTGTAACGAAATTGTTACATTCGCATAAAGATCGTCTTCGACTCTTTCAAAAACTGGATGTGGCTGAGTTCTTACTCTGGAAGTAATCGGAGTTCGTCAACGATTTGTCATGAATATTTACCAAAATTGATAGCGAACAACTAAAAATCACACCAATCCATTGTCTTCTATCTTTCTGTTTCATATCCACTCACTTTATGATCAAATCTCCGGGATCACCGTCCAGATGCGGTTCTCCTTCCGCGGTAAATCGTGTTTCCTGTCCATCGACCATACCAGGTTCCACCTCGACTTCCAAAATCCGTTCTTCATTGACTAATCTGACATTGGGACATTCGTCGCACACTGTTTGCTGCATCATTTGGAATCTACCGGGCCCTAAATTTCTGGTCACCATTTCTTGCCTGCAGTTACATTTTCTCGTTCCCTTCGCCGCTTTCATGACAGGTTTATTCCTTGTTATCTGTAAAAAGAAACGAAAGTACGAAATAATTCAAGTTTGGAACAAGTAAAGGTGGTGCGGTGCGTACGAATTCCTCGGTCCAGTTAATACCTCGATGAAATTTCC
Source organism: Phymatocera aterrima (assembly GCA_963170745.1). Lineage (NCBI taxonomy): Eukaryota > Metazoa > Arthropoda > Insecta > Hymenoptera > Tenthredinidae > Phymatocera > Phymatocera aterrima. The sequence goes on from OY720670.1 coordinate 4,361,970, forward strand.
GCTGTATAATTCTTCCAGCGTTACTGGCAAGTCCATAACTACATTCGATCCTTTCGGAGTTTCATGCTGGTGCTGAGAATCTCCGCCAAAATGAAAACCAAAGTCACCAAAGAAGCTGGCGAAAGGATCCGCACCGTTCATCATACCGTCTTTCTTGAGGCACTCTTCTCCGCACCTGTCGTACATCTCTCTTTTCTCAGTGTCTGATAGGACTTCATAGGCCGCGCCAAGGTCTTGAAATTTTTGTGAAGAGTCAGGATCATCTTTGTTTTTGTCCGGATGTAATTCCTTGGCTAATCTTCGATACGCTTTTTTTATTGTGTGGGTATTAGCGGTCCTCGACACTCCGAGTATGGAGTAGAAGTCTCGCCTTCAAAATGAATCTTTGTACTTTAAAATATGATGAAACATACAGTATGATGTTTTGTGGGGATAGTTAGTGAGTGAAGTTGTGTGAAAATTATCGTAGGTTAGGTGGAATTTTTCCGGGTGTTTTGATTGTTTGATTTATCGTATTGTGACTTGCATTTTGTGAATTTATTACGGAGACTGTGAGATGAGGGAATAAACACTTACCCAGCTAGAACGCAGATAACGCATAATATTAAATTGACTAGAAATATCCTGGCTAATCGTGTCCCTGCCATCCTAGCAGACGTTTTACCAAATCGCTTCGAAAATTCTCAACTCTGGTGGTCTGGTCGTGGTTATTTCTGATTGGCTAACGCGGCCATTGCCAACGCGAATAGAAACACGGAAAACGTCGGATAGAGCGGAAGCTCTGTAGCTCGAAAATAAACGTGTCCCCATTCTTGGTATGCAAAGTGGCGGCACTTGCATTGTAACTGAAGATTCTCCACGTGCTCCGAAGAGCTCCATAAACTTAGCCCCTCATCTGCTCTATTCAGCTTAATTTTTTTTTTAACCGTTTGTTCTTTATTTGTTAATCTATTCTCAACGTTTGTTGGTGATCCGTTAATTAATTAAAATTAAAACAAAACTGCTAGGGAATTTAAGTCAAGTTAGCCCCTCATCTCCGCGAATTATTATCAAATTCGATTTTATAGGTATACGTCCAATCATTGGTTCGTCGTTTGTTGGTGTTCAATAGTTCATTCCCGATTAATCAACCAGTTTCCCGGAAAAATCAAAAGAAAAAGTGTGGTACTGGGAACTTTTCCAACCTAGGGAATTTCCGCTAGATCGGTTCACACTAACCGGAAGTCACCACTTCATTCGCTATTTTGACATAAAATCACATTTTCCCGACGTAGAATCGTTCGACGGACATTTTCAGGTGTCGGACGGTGTTTGATCGCGTATTCCCGACGTCTGATAAATAATTTTTCATTCGTTAAAATTGATTACAATTATGCGCGATAGATCATAGGGAATTTTGCCTGGTGCACGCGAGTGACGTCCGCGACTCGACTCATTTTTACCCTTTCCAATAAATTGATTGAATTTCACGCAGTGCCAGCGTTTGTTTGTCGTTCATAGCTGGTAATTGTTAACGAATTTCCGACGTATGATAGCCAACGGATCGTTCGTTAAAACAAACTATGGGATAGGGATCAGGGATCGGGCAGCGCGGAGGGCGACAACTCGCAGCGAGAGCATAATGAAAAAGATATTTTAAAAAATGAAGCATTTGACCAAACGATGATATTGCTTCACTTTCATTTCCCATTGCTCAATCAAGAGGTTTTCCCCCCAGAGATCTGAAACAGTCAAATGCACAGGAATTTCAAGACATAATACAATATAAAATCGGAAAACCGAGAGACATTTAAAATTATGCAAAACATTATCAATAAGTTTCCCTCGGGGATCTGAAACAGTCAAAGGTACATACAAGAATTTCATGACAAATACCAGATAAAATCGGAAAAGCGAAAAACATTCGAAATTATGCAAAACATTATCAATAAGTTTCTCCCGGAGATCTGAAACAGTCAAAGGCACAGAAATTTTAAAACAATAATTTAATCCATCCGCATAGTTATTTTTCAAATGAGCTTCAAATGAACTATTTTCGAGTGGTAACGTACTATCCATTGGATAAATAGTTATTGCTTTCTTGAAAGAGTTTAATTTTTTTAGCCCATTTTGTTCCGGATAAATCTCTATTCATCGAATAACTTTTTCTCACACATTTGACATCGCAGGCGACTGAATCATTCATCACTTTGGTCGTCTTTACGTCTGAACGTGAACTTTACCAACTATCAACGGAACATATAATTAGATTGAGAATCAATTCAAAAACGACGAAGCTGAGGACCTGGGCACTAAAACTACGAAGTAGACAACCTGGACACCGAAAACCACAGAGCGAACGACCTGAACATCGAAAAACCGGAAACTACGAGGCATACGACCTGGACACCTTAAATTACGAAGCGGACGACCTGGATACCGAAAACTTCAACACCAATGACCTGGAAACCGAAAACTACAAAGCGGATGACCTGGACTCTGAAAACTATGAAGTGGACAACCCGAATAGAAGCATTACGAAGAAAAACGAGAAAATTTCAAGAAAAATACTCGTGAAATTCAAAGCACGAGACGCAAAGACTTCCGTTTACGAGGTTGTATGATGACAATTAATTCAATTTATTCGATGAATAGTCGGTTCATTCGGAGAATAGCGCTATTTATCAATTGTGAAACAAAACAGGCACCAACTTACCAACTACCAACTTATTCAACGAATAATGGCAATGTAAAGGAGTTATTACTACTTTAATAAGTGAATACAAAATAATAGGCAGCCCAGCAAAGTAAAATAGGTAATAGAAAAACACACAGATCTAATTTACACTTGATCTGATCACGATGTTTCGTGTATACCGTCGTACTCTCAGCGGCCCTGATCTTATAGAATTCTTCACCTTCGACCCGTTGGTCCTTGATTCATTGGATTTGTGGAACAAGCCAGTCGCTGAAACAGATGAACAGACAACTGTATGATTAGGTATATCAAAGCTTTGAGTTTCGTAAATGATCTTTAAAAAGACGTATTCGAGTCAAAGGAGGAAAAATAGAAAAAAAGATCCGAAAGTTTTCTAACTGGGCAGAGATGTCCGTATTGGCATAATACTGAACATGTGAAGTCTCCCCAATCATTGGAGGCGTGCTGGATCCGCCATCTTGTGAAAAGTAATTTTATCAACAAAATAGTTATTGAATAGATTGGGCGAAGCGAAATTTTCTACATAATCAAAACTATTCTTCAAACCTATCGGTAACTCCAGACCTAGTCGAATGGATTCCAGAACTCTCGGAAAGGAATCGAATCTTCAAAAATGAGGCGCCAACGTCACAGACGCCAAGCTGGGTGAAACTCGATGGCTGAATATTGCCCTTCGTGTCATCTCCACACAAGTACACGCCCGTTAATGATGCCCCAAAACCCAGCCCACTGAAAATAGAGAAGATTAGTTATTACACTATACAATCGCATTATAGTTGGAAAGAGAACGTGCCTCGACTCCCTCAATTGTCCCGCCGTTCCCTTGCTTTGGGATGATCACTTCAACTCATCTAATTAACTTCCACCTTCACGTGAGTATGGACAGTGCTGTGAGCCAGCAATTGAATTTTTAATGAAATTACCTATCTAATTACCCATTACAATTTTATTATTTACCCATCATAATTACACATATAAAAAGTAATCGATGGTTGAATATGATTCGATTACACATTGAAGAAGTAATGGGTAGGTAATTAGATGGAAATTTAATTAGGATTTTTACAATACTGATCTGCCTAATCCAAACCAACGCGGTTTTTTTGCAAGACCCATCGCGCATGAGTATGAAAGTAATGTAAATGAAAACTCTTGTGTAGGTATAATCCAATTGAAAGACAGTTGCAATAATACAGGTGATGTGTGATTGAACATGTCTCAGTCCATTAATTTCAGGATGCCTAATCAAACCTCGGATTCGTTGTCAAAAACTGATTGAAACCCCTTTTTTCAGAAAGCCCACCGTACCCACATTTTTGAAATATCGTGAACCAATCAGAGAACACCTATAGAATTTCGTATGAACGAGCCTTGACTGTTGGGTATACTACAACGAGGCGCAGAATAGTGTACCGCTTTTTATTCCGTGAAATCTAGTCCGAAGATTCAATTTTTCGTTAAATTGTTTTACACCTGGCTGTAAGTACACCCGACAGTCAAGACTCGTTCAGATTGAATTCTAAAGGTGCTCTCTGATCGGTTCACCTTCATCGTTGATATTTAGAGAAGGGGGGCACGGCAGACTTTTTGAAACAAGGTTTTCAATGAGTTTTTGATGGCTGATCCGCCGGTACCAATAGTGTCCCATCTTCTAGATATTCTCTGTATAAATCACATGGTGACGTTTATAATTCAGGAATAACGTAAAGAACATTTGTATTATACCATAGATACGTGGTTCCGTCTACGATGAGACGATTGTTTCTTCGTTGTTGATTAATCGCATACGACACTCATCATCCTCGGGCCTCGACCTCCGGATGCTCCAAGCGGGATTGATATGAATCCGTATCCATCCTAAAGGAATCCTTCGGCCATGAGCATTCGATGAACTTGCGGAAGGAACTTGAAGCACTGCACTAATCGCACCATGCACTTTCGATATATATTATATGTGCATTTCGCACGGGGGTGGATTTATAACACAACACTGCACTAATCGCAATATGCACTTGCGAGATGTATTATATGTGCATTTCGCACGGGGAATGGATTTATATCACAGCACTGCACTCATCGCAATATGCACTTTCGATATACATTATATGTGCATTTCGCACGGGGGTGGATTTATATCACAACCACTGCACTAGTCGCAATATGCACTTGCGAGATGTATTATATGTGCATTTCGCACGGGGGTGGATTTATGACACAACACTGCACTAATCTTCCGGTTGGTGGCCCGAGTACTTGAAGACCATCATCGAATTTTTATGCCCTCCGTACTCCCAGTTGAAAATAAAAACGTGGATCCGAACAGCATGATCAAATGGGCAGAAGCAACATCCACTGAAGCGTATCCAGACGGACCAACACCATTGCGAATTGGGCCGACTTGATTTACAGAAGTCTGCAAGAGAATCGTGTGATCGATAAAGTGATAGAAAAAAAAACGTACATCACAACGCCTAGCGAATAGAAATTCCCGTTTGTTGGGCTCGACATCCAAGCTTTGCCGACGAATGAGAATGCTCGGAAAAGTTAAATCGTGTGATCGGTAAAATAATAGAAAAAAAATTTATATCACAACGCCTAGCTAATGAGAATTTCCGTTTGCCGCGCTCGAGGCCCAAGCTCTGAACGACGAATCAGAATGCTCGGAAAAGTTACATCGTGTGATCGGTAAAGTAATAAAACAAAAATGTATATCACAAGGCCTAGCTAAGGAGAATTTCCGTTTGCCGCGCTCGAGGCCCAAGCTCTGAACGACGAATCAGAATGCTCGGAAACGTTACATCGTGTGATCGGTAAAGTAATAGAAAAAAATTTATATCACAACGCCTAGCTAATGAGAATTTCCGTTTGCCGCGCTCGAGGCCCAAGCTCTGAACGACGAATCAGAATGCTCGGAAAAGTTACATCGTGTGATCGGTAAAGTAATAAAACAAAAATGTGTATCACAAGGCCTAGCTAAGGAGAATTTCCGTTTGCCGCGCTCGAGGCCCAAGCTCTGAACGATGCATCACAATGCTCGGAAAAGTGTGCACGTTTACGGTTTTTTGTAATATATCTTTGAAATGCGTAATTTTATCAACAAAATGGTTACTAAATAAATTGAAGGGAGCAAAATTTTTCACCCAATCGGAACCATTCTTCAAACGTGTCAGGAACTCTAAAACTATTGGAAGGGATTCTGGAACTCTCGAGAAGTAATCGAATCTTCCAAAATGAGGCGCCAACTTCACAGACACGCCAAGCTGGGTCAAACTCGACGGCTGAATATTGTCCTCTGTGTGATCTCCACCCAAGTATATGCCCGGTATCGATGCCCTGATAACCAGCCCACTGAAACCAAAAGAGATTTATTGTTATTACGCTGTATGTACAATCACATTGTAATTGGAAGAAGAACGATGCCTCAACTCCCTCGATTGTGTAATGCTACATCGGATTATCTAACAAACGTTCAACAGTTGCCACCCTCTCATGCCACCGTTCCCTTGCTTTGGGTTAATCATTCGAATTTATCTAATTCTCTTCACCTCCACGTGGGTACGGACAGTGTTGTGAGCCAGCAATTAAACTTTTAATGCAATTAGCTATATAATTACCAATGAGAACTGTGTTATTCTATCGCATGCGACACTCATCATCCTCGGGCCTCGACTTCCGGATGCTCCAAGCGGGATTGATATGAATCCGTATCCATCCTGAAGGAATGCTTCGGCCATGAGCATTCGATGAACTTGCGGAAGGAACTTGAAGCACTGCACTAATCGCACTTTGCACTTTCGATGTATATTATATGTGCATTTCGCACGGGGCATCGATTTATAACACAGCACTGCACTCGTCGCAATGTGCACTTGCGAGATGTATTATATGTGCATTTCGCACGGGGGATGGATTAATAACACTGCACTCGTCGCAATATACACTTTCGATATATATTATATGTGCATTTCGCACGGGGGATGGATTTAAAACACAGCACCGTGCACTCGTCGCAATGTGCACTTGCGAGATGTATTATATGTGCATTTCGCACGGGGGATGGATTAATAACACTGCACTCGTCGCAATATACACTTTCGATATATATTATATGTGCATTCCGCACGGGGGATGGATTAATAACACAGCACTGCACCAATCGCAATGTGCACTTGCGAGATGTATTATATGTGCATTTCGCACGGGGGATGGATTAATAACACTGCACTCGTCGCAATATACACTTTCGATATATATTATATGTGCATTTCGCACGGGGGATGGATTTAAAACACAGCACCGTGCACTCATCGCAATGTGCACTTGCGAGATGTATTATATGTGCATTTCGCACGGGGGATGGATTAATAACACTGCACTCGTCGCAATATACACTTTCGATATATATTATATGTGCATTCCGCACGGGGGATGGATTAATAACACAGCACTGCACCAATCGCAATGTGCACTTGCGAGATGTATTATATGTGCATTTCGCACGGGGGATGGATTAATAACACTGCACTCATCGCAATATGCACTTGCGATATGTATTATAAGAGCATGTCGCACGGGGGTGGATTTATAACACGACACTGCACTAATCTTCCGGTTGGTGGCCCGAGTACTCGAAGACCATCACCGAATTCCTGTGCTTTCCATATTTCCATCTGAAAATAAAAAGCGAATCTGAACAGGATGATGCAATGGGCAGAAGCACAAGCAATAAAGCGTATCCAGGCGTACCAACACCATTGCGAATTAAGCCGACTTTATTCACAAGAGTCTGCACCCATATCAACAATTCTTAACCCTTCCAATGATTACAAACGTAACAAAACTTATAAAATCGGGAGAAATGACCGCTTGAAATCACGTTCATTATACGCATGAACGTAGAAATACGGTTGAATAGGTGTGATAATCGGTATTTCAGGCGGATATTCTTCCCATTTTTATACATTCTTCCGCGCTTTATTGCATAAAATTCTATTTTCTAAACGTGAGAATGTGACGTGCGATCAGTAAAATAATGAATACAAAAATTTATATCCCACGTCCTCAGACTGACGAATCTAGGCTCTTACGTAGCCACACTACGCGGCTTGTCTGATTGAGTTGTAGATCAAGTACAATTATTTTACAAAAAAATCCAAATCGGTCCAATAATATGTGGAAAAATGCGACCGAGAATCTGAAGAGCTCTGAAATCGGTCACGCGACCAAATGCTCAAAACTAAGGAAAGACTATGATCGATCACTGATGACTAGATCCGAATGAAATTATGCAGGCTGGCGGCCGTGATGCTTCAGAATTGGTTAGTGTTGAAATATATGTTATTCCCCATACGAAATGAGCGGATACGTATCTATCCCGTAAAAATTGGAAATAATTATATCCGGTTCCGCACAAATTTATCCACGGTCTGCACGCTCGAATAGATAAAGATCGTTCGGTGAGATGAAAATTCAGATGTATTAATTGCAACATATGAGGTTTGGATAGTGTGCTAAATTCTTCTCCATGGATGAATTTACTAAACAAATGAGACCTTGTATTCATTTTGGTTGTGTCAAGATTTGAACCAAGAACCGAAAGGGTGGGTTCTTTGTCGTGAGGCATCGAAATACCTACAGAAATAACTATGATACACAAAACGTGCCAAAATGAAAACTTTTCGTTCGTGAGCGAAAGAACTGACCACGTGAAAATCAACCCCGCGCCCCTAGCCCCTGAGGGTGGGCTGGATCATGACTTCAAAATTGCAGACGCAAACGCTTGTTATAATAGATTTTCATTTTGAAGATTTGGATTCTGCATGAGAAGATACGAAAGTTTCGTTGGAAAAATTTCAGTCGGTTCAAGGAACACGGCGCTGTAAACATGGAAAATAAAATTTTCTATTATTTCAAGAATTGCCCTTTCAATCGATGATAAGGAAGTACGCGTTGAATGTTGTCAGAAAACAACTTGATTGTGCGTGATTTCACCTGCATCACCTTGAAGGCGTTCAAAAATTAATGAGCTCAATTTCATTTATCAGACGAAAGCTTCTTATCACGACAACAGGGACGCAAACGTTCAATGAAACAACTACTTTCAGCACTCCACTGGTGAGTTCCCACGCCTCTCACCTCCGGAGTTTTTTTTCGGTGAGTCCCGTCCCTCTCACCATCGGGGTTCCTCTTTTCGGTAGCGCTGATGGTAGTTAGTCCATTGAATGTAAGCGCCCATGTGATCGCAATGAGACACTTGCGTACAGAGAACGAAATCAATCTTTCAAACTGTTCAACTTACACACGCTCAATGGAATTGTTCTCCTGAGAAGATTCGACACGTACTTCCTGATTTTCGAAAACTATGCGGAGTTCGTGAAGAGGTTGAAAATTCAACGATTACAAGAGATGCGCGAGAAATCGAAGATAACAAACTACGTCACGAGTGTTTTCAGAGGAATAACTCGGTTGTGCGAAATTTCAACTCGATCACTTCGAAGGCGTTCAGAAAATGGTCGGATCAATTTCGTGTTTCAGACGAAAGCTTCGCATCACGACAACAGGGACGCAAACGTTCAATGAAACAACTACTTTCAGCACTCCACTGGTGAGTTCCCACGCCTCTCACCTCCGGAGTTTTTTTTCGGTGAGTCCCGTCCCTCTCACCATCGGGGTTCCTCTTTTCGGTAGCGCTGATGGTAGTTAGTCCATTGAATGTAAGCGCCCATGTGATCGCAATGAGACACTTGCGTACAGAGAACGAAATCAATCTTTCAAACTGTTCAACTTACACACGCTCAATGGAATTGTTCTCCTGAGAAGATTCGACACGTACTTCCTGATTTTCGAAAACTATGCGGAGTTCGTGAAGAGGTTGAAAATTCAACGATTACAAGAGATGCGCGAGAAATCGAAGATAACAAACTACGTCACGAGTGTTTTCAGAGGAATAACTCGGTTGTGCGAAATTTCAACTCGATCACTTCGAAGGCGTTCAGAAAATGGTCGGATCAATTTCGTGTTTCAGACGAAAGCTTCGCATCACGACAACAGGGACGCAAACGTTCAATGAAACAACTACTTTCAGCACTCCACTGGTGAGTTCCCACGCCTCTCACCTCCGGAGTTTTTTTTCGGTGAGTCCCGTCCCTCTCACCATCGGGGTTCCTCTTTTCGGTAGCGCTGATGGTAGTTAGTCCATTGAATGTAAGCGCCCATGTGATCGCAATGAGACACTTGCGTACAGAGAACGAAATCAAACTTTCTAGCTTTTCCACTTACACGAGCTCAATGGAATTGTTCTCCTGAGAAGATTCGACACGTACTTCCTGATTTTCGAAAACTATGCGGAGTTCGTGAAGAGGTTGAAAATTCAACGATTACAAGAGATGCGGGGAAATCGAAGATAACAAACTACGTCACGAGTGTTTTCAGAGGAATAACTCGGTTGTGCCACATTTCAACTCGATCACTTCGAAGGCGTTCAGAAAATGGTCGGATCAATTTCGTGTTTCAGACGAAAGCTTCGCATCACGACAACAGGGACGCAAACGTTCAATGAAACAACTACTTTCAGCACTCCACTGGTGAGTTCCCACGCCTCTCACCTCCGGAGTTTTTTTTCGGTGAGTCCCGTCCCTCTCACCATCGGGGTTCCTCTTTTCGGTAGCGCTGATGGTAGTTAGTCCATTGAATGTAAGCGCCCATGTGATCGCAATGAGACACTTGCGTACAGAGAACGAAATCAAACTTTCTAGCTTTTCCACTTACACGAGCTCAATGGAATTGTTCTCCTGAGAAGATTCGACACGTACTTCCTGATTTTCGAAAACTATGCGGAGTTCGTGAAGAGGTTGAAAATTCAACGATTACAAGAGATGCGGGGAAATCGAAGATAACAAACTACGTCACGAGTGTTTTCAGAGGAATAACTCGGTTGTGCCACATTTCAACTCGATCACTTCGAAGGCGTTCAGAAAATGGTCGGATCAATTTCGTGTTTCAGACGAAAGCTTCGCATCACGACAACAGGGACGCAAACGTTCAATGAAACAACTACTTTCAGCACTCCACTGGTGAGTTCCCACGCCTCTCACCTCCGGAGTTTTTTTTCGGTGAGTCCCGTCCCTCTCACCATCGGGGTTCCTCTTTTCGGTAGCGCTGATGGTAGTTAGTCCATTGAATGTAAGCGCCCATGTGATCGCAATGAGACACTTGCGTACAGAGAACGAAATCAATCTTTCAAACTGTTCAACTTACACACGCTCAATGGAATTGTTCTCCTGAGAAGATTCGACACGTACTTCCTGATTTTCGAAAACTATGCGGAGTTCGTGAAGAGGTTGAAAATTCAACGATTACAAGAGATGCGCGAGAAATCGAAGATAACAAACTACGTCACGAGTGTTTTCAGAGGAATAACTCGGTTGTGCGAAATTTCAACTCGATCACTTCGAAGGCGTTCAGAAAATGGTCGGATCAATTTCGTGTTTCAGACGAAAGCTTCGCATCACGACAACAGGGACGCAAACGTTCAATGAAACAACTACTTTCAGCACTCCACTGGTGAGTTCCCACGCCTCTCACCTCCGGAGTTTTTTTTCGGTGAGTCCCGTCCCTCTCACCATCGGGGTTCCTCTTTTCGGTAGCGCTGATGGTAGTTAGTCCATTGAATGTAAGCGCCCATGTGATCGCAATGAGACACTTGCGTACAGAGAACGAAATCAAACTTTCTAGCTTTTCCACTTACACGAGCTCAATGGAATTGTTCTCCTGAGAAGATTCGACACGTACTTCCTGATTTTCGAAAACTATGCGGAGTTCGTGAAGAGGTTGAAAATTCAACGATTACAAGAGATGCGGGGAAATCGAAGATAACAAACTACGTCACGAGTGTTTTCAGAGGAATAACTCGGTTGTGCCACATTTCAACTCGATCACTTCGAAGGCGTTCAGAAAATGGTCGGATCAATTTCGTGTTTCAGACGAAAGCTTCGCATCACGACAACAGGGACGCAAACGTTCAATGAAACAACTACTTTCAGCACTCCACTGGTGAGTTCCCACGCCTCTCACCTCCGGAGTTTTTTTTCGGTGAGTCCCGTCCCTCTCACCATCGGGGTTCCTCTTTTCGGTAGCGCTGATGGTAGTTAGTCCATTGAATGTAAGCGCCCATGTGATCGCAATGAGACACTTGCGTACAGAGAACGAAATCAATCTTTCAAACTGTTCAACTTACACACGCTCAATGGAATTGTTCTCCTGAGAAGATTCGACACGTACTTCCTGATTTTCGAAAACTATGCGGAGTTCGTGAAGAGGTTGAAAATTCAACGATTACAAGAGATGCGCGAGAAATCGAAGATAACAAACTACGTCACGAGTGTTTTCAGAGGAATAACTCGGTTGTGCGAAATTTCAACTCGATCACTTCGAAGGCGTTCAGAAAATGGTCGGATCAATTTCGTGTTTCAGACGAAAGCTTCGCATCACGACAACAGGGACGCAAACGTTCAATGAAACAACTACTTTCAGCACTCCACTGGTGAGTTCCCACGCCTCTCACCTCCGGAGTTTTTTTTCGGTGAGTCCCGTCCCTCTCACCATCGGGGTTCCTCTTTTCGGTAGCGCTGATGGTAGTTAGTCCATTGAATGTAAGCGCCCATGTGATCGCAATGAGACACTTGCGTACAGAGAACGAAATCAATCTTTCAAACTGTTCAACTTACACACGCTCAATGGAATTGTTCTCCTGAGAAGATTCGACACGTACTTCCTGATTTTCGAAAACTATGCGGAGTTCGTGAAGAGGTTGAAAATTCAACGATTACAAGAGATGCGCGAGAAATCGAAGATAACAAACTACGTCACGAGTGTTTTCAGAGGAATAACTCGGTTGTGCGAAATTTCAACTCGATCACTTCGAAGGCGTTCAGAAAATGGTCGGATCAATTTCGTGTTTCAGACGAAAGCTTCGCATCACGACAACAGGGACGCAAACGTTCAATGAAACAACTACTTTCAGCACTCCACTGGTGAGTTCCCACGCCTCTCACCTCCGGAGTTTTTTTTCGGTGAGTCCCGTCCCTCTCACCATCGGGGTTCCTCTTTTCGGTAGCGCTGATGGTAGTTAGTCCATTGAATGTAAGCGCCCATGTGATCGCAATGAGACACTTGCGTACAGAGAACGAAATCAATCTTTCAAACTGTTCAACTTACACACGCTCAATGGAATTGTTCTCCTGAGAAGATTCGACACGTACTTCCTGATTTTCGAAAACTATGCGGAGTTCGTGAAGAGGTTGAAAATTCAACGATTACAAGAGATGCGCGAGAAATCGAAGATAACAAACTACGTCACGAGTGTTTTCAGAGGAATAACTCGGTTGTGCGAAATTTCAACTCGATCACTTCGAAGGCGTTCAGAAAATGGTCGGATCAATTTCGTGTTTCAGACGAAAGCTTCGCATCACGACAACAGGGACGCAAACGTTCAATGAAACAACTACTTTCAGCACTCCACTGGTGAGTTCCCACGCCTCTCACCTCCGGAGTTTTTTTTCGGTGAGTCCCGTCCCTCTCACCATCGGGGTTCCTCTTTTCGGTAGCGCTGATGGTAGTTAGTCCATTGAATGTAAGCGCCCATGTGATCGCAATGAGACACTTGCGTACAGAGAACGAAATCAATCTTTCAAACTGTTCAACTTACACACGCTCAATGGAATTGTTCTCCTGAGAAGATTCGACACGTACTTCCTGATTTTCGAAAACTATGCGGAGTTCGTGAAGAGGTTGAAAATTCAACGATTACAAGAGATGCGCGAGAAATCGAAGATAACAAACTACGTCACGAGTGTTTTCAGAGGAATAACTCGGTTGTGCGAAATTTCAACTCGATCACTTCGAAGGCGTTCAGAAAATGGTCGGATCAATTTCGTGTTTCAGACGAAAGCTTCGCATCACGACAACAGGGACGCAAACGTTCAATGAAACAACTACTTTCAGCACTCCACTGGTGAGTTCCCACGCCTCTCACCTCCGGAGTTTTTTTTCGGTGAGTCCCGTCCCTCTCACCATCGGGGTTCCTCTTTTCGGTAGCGCTGATGGTAGTTAGTCCATTGAATGTAAGCGAACATGTGATCGCAATGAGACACTTGCGTACAGAGAACGAAATCAAACTTTCTAGCTTTTCAACTTACACGAGCTCAATGGAATTGTTCTCCTGAAAAGATTCGACACGTACTTCCTATTTCCTGAAACGATGCGAATTCCGTGGATCAGTTGAAAATATGACGATTTCGAAAGATGCGCTTTGAATCGAATCGGAGGAAACGTTTCCAATAATTGTTGCGTATTTTTTCATGCAGAATTCGAACCTGCGATAACAAATAGAGCTTTCTGCCTGAAATTCGGAATTATCATACATATATGCTTCATTACATATCCTCAATCAAAATAGAGTGGAAGAATTATTAGGGGATCGTCGAGGTACCGTCGTAATTATCCCTACAAAAATGGTAGTAGAGGTACTTCGATATGAATAATTATAATCTTCAGGACCCAGAATTAGTATTCCAATACCAAATATTAGTATTCAAATACTCATGATCAGTATGCCAATAGTGATTCTCGGTCCTGATGATTATACTCAAACATATTGGAATTACCATGATTTTCCATTATTTTATTTATTATGGCGGTACGTCGATTATCCCTAAATTCATACATTATTTCAATTGTGGATATGCAATGAAGCAAATTTAATAGTAATTAAATGTCTCTCCGTGTAGAGATCCGTGGCCGCACGCAACAGGAATTAGAAAAAAGTGAGAGCACCTGAGAAAGATTCAGAAAAATTTAGCGGACCTTCAGAAACTCTCCATTGCCGGAGTAGCGTAGCGGAATAATTTCGTATAAGAAAACAGAAGCGAACGCGAAACGACCCCCTTTCGCGGTGCTAAAAGCCGAAAGCCCTATTACAAGTTGGACAATACGTAATAGCGGAAATTTATAAAGCACGAGTGATATATAGAGCAATTTTTTTAATAGCCTCCTAATTCGCATATGATATCGGTACATAGAATACATAGTCACAATCGATTCAAAGTCGAAACTGAATACTACAAAAAATTAAACACTAATATATTGAAGAATAAAAGACACTTAGCTTTTCTGGAGATGTCCAGACAAACCATCGAAGCACGAAGCCAATATTCTCGATGATTCTGAATCCTCAAATCGTCAACACCTCGAATTGCAACTGGAATGAAAAAAATAAATACCTATTAGATAGTAATCCGAGGGATTGAAGTTTACAAAATACTATGCTGCAACGTAAATTATGGTACATAGAATACATAGTCACTATCGGTTCAAAGCCGATACTTAATAGAACCAAAAATTAAACACTAATATATTGAAGAATAAAAGACACTTAGCTTTTCTGGAGATGTCCAGACAAACCATCGAAGCACGAAGCCAATATTCTCGATGATTTTGAATCCTCAAATCGTCAACATCTCGAATTGCAACTGGAATAAGAAAAATAAATACCATTAGATTGTAATCCGAGGGATTGAAGTTTACAAACTGCTATGCTGCAACGTAAATTACGTATTCTGCAAGTCTCTGGACGCCAATTTTTCATAAATTGTTGTGATATAATTTAGAATCGCATCGGAACTCCACAGTATTACAGTAAGTGATGCGATACATGATCATAAGATTACAAGGTTACATTTTAGAGATTCAGTCCCACCTTTTTGGATAGCGGTGTCCTCCGTCTCTGGGATTTTATAACTTCCTTATACACAATCCATATCCACAACCCCTGAATCTCGTGAGATAACATCGTCTTTGGTATTCACTATGAAATAGGACAAACAATGGAGATATTAATCGAACATTTATAAAATTATGATTCAACGATCGCTGAATTAGAAGCGAAAATATGATGAAAGCAATGTATTGCAATGAATCCTCTATAATCCATATTGAAGTTAACACTCGAACTTGTCAATTTTGAGGAAAGCTCTCAATCAATCCAGCCAAAAGTCAGTGGTTCAGAAAAATTCACCCGACGTTTCGGGAGTCGCGTACTGCACTCATCAGAGGCTATACTTATTGAAAACACAATCTACAATTATGACAAGTCGAAAAAAATACATACTATGTGTCAAAAAAATAGAACAATTGACTCACATCAATTCAGTATCGAAAGTTGGAAAACGAAAGTCAAACTGAATAAAATAAATGCGACAGGTAGACTACAGAAAATACCTTGAAAGTAATCATTTGTTTGTTTTTTATGTAGTCTATCTGCTACATTTATTTTATTCAGTTTCACTTTTGTTCTTCAACTTTTGATACTCAATTGATGTGAGTTGATTGTTGTATTTTTGTTCACTCATAGTATATATTCTTCGACTTACTTTAATTGTAAGTTGTGTTTATTTAATAAATATAGCCTCCGATGAGGGGAGTACATGACTGTCGAAACGTCCGCGAATTTTGTTGAACCATTGACTCGTCTGGATTGATTAGGACCTCTCCTCTGAATTCAATATAATTTACAACCTAATTAAAAAGAAACTAATCATTTTCAAATCCCACAGATATGCCTGAAGATTCTTTATTTGTAAGGTTTTTTCTACTTTATCCAATCCGTGGAGTAGACCATAGATCTCTTGCTGCATAATAGAAGGAAACTATATTCATTTTAGTTCTGATCGTGTGAATCTTGTTCTCAATCAACTTCCGCTACTTCAGAACTTTTGCAGATATCATGGCACTCGGTACTATACTTTGAACAGGACAGCAAAACCAAAAACGGATCCATCAATCAAATGGATCATGACTAATAAAATTAATGTTTAAACATATTCAACTGAGGAAAATAAATTGTCATGACCCTATACAATTCTATCTAATTGAAATGGAAGATAAAATGACAATTATACCAATAAGGAGAAATTGATACATCTGCGAGAAATAAATTCAACATAGTAGACCGCCTAGTTCACGAAAAAAGATCATTTGAGAATCCGGTGGAGCTGTCTTACATTTTATTCGATCCCGAGGTTTCGTCGTACTCCCGACACCTGTAGTCTGATCGGTTGCTGCACCTTTATTCTATCGATTCCGGGATTCATCCGCATCGTGGAGTAGACTTCGGATCCCTCGCTGGAACAGATAAGCAGACGAAACAGGAAATCCATTAGTAAAATAATCCATCAGTTACAACCTGTACGATGAAATATAATCAAGCGTCAAGTTTTCTAAATAGTAATTCGTGAAGGAAGGTATTCGTTTATCCATGTGAGGAAAAAAAGATAAAAGTCGAATCTACAAAAGTTTTTCGATCAAATTCTGGCTACGATCGTCAATCTCAAAAGTGATCTCGATTTTTTGGCCAACAATTATGACTAAGAATACATCTACTTTCCAGTGATTCGACTTGACGCTAAAGTAATGCCTCAATATCAAGCTAGGCTGATGTTTTACGTGGGAAAAGTTACTCAATTATTCGAAAAATGAAGACGAAACCATCCGGCGATCGAGGTAACGGAATAAACTGGTGTAGAAGTGAGAGCCACTCTATGAAGCCTGGTGAATATTGTCCTCTGCGTCATCTCTATTCAGATACACACCCGGTATCGATGCCCAAAAAATCAGCCCACTGTAATTAGAAGGGATTAGTTATTACACTGTACAATCACATTAGAATTGGAGAAAGAACGATGCCTCGATGCCCTCGATCGTGCAATAGCACATCGGATTATCCAACGAACGTTCAACACTTACCACCCTCTCATCCCTCCGTTCCCTGGCTCTGGGTTGATCATTCCGAATCATCTCATTCACATGGGTACGAATATGATGAATCAATCAAGCGTCGAAGGAAGGAATATCTCTAGCATTCCACAGGGGGTGAACCAGATCAACCACTCTGGAAATTGAGAAAAGACCACAATAAGACACATCTAATTGCGGTTGAAGTTCATCAAGAGTGCGGAAATGAGCAGATAAATTTAAATAAGCTCGACTATGTCAACTAATTTTGAACTCTCACATAAATCAGTTTTTCATCTCACCTTTTCTGCACAGCAGAAATTTTTCCCCCTGGTTCTGTTGTATCCGATACGTATTTGTATCCCAAAATCCATAGAAATAGCATAATCATTGGCATTACACTGAGGACAAAGCAAACAAGTGATTTTCCGCAAGAAACTGAAACAAAGAGAAAATTAGTATCACCTGAAATGATAAAAGATTCGTTAGGCACACATGAAACAACAATTTCTGAAAGAAAAAATAATAATTAGTGGAACCTGTGGGGAAGAAAGAAAAGATGAAGTTATACGCGCCCTGAAAAAAAATAAACCTGTAAAATTAGAAACGTATTAAAAGAAGTGTTAAGAAATTAAGTAAAGCAAGGAAAAGTATGCATGGAATCACTCGTTGCACGAGAATAACAAATTTTCATCAATCTAGGTTTGATTTTAGGAGAAAATCAACAAGTGTTTCCATGAAAAGGGGGATAGAGCAAGCAGAGAAGATTTGTGGCACGACGGTCGGCGGTCCTCTTCGACGTGACGTCTTCGAGCGCAGCGTCCCTCGTTTCCATGCCCCACGTAAACACGGAAACGGAGGGACGCATCTTGCCCATTCGGACGATTACAGACAGCATTTGATTAATCATTCTACGATTTAATCGATCTTACAAAACAGTAATTCAATTACTGTGATCGAATGAGATACATTGACTCAATACGGAAATCGTCTAATTTCACTGCTCTCTTTACAGAAAAAATAGAATTTAAACAGATCTTTTACTAAGAAATAGTCACGAAGCAATATCAAAATCTTGTCTTTATTTTTTCTGTAATCGTCCGAATCATCTGCGGAATAAATAGCATTAGACACATTAAAAATAGGAACACGAGCCTTCCTACCCTACGCCTCAACCCAAACCCACCCGACGGACTTAGAAATTAAAAACTAACAGGCGCGCACACAGACATGAATACCCCAGATGCCCCACCCTACCTCCCCGACAAGTACCTGTCGGAATCTAGAAAAGGACATTCTCACCAACACAAACATTCTCAGCAGTTCGTACACCGTGGTCAGAGACTTACCGTTTTGTATCTGTAGGGAGAGAACGGGTTAGATACATCCTAGACTGAGTGTCAATGTTTCTCTTGAGCGGACTATTCAATGCAAAAGTTGATATTGAAAATAAAAGAGAGAAAAAAGAAAATTTGAAATAAATACTCTTGCAATGATCTTGTTACGATCTTGTATAAATTAATATCAGCAAATTGTGCTTGAATTTGAGTTGTGTTTTTTCCTTTCAGGAGTGTGTGAATTTAATCTCAGGAAAATCGACCGCTCAACCAGTGAGAGTCTGAGCAAATTACCGTAGAGACGGGAATTGACAAAGTGATTAGATTTATCGCGAAACTGGTTAAGCGATTCAGAGTTTCCTGTCGCGATACTCGCCGCTTTGTGCAACGGAAAATTTCGGTTACATGTAATATTTTATTACCGGTATCAGGCAAAAGTAATTTTTGCTTTCATTTGAGAGAGGAGAAGTCAATTTTATTAGTTCCGTTGCAGCAGCAAGTGAGTCTGACTGAGTTGAGCTAGGAAATCGTAGATGATACAATATCAATGTTACCGTCGTGCCACGCGATAGAGAAAATAGAAAACCAAGAGTTGCCCACAATTAAAATCATGCGACTTACCGACGCTGCCGAGTTTGGAGCAGATTAACTCGGATGTCTCTGCTTGGCCATCTGCAATTAAACAGATACAAATGATTTAGAAGATCGTCCTAATGACAAATGTTAATCAATGATCAAACAAGCGCCACGAAAATATCGCAAAAAATAATGGGGGCCTCCTATAACAACTTGATCAAGATCTGGCAGTCATGTCTCAGATCTGCTCCACAATCTATTGTACACAAGTTTTTGACAAAAAAATACACAGCCAATTTTTTCAGATTTTTCTAACCAGTCGTATCGGAGATATGAATTTTAGAAATAAAAAAAAAATACCATATTCTAGAATCTGAAGAGTTTCCGAAAAATCAAATAAAATATACCAAAATTTCTAGGCGCTATTAGAAGATGGAGAGTTCATCACGGTTAAAGTTGAATTTCAAAACTTAAGAAAAAAATATATAAAACTAATTGAAATGTATTCTGGACACATGGATGAACAGAACAGTTCCTCATAATATGGATGAAAAGAAGTATCTCCTGAGAATTAACGGACGATAAATATATTAAACATATATTGATATATTTGTATCTTGTCATATGTATTCGTATTAATATATTTATATTATACATACAATATATTTGATGATAATCATATGATAGATTATTTGTGTATTATAATACATGTATGGAATATATTCATCAGCCGTTAATTCTCAGGATATACTTCTTTCGACCCATGTTAAAAAAAAACTTGTTTGTTGATTCATACGTTGAAGATACGTTTCAATGACTTTTATATACATGTTTTTTCTCAATATTTTCGAAATTCGACTTCAACTATGATGGAAATTTCCATGTTCTAATAGAGCTCAAAAATTATATTATATTTTATTCGATTTTTCAGAATGTTCTCAGATTTTAGAAAATGGCGTTTTTTTTTCAATTTCAGAACTTCGTATCTCCGATACTGTAATACAAGCAAGAATTTGGTTTCATATTTGTTATTTTTACCATCTCTTCATTGCTCCGTAGGCCGACATCCATCCAGCGTCGTTGCCTCCCCCTTGGCTCCTCCAACCGTCGGATGGGCGCACGCAACTTTTTGGTTCTGCTTCGATACTCGGGAATCCTCGTCACACACTGTAATAGAAATCAAAGTGGAAAGACAATTATTAGTCAAATTCTGTTGAATGAGGGAAAAAATTATCGGACACATCTGGTGATTCAGATCAAGGGGTTGGAAATCTAGAATAATCTGACGTTGAAAGAAAAAAACATAACAGTGCTACCGGCACCTATATGTACCTTGTTCGTATTGAATTGATTAGAGTTTTGCATCCGTGTACTCGGGCTGAAGATAACTCCAGTCATCGATGTGTGGCGGAATCTTCTGTACTTTTTCGTTCAACATCGGCCTGCATCAATTGTCTTCTGGAATATTTCAAATAAAGTCATTAGGCGATACATTATTCGAATATTGTTCCATCGTGCCCCAAATATCAAAGTACAAACTGACGAAAGAACAATTTTTAGAAATTCTAGACAATTTCATAATTTGCAAATTGTAGAACACCCCAATCAGATTTCTCATAAAACAACATTATCTAAATACTTAAGTTACTCGGATCACCCGAGAATATTTTTTCTGAATTTAATGAATATATCTCGGTGATGATGCAGGAATTAAAAAACTTGGATATTTTCTGGAAACTGTATCAAAGCGTTTAAATAGATTTTAAGACTGAATCGCCAATCACTATGCACACAGCTAATGTATCAGATAAAGAGATGTACTGATCGAAGCTGCGTTAATAATTTGGATCATTATAATAAGTTTACGTAATGAAAAAAATTGATTGTCTCAATCGTGACTAGCTGTCTGCAAACATGACTCAATTTGTGAGATTGTGCAACGAATCAAACGAATAAATAAGATACCTACATGTGAGGACATATCATAATAACTTCATGTTATTCGAAGGTTTAGTCCCCTCCACTGTGTAACAGTCTTGCCGATTTGTAGCTATCTTAGCTTTAACGCACTCGTACTTGGCCCATATTCGATGCCTCAGAAACGTAGTCAACTGTGGAAAGAAGAAACGAAGAAAGTTAATCCCATGTCAGAGATTGCAAAGTGAAAACAGAAAAAATAGTCTTGTCTTAGAATTTGTCATAGATCATCTGAAAATTATTAAACGCAACAAAAGTTCTCTGTCCTATGTGTCTGTAAGGTTGGCGCCTCATTTTTCATATATATTTTCGATCGAAAGTTCTGAGATTCTTTCAAACAGTTCTGGAGTTGCTCATAAGTTTAAAGGAGAGTTACAGTTCCGAGTCACAAAACAGCACTGTTTTTTTGGAAAAGGAACAACCGAAACTATTCTTCAAACCTATCACGAACTCCGGAATTATTCGAAATGATCTCAGAACTCTATAAAAAAGAATCGAATTTTCAGAAATGAGACGCCAACTCAATTATTATATACAATTATTAGGTATATCATAACAATAATGTGCAAACGAATAAAGATATAAATCAAAATAAATTAAATCGAAGAAATGATAAAACATAACTCAGAAGCATGTTTTAATTATACCTATTTACCTGGTATGCGATTGTTCCAGAAGGTGGGATTTTTATGACATTGGTTGTTTTGCAAATTATTTGGGTCCACAGGTATATTATGATGGGTCTATGTTTCGTGGATGAAAATCTTCACTGAGCTGCAAGAACAAGAGAAAAAAGGAAACATTATTATCGGGAAAGCATTTTTATGAGCGATAGAAACAAGAAAAATGACCAGATTTTTCAGACGTAACAAAAATATATTGAAGAATTCTCATACCTAATCGTAAGAAAATAAAGTTGAAAAAATATAATTCAATTTGGCTAAAAGAATCATTTCCGCATTTGCAGTGGTTACGTTATTCTACCCGAAGAGTATTTTGATGACAGAGTACTCACGATTAGAATTGAGATTCGAATTTAACAGTTACAAATAGAGAAGGCAAATGACGGCGCAAAGCATGAAAACAAACGGAAAATAAAACAGCCGCGATGTGTGTTCCGTAATCGAGTTTTATATTCCATATAAATTGCACGAACCGACTCAAATTAATTTACTGTCAACGAAGACAAAAGACTACGATGCATTCTTTCTACCCGTTTCGTAGCATCAACAGTAGTTTGCATACGTAAGATTAATATTTATTGGGGCTGAGTACCGATTGCGTTCGTACTATTTATTTATTTTCTTTTTACGAATTAATTCGGATAATTTTATTTTAGATGGGACGGTATTCCAGCTTATATTCCGTGCCGCTATTCAACCGACAATTCTGAGAATCCCGCTTGCAGCGCTCTCCCCCCCGCCCCTCCCCCCTGCCGCGCTGTTGGACAAAGCAATTCGAATGTAAACAAAACTCGCCGAGGAAAATAAAATTAGTTTCATTTCTCGAACGGTACGAAAATTCAATACACACCTTACATTATCACGTTATTCCTAACTTGTTTATACAGATATTTTTCGATGCATGGGTACTTCGCACACGGATTTAATAATAATGATAATAATAATTCCGAAAAAAAAACGAAAAGAGCGAACGAATTATTTTGATCACCGCTTCAGAGTATACTTCACAACGATAAAGTAATGGTGGGCAAGATCTATGTATACACTAATTGTTACGCTGTAAAACGACTGGTAAACAAAAAACCAACGCCGAGTATCGAACGATTTCAAAATATCTCGGGAATAAAAATTCTATTCTAATAACATGTTTTGTCCTCTTTTTCTTTCCGAACGAATTTGAAGCACAGGAAAACCACGAATGAACAGAAAAATAAATAGATCTATCTACTCACTTCGTTTCGTTCTTATATTTACAGTATTTTTTTTTATAATTTTGTTTTATTTTCATTTTGTTATTTTTCTACGCAGTCTATTATTCAGCTTGATTAAACCGTCGTTAATTCTGAAAAATCAAGAGTCTAGTTTACGGGCTTGACCAGTCACTTGTTAACAAATGCGGCGCGGAAAAGAAACGAGCTCGATTATTGGACATAGGAAACATGCAACATACCCATACCACGATATTAGAAATTATATACGATGATCGTGGGTTTTCTCAACACTTCTATATCGACGTCAATTGTTTCATTCTTACGCACACGCAAATCTTTGGATTCTCGAAAAGTACTTTTTATTATCACTATGATCACTTGATAATAAACATCCGAATAGACTTTCGCCAATGAAAAACAGCCGATGGAAAAAAGAACGAGTTCAGGCGTGAACTGATGTCGCGATGGTAGACTGATTAACAAGTTCCAACAAGTTCCTTCCTCCACCCCGTGAAAATAGCCGGTTAAACATCTGAGGATCGCGCATTCAAAAAATTCAACCGACCAATGACGAATCTCGAACGATTTCAAATTAAGTAACTCTGAATAGAAATATGCTGTTCGAATATTGTTTGTTTTTTCTTTCCATTTCTGTTCCAAACATATTTGGAGTAGATTTAAGATTTGGACAAAAAAGAAATTAAAAAAATTAAATAAAATAAATACTATATGATACGAAACCAAATTTACGTTTCCTTTCGGCCTGCCCCTAATCTAATTCTATCTTATTTCGAACTATACGAGAATTTATTTCAATAATGTATGCCGAGAAGTAAAATGATTTGATCCAATCTGTATTTTTACTTAAAAACTAAATCAGAAGAAAATACAGTCTATTATTCATCCTAATTTGTATTTTAGCTTGGCAATCAAATCAGATGATATGACAGTTTATCACTTATCTCGATTGAACCTTCAATTTTGAGAAATCAGAGTACAGCTCGCGGGGTTGACCGGTCACTTGTGGCTAAATATGGCGAAGAAAAACGACCCAACTCCATTATTTCTATGGATATAAAAAAATATGCAACATACCCATATCACGATATTAGCAATTCACGTAGCCTATGTAGACATTTTTTCAGTGCTCGGCATCTGGGATTCGCGAAGAGAAATTATATACGATGATCGCGGCTTTTTTTCAACACCTTTATACCGATGTTATTTGTTTTATCATTACGCGCAAGCAAATCTTCCGATATGGGAAAACAATTGATTCTATTTTCACTATAATCACTTGACAAAGAACATCTGAATACGCTCGCACCACTGAAAAATGGCGGATGGACAAAAGCTAGTTTAGGCGGGAACAGATCTCGTGATAGTAGACCAATCAACAAAAGATCGCGTCCCATCCGCTCACCCCGTGAAATTAGCCAACAATAACTGAACATCGGAAATTCAAAAAACTCAACCAAACAATGTCGAATTTCGAATGGTTTTGAAGTAATTCTGAGATGAATAGACATACCATTGGAATATTATTTGTTTTTCGAATGAATTTGAAACAGAGTTGATAATTTGATAAAAAGATTATAAACAAAAAAAATTGAAAATAAAAATTCAAACTATAGGTTGCGATACTAAATTCAGGATTTTTTTGTCGCCCTGCACCCAACCTATTTTTTTTTTTTTTAGATTTTGAAGAATACGAAAGGTCTTTTTTTCAAATTTGTGCTGAACGAAATAGTTAATCAAATGAATATGTATTTTCACCTGAGAATGAAATCAGAAGCACAACTGTTGACATTTTTTATCCTGCTTGAATGGCCAATTAATATGAACCGCCGCTCAACTCGCTGGGTTGTTCTGCCGTTTGTAAACAAATATGGCCTTGAAGAAGCCCGGTCTCATTTTTCCAACGACACAAAAACCTTATCCCGCAATTTCACGGTATTAACAGTTTGTGTAGCTCACACAGACGTTTCTTCGGTACCATACATTATACCCACAATCCACGAAGGAAAAATATACATGTAGACACGAATTTTTCGCATGCTCATACTAACCAGCAATAATCACCCTGTGTGGATAAAAAAGTTTCCAACATCCCACTGTAGAGTATTCATACTTCCATTATGGGAAAAACTATTAGCGGAAATAATTCGCTGATACCGAAGCTGTACGATCATCATGTAACTGTCACACAATACGCGAAAACGACCAAAGACGACGTTATCCCTTCGAGCACCACCGAGAATCTAAGGCTCTGAACTTCTGCATAGACCGTTCATTCGCTCCCCCCCCCCCCCCCCTGACGACGCGTAGCGCAGCCTCGCGAGATTTCTTTGCTTTTAATTGGCGGTTAATAGCATGAAATTCAAAGAATGAATATTTATATACAATTTCAAAACAAGCGATTAATAATAAATAATAATGATTAAAATTGATAAGCAGATATTGAGTACTTCTTTTTTTTTTTTTTGTAAAATGAAAAATGAATTATTTTAGACTAAATGTTTTTCATGCTTTGTATGTATAATAAAAAATTACAATGACCTTGTATTATTTTCTGAATTCGCAAGCGATTTGAACTCCAATTTCCTTTATATCTGAGATTACTCTCTACGTTCACAAACGGTTGAAACAGAGAAAAAACGAAATAAAGTATATTTGCAAGAACGGTTTTGTTAATTACGCGTTACGTCTACACCTGATACATAACTGATGGAAGATACCATCGAGTTATTTGAAAGAACTGTTTGAAGGTATGCGATTTGCCCGATGTAAAATCTAGAACCGTTTCGGGCGGACAAAGTCCGGCAAATGGAACATATTTTCCAATCGGGTATTATTAAGAGATGATGTGAATGAGTATAACTTAGGTACAACGTATTTTGTAGAAGGGGGAATAGCAATTAATTACATACATTATAAAAAAAATGGAATATCTTACTCCCTCCTCCGATATATGCATGAATCAAAACTGAGCTATGTCGCTGCCTAGAAAATGATTCTTCTGCCCGCTGTTTTAGCATAATCACCGTAATCTAAACATAAATAAAGTGGATCTGACTTTGGCTAATGTGATTCAGAGTATGAAATTATGATGATAAAGTGGAAAAATCTTCTGTTTCCGTTGATATTGCACCGGTCAATGAGATAGAAAAAATTTCTTATGCCTGGGTTCGGTTCATTCTTTTCTTATTGGTCATCCTTCAAAACAATGGAAAAATGTATGCATCCCCGTCAAAGCTTGCTTTTGTAGTCTTGGGAGAAATCAGAAAGATTCGATAGTTTAATAATAACGAATACAAAATTAATAATAATAATTAATTGACAATTAATATATTAATCAATTATTAATAATTATCAATCTTTGATCATCAGTTAATGAATTGATAACTAATTGGTCTAATTTAGTTATAATTTTATAGTCTTTCTTGAGGTTTCATTTTTCAACTTTCTTCTGTTTCGTTAACTAATTCAATCATTAAAATTGATTAAAAGAATACACAAAATACTTGTTCAGGTTATTCATCAGCTGAATGACTGAAATCATAGATTTTCTTAGAATTTGAAGTAGCGTTCTCCTTGTTGCAAAAGCAAACTTTCTCGACAAATAGTAATTATTCTCTATTTAGTATCCACGAACCCTATAATAATCACGTACGCAAATTTTTGTTTTTGTCGCAGCTATGATCACATTGAAACCATCAAACCACCGAATTACATTCCATAAGGATACCAAAAGATCATTGAAATATATATTATATTCTAGACACCTATAGTCTGACCTCTTTTGGAGCTGTCTCTGAGTCTCACAACTCTCTTGGACTCAATTGACATCCGCTATCTCATAATCTGGGAAGATTTCATGGATCTTGGCATTATACTGCGGGCAAAATACTGAAACCCAAAACAGATCCGATAATTAAACATTTATGAAATTATTGTTCAAACATCTTTAACAACACAAACGAGATTGTCTTGAATGTATACGATTCTCTCTAATTGAGTTGGAAATTGAACGGACAATAACAGCAATGTGGAGAAATAAATACATCGGCAATAAAGAAATTCAAAATAGTAGGCGGCCTAGTTTAGGAATTTTATTTTACATTTTATTCGACCATGAGGCTTTGTTGTACTCTCAACTCCCGTAGTCTTCTTGGTTCCTTCACTGTTATCCCATAGGTTCCTCGATTCATCAGATTCATAGAGTAGGCCCCTGGTCCCTCGCTGGAACAGATAAACAGACAAAACAGAAGAGCCATTAGTAAAAAAATCCTTTCGTCACCCACTGTATAATGGGGGATATTATCAAAGCTTGAAATTTTCTCAATAATTTATAGAAAAATATATTCCTTCATCTACAAGGAAGAAAAAATAAATATGAAATTTAAATTAACAAATATTCTACGATTACATTTTTGTTTCGTTTATTAATCATGAAAAGAGTCTCAATTTTGCGTTTGGCACTTGGAAATGGAAAGTGTATCTACTTTGCGGTAGGTTTACGCTCAAGTATGTCTGGGATATCAAGTTATTGTGATCTTTGGACAGGCAAAGTTATTCATTCGATTATGCAAAGTGAAAAACAAAACCATTCGGTGACAGAAGTAACGGCATAAACTAGTAGCCAAGCTGGAAAAAACTCGATGGAGTTTTGTGAATACTGTGCTCTGTGTCAGATTAGAAAAAGAAAGTTGCCCTGACTGCCTCGATTGTGTAATGGTACATAAGATTATCAAACAAATGTTTACAGTTAAAATCCGGACATCCCTCCATTTCCTGGTTTTGGGTTGATCATTCCAATTTGTCTCACTCTCTCCACCTCCACGTGGATGCGAATATGAGCAATCGATACAACCCCAGTGTAATGAATATCTCTAGCATTCCTCGGGGGTGAACCAGATCAACCTCTCTGGAAATTGAGAAAAGACCAGAATAAGATACTGCACTTAATTGCAGTTGAAGTTCATTGAAAGTACAGAAATCAGTGGATGAACTCAAATAAGCTCGACTACGTCGACTGTTTTTCCACTCTCTCATAAATCTGTTTCTCATCTTATCTTTTCTGCACAGCAGAATTTTGTTTCTCCCAGTTCTATTGTATCTGATACACATTTGTTTTCCAGAATCCATAAGTCAGAACTTTTCAGGTACGCAATTACGTGTTGGCCAGTGTTATAGATTGTGTCTGTGTCTGATTTTGTGTACCACCTTTCGTCAAAAATTCGACGATCATGGAATTCTTCAAGCATTTTTCCGAGCATGAGTGCTTGGAAAACTCTATAAACGTCGAATTTTTAACAAGGAGTATCGGCAGAAAATAGGATGTGAGGCACGAGCGGATATAGAGACTTCTTGGCTCGTGTGCATTTTGCACTCGTTTTATTCTCTTGTGGAATTTCACACTGGTCAAAAAATCTTACTTTACACGCTCTTGACACACAAATAGCTATTATGTCACTCTAGAATTTCATTGAATTCGATTGAGAAGATTGAGAAGAAAATAGACACTCCTATGATTCATAGATTATAACCAATTGAAATTAGATTCATTCGAACATGACGTTGAGTAAAGATTCACAGTTTCTTGGAAGATATCAAAAGTTTCTGTAAGTTGCCTCTACTATAAAAAAAATATAACCGATCAATGCATGCTTCAGTACGCTCAATAACGCCCAACTCATGTTCAGCAGTAGATAAATAATCCTTAACTTATTCAAGTAAACCTTTTTTTTTTGACTAACCGTAAATCAAATAAACATTTAATATCAGTAACAAATTTTTTCGAGATACCATATTGATATTCGGTACTTATGGACGAAAATTGAATAATTCCAAGTTGGTGTGGATCTTTTTTCGAGCATGGTATAAATTAACTGATTTACTAGATTCAAGTCTTATCTCCAAACGAATTCAAGATCTAGAAGAAGTACTGAATGGATATTACTGAATCCCATGGCCGGTATTATTTCATTACTATCTATTGTATTTTCTTGGCTTAACTATGCGATCATTTGTTTCTTACAATTATATATGATATTCGACCGACTGTCGCTAACAGAAGTTGCTAAGTCATGCATGAATTCCAGTAAAGCATGTCATAGCCATCCTTGGGTTTCTCTGGTTTGTCGGGTCATCGGGATCTATGCTGAGTCTCCATTATTGCACTGTGATAAAGTGGGAGAAGAAAGACAATTTAATGACTGATTCCAAACAGAAGCATCATAATATCGAAATTGATTTTATCCAATCAAATTAAGAATTGTGAAAGCAATGAAGAGCTCTAAATTCAAATTATACTAATCTATACTTGAACAATAATTTGTATTATTAAAAAATAATATTCAACAAAAAATATGACATAATTTACAAGCATGTTGTGGTTGTACCAAATTACCTATTGTTTCATTTTTCCGAGAGGCTTCATTTGCGTATGATCAGACCCCAAACTCCGGTCGATCATGGCATTAATCAAAGGATCAACTGCAAATTCGATTAAAGTGGATGAGCAATGTCGTTATAAAGTTACATCAAGTATTGATAAAAAG
Organism: Phymatocera aterrima; assembly: GCA_963170745.1. Classification (NCBI taxonomy): domain Eukaryota; kingdom Metazoa; phylum Arthropoda; class Insecta; order Hymenoptera; family Tenthredinidae; genus Phymatocera; species Phymatocera aterrima. The sequence continues at coordinate 4,391,802 of OY720670.1, forward strand.
AATTCAATGGTCAAATAATTTTAGAAGTTTGTCGAACAGGATACTTAGTGACAAATTGATTTATCAATCTAGAATATTTTTAGGATCTCATGAGGTGAAGTTTATAATGTTAATGCAATCAACTCATGGGAAATAATATGAACTGCTTTGCCTGCACATCAATTTTTCCTAAAATAGTATTTTTTGCAATGTTTCAGAGTAGGCAAGGCAGCTGATATTATTGTTCCTGATTTTGTTACATAAACGTTATAAACTTCAGTCTCATAGAATCCTGAAAACGTTCTAGCGAAATTGGCAATACTCTGATTCTTTCCTTACCTCTTTCCTTTCTGAAAACGACGACAGTGATCAGTGTATCAACTCACTGTATTCAAGTCCGATGAAGAAACTTCTGTGAAAGAGAGCAAGAAAGATAAATATAGAATAAAAAGCATCTCGAAAGATGGTTCACATTTCGAAAATTTCTTATCGATAGCTTACTATTGAAAAGTCAATGATGTCAATGAATATACATTTATTTAATCTGCCCTTACCAGAGTACTTCTGGATGACGAGATGAGTGTGCATAATGTCGTTTGTATCATTTAGCGTAGGTCTACCAGATGCCATCAAGAAAATTTGGCCCACTGAAACAAGGAATGATATATTATTGTTTTTTTTATTTCTTTTTGTATACATTACTGCAGATAGTGTCAATCAAAGAACTGATAAGAAGTCTTCTGAATTTGTAATAAGATTTGTACAAATTGTAGAGAATTTGTCGAAAAATTTAGTTTCCTTTCTTGATTTATTATTAAATAGAAAATTGAAAATTTGGAGCTAAAAAAACTTATTATTCAATCGTTGCCACACCATTTTATTCTGTTATTTTACGATTTGTTTTGTTAAAAAACAATAATAGTTGGAGTGATAAAATTCCAAAATATTAGAGAAAAAAAAGACTTTCAAAGAGTTTGTTTGGAAACACAATTAGGGACGCCAGCGTAAAAAAATCAAATATTTCATTTAAATATAGTCCATAATATCTATTTTCACCATTGAACGCTTATACTTATTACGCAATGAAACTATTTTCTGATATTAAAAATATATTATTTAATTATTATATTTTCTTCGTAAACTAATTTTTTCGGTACTTACAGTTAGTCAAAAAGAACGTTTGATCGAGTTACGAACGAAAGACAAATGACGATGAAGATATAAGCGATGCGTGAGCAAAAAAAAAAACACGATCGGAGAGGATGAATTTTTCCAACAGAGTTTTAATGAATATAAATGACACAAATACATTCTAATTTTACTTTCGACGCCAATAGAAAAAAATTATTAAACGATATTCACCTTTTTTATCACATCAGATCAGTTTTCATACCTCCAAATATAAATCTACAAAAGAAAAAATTATCCCGCTAGAATATTTCTCGATAGGAACGATTGTCGGTTTTTTATGCGCGACATCATTTCGAACACGATCGTATTTGTTTTACGCGGCATTTACGAAAATGCAAATTTTGTTAAGGACCTGAAATTAATTTGCGATAATAACGGCTCGGAAGAAACAAAACGATATAATTACCTGATTTGTAACACGATTGTCAATACGAATTTACTTTCACAGGATATTTATCAACAATATTCAAATATTAACGACTTGAAGTTAGAATCGAGATTGAATTTCAACGTGAGAAAAAAAACACGACCGCGATGTATGTATTTTTCGAACAAAGTTTGAAATCGAGTTTTATTTAATACTATGATATAAATAACACATGTAGATTTGACTTAAGCTACACTAATACAGAATATCAATATTATATTTCATTCTTACCATGTTTCGTTCCGCAAAAAAAGAACTTTTACTTCGGAAATATAATTATCCCGATTACTGCTACGTCTCTTTATAATATAACTGATAAGTGACTGTCTATTTTTTTACCCAGCATGCCCTCAGAGCATAAAATTCATAGTACGTGAAGTTTGCCGATGCAAATTATTTAATATGATACTTATACACCTTCACAGATGAATGATAATTCCTATATATATATACCTATACCGATCTAGCGAGCAAAAATAACCTAATTGTCAATAATGACGTAGATAATAATAATTTTGAAGAAGGTATAAAACTATATTCATTGATGAAAAGAAAAATTTCTGTCAATCAACTATTCCATGGATATTATCGCGCGTTTACACGTTTAACGTCTTTATACTATATACATACATCGTCAATAGTCGTGTATACTATTCTAGTTTTACCAGAATATTCCGATGCAAATTCCACACGTTGATTTCATCGGATAAATTACGGGCTTATGAAATCACAGTGACAAGACTCGGTCTACCACCTGTTACTGATAATTGAGCAATGTCAATCCACACCAACCTGCACGGCTCAAACGACGTGACTGAAGTCCGTGCAACCCGCACGTGCGGCGATGGGCTCAGATCAGAGCACCCCTCGAGAAGCTGAGTTCCCCGCAACAACACGTTTACGATTTTTATTGTCAACAATGATTTTACAAAACTAACCTATGACCCACGCCCGATATTCAATAGCCGTGTCTCAATTCGTCAAAATTCATCGGTTTGGTGTTGGTCTCGGTTTTGTGGTATAGTTTGTTATACCCCTTCACGTTATCAAACTATATCATAAGACGGAGACTAAGCCAAAGACCGGTGAAGTTTGGCGAATTGAGACACAGCTAATGTATTCCTGGCAAAACTATGTAAATAATATGTGTATGAATAAACAAGAAGAGAAACGAAAATTATCCACAGTTATTAATATTTATGGTTATTCAATCTACTTTACTCACAAGGAGAGTGTCGGACCTTCGGGAGACGCTTATGCATCAAACTGCTCGGGGTATTTATTTGGGCCAAAATATCAGACTCACCATGCTTCATTCGATCTCACAGACCCTCAGAGTCTTGACACGGCCCAAGTTAAAAAAGTTCCCTAAAACTCAGCGCCCTGCCGATTAGACTCAATTGTATAACTCATCTTGACTTAAAACAGGGTGTCTTAAAACAAAAACAAATCTTTGCACCTTAAAAAGTATAAGTATCAAAACAAAATCCACATAAGTTGCAGGGAGTCGATTCGAGTGACCTATCTGAAGTGATCAGCTGATAACAGTCTTGCACTACACATTGCATGGTTCATATCCCGATAATAAAAATGTATCGACTAATAATTCCTATACCGTCACCATATGTATCGTCCGCTTCGTGTTATTGTGGTACGATATAAAGTGGAACAATTTATTTCCAAAACAATTCTAAATATTATCGCAGTTCCAAATGTAAACAATTGAAGCCCCAAGTGGTGAAATCGCTGTTCGTTTGTTTACCAGCAAAAGGTACGCTCACATTTAATAATACGTTACGTGAGTAAATACTTACATGGAAGGATATTTCTAATGAACTGAGTAAAACAGTCTCGAAATTCTTCGTATATGGACATATTAATTTCTCGTATCGGTTTAAGATTAGTTTCGAATCAAGTCTTTCAAATCTAATCAAGTAACGGCAACAGTATGCATAAGCCGACTGGCCACTGGGGCTTACCACAATTCTATGCTTTCGGTATAGTGGCGCCCCTGCTGCCCTTTTCTTACGGTGCGCTATGCGTATTATAGCTCACCGCAAAGAGAATGGACAGAGGGCGCCACTGTAACTGAACTGCTTTGCTTCCCGTCTTTTCCCATGAGTGGAAAGTGTCCGAGAGACAGACAAAATAAAAGCGCCTTTCGATGCGCGGCAATTGACGCTGCATCTCCAGCGAGACACACAGCGACTTGATTGGACGGATCTTACGGGAAGGACCAATAATATCACTGTGTGACTGAGTGTGCCTATTTTCGAGTCTCGTTGGGAAGTTCCAATTTGGCTACACGTAAATAACGTGCGAACACCGAACATTGACAGATATACAACAGATGGCTTCATTATAGCTAAATCTACGTCATTATTCGAATAATTAATTTCTGATGTTCGAAGCCTTCAAAAATTTCAAAGAGAGGATACAAACGATTAAAAAAAGAATTGAGCTGATCGGAGCAGATGAGGTGCTAAGTTTATGGAGCTCAATGCACAGTGATCACTAGATTTTTCAAACTGCGCATGCGCTATGGCTCCTGCATTCTGATCATGGTTTCTGGGAGCCTGATGTGTTTCCACCTTTATAGAGCCACTGACGGTGGACGGGTAGATGCTGGTAGAAACGGATTTTGTTATCGCGTTATGACAATTTGACAACGACGCGCCGGATCCTTGATATTTATTAGCAATATCTTCCTTAGAATTGAGACTTTTAGTCCATATTTGCAGATATCTAATTTTTCAACTATTCTTATCATTTTATTGAACCATGGATCCCCGATTACACAGAAGACAAGAATCGGAAAAAGGCCCGAGCGATTTGGTCAGTGACATAACCCCAATATCCATAATAACAACAGAATAACAACAACAAAAGAAATGAATTAATCTGCTGAATATTTCGAGCATCATTCTTCATAATAATAAATTCTAAGCAGGCATGAATGCTAATCGTCAAAATATATAAAGCAGAAAAAAATGAATATTTCGATTAAATTTTGAATTTTGCGAACGTAATTTTCACTTATAGGTCGTAGAATGGCTCAACGAGGCCTCCATGAGTACAAGTGAGTCTGTGAAAGTGACAAATTTATCAAAAGTGCAAGAATTCTTGATACACAAGGAGCCGGAACTCTTGGATCTGTATTTAGATGAAACGTTACAATTCTCATTGGATCGAAACGCAGAAGTTCGAAAAATAATCGCAGGATTTATTGAGGAAGCTGGGTAAATCATCACTTCCTCAAATTATCTCACTCTCGCTTTCCTAAAAACCACGGGAACAACATTGTAACAATTCCAAAACAGAAAAAAGCAAGAGACTATCTAATTATTTCAACTGTCATCTCAATATCGAAATTCCATCATACTTTTAACTTATTTTTACTCCTAGATCCAAACAACCCGAAGTTATACCTCGTCTGGTTCAAACCTTGTCAAGATTAGTCGGAGACGATGCTTCCGCAGTAGCTAAAAGAGCGCTTAGAGCAGCCGGGAGAATTCTCAGAGCCACTTTGAAGTGGGTTGCCAGTGTCTCCGTAGTTACAACAGATATGGAACTGGCTTGGACGCAGCTGAGCAATCTCAAAGTGGAGATAATCAACATGATAGACAGCGATAATGACGGGTGAATTATAAATAATAATAATAACAACGACAAGAATGAAACTGCACATTGTTTTGCGCTATTATATTTGAATTTCGAGTATAACTTTCTTTCTATTTCGTCATTCTATTCATTCTTTACTAATCTAAGAAGCAAATTCCTGCTCCACGGATCTATTCATTAATTTATTTTCCTTGTTCCGTTTTTTTTGATTGAGACGAATTATTTTATTTACAGAATAAGAACGCAGGCAGTGAAGTTTTTAGAAGGAGTTGTGCTTATACAAACATATCCAGATCCGGATGCACTAAAAAAACCTGATGACTTTTCCTTGGAGGATGTTCCATTGACTTTGAAAATAGCACGGAGAAGAAAGCTTGAGGAGGAAGCAAATCATGTTATGGATTTGTTGATCAAATTTCATGGTTCTCCACACGTCAGTAGCGTCAATTTAATGACTTGCATGGGGTCTTTGGCATTGATCGCTAAATCTAGACCTCAGTTTATGCCCGATGTTATTCAAGGTGGTCCAAAAAAATCATGTTAGAAAAAGAAATTGAGAAATAATCAGAATGATTAATCTTAGATTATGCATTTGATAAAAAAGATAGATGACTGAAATTTAATTATTGAATCTAGTTTTTTTTTTTTTATCTAATTTTGAATACTCGAATAATTGAAAATTCAAATTGTAAATACTAGAGGCACATACTCTGTTCTTAAAAATTGTTTCCCAATACTGAACTCTTTTCACAGCTTTGCAGCTCTTGCAACATGATTTGCCTCCAACGTTGTCCGATTCTCAAGTAACAAGTGTTCAGAAGCAGCTCAAACTCACTTTGTTGGGATTATTGAAACACCCTGCGAGTATAGAATTCGCTGCAACGATGGCAAGGCAATTGACACAACTGGGAGCTAGAGAACAAGAAATCATGAAGGCGTATCCAAAACTTGACGACATTCGTAGAATGAAGAAGAGGCAACAGGTGATATTTCGAATCAAAACAAAAAGAATATGCATTGATATGAATTTGTTTCATCCACGGAAATATTGTACAAAACGAATTGTTTAGAAAATTGAGATACTCAAAATCACAAATGAAAAACTGTTTTAAACCTTTTTTCTACTTAATTTTTTATTTTTTCACAGGAAACTGCGGCAGCAACTGCAGCTAAACGAGCCAAATTAGAAATACCCATTGCCATCGAAGAACCCGAACAAACACCGATGGAAATTCAGCCTGTAAAGCTACCAGAATTGATCGAACTTTCTGAAAGTTTTATTGGCGAACGACTTAGCGTTGAAATTGCTACTGAGCTCGTCATGGACAGTATGGTTTGTATTTCTATTACATGTTAGTTCCTGGTCATGCTCGCCAGTCCTGTAGTGCTGAGAGTGAGATCTATCACCTCCTGTCTTAGGGAGTTGATGAAGGTTGGCTTTGACCTCTTGATGTGGATCTCAAGCCCAGCCGAAGAAGAGTGTTCCAGCAACACTGCCCCTTTCTTGTTTATATTGGAGTTGCCCCAAACTTCATAGTGCCAATGACCATCGTACCCTATGAGTAGGTTCGGTCCTTTGTCAGTGCAGTATTTGGTCAGTGCTCTGAGTTCCTCTGTAGATGGTGGCGCCTCAGAGTTGTAGGGGAGGTGCACCGACCAGACCACTTATTGTTAGTCACATATGTCTTCCCTACTCAGCTTCAGCTTTATCCAAGTGGCTGCCAGATCTCTGGTACAGAACTGGCTCAGTTTTAGTGTCTTAGTCTAATGTACCCTCCGCTGCACACACTAACACCCCGTTCTGTTAGTCCAGTCTTCTAACGAACCCCCTGTGTGTGAGGTGTTTTGTATGAATGATGTGTCGGTTTACTCCACTGCCAGATCCCAGCTATGTAAAGCCGAGGCCGCTCTGCAGTGTCACAAGTTGATCTAACGAAAGCTGCCCCCAGTCATTCGACTGTGCCCCATGATCTCACTTTCGTTTCGAGACAGGCGGGTCCTGCCAGCGGGCCCATAGCCCCCGGTTTTTCCTCCTCGGCTATCTGTCACACACCGATTCCAGGCTGCTGACTTGCTGGCCCTCTCTTGTCAGTGCGTTCTGGTGTGAAGGGCGCACCCTGCACAGCTTGTCTCCAAGAGGCCTCAGCGGCCAACTTGGTCTTCTTAGCTCTCTTCTTTGAGGTACCGCACCAGTAGCCCTTCTTCTTCCCGACCATGGGAGCTTCAGAAGTCCCAACACATGTCGAGGCCTAGTTCCCCTCATATGCCGAAGTCACTGAGACTGTTAGGCTTAGATGGGCCCAGGAGGCAAGTGGCTCCACTTCCCTTACCAGGCCCTTGGCTCCTGGCTCCCTGCTGTGAGTCAACCTCCATGGACGTTGCCTCACCGGTTTCTGGTGTTACACCCTTTGTTTTTTGCATGTGCTCCATAATTGGTCCTACGAGTATACGAGAAGTCACATCTTACTAAATATTTAGGCATGGGTACCAGACATGATGACGGCAGTATTCCAGCGAGAATATCAGCCGACATCGACAACAGATATAAACGTTCAGAGACAGACCATAGCAAAATTATTAGCAGCTCAAATCAAGCAAGCGAAGGCGAAGAAGGTGAAGCGAGAAACTAAAGAGGAAGACGCAGTGATGGAAGATTTGATAAAGAATCCAACAATAACAGTCGCAGAAGCTAAACGTGAAAGAAAACGAGAAAAAGATAGAGAGAAGGAAAAGGAGGCCAAGGCATCTCTAGAAGCACATGAAAAGTCCCTTAAGATGGCTAAGAGCAGACTCAAGACTTTGAAACTCTCTGAAATCACAAAACCTCTTCAGCGTGAGGCTAAAGAAAAAATGCTCCTCATGGCTGTTGGGAGGATTCTCGGTGCTGAGAAAGTCGCTGTTCTTGGTGGCGTTGCGCCTGTTAGGTAATTATCTTAATAATTGAGAGGCTTGAGACGTAAATTGGAATAAATTGGACGAATAGTAACCCAATTTCGTTTATTCTTACCAATTTCATCAATTAATAATTACAAAAAAAAAAAAGGAACTTGTTTTAGGTGAGAAATTTCGCAATTTGGAATCAATTCTATGGAATAATGTATGGTTTTTTGCCTCCCTTCAAAAGATCCAAAATATTGACGACCTTGGCTGCAACATTCACGCCTTATATAAGAGAAGCGGTGCTCCGATACATAACTGATGATATGCGGAGTCGTCTTGATTTGGCATTAGGATGGCTCTACGAGGAATATGCTTTGCTCCAAGGATTTCAGAGGCGAACAACTTTAACTGGAAAACCACAAGAGGCTCCTCATCAAGCCTATAATTTTTTGCTCTGCACTCTAGTGTCTGCTATTGACTTAGTTCAGGGTAAAGATCGTGATATCTTACTCTCGAGGTAATTAATTTATTACATTTGTGATTATTAGTCATCTTCAAAGGTGTGAAATCATTTTATTCTAATTTTTAACGTCCTCTATATACCTCAGATTATACCTTGAAGCTCCTCTTATCACTGAAGACGCTGTTGAAGCTTTGAAACTAGTTTCGTCCGATGAAACTAGAGGATTAGGACCTCTGGAATTACTCAAAGAAATGGTGATCCGGAGGCCTACTAAGCAGCTGGTATTTTTAAACGTGTTACTATGTCATACAGGGCATGAAAACAACGTCGTAAGTTTATACGAATTTTTCTGATGCTCTTATTTGATTAAATTTTGAATTATTTGTTCCATTACAAATTCCACTTTTGGTCACACAGATTCGAGAAGCTGCGATAAATTTTGTAGTCCAGTTATATGCGCGACCAGAATTAGGAAAACTCATAGAAGAATACGCCGTCCTATATTTGGGATTTTTGCGTCTACCGAATCCCCCGGAAATTGTTTTTGGTCAAGACAGAGGAAGACCGCAAATCGAAGATCAATGGAATGAATCCACGACCCGAGCTTGCCTTGGTTTATATCTTGCTCTACTTTCCGAACACCAGGATCTCATCCACGAGTAACTTTCGTTTATGGAAAAAAACAACTTTCAAACTGAAGTCTTTATCAATCAAACTAATCTTTGTATATCATTCCTCTAATAGACTAGCCAGAGTTTATACCTCCATGGGCGCAGACGTGAAACGAATGATTCTACGCCTCGTTGAAGGGCCTGTTAGATTACTCGGAATGAGTAGCCCGCAACTTTTATCTTTGGTTGAAAGCTGCCCCAAAGGAGCTGAGACCCTAGTTACGAGAGTTATTCATATTTTGACAGAAAAATGTTAGTATATTCTACGGGTGAAGGATTTTATTAATGATATTTCATTACTTCTCATCAAAATTCCATTGATTAATCTATAAACTCGTTTTTTTCCATTCTATAGCTGCTCCTAGTGCAGAACTTGTCGCAAAAGTACGAGAACTTTATCAGACCAGGGTATCTGATGTTAGATTTTTAATACCTGTTTTAAATGGTTTAACTAAGAAAGAAATAATTGCCGCTCTTCCTAAACTTATCAAGTTGAATCCTATAGTTGTTAAAGAGGTAAATATTTATGTATCTGATCAAGTAATATCAATATTGTGTACACATGTATAGAAAATCGTCATTTTTGGGAGCTTCATAAAAACGAAAATGTAATTTAGGCTTCATTTCATGATATTTATTGAGAGCCGAATTCCTGGTTTCAGGTATTCAACAGACTCCTCGGAACCCATAATAACGATAGTGGAATTCCGCACATGTCTCCAATCACTCCAGCAGAACTTTTGATCTCCCTGCATACAATAGATCCCAACAAAGCGGAGTTGAAAACCGTTATAAAAGGTACATTTTCATGATTCGTTGACACGGAGTTCTTTGTTTTCTATGGAAATGATTAGAAATTAGATATTTTATTTTCACCATAGAAGATAAAATGAAAAACACAAGTCTGAATCCCTTGAACAAGTATTCAAGCTGATTTTTTATCAAAAAATGAATTTTTTTTTCTTATATCTAATTACAGCTACATCTCTTTGCTTTGCTGAGAAACAAGTGTTCACTCAAGAAACCGTGGCAGTAGTAATGCAACATTTAATGGAAATGACTCCGTTGCCTACGCTTCTGATGCGAACAGTTATTCAGAGTTTAGCGTTATACCCAAGACTGAGCGGATTTGTTATGAATATTTTACAACGTTTAATTTTGAAGCAGGTACCTGACTCTTAAGAGAAAATAGAATTCTGAAGAACGTTGATCCAATTCTTATCAATGAATCTTTTTTTTATTTTCAATGCTTCAACAAACTGTAATTCCTCTGTTTTTCATTTTTTGTTATTAGGTATGGAAGCAACACAAAGTTTGGGAAGGATTTGTCAAATGCTGTGAAAGAACTCAGCCTCAGAGTTTTTCAGTTATTTTACAACTACCTCCGGCCCAATTAGCAGAGGCGTTAAAAATGTCTCCTGGATTGAAAGCACCCCTACTTGCACACGTGGAATCTTTCGCTGAAAATCAAGTACGTTTTTCTCACCTAATTATTGAAGAATACTACGTTCACGTAAAAATTTTAGGATAATTGTATGAAATGTATTTACCCTTTCAGAAAGCTCATATTCCGCAATCTATTATGGATGTAATTCAAGGAAAAATGTTGCCTGTCGTTGCGGATGAATTTGATATTGTGAGTTGATGAACTTTATTTGACGAACTTTATAATAACATTCTCCATCCAGTTTCGATGAAAAATGTGTTCAAAAATTAGAATCAGACGTAATTGATCTTTTTTTTTTCTTTTCTTCAGGCTCCGCCAGGTGAATATCCTTTGGAATTAAAATCCGAAGCAATGGAAACAGACCCTTCGGAACCAGCGCCTCCTGGATTAGATTAGCAAAAGTTTCCAGTATAAGTACAGATAAGTACAACGAATAATTTGCAAAAAATATAATAATTATATGTGAATATCTAATATGATTTCATTGTTATTCTATCTGTATATTATATAAAACAGCAGGTACTTGAGATATGATTTTTTTTTAAATACACACTAAACAAATAAATCACTCGTGTAAATGAGTCTTCATGTATTATTACAATGGGGTAAAAATCAACAGCTTATTAATTTCTGTGCCTGTAAAGTTTAATTTTTACGGTGAATAATGATGATACTAATAATAATAATCAACTTTTATTTATCTATGAAAATAAAATTTATTTCACTGTTATCTATGTGGAGTATATGTGTATAGTACGTATACGTTAAATACATTATAAAAATCGATCACTGGCAAATTCACCCAACAATGCACTCATTATGTATACATAGTTATAATATTTATACAGATTCCCTTTTTTTGTATTGAATTTTAAATCCAAAATATACTTTTTTGACTGCAGCTTTTTCTTTTATTTGATATCTATGACGTTTAGTTTTAATATTCGATAAAGCATGTCTTCAGTTCTCCCGACGTTATACATTGAGTATTACAATTTCTCAGTCTTTTTAATAGACTAGTTCATAATATATGAAAACGAAAGAATCAACAATAATTTTCTCAAAGCTTCTAAAATAATAAAACTATCTATTTATATTTTTATTCAACAACATAACTAATTCAAAGGTTTGTAACAAGAGAGAAACCAAAACGTAATTGATTCGAGGTACTCCATTATAGTATGTACACAAATTCCAAATTATTATCAAAATATGTAGAACTTTTCAACATCTCTTTAAAGAAATGAAAAAAAGCAAAACAAAATTCAATTATCTCGAAAATCCTATCATCCAAAATCAACTCCGGTATCCAATAGATCTCGTAACATGAACGATGCCTTCTTGGGAAGAATTCTGTGAACACGAACAAAAACAAATGTGAAAAAATATAGATATCAAGTAGCTGAAACTTTTTCTACATTTTTCGTCGTTTTCCATAGATTATAAATTATTCTTAAGCAAAATTAAATTTCTGGTCTGTATGACACAATATTCATATTCTATTTACCTCAAAATATGTCCGAGATAGAGAAGATATCCCGGGACACTAAACTCGGCATAGTTTCTCCTAACACCATCCAAAATTTGTTTAGCCACTTCTGTAGCAGCCATGGTTCCAAAGTAGCTTGGTATCCTAGTGACAGAGCCAAATTTTATCTTCAGAAACATAAGAATTCGAGTTAGAAAAATAATAACAATTCTTTTATTTTTGGTATTTTTGTGGCCAACCTCAGTCTAATATCCTTCGCGACTTCAGCCCCGACAATAAATGGATAAACATGAATGAGAGTGACCCTTATATTGCTATTCGAATGTCTAAGTTCTGTATGAAGAGACTCAGCTAGTCCCTGAACAGCAAACTGCGCCGTGGATAATGGAACACGACCTCCACGTGTCGCCCCGCCAGAAAGACCAGCTACAGAAGACAAAGCTACAACATGACCACGGCCAGCACGCTGCATTGAGGGCAAGACTGAATCCAGAAGCTGAAGAAACACAGAGATGACAAATCATAGTAAAAGAATTAACAAATTTTCGATAGTGTTGAGAAACAACTTCGAAAGTGTTTGTTTATTTTTCATTTTTCTTGTATCTTTTGATGAATTAGAGTAAAAAACGGCAGAATTATTACCCAGAAGTGACTCAGCACAGAAACATCCATAGTCCGTCTAATTTCTGGCGGATCTTGTATCAGAGCTCTAGGACTCGGAACTCCGCAACAGTGAAGCAGCATGGTTACTTCTCCTAATTCAGATCTCACCTTTTCCACAATTTCAGATACCTAGAAATTGAAATGGATTCTAAACATACAAGCACATGTAAATCTTTCCTTCATTTATCTGTTTAGTGGAAAATTTATCAACATTATAAATATGGCCAAACGATTTTCAAACTAGTTAAACGTCTCTGTTCATTGAGTCTCATTTCTCTCATTACCTGTTCTCTGTTTGTTATATCGCAAACATAAGCACTGGCTACGCCATATTGTTGAGCTCGTTTTGTACTCGCTTCACATGTGTCTGCATTAATATCCAAGCAAGCGACGGCTGCTCCGAGCTGCGATAATTGTAGCGCTATCTCCCTCCCAACGCCACGACCAGCGCCAATTACCTAGTGAAATGAAATCGGTGAAACAAATAATCAGAGAGAAATTTGGTGAGTGGTTCACATTTTTTTCCATTTTTTGTTCTATTGTTACCAGCGCCACTTCTCCGTGAAGATTTTTCAAAGCCGGAGGCCTCAACGTTCGGAATAATGCAACTATTACTGCGAACCATATTCCAATGAATAGCATTAATAAATCGAGCGCTAATACTACCAGAGAATATATTCTAAGTAACATCGTGGGTCGTTGGACACGATTCGATTTCACCTGGAATATGAATACGACAGTATGAAAATGAATGAGAAAAAGCAGAAAGGATACATATGGTAATATTCCACGTTATGGATAATAATTGTTGACGATAAGTGTGATGGTTACTCTGAAATTTTGTTAACAACTACGATTTACCATTTTTTAATATTCGGGTTACGTTACGTTATGATAATTTTAACGCTACACATAAAATTACTGCTGCGTCGTCACTGATAATAGATGAATAATTATTTCACTAAAATTAATACTAATGAATAAACCAAATGATAACATTGATAATGATAATGAGACTTGATGAAAGAATGGAGAAAATTTCAGTCAGGCATGTAATACAATAAAGAATAGATAAGAGTTAGAAGAAATTTTTGTGGTTTTGAATCGATAAGCTACCTCTTATCTCGAGCAACAGGCTTGAACTTTGCTCGATAAGATATCAACCGCGAGTCTGATTATGGAAACTTTGAAGCTACCTTTAGATCGAATTGTCATATGAAAAGAAGATGAATAAATACATATTCCGGAAATCTAACCTCAAAATATTTATTCTGTCATGCAGCGTCGCACTGGTCGCACCGCACGACACGCTCCGCAACGTTCCGCCTTTTTGGAAGGTTCATAAATTTAACATCCGAAGTGAAGTTAGATCGTTTGCGCATGACCGGAATATGAAGAATATCAGGCTGCCGTCCCATCGTTGAGTGTAGTCCCATCGTTGAGTGTAGAAACCTTTCTACACTCAACGGTCCCATGGTCCGGAATTCGTTCCGGATCTACGGATGCGCAATCTAGGATATTTCAGAGCGCCAATCAGAGGCTTCCCGAGTTTCCGTTCCGTGTGCATTGATGTGAGTAGGACAACGTTGCACGATGATCACCAAGCCCTTTTTGTTTTGTGTCTTGTTAAGCTCATTTCGGAAAACAAAAACTAAGACGGATTGATCAAAAATACAGATGGAGCAGTTTGAGAGCAATTATTTCCCGATTTTTCAGCCCTCACCGCTCATTTCCATCATGCTATCTTGGGATTTGAAGTTAGCTGACAGACAAGCTAACCCAGCTCGGCGATCATCGTGTATCTCATGTCAAAATAGCGAATAAAGTGGTGACTTTCGGTTAGTGTGAACCGGTCTAGCGGAAATTCCCTAGGGCTGGAAAAGTTCCCAGAACCACACTTTTCTTTTGATTTTTCCGGGAAACTGGTTGATTAGCGAGACTCGGGAATGATCTATTGAACACCAACAAACGACGAACAAACGATTGGACGTATATAAAATCGAATTTGATAATAATTAGCAGTGATGAGGGACTAACTTAACTTAAATTCCCTAGCAGTTTTGTTTTAATTCTAATTAATTAACGGATCACCAACAAACGTTGGGAATGGATTATCAAACACCAACAAACGACGAACAAACGTTTAAAAAAAGAATTAAGTTGATCCGAGCAGATGAGGGGCTAAGTTTATGGAGCTCTTTGTATACACGTCACGCGATGACGTGAATCTAATTTGTTATCTCATTGAATATGAATATCGCCGTTGTTGTTTTAACTTTTGTCGAAATATTCATTACGTTATGTATGTATAAATATAACATGAATAATTATTCCCCTGGTGAAATGACCGCCTGCACGTGATAGTCACGAACTACATTCTCTGGTCGTGGCGTATAATTCTCAATACTCAGACAGCGATAATGTACCGCGTACATTTCACCCGAGCTTCGATATTGGAAATGATGTACATTTCTGAAAGGTTAAGAACTACGTCCGTCTGTCTTCTCTTGTCAGATATCTCATATCGCATTTACAAATTATTAAACGGCGGGCGCTGATAGATCGGACTTTTCGGTGCACTATTCCTTGTAATTAAAACCGAGATTCATCACGCCATGTCGCAAGACCGTGTTCTTGTTAGATAGGTAACACCTAATCGGTCATAGATCACGTGGCTAAATTATTAAAGATGGCGGCCGAGCCTGGGAGAGGTTCGTCCGCCGTCCGATCCGTCACGGTTCTCGGTCGATCATAAAATTCGCCTCCTATTCTATCCTCGTACATTATTCGATTCGCCATCGTATTACGTACAGAAGCTCAATTATGCAATTTGTCCATGAATTGTGTTATCGTTTAAAGTATGGATACGAGTCATTGACCAGATTCGTGATAGTGGACCCCTAGTTTCAGCCCCATGAATATGGAGCACAGTTCCAATATATAAACAGGTTTGTCAAACGTGAGTTTCATCCGCGCGAGTATCTCTCTACGGTAAACATCGTTTGAAATTGTAATCTCGTTTTTTATTTTTCATCAGCATTTCTGTCGTCTGCTTTTCACAACTAGTACCTGCCGAACACCACGTGACGAAATTGAATCTCGTCATTCGAATTCGAATTAAGAAATTGAATATTATTGCGTGCAACCTAGCAGAAGGCATTTTCAAACTGTCATTATTATCATGACGGAACGACAAAACTCGTCAGACAGCATCTTCGGATTGGTTGACCGCGATTCTCCGTTCGGAGAACAGCTGAGAGGCATATACAAAAGGTGAGAATTCGATTGTTAACATTGTTTTCACAGTCTTTAACCTATCTTCGAATTTTCGAATGCAGTTGGGTACAATAATCAAGAAATTGGAATAGGTGGTAGCTTCGGAATTTTTTATATTCAAAAATCATTACCAAAAATTAATATACTAACATAATGTATCCATCGAAATAATCATTTCTTGGATTGTTCAAAATCTATATAAAGACATTTTTCCATTTCTTCCATTCATTTTTTTTTTATCTCCATTTCGTAATTCACGCTCCAAATGGCTAGTGAATCTAAGGTCGTGACCTTGTTTACATCAAATAAGAGGCGACTTATCGATAGGCGAGCACCAAACTCGTGTGCCCTAATTTCGTTTTGAATGTTAGATTTCATCATCGCGATGACGTTGATCAAATATTTTATTTTTTGAATGTTAATTTTGCAGGGGCGGCGCTTACCGATCTCTGAAAGATAGGTTGCCGGTGATTTTAACTAAAATAATAGATCTCTTGAGTCGTGAGAAGGAGGAAATTATTACGAAGTATGGAACGGTAAATGATGATAAGAACAGTCTCTCTATTTTTCATTTCTCGGGAATTCTCTTTGTTCTATTTCTCTTTTTTCTCTTTCTTGTACAGGGTGCTTCCGAAGACTTGAAACAGGTGATAGGAAAGATCAGTAAATTGAAAAATGAGCTGGTGACCAACAAGCCTTTTTCACCGCTGGTTTATCACGCTCATCAAAATGAAACGAATTCTGATATCGTTCTGTGGAACGATTATCTCGTTGAACGCTCTCAGATCGAAGGAAAAGTACCATCTTGGTATAACACCTTTGAAATGTACTCTGAATGCTATTTGTACAGAAGAATCATGGAAGCTTTTTATCTGACGTATGTATATCCAATTTTCCGAAATCATTTATTATACTTATATTCTTGAAATAAACAACAATATTATACTCGAAGAAATAAGAACGTCAAATATAAGATGAGTGAAATTATTCTTCAAATTATTGACGTCGATGAAAAAAAATAGTATTTCGAAAATTCTTGTGGTTTTATGAAATTTATTCATTGAGAATTAATTCATATATTTTTTCTAATTATATTTTACAGGGAATCTCTGCGCACTTACGATCCGTTCGCCGAAATGAAACACTACTCGCTGTTCGAGTCAATGCGTAGCATCACTGCTATAGCTACTCATACTTTGGATCTGATCAACAGAGCTCAAGATTTTTCCGAGGCTGAACGTAAACAAGAATTTTTAAAGCTTCTAAGAGTGGGACTTTGGGGAAATAAGTGAGATGCAGATAATTCTTTATTCAAATAGACAATAGAATCCTTAAATCTCTTTTCGAAAGGTTTAATTTCATTCATAATTCCATTCAAATAATTGAATAAAATAAAAAACTATAAATATCATTTTGCAGGTGCGATTTATCGCTGAGCGCAGGTATAGCAAACGGTCAAGCCGGAGATCCTCTAGAATTGTTGAACTCTTTAGAAACAGACCTTCTAATCGACGATACGGAGTCAGTATGGAACTTTTTTACTAAAGCAAAATCGTTAGGCAAACAAATAACCGTAGATGTTCTCTTGGACAATGCGGGATACGAATTTTTCACCGATCTAACATACGCAGCATTTTTAATCGCTCATAATTTCGCCCATAAAATACGTTTCTACGTAAAAAATCTACCCTGGTTCATCAGCGATGTTACCACTGAAGATTTTCACTGGGTTATCGACACCGTTATTAATAATTCTAATACTAAGTTATCAGAGTTTGGAAAAATTGTGAAGAATTATCTTAAAACCGGTGTATTTACTATCGAGGTAAGTCGAAGCAGCCTTAGCGGTAAAAGTTTCAAAATATACGAACACGGTATGACTAGTATACATAATAACCTTGATTTTGGTTTCTTTCCTACTTACAGGAGCATCAATACTGGACGTCTCCGTTTGTTTTTGCGGAGATGAGGGAAAGAGATCCTAAATTATACGCTAAACTTTCCGAAGCAAGTTTAATCATGGTGAAAGGAGATTTAAACTATAGAAAATTAGTCTGTGACGTAAACTGGGAATATACAACAAGCATAGAGGAAGGAGTCCAAGGATTTTTGCCATCGAATTTAGTAGCTCTACGTAGCATTAAATCGGACGTTATCACGGGCTTAACACCTCAGCTAGCTCCGACTCTTAAAAAAACTGATCCTGAATGGATGTTTACTGGACAGTATGGTATTATACAAAGTTTTATAGTATCTTAAAATTAGGAAATCTGAAAAGGAGCATTAATCTTTTCGTGGAATCATGAGTACTGATTACATTTCAATAATTTTATTATAAAACCTTCTCTTCTCTTTTTATATTAATTGTATGTACCATGTATATGAATTGCGACCAAGTGTATTTAGATTATGGCTGCTTAGAGAAGAAAACAAAAATAACAATATAATTAAAAATATCTATTAATTGTAAGTAAAAAGAAATAATATACTATACTATGTACAAATTTTAGTCAATTTTATCTACCTATGTATATGTATATACGCGTATGTTTACAACTATCTATGTATGTGTGATAATTGTTGAAAATATTTGTTTCTTTGTTTTTTTCTCTTTATTTGTTTTTCTGTTATCTTTACTTATAAGGGAATAGTTTATTATTATAATGTTCAATTGTTATTCAAATTTTATGGAAAACAAATCCAAAGATCGTATATGTGACGTTAAAATGAGATATTGCGTAGGGCTGAAGTTTATGATAACGTTAACAAAACAAAGTTACGAAAAACAGTAAACTTCAGCCTCCTAATATTGTAACGATGTTCTTGTTACAATTGAAATATTTATTCATATACTTAATCCATAGTATAGCTATAATAGTACAATTTCTAGTAATAATAATAATAATAAGAATGATGAAGTCTAATATAAGTTTGAAGATTGTTTGTGAATAATATTCTCTCATACCTCACAAACTTCCCTGAACGGCTGACTTTGATTTGACCATAGAGAAAAAACTATTATTTCTACAATATATACTTTGAAATATTATGTAATATGAAAAATTTCATTTCATAAAATTACGCGAATCTCACAAAGACTGGAATATCTTACTCATAGCTTTTTATCGTACTTTTATGATTTTAAACGATATTCCCTATTATCATCGAAACAGTAAGTAGATATAAAATTACTTAGAAACTAGTTTTTCTCTTCTATGGATAATATTTGTAAATTCTTCCTCTCCGCGCTGCGATTTCGGCATATTATTCTAAATTACAAGAACTCCAGTCTGGGGTCAACTCGATAAGATTTACGACGTAGACCGATCCCCACGTCTTCGATTATACTTGTAACCACACATTATATTACTATGTATCACATACTATAGAAATTATACAGAGATTTGATTCAACGAAGTATAATCAACGGTATAATATGATCGATCTCCAGTCCTGAATCATCGGTTGAACGCATGATACATATTTACATCTATGGCCTGTGTCGGTGTCTTTGAAGTTTGGAATAATTGATAAGTCATCGCACGATACGGGCGATAATGATGGTTTCGCACGTTTCGCGTTTCCACCTGCGCCCGTCGTCTGCTATCGACACGCGGCATTGGTTATGTCTGGTGCTGACAATGTGTGTTTTACCAATTTCAACCGAGCAAAGTTCAACGTTACAATTACAAGAAGCAATCATGACGGAGAGAGGAGAAAGTTTGATCGCTGATAACGATATCACCAATTTACAAGATATCGTCACTCCATTTGGATCGGAATTAAAGGGTATATACAAAAGGTGAGAATATAGGTATGCAATACGCAAAGTTATTGTATTAAATAATCAAAATCACGCAAATTTTTAATGATATTGTGCAATATTCAAACATGTGAATTAGCTAATTTCGCGATTATATTATATACTATGTGGAAATAACCGAGAGACCTCTTTTTATCCATTCATTAATTATGACAAGCTGAAAGATTCCATAGTACTTTATCTAAAATTGTCATATTATAGATATTAGAAATTTTCCTAGCTTTTTTCTTACGACCGTTTCATAGACTACTATAATACACGGGTCGTGACCTTCAGGAGAAAGATAAGAATTACCGCTTCGATAAAGAAAACTACATTTTGTTGCCTCTATGTTACGGCTTTGATAAAAAGCAAAAGGAAAAAGAAACTCAAATATTCCATTACCAAATGTCACCGTAATATGATTTTCTTGAACCCACAGGAGTTTTGCTTACAAAACTATAAAGGAACGCATGCCAGCGATTCTGAAACGAGTAATAGATTCACTGGGCGAAGAGGCGGGAGAAATCGTACAGAAATATGGGAAGGTGAAGTATAAATTTCTCCCTCTTTAATAAACAAGACGGAGATCAAATCATAAATCTTCATTCTTTATTCATTTTAATATTTTTTCATACAGTCGTCCTCCGGAGAGTTGAACCAAGTCATAAACGACATAACAGACTTGAGGCACGAGATAATAGCCAACAAGCCATTCACACCTTTGGTTTCATCGCCGAATGAGAATAATAGAAATTCAAAGAAGATTAAAGCTTGGAATGATTATTTAATCGAACGCATTAATTTAGATGGAAATATACCTACTTGGTTCAATACTACATGGATTTACTCTGAGTGTTATATGTATCAGAGACTCGCCAGGGCGTTCGATGTCACGTAAGAATATTGATCGATTATTCCAGAGGAAACGATTTAATTCCTGAATATAATTACAACGATACTTCAAAGCCCATACGGTCTCTCAACATTTTATTTTATCGTATCAGGGAAACTTTGCATTCCTATGATCCGTTCTCAAAACAGAAAATGGAAGCTTTCGATGGTTCGATAGCGAGTATTATTGCTGTGGCGAGTTATACTCTTGAAAAATTAAACAGAACGGAAGAGGTTCCTTTAGCTCAATTGAAACGCGAGTTTAATAAACTCGTGAGATTGGGTCTATGGGGTAACAGGTAAAACTAGAAACAAATGACACTTCAATTTTTTTCCATACTTCAGATTTCTTTCAAATTCAATTTCATTTCCCAGATGTGATCTTTCACTGAGCGGAGGTGCCGCTAATGACCATATTGGAAATCCTCTAGATCTACTAGACAATCTAGAGAAAGACATTCTTGTTGATGATACAGAATTTGTTTGGGATTCATTGATGAAAGCCCAAAGAACAAATAGCACAATAATAATTGATATAGTCCTAGATAACGCGGGATATGAATTATTCACGGATCTTTGTCTAGCGGTTTTCTTAGTCTCAAATAATCTTGCTCAAAAAATACGTTTCTACGTAAAGCGAGTGCCGTGGTTTATCAGCGATGTTACCACGTCTGATTTTCATCGGATGATTAAGCGTATGGACGAATCTTTGGATCCAAAATTAGTGCAGCTTGCCGCAATACTTGAAAATTATTTAGAAGAAGAAGTTTGGACCATTGAGGTGAAAGAAATATGGAATTCTTGATAATTCATAAAAAACATTGATATTTTCGATAATAATCTTTCCTCATTTCTTATTTGAAGGATGAATTATTTTGGACAAATCCTTATGTTTACTCCGAAATGGCAGAAAGGGATCCAGTCTTATACGCCAAACTTTCAGAAGCAAATTTTATCATTTTCAAAGGAGATTTGAACTACAGAAAATTAGTGGGAGACATTAACTGGGAATACGCAACGAGTTTGCTTCAAGCTGTCCGAGGATTTTTACCAGTAAATTTTGTTAGTTTACGAACAATAAAATCGGACGTTTGCGTGGGTTTGAAACCTGAGCAAGGAGAGTCTCTACAAAAAAGAGATCCTAGTTGGTTGCTAACTGGACAATACGGTCTTATAGAAGGAACCGTCGATACTTGTCCTTGCGATAAAAATTAATTTTGATGTTTAGATCTGGATTAGTTCAAAAATTGGATAGATAAAATTATTTATTTATATTTAGAAATAAAATTATGAATTCTTTATGAATTATTGGATATTTAATCCAATATAAACGAAAAAATAAAGAGAAATGGAATTGGTGTAAATTTTATTTTCAACGATTTTTATACTACTTGGAATATTTATTTTATTACACGTAGTAGTAGTAGTAGTAGTAGTAATACAATATTCATTTTATAATAATAATAATAATAATAATAAAGAGTAGTAAGTAACCATCATTATTCGTAAATAGATATAATATCCTTCTGTGTCCTATAAACGTTTGTACAATTATTATTATATTATTATAACTTAGGTATATATATCAAATATTGAAGAAAAATAATATCAAAACTTTTTTGTTTTCTATTTCACATTCGGTTTTCTCTTTCCGCTGATATAGGTATATCAACATGCTTATGACAATGATTATCTAATTCGTTAAATTATTATTCAATATCTCACAATACTTTCAGTATACAATTTATTCTTGATCATTTCGTCAAATGATTACCTCTTTCTTTCTCTGAGCGTACCTCTTTTTTCATTTTTACAAAATCAATCGACTCGTCTCAAATCATCCATTTATTTATTTATTTATTAAATCTTTTTGAGAAATCCTTTGCATGATTTCTCACACTTACATTAAACTCACAGTGGAACCGACATTCAAATTTTGTCATTTAGTTATAGACAACTGATTAGTAAACAGAATAATAATTCAAATAATTAATTAGTTAATTTACACCGGGATGACAAAGATATTTGCGACGCGGTGAAGAATAAGGAACCGATTTTCGCCACAGATTTAGTAATAGCACGTTATAATATAATCAAGGATCTGACAGAATTGATCGTATCTTTTCTTCGATCATTTCCGTAGCATATATTGATCATTTCCGTAGCATATATTGAAGAACGATATTATTTTTCTTCTCACTTTGCTACCGAGCGATTATTATGTATAAACAAAATGCATACATTCTTCCTAAAAATTATTAAAAAAGAGAAAAGAAACAACAAAAAGCCTAAAAATTATATTACTAAATGGCATTACAATGATCAAGAGTTAGATACGAGTTTTGGCGCTGCATCTTCTTATATATGAATGAATAATTCACATCGAGATATTAGAAAACCAAGTTTTCTCATTTCCCAGGTGTCTAAAAAATAAAATAAAAAATGTATTGCTTGTGTCTAAATGGAAAAAAAATTATTCACGATTGACCGCCAGACTTCAAGTAAGCGGGGTTGATGGATATCATGGACAATCAAACAGGGGGGGAATGGACGAAAGTTCATGAAACTGGACGAATGACAAATTTGAAAATGAAATTTCTTTTTTTTGGTTGATAAATAGTTTGGAATACGCAATTTTTTGTTTCCTTGCATTTTATCAGCTATATAGGTAATATAAAGATCGTTGATATTTATAATAGCATGTGAACATTTAAAAATGAATAAATGTAACACATGCACTCAAAATCCTATAGGTATATTTATAGTTATTATTTTGTTTTTTCTTCAATCGAAACATCATAGGGGCGTGTGGGGGGGGGGGGGGGGGGGGTCACCTGTAGTAGTGGACATTATAATTTATCTAGGTGCATATTTACACCGACGCGCATCTTTGCTTTAGACGCGCGAACATTTTTATCTATTTACACAAATATATTCAGTATGTAATAATATTAATTTCATTGATCCCTATATACTTTAAGATGCATCAGGAACACAACGCTACTTAGTGAAGGCAGCAAACACAGCCCAGAGAACAGGATTTGCGTTTGGTTTTGCTGCCTCAGCTTCGAAATCAAGATCCAGCAACGTTCTTACTCTTCGCATCGCTACCTCGTACTCGTCGTCGCATAACGGTGCAAATGCATTTTCTAAAACGTCTGCGGCGTGGGCTAAGATCACCAATGCCAAAGTTCTGCGATCCATTCGTCCCGCGTCGTTTACCCAGCGGCCTAACACAGCTTCTTGAATCTGCGGTAAAGGTAATCGAAGATTGAATCGGGGATCCCAAAAAGAAACAAGAATGAAAATCAGGCAGGCTGAACTACGTATTTAATTATCTTTGAATTCTGCAATATTTATGATTTCCTGTATCTTAGTGGCAGAAAGAGACAAAAAGCAATGACAAAAAAACACCTAGATTAATATAATAATCAAATGATTTGTATTCCGTTCTATTCTATCTAATCTTTTCTCTCCACTTCGAGGTATATGTGATGAAAGATAAGCTATCACTTCCCACGCTCTAGGCTTGCCGTTGATCAAGCAATTTGATGAAGCGACTAATAATTTGGATTGAGGAAGTGGAACGCTGGAATTGTATCTGTTATCTATTCATTTGTCCTATCACAGTGCACGTTTGTTTTTCCGTTCGGAGGCAACTGTATCAGCAATTGTTCTCACACCGCATGTATTATCACATGGTATGTAATTTTCTCCATAAGGTTCATATGTATCATTATTCAAAGTAAAATTTTGAAACTTGAATCAAATAATCAGTTGATTTTTTTTCAGATTTTCAAAATAGAAAGTTTTCGGAATTTCTGAAAGATTCAAAAGGGGATTTATCATTGAATTATCAGATTGGGCGGGATGAAATATTTGTCTTATTCCACAACTTTGACAACACAAAAAATAGAGTTTCTTCTGCCCCTGATGAATTTTGAGAATACATCGACTCCTGAAATCGACAACAAACCTTTTTAACAAGCCGGGTCTTGGCTAGGTTGTCTGTTAGCGGATGCGTAGTCATATCAAAAAGAAGGAAGTTTTGTTTCTCAGTAGTGAGGACGCCTTTTTCTACAAGATTTTTTGCCAGTCTCTCTCTCACGTTCTTCAACTGATATCTCAGCTTCAGCGGATTCCACGTTTCTCCTGCATCCAAAAACTCATCAAGTTAAGAGCATATGACGAGTATTAAAAATTATCCAATACAAAATTTCGAACTTTTTCTAATAAACCATTATAACATCGTATCTTTGACCGATAATTGCGTAATCTGTGTATGAAAAAATAGAGGTGTAGAGTTATTTCAGGTAGCAAATTCAACTAAAAACTTGTAATTCTGTAACATTTCCAAATAACTTCCACAAGGATTTTGAAAGTTTTCTTCATCTCTCAAGATGGAAAAATATTACCGCTCAGGTACTCTATCCAGCTTTGAACAGTCTCTGGAGGTTCGGTATCCTTGAGGTGTTTCAAAGCTTCGTCTAAAAGTACATCTCCGGTAGGTGAATCGCTCTTTAATAATAATTTCCTAGCGAGAAGTCCTCGCCTTCGCATACCAGCCTTTTCTAACTCGACTCTTCCTCGCAGGCCCAATTCGGCTAATATACAACCGCGGAGACCCGAGCTTATGCAGTCATTCCAAAAAGAAGTATATCCCTGCAGATTTACGGTTATCATCATCATTGTTACGATTATCATTAAAAATATATGACATCGTAGTTTATAACGTCGACGTAAGAAAATGATCAGCTGTTTTGCTTTTGCAGAGGAATCAAGCTTTCAGATCGATAAAAAGAAATTGGCACTTCCTGAGTTTCACAAAGCTGAAGCTAGCGACCAAAGTATTTATCAAGTATTTCGATTCTCGGCCTTCGTTGCCTCATTTTCATCAACGACAGCATGTTTGGCTGCTAACTCTAGCCGCTAGCTTCAGCCTCCTCTTCTTAGTTGAGGATAGTTATTCAAAGAGTGTGAATTTTTATTCGTCGGTATATGGAATATGGGCGAAAGTGTAGTTTGTTCAACACAGCTGATATTATGTTTTGTGATTTTGTTACGTCGACGAGCTACTGTGAACACAAGAACAGTAGAGACATGAGATAATGTGGAATAACTAAATAAACATGAAAGTAAATAATAATCTCCACACTAACTTCCTTATCTTTGAGTCCGAGAAGTAGAACCTCCTCCATGAGAGTGAGTCGTGTTTCCTTATCCGAATCCGAATCGACAGCTGGATTTGAGTTCAAATCTTTCAGCGATGAATTCTCGGAGTCACCACCATTACCGGGCGACTTGTCACCTCCGTTCCCTGTGGAATCGTTTGATCCATCCTGGCCGACTCCTCCGCCACCGCTACCACTGCTACTGCTGTTTACTACTCTACGACGTTGCACCAAACCGTCCCCGCGATTCATCTCGCCTTATTTTTACGGTACGAAACTGTGTCTTATTTTTTATGACCAAACTTCACGAGTCACGACAGATTGT
Organism: Phymatocera aterrima; assembly: GCA_963170745.1. Lineage (NCBI taxonomy): Eukaryota > Metazoa > Arthropoda > Insecta > Hymenoptera > Tenthredinidae > Phymatocera > Phymatocera aterrima. Next base: position 4,418,101 of record OY720670.1, read on the forward strand.
TGGACAGGTGCTGACAAATATATCAGGCTGATTTATTTACAGTTAATTTATCCTCCTCGTGTCTGGCGTATCGAATAAACACTATACTGTTGACGTTTACATCGACACGACATATCTTTCCAAGATGGCCAGCTGCGAGCTGCCTCCACTCCTAGCAATCACTTTTAATTCCCCCTCCGGCGCTACGGAGATCTTTTCAACGGGGAAAATACACGGGCCGAAGGCGAGACAGAAAAACTTACGGCTCTACGCAGTTTCGTTCCACCTTTCGTCCGTTGGCTGGCGCCACCTGTGACCTATTTTAGAAAGCGTTGCTCGGGTGAAGTCGGCTGGGATCGGAACACTTCGTGGACGCTGAGTGCTTCGGGTAATATTTTCAAATACTATTTTCCAGCAAACTTTTTCCGGTTCGCAAATAATTTCAATAATCCCTATTCGTAGCTGAATAACGTTTTCTTAAAGTTTGATAAACATTTTCAAAGACTAAACATCACCGATATATTCTTGTATGAGCCGATTCGAGCTCGTTTGCCCGTAGATATGTATTATAATCTTCATCGCTAATTCGTTCATGCCATTTTTTTCTCTCCAAATGTGTTCATAAGCGTACTACACATGTCGTGACGGATTTAACAACAAATCCTTTCATTTCGAACACGTATAATACGTCGTGATTATCACTATATATGTATATAAACTGGAAAAATATGTTGCTACAATATAGGTACATACATATAATATGCAATACACTTCGTTGCGATTGGGCACGTCGCAATCAATGATCCAAAGTACAGAATCACAATTGAACAAAAAAGTTGCTCAATCCTTATAATTATACTGTTCGGACAAAGCGCAGTACAGCGTAAAAACAAAGTTATCAATGAACTTAATCGGCGCAAAGAAAGACTTTCCTCTCGGCGTATTTCAAGCGAGACGAAGAACAAGGAAGATTTATAATAATAATAAAATCACGACACGCATAAGAAGAGGGGAAAAAATAGAAATACGATCAGCGAGAAATTGTTGCGGTACCTAATTCTATAACACCGTCTCCCTGAAAGTTCTTTCAACGTAATTATTAGCTACGTGAGTATAGCGAGGAAAAAAGATAAGGCGATATAAATAACTATAGGATTCCCGGGTTCAACAGATTATATACACGTACATATTTTATTATAAATATTGTCAATATACGTTTCTTTAGCTCGAGTTTTTAAGATCTTCGTTTCGTCGTGCAGAAGGATGTGTTTCCAACATTCATCGTCAGAGAACAAGAACCATAATTTACGGTGCCCCGCATACCTACGCGATGAAATAAAAGCGCGCGTATATTGTACCTGATCGCTAGCGGAAGAAGGAATCGTCGTGCCGGGGGGCTGGGCGATCCCCTTCGCGTGTATGATAAATAGATACGGTTAGAACAATTTGTGGGATAATTTTTTCACCCGTTTGCGCGGTTCGAATCGTATATTGGTATCCATTGGTAGATATATGCAATATTAAAATGAGTGCAACAGATGCAGGTATGCGGTCTAGGTACTGGAGGTATAGTAACATCGCGAATGGCTTAACTGTGCTTAGTCGTCGCGCGTCACTGACTTCTTTAACAACTATCGTAGTAGCATCGGAATATGTAGTAGTAATGTATGTACACGAGTAGTATCTACCTATTTACACGTATATCTACCCGCGGCATACAGTGTTCATGTAAACTTCAACAATAATATTTCTCGGTCAGTCGATATGTACAATACATACACACGCACACACTCACACATATATATATATATATTGTGCCTATACATGCACGTTTACAGCATCGCGAAAGGCGCATTGCACTATGTACAATAAGTGGTGACAGGGAAATACCGTAGAACAGAATGGTAAATAAATAATACGTAATAATCGCGTGCTCGAGGTGCTTGTTTCTGATGCATACCACGCGGAGAGAATTTTATAGGAAAATTCACGATCTTTTTCTAGCAAATGCGAGATGTACTTGATTACGGGGTTCTGTCCTACATCCAGTTCTCTGGAAGCGTTGATACGATTCTGCGACGAGGTTTGCCAGAAATATGACTTCTCTCTTCAGTTTGTACAGAACAGATCGACCTCGCAGTCGAGGTACATCTCACAACTGCTATGAAACTGTCGTGAATTATCCCAGAATATTCTCTCCGTCTACCTACTTTCGGCACGTTTTTGCAATCTACCTAATTTCCATGAATTTCGACTACAGCTTGCCGCGCGCGTATTGCAGTAGAATGGCGAAATTATAAACCTCTTTCGCGGATGGCTCTTTTTCTCGCGATTTTTCTCTCCCTCGTCCGAATTTTTCTTCGCTCATCTTCGATTGCAGTTCCATCCATCCTCTACCTCTACCTACCTGCCCATGTGGCGTAGCAGCTGAAGCTTCCCCCGGTGTATCGTCGTTAACGAAGGTAAAGATAAGGAAATACAATGGTGAGGGATCGGAGGGACTATCTACTGTATATACATGGGAATAATAGAAACGAGCTGTCAACGATGTATCTAATGTATGCACATACGTACATACGTACATACGTACAACTACATACTATGTACATACATGTATCATAAAAGCTGAACAAACTCTACCGGACAATCGAAGTTTAACGACCGCGGGGCTGTTTCCCGTATTGTCAAAGGACGGCTTCACTATTATAGATACGTACATGCATATCTATACACCTACAGTAATAATGAACATATAAAACCGTACACTATACGTCTCGATACCTACATAAACGGATACTTTACATACTACGTAATACATATATACATATGTATATATGCTGTACAACATCGTAGGGGAATGAGCCAACAAACGCGCGATTACACTCGCACACGAGTACTCGCTATAGGTGCACTACAGTCGCGTCCCCGCGTGCTCAATGTCAACCTGCACGCGGATAAATGCCTGCACCTATACCTATGCCTAACCTATACCTGTCCCTATATACTCACGTGCACATACTATGTATGTAACGTGTATTCATGTACCACCCGGTGGTAGGGAAAGCTTCGCAGTATAGCTGACTACTACTACACAGCGTAGACTGTACAGTACAGATCGCGGTGCGCCGCGCCGCGCCGGTATCGAGAATATACAGTACCTACCTACCTGTAATACATATAGTAATATAATTCGAAAGGTTGCGGAGCTGTCCCGGAGTCTCCGCGAGTCCCCGAGTCACCGAGCGAGTGCCGTGGAGTCAGCGGCATTAGGTTCTCAGTCGACAAACGTCCGTTCGTACGATCGTACGCGATATTTCGCGATCTCCGTGGATATCCATATAGGTATATACCCTATGCCGATGTGATTTGAAAATTCACGCGGATATTGTGTGCCTTGTACTATCCGAGGTGTTGTAATTACCGGAATATATATTCAGTCGCAGGAATGCGCAGCTATACACCTTTTCGAAATTTTCTACCCTCTCGTAGAACGGTCTTTGAATTTTTGTTTTTTCTTTGAGAAAATTCATCGCGCGGATAGAGGAGGTGTCATGTACAGTGTGTATATATTTAACAAAACCGTGTGAAAAATGTGCTCGAGGTCGTTACACCTACGATAAATCGTATAGATATATAGAACACATCAAACTCTACACACTTGCGTTTTCTCTTCTATCCTTTTTTCTCTCCTTCCGTTACTCTTTTGTTTATCCGAAACGCGCGGAGGTGAGCCGGAATGTACAGGATTTATCTCTGACGGTCGAGCCTACGAGGACAGGTAGGCAATATTGAACCGCGCTATTGTAAAAATAATAATGCAGAGAAAACTGATGTGCATAATGTAATGTACAGGCCTATGTACATATATATGCGTATAATATTATTATATAATTATCTTGCATGGAAGTCATATATATTCCTATTCGCGCAATGAATCACTTTACCACTCTGTCTCTCTCTCTCTCTCTCTCTCTCTCTCTCTCTATATATATATATATATATATATATATATATATATATATATATTACTGCAACATAAGTTGAATTATTTCTCACACCTTGCGAGAATATACTGCCTATATATAAACATGAATGAAATAATAAGAACAATAATGTAACACTGGCGAAGAATAGCGCATCGAAGATTGCCCCATCGTCGCCTCCTTTCATATTGTTATTCCAATTATAATATTCGCTATAAATAAATTAATGACAAGTCTGATGTGGAAAGAGGTTGGCGGGCGGGGGAAGCGCCGCGGCGGAGAGAAGAGGTGCGGGAGAGGAGGAACGAGCATGGGATCTTGCGACTCCTTCTTCTTCTTTTTCACTTTTTTGTTGTCTCGCTGTTATTCCATTCCCTGTGAAATATTTGTAAAGATAATATATATATATATATGTGTGTGTGTGTGGATGTATGTACATATATATCGGGTACCAGCATCAGGGTTACGAGACGCGTGCGGTGCTAACGATGCGAACTCTCGTAATATACATGTATTGTATACCTATATCATATCATACGTATATGCAGGATCCTCGTACAGAAAATCGTGACTATATTATATTATATTATATTATATTATATTGTATTATATACACGTATTCTTTAAGTTCATCTCGATGCCGCTACCGCTGCTGCTTCTGGTGGTGGCGGTGGCGGACACCGCGGCGACTGCCGCCGCGCGCTGCAATATTATAAATATATAACACGCGCATGCATGTGTACGAGTAACCGATCCGCGCGATCTTTATCGATAATTATATTTGAATAAGCCGATTTTACGAGCATAGATTGTACGCGAGTTATTGGTATATGTGTAACCTATGTGCGATAAGACGCGGGCTCTAACTTCAACTTGAACTCCAACTCCAACTCCAGCTTTAAACTATGCATGTACATACATACACGCGAGCCACGATCGGAAGGAGCACGCTATAAATCTCGGTGACATTATGTACGTGGATGCTGCGCAGATGCGAATGCAGTTGTTTGCGAAGATTTGTGTTATTCCTACGAAAGTCTGTACGCAGGTACAGCGGTATATACTACACGTATATAGATATACGTAATATATATACTTTGTAGGCATACGTATCTACGAAAACCAACAAACTAATATGATATTCGTTTATTTTTCTCTAATATTCATGAATTATACAACTAGACGGGTATATACAGTTATGTATCCAATATTTCGCGAAGACGTATATTATACCTATACACCTATTCGTTGGGCGTTGTTGCAGCGAAGAGACTCCAGACTCTCGAATCTCCTCGTTTACATGCTACAATGACGTCATCCCCCTGACTAATATACCGACTACATGTATCAATTAAAATGAGTAAGCAACTATACCGGCCCCGCGCCGGTCTGGCTCCTCGCGGTGTTAATGTTCCACCGATTCGGCCGAAATGCACAACGGTAAGAATGCAGTCGCATTCGCGTAGAGCGCACTTTCTCACATTCGTGCAATTATTTCGCAAAAAGAGGAGAAAAGATAATGCCAAATCGATCCGAACTTTTGCGGAAAAATGAGAAGGAGATTTTGAAAAACCGTGGAACCCCGGTCACGCGACCTCGTGCTCAAAATTTCAAGATTGCAGATTGGATGAATTCGTTTTAGATAAAAATATCCGTATCTGTTGTACCACAGGTATGTACATATACATCACATACACATATATACATCTAAATACTATACATTCGGTTGCCTGGATATCGAGATGTATGATAATATCCAAGGAGCACCTAGCACCTGGGGCAAGGCCTCCCGAGAGGGTCTTTCGATGAGCTGATCATCCTGATGAGCCTAATTACGTATGGAAAGACTCGTGCGCGCCCCAGGCCTTCTTCGCCTTCGCCTTCGCCTTCGCCTTTGCCTTTGCCTTTGCCTTTACCTTCGCCTCGCGTCTTCAGGAGTAGCTATGCAGAAGAGGAGACTCTTATAAATATAAATGCGCTAGCTGCTGGAGGGGCGCTCAAAAAGCTCCCATTGACAGCTGCGGTAGGTGTACGTGGAGTCATATTTGTTCTACACCTATGTAGCTGTGCACATGCAAATATAAATTCTGCGGTTAGGTATAATGTTCGTTAGGCATCTCCTCTTTCGGCTTTTCCTCCGTGTGCGCGGCGTGACGAACAACGCGCGTCTCATACATATTTCTCTGCTCGTTTATCACGGGATTTTCGCGTTTCGCGTTATTTTATCCGCTGCATAGCGACTGCAATACGAAATTTGACTCACGTATCGAGGGCGGAGGTCTTCCGTGCATATTCTATAGACATGTGTATTCCTCGGCGAAATCGGGACCATGAAACTAGCCGATACCAGACACCCGACGTTTATTTCTAAATTCCACGACCCCGCAGCAATATACAGGTATACATTCCTACATTTACTCCATACCGCGAAGCCCACCTCGGACTACATGCGTGCGCGATCGCATAAATTGGAAAGTCACCTAACGCGTGGTCACCTGCAGGTGAGAGGCTATGCCACCGCACGCGTTGGCACGAGTAGGTCTATGGGCGTGTGGAAAATACATCCAGGTATGCACAGGTACGTACATAGACCGCGAACTAGGCCGATTGAAAATCCAGGAAGAAAACCGCGATCGAGTGATTTTGGTATTCCCATAACTGCAGCATGTCCGCGGGACTACAACTGTAACCTTTGAACTCGATAGTCCCGTGCGATATAATTTCCGCCAATCTATCGCAAGCAGATACGAAGGAAAGGGGAGAGAGGAATCGAACCGCGGTATTTCCGCGGTAAACGGACAAGAATTCAAAAAATTAGATAGGGCAAAAAATTCACTAGAAATTCCAGCTCTCGGTGTATAAGTATAATATGTGTATAGAGGTGCGTGAACTTGCAGCCGAGGGTGATGCAACCGCGTCCCGCGATCCCCGAGGGACAGTGAACCTCGCGCCTAGATGTTGCCCAGGTCGCTTGACCACAGACCACGGATATCGGACTGGATGGCCGAAGGAACTCCGCGACCTAGCGTCTAGCCTTCGATTTATATTTAGCTTTAGGTGGGTATACCTACCCTACGGTACGTGCCTGTCCGTGTGGTACATACACAGACGGACGCGCGTGTGAATTATTATTTTTTCTTTCCTTGTGGAGAGTTTATCGTGAATGCGGGACTAGGTATTACAATATACTCGCTATAGGAACGAAGCGGACTTCGACCACACCGCGGAGCGAAAGGATAGGACTCCGTCGTTTCCCCTTATTATACCGTTCGCTCGTATCGTTCGTCCACTGTGTAGCTAACTACTTGTTTCACTTTTGTTTCATTAATCCGAAGATTTGGCGCGTTATCTTACTCCTCCGATCAGAAGAGGGGCAAAGAGGAATCGCCCCGACCTTGGGACCTCCGGAGCCTTGGGCCTTGGGCCTCCATCTCCATCTCCTCCTCCTCCCTCCTTCCTCCTCCTTCCTCCTCCCTATTCTCCCTCTACTACCGATCTCACACGCGCGCACGTATGCCGCGTGCGTATAGCCGAACGTGTACGAACACCCCGAGAGACCGCGTCCACATCGGCCCAAGGCATTATAGTAGTTACGCAGCTATTCCTCTAAGGAATTCCTGGCACGCCGCTCCTCGTCGTCAAATGCCCATAACAAATAAAAGGACCTCGACGGCCTTCACGTATGCCTGTATGTGGTACCTACACCTACCTACCAACCTACCTACCTACCACTATTAATATTGCTCCTTCGAGAGAGCCCGGTCGTTCGTTCGTTGGTACAGCTGCAGCCCTCTCTAGTACTCGTTTTACGTGTACGTCTGTCCCCGTACCTCGCGTAGATCGTACCTATATACGTACAGAAATGTTCGTTGGAAATGTATCCCCGGAAAATTCTCCGGCGGATATATTCAACCTTCGGGCAAATTTTTTTAAGATTTGAGATCCGAATTTTATCCTACATGCAAGAAAATGTGATGAATGTGGATTTTCGGCTGGTACGAAATTTTGCAGATTCTTCCGAACGACCGGTCATTTTTTCCCCCTTTTTCCCATTTTTAGTCACGAAGTATTGCGAGATCGGATCAAAGCACAGCTGATATTTCATTTTCGGTGTCCGACTCACTCAAGTTCTCCAGCACAGCGCGGCCGAAGCATGAATCATTGCTCTGCGAGTAAGTTTTCGGTGTCTTACAACTTGGACTGTACAAATACGCGCGCGACAGGAATTTTATTTCTACACGGACTGATCTCCCGTGGTGAATTAATTGTACGATCACTGTTTCCCGAGGAGGAAAATCTGTTTGAGAAACAAAAAAAAAAAAAACGTTCCCAGTGTTATTCCCCGAGTCTTTGTTTCACGCGAGGTATGGTTGAGAGTATGTATGTATTTCACAGCATATACGGTTTCACCTACACAGCGTATAAAACCAGCAGCCGTGGGCATCGGCATCGGCATCGAGCATTGCATCGCATCCCTCCGAGTTTAGGATCGGTTATATATGCTTGCGGTTAATGCGACTACGTGCGGGTAAGATACGGGAACGTGTTAGCCTCCGTGTAACGCCTATCGGAAGCTCGGGAGTTACGACTCTCTGCCCGGATTACACCGAAGGAAGAGTTAAGCCTGCACGCAGTTGCGCCATTTACGATCTTATTGCCTCCGCGGAAATTCTCGCCGGAGTCACAGCTGTCTCGCTCGCTGTTGTCATCCCTCTTTCGTAAAATATAATACCTATACGTGTGCATGACTATACCTCCTACGTTGTGCAGGTCCTTACGTAAATCTTGTGAATGTTGCGTACGCATGTTGGCATCGTACGTACCTACGTTCGAGATGCGATAAAAATACGCCACGGCACATAGGTATCGTACACGTCATTCCAATTCGTGTATATTTCAAAATTTCAATTCGAAAGTTGTTTCTCCGCCGAAGGCGAAGGTACAGGATCTGACGATGTTCGGAAACCTTGTACAGAGCGGTGTCCTCTTTCTCTTTCTCTTTCTCTTTCTCTTTCTTCTTCTCTTTTCTCTGTCCGTTTTTCGCGAGTATTCCGTCCCGATGAAAGCTATAAAATTGCAGAATATATAGGACCCCGGAGCATTTGTTGTATCGAAATTGGAAAGTGCGGAGACAACTGCAACGAGGCAGCGCGGCGGCGTCTTGACGAGAAAATGACACTTTTTATATGGTCTGATAACCGCGCGCGTTCATCCATCTTTTTACTACTTCTTTTACTACTTCTTTAACTTCGATTAAAAGTATCTCCGAGCTTACGTAAGCGAACGACCGACCAGTTTTTATTTCCAAACTCTCTTCTACGCAGATCCGTCTCCTCGCCTCACAGCGAAGCTGAAGCAAGCGGCCAGAGTTAGCGGCCGAACGTGCTGAACTTCTTCCAAATAGGACAGATTTGTATATCACTCATTCTACGAATCAGTATTAGCTTTCTATAATATTCATGAATTTTTTCGCCTTTCTTCGAGCTTCTTCGCCTGATTATCATCGCCGACGACGGCACTTTCGGCCGCTATAACTCCGGCCGCCCAGCTTCAGCCTCATCGTCTCGTGGCACAAGATAGCGCCGAGTGATCGAACCTAGCTCGCATTCGCTGTAACCTGAACGATTTCCTTTATCCCCATCTATAACTGAATCGTACAGATGTTTGCTAAAACTGAATCCAGAAATCCTCGGATCGAACTATATCATCGAACAAATGACAAATAACGTAGAACGTTCTCCTTGCCCGGGATTCGTCGCCGATTCAAATTCCATTATTACGGCGCTACTATATAATGCCCGATTCCTCGGCGAGGAACTGAAGCGTCGCGATAAAATTTCTCCAATTTTCTCGCTCATTTACCGAGTGTCAGTGGCTCGCTAGACCGAAGCTTACAATTATATCTCGCTGCTCTATATAATCTATCTGTCTATCTATCTCCGTGAATATAACATACGTATTTTAATTAGTGTTTCGAATATCCAATTGCGTTGATCTCGTGCATATAGGTGCATATACCTATACACGAGTACATTACACGGCACGAGGTATGTAACATACATGTCCGTGTCGCTTGATTTAGTAACCGTCAATTATTAACGAGCCTGGAGCCCCCCTCTCGGGCTGCCGGCTCCCGGCTCCCGGCTCCCAGCTCCCAGCTCTCCCTCTCTCGCGAGGTTTCTCATTCTCCCTGTATCAACCGCGGGCTTGGGCCGGCTTTATGCCTTTCTCGGGTTTCACAAGATCCCACAGGTGTTACAGGTGCCATACCACGCCGCACAGGCATGTACGTAGGCAGGGGGGGGGGGGGGGGGGGGTGCCGCGTTCGCGTTCCACCGAAAACCACTTTTATATGAAACGATAAAATTAGCGAGGAGACAAGCCCGGCCGGGCCCGGTGATCCTTTACCTATAACGTGATCTATACGGACCGTCAAAATCCACCACCATAACCATAAAAACTCACAATAATGTATTCGAGAGCGAGCTGCGGGGGAATGGCAGCTCCGTAGATTCGTAAATCTCTCCTCCGTCGTACGTTAGATAACTCGGATAATAATTCCCGTGTTTAAACTTCATCCGATATCCATTTCAAGCCCGCCGCATATGCGCAGGGTAGTAAATGTATAACAAATTGAGTGGCCGCGGCGCGGCCCGAAGCGGCGGTGAATGTACGATGCAGATACACACCTAATAGCTCTGTAGATTTATAAATCGAGTACATATGTATGTCGCACACGGACGTACGATATAGGTACTCGACGCCGAATGCTCACTCGGGTGCGACGCTCGTTCGGAGCGCACCGCGAGCGCACCGCGAGCGCACCGAGCGCGGAGAGCGAGAGCGTGGCACACATATTTGCATGGGAGAAAGCCGGCCGTTGGGCCTGCGGATATCGGCCCATTAGTCTCTTGCGTAAGACGGTCCCCTCGCGCGCGTAACTCTCTTTACAATCAATCGTTTCCATACTCGACTTCGACGGCAGCTCGCGGACCTCGACGCGAGACGGGAAACAGCGCCGACGTTCGTCCTCTCCTAATTCTGTGATCAATTCTTTCCCACGAGTAAAAAAAAAAAAAAAAGAAGAAAAGTCCGTAGTCAAAACTCGCCGGACATTCGTCAGCTTCCTGATTCTCCGTTCTATTTCTTGCCGTCATTATATTACAGAATGCGATGGTTCAGAGCGCAGACGGAGGCTGCACCGAGGCTGCTTAGGCTGAGCCCATTACGTCCCGAAGAAGATCCGGAAGCAGCTATGCTCAGACTCCACGTGACCGGCTCGTCTCGTCTAAGAGGTATAATATCTATTTTTAATGGTTGCATGATCCGGTGTTCGCTATGAATGAACTTATTCACGTACGATAATTCAGGAAAGAACCGCGGCGGGAGGAAACCGCGATGATAATCGTTCTCCGAAACCACTCGGACGCTACGTAGAGCTATAGGCGGGAAGTGTGGTTTTTACACGTAATATAGACCGAACGCGCATACATATGTACGTACGTACACACGTATATGTATATCGCAATTTTGGTTTGCGATAAGCGACGACTGACGACTGACGACTGACCACGGACGATTGACAACTCGAGGCTGTTGTTTCTCGTATGACTTGTAGTTACGGAGTTTCTGGTATCATCGCGGCATTGACGCATCGCGTTGCTTTGTGCTCACGAGTTAAACCATAACATCGCTATTCTCAGGATATGGCAACCGCCCATCCTGTCTAGCCGATTAAAACCAAGCGCTATTCACGCAGGAGCTTCAGTCTCATTTCATATTCCTCATAGTGCAGATCATGTCGATTATTTTTCCACACGAACTTGGACCCGGCTCGCAATACCATGGGGCGCAAAACAGATCGTCGAGCATATTTAAACGTAATGGATTCACTCGTTATCCTCGTTTATCTACGAGGCAAAGTTTCGGCGACACGTGAGAACAACTGAATAATTTTGTAATCACCATTTCAGATATGTCACCGCTGCGATGGGTCAGACGTAAATCCTCGAGTTCGGAGTCCGAGAGGAATTGCTACAACGTTCAAACGTCCGAGGTGACGACCGAGCGTGGAGGAGGATCTAAAAAGGACAAGAAAAGGATTCAAGAAGAACGACGGCGAACGAGGGAGAAGAGAAACCCGCTTTTGGATCGCGTACGAAATGCGAGATTGAGTTTCTTCAGGGAGCAGGAGGACCGGGAAGTCGATAACGATGATATTAACGAAAACGAGAATGAAATTCAAACCAACCGAACGGACACCATGCAGGAGACGGAAAACGAGGAAAAACCGCCTCACGGTCTGCTTCGACTACGTGCCGGAAAGACTCTCGTTCCGAGTAGAGATGACGAAAGACATTACGTTTGCTGCAGTGAAGTGAATCTAAGAAATGCCGGGAGCCAAGAGGACGACGAAAGGCTTCAAATGAGTAAAAAACGTCGGTCGAAGTCTCACTCGCGACTTCTCTGCACTACAACACCCACCGAAAATCCTGCTCGTCGACTCTTCTCCGGCTCGAGCCTAGGCGTTACCGGTTCACAATCGGTAGACGACGTCTTCGCGACCGACGGTGGTAAAAGTTCCCGGTCTCGTTGGTACCGGAGAAAAGATTCCGAGGATATTGACGAGGCTTGTTTACCGCGTGCTAAATTCGACAGTGTCACTCCGTCCAGTTGCTTGGCGGCCAAGTTCCGAGCCATGCAAGATCGGTACTTGAAGAGCTCTACCAGCCGGATAATCGCCAAGTTTTATAAACGCGAGTCGAAGACGGAGGAAGACATTTCCGAGAGACAAAGGCTGCGGAGTTTCTCATACGGAACTCTTCCAGGACTCGACGAACTCCGGACTAACCCACTCTACGTCGATCACGACCCCGAGGACGACAACGATTCCGGTATACTCGACAATGACTCCGCTACCAGTTCCCTACTGGACGACAGATGTGGCAGCAGTGCTGCGAACGAGCTCATTGAACCGCCACCTCGGCTCCCGCCCAGAAGAACTTCGATGCCGGTGATAATCGTTTCGGAGTTGAGAGAAAATCGGCTCCCGCCAGCCTCGAACGTTGTTTCAGGAATCGAGAGAGATCCTTCGTCGAACACCGCCTTGTGCCAAGCGACTAATTCCGAGTTGATCGCGCAACGCGGGACTCGAGAGTCGTCACCGAGCCCCTCCGTACGAGGGAAACCCCTTCCGGTCGTTAGAAACCGATCTTACACCTCGGAGACGATGGTGGTGAGACTTGTCCGCGAATCGTCTGATCAATCCCTGGGAATATTCATCGCGAGAGCTCAGGAGGCGAGACTGGGATATCGCGTGGCCCACGTGGTGCCCAACGGACTGGCCGACAAGGAGGGCTCCCTGAGAATAGGCGATGAAATTTCGGTCGTCAACGGAAAGCGCCTTCGAGGTTGTACCATGACGGAAGCCAAGCGTCTCTTGGCCGGCGGTAGCGGGTCCTTGGAAACTGTTGATATAGTGGTTTCGAGATTGACGAGATCTTCGGACGACGAGACCGGCGTGGAAGACGTGAAGCGGCGGAGGATATTGAGGGAGAGCAGCGTGGACTATGAAAATGTGGTCGTGGAAAACGGGCACGGTGTAATCGCCTCGGCCGCATCGCCGAAGCCGTCGCATTTCCGTAAAAATCATTCCCGTCGTAACGCGTCCAACGGTTCCATTTCTTCCGACAAGTCTAGTCCATTTTCGGGAACCACTTCTTCTTCGCAATCTTCGCAATCATCTCATAGCGTGTCTACTTTTTGCACCCTACCGAGAAGACCCCGCAGCACTGTGTCCACCTTCCACACGGTCGTGTTCGAGAAGGGATCAGGAAAGAAGTCTCTCGGTTTCACTATCGTCGGCGGTAGAGATAGCCCCAAGGGAAGCATCGGTGAGTTGGCATTGAATTGTTATCGCAGGATAGATATTTTTCTCCGATCGCGTCACCGCGCGCTTGCATAAACAATGAAACGACGCGAATCGGCGATGAGTTGCATCCTCGTTGACGGGAATACGGACGTACGCGATCGCGGCGCGAATACCTCCTTCATGCGGTTTAGAATCTAGTTCAACGTGAATCACTTCCTCTTCGCACTGCAGCCGGCCACGGTTTTCCTTTTTCTGGTCAACGCGCATCAGGCGCGGGAAAATTGTTTCGAGAACACGCGAGGCAGATCGATTCCTCGACTATAATATATATAACCTTACGTATTTATCTCTGTTCGAAGGTATCTTCGTGAAATCAGTTTTGCCCGGAGGCCAGGCTGCCGAAGATGGACGACTGCGAGCTGGGGATGAAATATTGGCAGTTAATGGTCACGTTTGTCACGATTTGGCGCATAGGGAAGCCGTGCAATTATTCCGTAGCATTAAGACAGGATCCGTCGCCCTTCACCTCTGCAGACGATCCAAGCATCGAGAATTGCAGTGAGTATAGGAACGCCGTCTAAAAATTTAACCACACAATCGATAACAATAACAATTGTAACAACTATTCATTCCCCTATCCAGATATATCTCTGACCCGGTTATGCTCACCTCGCGATTATCATTCTCTTGTTTCAGGACGCAAAAAGCCAAGTCGTGTGCAGACCTTCTGATGGCCGACGCGTAACGCGAATTTAGTTAATTGTAAGGAATTCACGAAAAATTTGATCGACGCATTTTGTACAAATTTTCAACGATCAAACGAGCAACGCTGTACATACCTGTAACGAGATGTATATTTGTAAAAACAAAAGGACCGGGATAACGAATCGTCGTGGAAAAATGAAAATCCATATATTTCATAGTTTTTCAATACAGAAAATCGTTTTTTATTTTTTCCCCATTCATTTATTTTCTCTTCTCCATTCTCGCCCCGAGAATCCGATACTCGCATGTAGGCGGGGCGCGATGAAACGCGATCGGTTTGCGGCAAGAGGGCAAGACCAGAAAAATTGAAGATCCGATGAAAAGAACATACCTGATCAGAGATTCGTATTAGAATTGTACAATCGATTCACGTAGCGTGTACCGGCTGCCTCTCCTGTAATACGAAATACCTGTAAACGTGGAATATAAAAGTGATAATAGGTTACACCTAAATCTTGCGAGTTTTTATTGCCTCGTGATGAAAAATCACGTATAAGGTATCAGCTATGGTACAACTGCATTCTTCGGCGTGGATATTCAACGCGCTCGCGTTCAACTCTACGCACACACGCACACACACACTGTACATAGGTATAGGTGTTCGTTCGGATAAAAATTTCGAGTATAAAAAACTCAATTGTTGTACATAGGTGGGTATACGTTAACGCTATATCGATGATTTATTGAACAGAAACGTGGACGAAGTGATAATAAATTAAAAAAACAAGAAAACAATTAACATTGGGTCATTATACATATACATATACATATACATTATATTTTACGAACCTATCTACTACGGTATGCCTAAGTTCGTGTTATGCGTATAATAATAATAATAATAATAATAATAATAATAATAATAATAATAATAATAATATAAGATCTGTTTGCAAAAGACTAGACATCGTAGCTGATTGATTTTTCGTCTCCTCGCGGACGCAGATGAGGGGGGCGGGGGAATACGAGGGTTACGACTATCGTCAATAAGTCGATGATTCTGCGAGCGATTTTGGATACCTGAAGAAAAAAGAAACAACAGCTAGAACATTGATCACTGAAAATTGATGTGAAGATAGAAAAGAGATGAGAAAACAGCGGGGACGATAGTCTCCAGCGTTATTGGTAAACGGACTCGGAAGTCAACGGGTAGGTGCGTACCGGTGCCTCCTCGCAATCTCCAGCTCCACCGGTCCTTCCCTCACAGCTTTGAAAAGTTCGATAACTTCCCGATGCGTGTATCCTCGAAGTATTTTTCCGTTCAACGTCGTGATCTCGTCACCTGGAAAAAGGTGGTAAAGTAGAAAGGTGGACGGACGGACGGACGGACGGATTAGAAATGTAAACGGTGATACAGTTTGAGTCGCGGACACCGAAACATCAGCGGCGAGAGGGAGCGAGGACGCGGGCCGCGTGAAATCGAGGCGATGCGATGGACTGTGTACGCCACGCAGGTGGAGTGTCAAAGTCGGGGCGCGTCCGGGTAGGTATAAGTGTGTATGCACATACATACTCGTACATGCACTCGAGTATACGTAGACAGACGGATTGACGGGGACATAATACGCGGATCGCGAGAACTGTTTAAAAATTCAAATGTCGTCTGGAACCCGGAGTGTCTCTTGAATATGGGATGACACTCGCGCGCGTTTTGCGTGGCGGGTATCGATCCGAAACCATCGGCAAGCTGGGACGATAATCGTTTCGAACTCACCTTGAAGAAGGGATTTCGAGAGGTCGGCTTGTCCCCCGGGGAAAACTCTCCTTACGAAAATGCCCATTTCACCTCTGGGGCTGTCTCTGCCGCCGACAACGCTGAACCCGAGACTCGGCTTTCCGTAGCCCTTCTCAAACCTGGCCACGTGTTTTGTTAGGTAACGGTGCGATTCGAGAAGAATTTCTCCGGAGGAGGTTTCCGACGCGGCGATATTCGAGCTCGTGAGAGGCAGGTAGTCCGGACGTCTTCGCTGTTCTACCTGGGCCGGTTGTATCTTATCGCGGATTATAACTCGACCCCGTTCCTCGCAGAGGGAGATATTCGACAGGGTGTTCGCATTCTCGAAGTACTCCGTTTCCCCAGGAAGAAGTCCCGCGGGACTTCCGCAAACCTGAGGCACACTCTCCTCGTAGGCTGTTAACAGCTGGACTCTCTTGCCCCTGAATGAGGCCAGAAACTCTTGAACTTCTTTCAGAGACTCCAAGGTCCCCAGGTCTCTGCCTTCCACCTCGACGATCTCGTCGCCGAGTCTCAGTCTTCCGTCTCTGTAAATTTTTAATAGATTTTCAGCGTTTAGGTTGGGGAATTCGGTCAAGTATATATATATACGAGCGTGAAAGTTTGTTGCGTGGATTCTCAGGTCAAGGTATGAGACGATTGGATTCCCGAAGTTTGCCTAATTGCCGTGGCTCCCTCCCTCTACGCGCGTAAGACTCTGTTCAATTCTGCAGAAACGACAATACCTAAGCGAAAGCGTCCCACCATCAGGGATAATTGATCGGGCACGCACGGCGCATTCCAATTGTCGTTCGAGCGAACACGTCACTCAAAGTACTAGGAAGTTTCGCCCGAATCGCCAGCCGCATATTTAAAGGATGAGAATTATCATGTTACTTGAGCGGGAAAAGAATAATACGTTTCCTGCGGTCGATATGACTCAGAATTCGTCAATCTTGTGGACTTTGGACCGTTTTTCTTGAACACATTTTCTCTCAGCCTGGGAGAGATTTAAGAGAAAATACAATAGAACGCGAAACGGCTTGTGGCATATACGAGGGACTCTTTCTCCTTCTGTAAGTTCGTATCGTACCGGAGTTAGTAGAAAAGATAACGACAAGACGGACGTTCCTTACCTGTGGGCAATCCCCTTGTTCTCAAGTTCGACGACTACGTAACGGACGTGTCTCTCGGACATTTGTTGGGCCAGTCGAATGCCGAGACTTTCAGAAGGATCGGCCTTAGTCAGATTGACGAGACGGCACCGTCTCACTCGCTCAGCTGGTTGGATAATGTCGCTAAGGAACCGAGTTTTATCCTGTTGCAGCCTGACCCTGTGTGGAGATGCTAGATTCGATGGCACCGCCACGCTCTCTCCGATCCCCCGATCTCCGGGATCAGTTTCCGTTCCCGTTCCCGTTCCCGTTCCCGTTCTGGAAATTTGATTAATGCTCGGCAAAATTCGTCCCGAAGTTGTCTGGTGCCACCGCAAACCTTCCAGACCATTTTCCACCGTCGCTTCTTCCCTCGGATTCTGTAATCCCTGATGTCCCTGATGATGGTGATGATGATGGTGATGAACATGGACATGCATTCCCTCCGGCTGCTCGGCATATTCACTTGGAGTTGAACTTCGCGTTGGCTTTTCAATTTCCGAATCAACAACGCTGCTGGTGTCCGAACTGTCGGCTCTATTCAAACTGAGGGCCTCGGCTTCCGACGCTGCTGCGGATTCTCCTCTGGGTCCGTCGCTGTCGTACCCAGATTCGTTGGAGCTTACGTAATGAGAAGATAGCCTCTGCTCGGCACTAGGAGCGGAGTTTCTCCTCTGAGAACGGAGTGTCGCTGTTGCGGTTGACGGGGTCCCAGCCGCCTCGAGATCCGGGAAGTCGGTTGCCCCGCTGATTCCAAAATCGACTCGGTCCTGGCCTACGACCGAAGAAATTGACCCTGAAATTTGTCGCTCCTGTTCGTAACTCGGACTCCGATATTCGGAGTAGGAATTCCTCCCTCCGATTTTGAAATATGCCGAAGATCCACTCGGTCGGGATCTTCTTCTTCCTAGGGTAGTGGTTTCCGTCCCGTCGTCGACCCGGATAAGGGATGGAAAATGCTCCTCGGACACGGTCTTGAATAGCCTGTCTTCCGGCGACTGTTTCGAAACCGAGTTCGTAAAGGCGGCGCCGACGCTGGCGCCGACACCGTGCTTTTCCTCGGGAAGAACGGAGAGTTTCGAGCGAAGGAATGCATAGGGAAAATTAGTTTTCTTCGTCATTTCTTTAGGGTCTCTTGATTCCCTCGGCTCCCGGAATTCACAGCTAACCGATTTTCTCACCAGGTGCAATTCGCCCCTGCGACCGTCGCCGAAGTCGCAGGGACTGAATGCGCCGGTGGCTGTCGACGGGACTTCTTCAGGCTCGAAAACATCGTCCATCAATTGTCCGGCGAGATTATCGCAGGAAACAGTCTTGTTGTTGTCTTTCCCGCTCATTCTCAGGTCGATTCCTTCCGAGGGATCGTCTCCTTTGACGTAAGTCGGCGTCGTGTTCAACTGGCTGGTACTACAGCTTCGGAACAACGGGGCTTGGTCGTTTTCTGGGCTCCTCGAATACCTCAGCCTCGTCCCGTGAGCGTTGGTCATTTTTCCTGATATCGGTTCGTTGTCATCGACGCTCTGCAACGACCTGCGATTGCTTTTGGCCGAGTTCAGCATCCCCGTGGATCCCATACGGATGAAAAAGGATTTGAAAGGCGAGGCTGACCTCTGCCCGGGGCTGGAAAACCTTCGGGTGTCCAGCCCCTGAGTTTTTTGTTTCTCCGGTGTTTGTTCGACCGGCAAAAGAGCGTCGCGGCAACTCGATCTTCGGAAGGAATCTATCTTCTTGCTCATTCTCCTGCCCCAGACACCGAGACCTGAAAAATTAGGCATATATTTATAACGATCCTGGCATAGAGAATCAACGCGACGCATTTCGGGTGTCGGGGCCCCGTCAAACCTCGACGTCGCGTCGGAAGCCAAAAAAGCAGCACCCCCGGCGGCCGACATATGGCAGTCAGGCCCCAGGAAATGCTTGAGCGAGAGCGAAAGAAGCGGATGACCGTGGCATCCGCAGGTTCCGCGTATTTCGGGACTAGTTTTTAGGGATGTCACCCGTTTGGTACATACACATGCATACCTATACACTCGCGGAGTAACGGACCAACGACTTCTGATATCCGGCGGGGGAAGAGGGGAATCGCACCTTGTTCTCGAACCTACATGCCTTATATCTTGTTATACCGAAGTCTTTTCGGGAGATGCGGTTCGGACCCGTCGACCACCTGGGGGATCTCGCAAGTTAAGTTTTAACAGGGACTCCTTCCTCGTTTCGCATACATTTTTTTGTCATTGCTCATTACCGGCTGATGCTAACAAGACCGCTGCAGCAGCTCTGCGGATCGCGGAGGATGCAGTGGTTAACGAAAACGCGTGACTTTTGCAAATTAGCAGCTACACTCGAATCGAACGGACTCCCGAAGGCCTGCGTTGGATTTTCGAGGGAAAAACGAACCAGCGAATTCCTCAGATATAACACGAAACGTTACAGCGCAACGATCCATCCACGATGTCCACGAGTAGCAAGGTGCAACGCGAGAGAAAAATCACTCTCCGGTGCAGACACAGCGCCGCGCCGCGCCGCATCGTCACTCTCGAGGACACGGAAGTCGTCAGAGCGGGCGACCGTGTCCACTTAGACTCGCCACGCGACATTATCAATTCTTACCTCAGATTCTGCAAGTTGTAATAACCATAGACTTCGCGCTCCGGGGAGGGGGGGGGGGGGGGGGGGGGCGAAATGAAAATTGACCAAGCAGATTGGATGAAAATAATGGGAATGACATTAGAATTCTTACGGAACGTGAGATCCTTGCTTCGAAAAATGAAAACGAAAATGAAAATGAAAATGAAAATGAAAACCACGCTTCTAACTAGGTGTCATGTTCCGACTGTGTTTCACAGACAGGCATAACGTACAGTCGGGATACTCTATACTCTATGCCGTGCTCCGGAGCTGTACAGGCTTCTATGGTGGGGGAAGCGACACGCGCGTTCGACGGCCTTCTTAAGCAAACGTTTGAAAGTTAATAGCTTCCGTTTGTGTAGCTCCGAACGAAACGGCAGGTGTTATGGACCAGATTGTAGAGAGGTGAATAATTTGGATTTTTTTCTATATCTCTTTCTCAATTTCCATATATAGTGGATAGGTGAGCGTCCGAGTTCGGCTAATGGTGGGCACAGGCTGAGCTTCAGTCGGTCAATTTAGTGCCCGGGTACAGCTCGACGCTAATGGCGCGATTCCGATATTTACGACTTGGCTTTCTCAATTAAAAAAGAAAACACAGATACATGCATAGAAAGAAACTAATTTCATATTTTAATTAAATATTTCTCAGACCAAGTTCACCCGGATCGGCGTCACGTCGCGGTCGCTCCGCGGCCGTGCTCCCTATTCTCTGTCTATCTCTCTATGTACATACGTACGTACATACTCGCGTTACATATATTTCTTCTTCCACATAGCGATCTCCACCTTCCTGCGCAATCGGTATAGCTTCAATTCGGCAACGGCGATAAATGAAACGAATAAAATTATACCGATCCATCGACGTTGGATGTGAACTATGCGAAGGCGATTCGAACTGCGTTATGGAACATGAATTTTATGTGAAACACGACTCTTTCCAACAAATTTCTCATCCCAGGGCAAAAAATTCTCTCCTTTATCATGCTTCTTTTTCTTTTCCTTCTTCTTCTTCTTCTTCTTCTTCTCCTTCTTCTCCTTCTTCTCTTCTACATTTTCTTATTATAGGTATTGCGACATACCGTGCAATCGCAATCTCCCCTCGAGATGCGGACGAACGCTTATCTCCGAGTTGCAGGGACCTAAATTGTTTTATCGCTCGGTCTTTTACTGCCGCGGAGATATGCATATATGTACATACGTACACACATATGTATGCAATAGTCCGGAGTGAAATCTCTTTTGTACACACAAAGTATGCCCATGCACAGCCATCGGTCTTGTTGGTTTAATTTTATGAATATTTGAGAAGAATGATTGTGAAATTATCTCACTCTTCTTTACGGCGTTACGCCTGAGCCGGGCCTTTCCGAATTGCAGAATGGAAGTGAAAAATTCGTTGCTTTTCCAATCGAATGGGGAATCGGTGGAATAGAAGTAATATCGTTACATATATAGGTACGCGACCTGGACGATCGCGCGGTGTTGAATAAATCGAGCCCATATAAATCATCCCGAGGATCGGACACTTGATCTGTCGTCCGAAGTGCAGCGTCGGTGGGTATACCTACCTTTTTGTTTTTCCGGCTCGTGTTCCACGATGTAGGCCGGGACCGCAGTCACCATCTGATAGTCGGTTTCAGAATTGACCCGGGTGCAGACGCGGGGTGTCTGGTGTTGGTCAGCCTCGTGTTCATCCTCGTAGTTCTCCGCCGTTTGCATCACGCGTTGCAGAGGCTCATCTCCGCAGCTTCTCCTCGCTTGTTTTGCCCTTGGCGCCCTCGCACTTCTCACATTTGGCAGCTCGACAGACGCGGTAAGTGATGCGGCCGACGGAGGCGGCGACGCCGAGGGTCCGGGAGTACTCGGGTCACCGCAAACTCCCTCGACACTGTGCCGCTTCGACTTGGCCAACCGCTTGAACATCGCAGGGCTCTGAAAGATACAAAAATATCATAATTTTCTCGCGTTTCAACTTTTTTCTCTTCGTTTCTCTTCGGGGACATACATGTGATACATCGACTCGCGGTACAAACAAAAGTTTTGAACCTCCTTGCGCAGTATGTTTAACTGCGAAATTTGAGTAACTCTCGGACATCCCGCGAACTCGATCGCCTCTCTGTGGCCAGCGAAGAAAACGATGTAGAACAAGAAAATCGTCAAGCGGTCGACGATTCGTAACGAATCTTGTCTTTCGTATCTCGTGGGCGGGGGGAGAGGGTGGGGTTGTGCTCTCGTACTTGAGAGTTGCGAAACTCGTGCCTATATATGTGCGAAGCTCTATGTCGATATAGCGATCACGTACATACATTATGCGGAAGAGTGTGCCTCCGCGTAAAGAAAAGCATACAGCGTACGCCTTTCCCGGACGCATACCTATGCAAATAGCTACCGCGATCGATTGAGGTTGTAATTTACGTGTTCGGGATTTCTGTTTTTCGTTACGATCGTGGATTCTCGGACTTTGACCATAAATGAGAATAAAAGTACGAAAAACGCAGCGCCGTTGTTATCGAGATACAGAGATTAGTAACCGAGAGTACGTACATGTACATATGTGTATGCCGAGGTACATACGCAGCGGATATACTCTCGTTACACTGACATTATTTCGGTGAAAATAGTGTGAAAGTTGAGACGAGGCTGACTGCGAGTTGAGTCAGGCTCGGTAGCTAGGTACATAATTCGTTTCGAACGGCGAGCAGCGTTCTCTCGGATATTCTACACGCTTCCACGACCACATTGAGGATAATATGAAATATATAGTATAAGGTATATATCTTCTGGCCGCATGCAATCTTTTACAGGTGTAAAAGATCTATAGCTGCTGCTGCTGCTGCTGCTGCTAGTAGGCATATATACATAGCTGGGAGAGATACCTAGGTACTAGGTACTAGGTACTAGGTACGAGGTGCTAGGCACAAGGTACGGTGAACAGTCCGTGCAGGCGAGGGGTATGGGTACAGACTGTGGGGGCCGTAGCCCGTAGAGTAAAGTGGTAAAGAGATTGACGATGCGAGGATCTACCGAGAGGCAGGGAAAGGACGCTGCTCGCCAAAGCATATTAGGCAGTAGGTGTAGGTACATACTCGCGCGTATAAATGCGCACACGCGACACACGCAAGGATATGCGTATCTTCCGTAACTACGCACCATGATAAATTATATCGCGCGTCTGTGGTAGGTACGTATATGCTACATGGATACATTTGGTGCATACTGCGCATACCTGTATATATATCCCACGTGTCTGGATGTAAAGTGAAATGAAACTACGTTTCGGCGTGTGTGCAGGTACATAAGTTCGCATGCTCGATCGCGCCTACCGCGTTATAACATATCTCGTACGACAATGTGGCAGATGAGACGCGTCTTCTCCGTCCGCGGAATACCATGCCGCACCGTACATTAACCACGCGCAAACTGCAAGGGCGCCAATTTCCTTAACTTACGATCAGCCGAGCGGTCGGGTCTCATTGACGCGTTGCATTAGGTATGTAGGTATGTACTTTGCGATTTAATAAGCGAGCGATACACCTGTTGCCAATCGATTACGTAATTCGAACCTCGAGCCTATGCTAGGTACGAGTCGGACTGGCCTTTGAGAATTCCATACTTTCACTACGCCTCCCCCTGCCCCCTGCCCCCTGCCCCCGTGTCCTGACCCTCCAGGGTGTTGTGTGTCCGACGAAGCTCGTGCTCTTTTTAATGTAACACATGCGCAGCGTCGAAGAAAGACGCTTGGACCCCGCGGATCGGGCCCGTTAAGGGATGGTGGAAATTTCGGCGCGCATACACGGGAGCTGTATTTTTTTTTCTTCTCAATTCCTATGGTGTTTCTCATTCAGGTGGCTAGGGAGAGTATCTGTTATCGGCCTCTTTCCATATCCTCCTCGAGTACGTGCATACGTACGTACGTACGTACGTACATACACACATACTCCGTCACGTACCGCACTGCGCGGCAGTGCGACGAAATTCGCGCGATTCTAACTCTGGTGTTTTTGGCACCGCGACAAAACTCTCGATGGTGCAAATATAGCTACCAGGGGGGGTAAAGACTCCTGGTTATAGATAGATCTACTTCTCTTATTATATAGATGAAGCTGCACCGCGAGCTGCGGGGAGAGACTCGCGCGCGGCGGTGACTAGTGCAGCTGCGCGCAGAATGCCGAATGCCGAATCCCGAATCCCGAATGCCGAATCCCGAGTTCTGCTGGATGCAGAATGCAGAATACAGAATGCAGAATGTGAAATTCCCGGCATGGTCAGACGCCATTCTGAGATGACCGATAGGCTCTGAGGAAATAAAATGCCGAAAAAAGACAGAATCAGGGACGTTTGCCTCAACCCGAATAAGTTGACGGGTATATCCGCGGTAACGTAGTACATACCTGTGCACTTCTTTGTTATGCGTATTCATCCATATTCCTATAATGTAACGTCTGAGATCATGATGTGAGGAAGTACACTATCTATACGTAGAAGAGATTGCTCGCGAGCACTCACTACATCGTACACAGTACCTATATAGTACATAGATAGGTATGTTATATATACATACATACACGTATATATATATATGTATTCAGCCCGAAGCAATCGCGTTCCGACGGAAGTGGTCGATTAACTTTTTTGCCTGCTAGAAAGAATTAGACACGGACCTGCAGCGATGAACAGAGCCGACGTTATACTCCACCGTGGAACTGGAACCTGGAACATCTTCTCTCTGTCTATAGGTAGGTAACGCAGTGTGCATTAGGTGTAATTGTAGATCATGGTAAAATACGCCGCAGACATAATCTGCGTACGAAGACGATCGATTCGATTACCCGATACTCGACTTTATATTATATTATGATCGATCAGTCATATATGTATATGTACATGGATGTATTATATATATATATATATATATATACTATGACCATTCCGGTCAATTGATCGTTGATCCTCATCATTATACAATTAAAGATCCGACGCGGACGCGACGAACTATCGCGTGTACGACCTGCGCTTCCAAGGTCAGGTATCAGGGTTAACGTTCCACCCTCAACGCCCGTTCCAGGTATAAACGACAGATATATATATACAGGCATCCCGCTCATTTGCATACGTACACGCTGTATGCATATGAAAAGGGTATTCCCGGAGCAAAAATTGGGAAAAGATCGGATAAAATTGGACAATTTTCATCGAGATCAATCAAACTCACGCGTATCATTCCGACTTACAATTCGATACGTAGATATAGATATTCAGGTGAAGTATGTACGTACGCCTGCTGGAATCTATGACTACATATTCAGCTCAAATTCATAATCACATGGCCCATCCCTCGTGGCTTTGGCGTCAACGTCGTTCGACCGACTACCTGTTGCGCCGTTTCACGCTTCTCATATCTACAGGTATGTACGTACACGCTACCTGCGTACGCGTGTACTCAGATGTATAGATAACCCCGAGGTTCGAGAGTTCGCGGTTCACCTGGCACGCGTCTAAATGCAGTTATCCCCGTATTAGACAAAGGCAACAACAACAAAAAACCAAACGAAATGCCCTGATACTTTTCACACGTTTGGACGCAGGTAGGATATGCTGATTAGGTGGGAGAGATTCAAAGAGCGAAGAAGAGGCCTCGGTAGACACGGCTACATTCATGCTACACCGTCTCATCGTTAACTCGCGAGCGAGTGGATTTGCATCGAGAAGCATCTCACGTTCGGCGGGGGGGGGGGGGGGGGGGGGGGGGCGAACCTGGGTACCATCGGGGACCGTATGTACACTCGTAAAGCCCAAGAAACCGCGTGCGAGTCAATTCTATATGTTACTACACAAGTACAAGTAGGAGTAAAATACTCGTACGACGCGGTTGGGACTACGCGTAGGGCGTCTTTTGTACGCGTCTTGCCTCAGAATGCGTTTTCCCGTATTATACTTGTCTCTCGTCTCTCGTCTCTCGTCTCTCGTCTCTCGAGAGGAAGGCATATAATGTACACGTATACATATACTCGCGTCTGTGGTGCACCTGGACACCTACGAACTCTTTTTTACAAACACCAACGAACACCCACGATCGTCACCTACACCCGCCGGCTTTAGTACACAACTGCATTCCGAAGGGTTCGGCGTTTCCTGCACGCGTCCTCCAGGCAGCCTTGTCCCCCCCCCCCCCCCCCCCCCTTCTCTGTTCTGCCGTCGTTCAATATACTATATATTATAATAAACGCCCGTGCAACTACTCGCCACGAGGTATATACATGGAGAGGTATAAACGCCGCTAAACAGCCAAACGGCAAATGAATGAAAAAAGAGAAAAGGAAGGGAGAGGAGAGGAGAGGAGAGGCGAGGAACAGGGAATATGCTATATGATACGTCGGCATACATCTAGGTACATACATACATACTGAATTTAATTACCATTTGTCGAGAAGAGACATTCGTTGAATATAAACATATGTATGTCGTACATGTATGTGTGTATATTATGTAATATATTCCTTCTCGTTATCTCGCATAACGATATATACTCATTCTTTTCGTATGCCACATCGATGCAGTTGTAACTTTTATCATCGCATATTACACTGCCGCGGTTCAGCTGTACCTATATAATATGTACGTACGTACGTACATGTAGGTACCAGTACTACACACTGCATGGAATCCTTGTGTACTGTAGGTACTTCGTAGGTACTCCGTTCTCTGTCCGTTCCTCACGATCGCGATCCAACGGACACAGTCAGGTTACAATAATAATCAGAGCGTGACATTGATGAATGTTGTAATAAAACGAAGGAAAAAAAAAGCCACAAAAAACAGGAGATCCACATCGAGACGTGCGAATAGATAGAGAGAGAGAGAGAGAGTGCGAACGAGAAAATTTAGGTTTGCGCGGCTCGGAGTTAGCTTTTCTTCCACCTTTTTTCCCATTTGTCGAGTAAAACGCGCAGACGGATACAGGCACAAGTGAACCAACTGTTACGAGTACATGCCCTATACAGACGAATTAGTATTCCGGGGACAATTTGTTCGAGGAGACTCACGCACGTACGTTTCGGAACCGTACTTGGTCGCACCTAAGAGGAGAATGCGGCGTTGAAAGGTACAGGCATGCATACGCACTACACATAGGTGAAGTTGTAATAGCTGCGGGAACATATATGCGTGTATATATATATATAGGCAGAGGCGGGCAGGTATATTACGAGTATTACCGGCTACACCGCGTACATGATATACTATACTGCACGGAGGCGATAGGTATTGGTATACAAAGGTGTAGGTATGTGCGCAAGAGAAGAGAGCGAGAGACTTTACGAGACGAGAGACTGTTACATACTATTCGAAGAGTTATCATCTCTCCGCTTGTACTTTTTGCTTCTCTTTCTGGTGATCTCTCTGTTTGCGAAGCGTGTAGAGCTGCGGCGGGCAGCTGCTGGTAAGAAAGCGCAGGGAGTGCGGATTCGCCGATGTTCGCTAACGTGCTCCGCGCACGGTCGAGGTCTACCGAAATCGACGCGGAGCTGAATGCCTCAGCGACATCGCCGGTGCGCGCGCCACGATTCACGAGGATCTTAAGACCGAAAGTGAATGCATAATGGTGAATCATGTAGTATCCCTGAAGAAAAGCCGAGGTGAGATGTCTGCCTGTGGGAAAAGAGGAGAGGAGAGGAGAGGAGAGGAGAGGAGAGCAGCGGAGAGGAGAGGAGAGGAAACTAGATCATTAAGCCACCCAACCTTGGATTTCTTGCCAAGTTCAGTGCTCTCTCACTACGAACGACCGCTAAGCTCGAATATATATATCCTGCTGCCACCGCGCTTTTATCCGCGTGTGTGTTACGCGGGGGCCATAGAAAAGGAAGGAGAGGAGCGGAGAGGAAAGAAGGAAAAGAGGAATGGAAGGAAAGAGTAGGCAAAGGCGAGGTACAGGAGCCTCCACCGCCATCTAGGCATATCCTAGTTTTTGTCTAGCCGTTGGCTGGCTTCTTGGTCGTGTAGGTATCCGCAGGTAGCCGCTGCAGTAGCCACCGTGCCTACTGCAGTTGGCTTAACCTCTACGGGAATATAGACGAGACCAGATCGAACCATCTAGGGCGACCGCGATCCCTCGTCGCCTACCACTTCAGCCTCCCTCCCCGTAATCCCGCGTAGCGAGACGACGAGGTCTTATTTTCTTATTACAGCGCGGGATGTCGTTCCGTAGTTGCAGATAGAGATTGAGGCTCACCTACACCGGACGTTTCACACATTACCTGCGTAGAATTTCAAGGCGACCACGATTTCGAACTCCGTCGAAGCTCGATAATATAAGAAAGATAATGAGCGAGAAGAAGGGGAGCAGAGGGAGGAGAGAAACACCGGGGAACGTAGGTGCAGCTATATAATATTCCGTCGTTGGTTATGGCAATAACAAATGAGGGAAACGTCAATACGCGTAAGATCACGGGTGTATACATTTGACAAAAAAAACCTCGGTTCGAGATCGGGCGTGACTCGCGTGCGAGGTTCGGATGATAAACTTTTACGAGGATCGGTCCTGAGTCCCACTCCCCCTCCCGTCCCCCTCCCGGCCCCCTCCCGTCCTCTTCCTCGTGTCCGTTTGCGCTTTGCTGAAGTACAGCTAGCAGTATGTCCGCCCGTGTACCCACGTGTCAGGATGGTCAAGTTTTCCAACTGCGACGAGTGTCAACCCACGTTTAACGCAATCCTGCAGCGTACTTCGACCCGCCGCACCCGACAAGGAGAAGAGAAACAAGGAACCACTTCGGTACCCTTATGCCGTTCAACATACGATACCTTCTCCTTCTCTTCTTCTCTCCCGCGACACCCCCGACGACGACGACGAGGATGATGATGATAATAACGACACCGCGCGCCGGTGACGATCGAGCAGCAGCCTTCCGTCCTCGTAGGTATATTGTGTATCGCGTATCGCGTATCGCATATCGCGTCCATCCCGATACTCCGGACTCCCAAGGAGAGTTTAAATTTACAACAAAATTGCATGTCCGAGTAGACAAAGGATCTCGCGGGGCATAACACCTGCTATACCTGCAGCCATTAAACCGACTTGCATAAAATATCGGTTTAGGATCGTAGAACCGAAGGATAGATGAGCCTAATAGGTTCCAGACACGCTTCGAAGGATTCTGAAATCTTCGGTGGACCGGATCGCCTGTAGTACTCGATGGTGTGTAAAACTTACGTTGTATCATGGACTCCAGATGTGGGCAGGTAGGTACGCGTATCCGAACAACGTAGGACGACTCCGATTCTCAATTTCACTGTATATTTTCACTTCTCTATCAGATCCGAATTTCGAGATACGCTCATTCCCCTGTATCAGATGTGACGCGTGCGTGCGGAAACCGAGGTGAACAAGCTCTCACTCCGATCCCCGGTATCGCGATTTCCGTAAAACAATTCATTTTTAGGTGGGTCGATCTAAGCGCAACGTACGAGTACATACAGTAGGTACACCTGTAACTGGCGATGAGCTCTTTTCTTTCTCGATTAACCTCACAGCGATCGGAAACGCTCGAACGAATAACCGTTCGATTAAATTATTCTATTGAGAATATTGAACAGAGATTCGATGTGCACCGTTTTGCGAATGCCTACTCATACATACAAATAGTGTACTAAACGCTGCACCTATATCTACAAACTTTAGAAACCATGAAAAATCATTTGGAAACTCCGAACATTTTCTCGCTCTATTTCAAATCGTTTCCAAATGATAATACCGATGCACAGATTCTAGGTTCCTTCGCCTCCGGAGAAGACGGATACTGTTTCCAGGGTGACTCGATGCGAACGATGATCGTTCAGTTTCATAACTCGCGCGTACATGCAGCATATACATACAGGCATACATATACGGAACGCGAATACAAACATTCCGAGCGATATCGAACGATCTACATAATTCGGAAGTATAGGAAACGAAGCAGAAAGGAGAAGAAGGAAAGGGGATCCATCAACAATATAGATTTCTCTCCCAAGAACACCGAAGACCAGGACTATACTATGCCTGTTCCAGTGTTGGTATACGGAATACAATATATTAAATGGCCACGGTATATAGATAAGCGAACGGAGATAGGTACACAGGTATATACTGTATAGGCAATAATTGTAGCGACGAATGCTCGACCCATTAGCCGTCGGAGCCGGCTACCTGCCTATTAATTTCCGAATGAAAGAAGAATACGAGCCGAGGAGTCGCGCGCAGGCGAGAGATCGCATTATCATATGTATGTATGCAGTCAGACACGCCGCTTGATTATTTTGTACGATGCAAGGGCATCCTCTACCCATGAGGATACCTACCCGCTTCTTTGAAAGCAACAGCGAGATACGAGTTCGTGTGTATGTGCGATATCTTACCTCGCGGCGGTCTCTCTCCGACTCGAGAGCCGCATTGACGTTAGCGAAAAAATTGGAAACCAAAAACGGATCGAAGCACTACATGCTCATCACGCCGCGCATTCGCGGATGATCGATGCTCCGAAAAATAAAAATAACACACACGGAGGTACGTTCAGGGATGTATATCATCATGAGATGAAATTCGGAGGCACCGAACAGACGGATCGTCCTCGAAATGAATTTTCGGTCCCTTTTTCGAAACCGCGATAGTCCGATATAGGTATGCATACGCATACATCATACGTTATACAGTGGGAGGAGCATGATGAGGAGAAGAAGAAGAAGAAGAAGAAGAAGAAGAAGAAGAAGAAGAAGAAGAAGAAGAAGAAGAAGAAGAAGAAGTAGGAGAAATAAACGTAAAAGTATTTCACAAAAGATCGGGTCAAAAGGGGTCAGCCGATGCGATTTGGTTTATGACCCAGGAACCCTTCTGCCCCCTCCGCCGCCCCCGTCTCACTCTTGTTCTCCCGCCCCCGCCGCAGCAGTATCTCTATCTCCCTCTCTCCGTATTATTGTACTTTGCGAATGATTTATGATCAAGTCTTGTTTATTTTCTCCTTTGGTTCGTTCGTTCTTTCGTTCGTTCCTTCGTTCATCTTTATTTCTTTCAAATTTTTCTCCGCTTCTTCATATTCTTTTTCCCTCTCCGCTCCCTCCCCCGCAACTCACCCTAAACTATACCCTCGTACGTGCTGTACTGGTGCATCCGTGTAGGATATAATAGGAGAGAAGAAAATTCCCAATCAACTCAAAGCCTCGACGAGATTCAAGAAGATAAGAAAAAATATGATGCAAATTCAAAACTCACCGAAATTATTCGCCAAAGTTCACCGCCACCACCATCGAACTGGATTATCGTCTTATCGTGTATCTAGTATAAAGTTGACCTCGCAAACAGACTGTTATGATCTTCGCGTATCGTGGATAATAGATCGCCGAGAGAAACTGTCGTACGAATATTAATATAGACAGATGGACAGTCGAGAGATCGATGGAAATATAGGGAAATGAGTGTTTCTGTTTTTACTCCCCCTCTCTCACTCTTTCTCCCTCTCTCTCTCTCTCTTCTCCCTCTATTTTCCGAAGGGTGTCACTTTGTCAATCACTTTCACCACTCGCGGCTCGTTCGAACTTTGACCCCGTCGAAGGGGAGAGGGCAGGCTCGGGCTAACTATAAGTCCATTTCTCTAACGAGATTATTAAATAGATAACACACGGCAACGGCCACTGACAGGGGGGGGGGGGGGGGGAGAAGGGGGAGGGATGACGAAAATCCGGAGGAAAACTTCTATGCCGCTCGCCAGAGAATTGGAGTGAAGAGTGTAACGGACGGCTACTAAACGAATAAACGAATAAACGAACGAACCAGTAAACGAGCAAACGAACTAAACTATACGACCTCGATCAATGCCGTGCGCAGACCAGCGCAGACTGTCCGCAACGCGGCTGCAGGGAACGTAGACCGTGATGTGTCGTGGGCTTCCCCCACCTAAACCAACCCCACTCTACCTCCCCTAGGCCATGATATGACCGACATGAACCTAAAACCACAATATGATGTTTACTCGCCCCCTCTCCCTCTCCCTCTCCCGCTCCCACTCCCTCTTCCTTCCGTGTGTACAGACGATACTCAAAGATATCGGCTGATCATATTAGGCGATGAAATTTGCCAAGAACAGGGCGAACCATGATTGATTGCCTCCTGCTGTACGGATATCCCTGTCCCGTTGTCGATCACTGCGAACGATACCCTCAATCTCTAGATCGTTTTCTTCGCCACCCAACACTTTGTTATTGCTTCTCGTCATGTCTTGTCTCCCTCCTCATCTTCGTCCCCTACGTTTTCTCACTTCTCTGATCATTCGCGGAGCCGAGGAATCAAAGAGAGAAATAGAGGTACGCTGTGGAAATGCGTCTAATGGCCTATAATGACCAAGCCAAGTAATTTTACCTTGCGTCATTCCGCGCCGCAAGCATCGAGCGAGGAATGAAGAGCGAGTGCAACGACGCGACGCGGTAGGATACTACAATACGCGCCTCTACCTATCCACTTCAGACTCTTGTGACAATCAGGTGTTCCCTTTCATGAGGAAAAAAACACTCCGACGAATGTTGTATGTAGGCACACAGTATGATCGGGAATCGACGCAGGTACGTATACGCGTGCAATAGGTACAGTATACCGCAGTGTGCCGCCTATCATCGCAGGTACATATACCGTTGCGTTTCGCAGGTGGTTTAAAAGAGAAAGGATCCTCCTGGCGGCGCTAATTGCCGTTGAATATTAAACGGGATCAGTTAATGTATGATAACGTTTAGAAGCTGCTATTTAAACGCACGGGGATATCTATGCCGCTACCTGTATAGTGCATATAACGACGATCCAGGATCCCTCGAGATTCGGTGCATCCGGATCACGCGGCCGAACGCCTCGCCACTGTACACAGCTGCGGTTATCGATACAATTCTGCAATACCTACCCGGAACGGAAAACGGCGCTTAGGTACGAAATGATTATGGCAAATTAGTGATGATCTCCCGAGGAACTTTCAACGGCCTATCCGCGAGTCTGAAAAGCCGAAGCCAGAGCCAGAGCCAGAGCTATAGAGCTGGAGCCAGGAATTATACGGGAATTGGAAAGGACAGAGATAATCAGTTTTCACTCGTCTCGGCGTGCCTGTGCACTGGCGTGTCTAATTGAGGCGTGCTGCGCTCATCGCAAGTGAGGCTTGAGGAGAGGGATGAAAACTCTTTCATTTTTAACACTCGTACTTACTACGCGCACGCTCTGAGCTCCGAGCTCCAAGCTCCAAGCTCCGAGCTGTGAGCCGTAAGCCGTAAGCCTCGAGGAGTTTAAGTACTGCAGGGTCGCCGAGCCGGAGGGTCGGAGGGAAGAGGAGCGGTGAAATGTGCAAATTGGTTGTAATATTCTCTTCTCCTATCTTGAGATATAATAATTAAACGTTGTACACTGCGCGCCGAGCCTGCAGGCAGGCCGCGCCGCGTCATCTCGGCGTTGAAAACTGTAAATCTCAATGCAACGAAATATACACATACACCGCGGAGCTCTACGGCGACAGCTCTCTTCGCATATCTTAAATATTAATTATCATTTTTAGAAAATTAATACCAGCCACTCGAGCACTCGCTCTAACGAACGTCCGGACTCGGACGTCATGCTGGTTTAATAAAATCCAGTTTCTATCTCAAACCACACGCATACCTAACAGATCCCCGTCTATTACAGGTGCAGAGCTGCTTGTACAGTATATGGGCAGGTATTATTATTGGCTGCTCTCTGCACCTGCGGACTTCAACTGTTATGGCTATGATTCTATTACCGCGTTTTACGCTCATCCTCTATACACGGATACAATCTCGCGGAGATGGACGCGGTATACCTGTAGCATTGAAATTCTTCCGATGGGTACGGTTTTACTTTTTTTCTCCTCATCTTTTTCCATTAAAAATATGTATTTCAGGTGTATAATTATTCCCTCGCTCGAATATACATAATGAACACATAGATATGTATACACACCTATCTCGGATATTCCACGGTGAAAATTCAATCGAAATGGAGAGATTCTGTTCGAGGAACGCCCGGGAGATCAGAATTTATTGATATAGTAGGTACCTATACCCAATACTATAACTTACTATAGGTATACCTATACGATGCAGATGTTCCCGCCGTCCGAGAGAGATGCAGCGCAAGGGCGTCTAGTCCGCTCACGTATGCCTATACTATACCTACGTGGTCCGGAGAGGAACAGAGTATATGCTATACGTATCGAGCATGATAGAACAAAAAATAACAATAATGGTTAGATTCAGGTTGATTGGCCTATGATTACAGGTAACGCCGCTTGCCTCACTTGACATCAAATGTGCCGTGATGCGCCGCGAGAGCTCACGAGAGCCACGAATGCTACCTGAGCCACTAGTGACCAGTGACCAGTGACCAGAGCCCTCGAGGCTGAACCCCCGGGTGCCCATACCTACCTGACGATGGCCCAGAAGCTAACGATAACTCTTCACCCGGTGTTCATCGTCCGGCCGCTACCGTGCGCTCGGATTCACCTCATCAAATTATTGTCCATCTGCAGTGTGTATGCATGTATGTACCTAGAGGTCTGATGGTCGATACACGTATTATTCACCGCAGAAGAAGGATATCCTTCTCGCTGAGGATAGAGGTACCCACGGATGCCATTTATTTTTCCGTCTTGAAACGAACTTTGAACGAGAAAGGGGAGAAAAACAAGAATGGAAACGTGTGGTACAAAAGCTCGCGTTTCAACTTGACCGGCCCGATGAGGTTTGCCCTTTCGACGTTGACCATCTGGCACCGGCGAGATACTCGCGAGCCCGGCCGAGCTAGAGAGAAGGTACATGATAGAGCCAGTTCGCGTGATCTTGGTTAACGCAGCCGGACACCGGGCACCGGGCACCGGGCACCGGGAGGCAGCGTTCTCGCGGCGCTCTCGTGCCAATGATTGCAGAGTAGTTACATGGCAACCTATTTCAGAGTAGGTTGTGATTCTCCTCCTCCTTCTTCTTCTTCTTCTTCTTTTTCTTCCTCTTCCTCTTCTTCTTCTTCTTCTACCACCAATACATACATTGCAGTTGGCAGTTGGACTTGTAACGACGTAGGATTGTAGGATGTACCTTATACCTACCAACCCAACCTCATGCGCCACTCACGGCCAAACGGTTCAGTCACCCGACGGCGTCGTCCGGTGTCTTTTTTTCAACATTTTCCTTTTTGTCTTGACCATCAGAGCTTTTGTTTTTCTCCTTTTGGACGGGCATTTTTGTTGCTGTTTCTGTTTCCGTTCCTGTTCTATCCGTCCCATTTTTTCTCCTCCACCGTGTGCTATATGCGATGCTATACCGTAGGCACGACGTTCCGCTTCTCTCTACACTCCTATTTCTATTTATTCTTCATCTTCTTCATTTTCGTATGCGGACAAATATCTCGTCGAACTGAACTGCGAGCGCTGAATTGTGGCGTTTTCGCGACGCGATCCGAGTCCTCGGTCGAGCTGCAATGTCCTGCACACGCTCGAGTATAATATTCTTAGAAAATGAGACGCGCAGTTAATACCTACCAGCGCCATCAAGTAAATTAAACCAATTATACTTGGCCTGGGCACGAGGAGATTCTCCGTATACATACCTACCAGCAGCCTACCTCTTTCAAGAGCAACGAGCTCTCTGCCTACTCCGCACGTCTGTCAACTCGCTCTACCTTATTTTCTCTTTATAAAGCCGGTGGATATGGTATCCCGAGGCAATAAGTTACTAAGATCGATTAAATACCAATTATCCATCTCAACATCGAACATGCCTTCGACAATCTTACGTTTAACGTTTAACGCCGCGGCGCGGTGCGGCGCTATTCACGTTGCATAATATAAATCCACGCAACGCTTTTCTTTCGTCAAATTCGAATACCTTTGCGAGCGAGAAAGAGAGATTCGTGTACATACGTAGCCGTACACGTTACAGCTGATGAAAGAGTCCCGCAGGACGTAAACCGTGATTTATTCGCGCGGATGATGATGGCGCGGCAACGTAAGCTCCAGCCCAGCTGGAAGACGGTGTCAATTATGAAATGTTGGTCGAAAAATGGAAGCCACTCAGCTAGGCTTGGGCAACTTGGGGCTTGATAATAAGAATTAATAGAAGGTAATCAGTTCTGCGGTTTTATGGAGAGGATAGTACACTTCTGTCGTCAAAAATGCTAAGACAAAAGGTATAAAAGCTTCCGCCGGGATGAGGACTAGCTGCAAGTATATACGAGACGGTTATGCCGCTATTGCGATGGGTGAGTTGTATAGTAGAGCTACCAAAAACTCTTCTCTCTCTCTCTCTCCCTCTTTCTCCCTCTCTCTTCCCGTTTTCGAGGGAAAAAATCCGTTCGAGTAATTTCATTCGATTTTTCAGCTGGGGATATTGATTTTAATCAACTGCACGCCATGCCTAAGCCTCCAGAGATACTCGAGGCAGGCTGGATACTCGTACGAAAGACCTACGGTTGAATTTTCTCTTCCCTCGTCTCCTCCCGCTGGACCACCGCCGGTGCAGAATTATCCTAATTATAATTATCCTGCACCACCTCCACCGAATCCACCACCAGTCAACTATCCGTCCTACAACTATCCTCCGCCTCCACCACCACCTCCACCGCCGCCGCCACCTCCACCGCCGCCGCCACCTCCTCCGCCGCCTCCACCGCCTCCTCCACCACCGCCTCCACCACCGCCTCCTCCGCCGCCTCCTCCTCCGCCGCCTCCGCCGCCTCCTCCGCCGCCTCCTCCGCCACCTCCTCCTCCTCCGCCACCACCAGCATATTTACCTCCGGCACCACCGCCTCCTCCACCGCCTCCTCCGCCACCTCCTCCTCCGCCGCCTCCTCCGCCGCCTCCGCCGCCGCCGCCTCCGCCGCCTCCTCCGCCGCCTCCGCCGCCGCCTCCTCCGCCGCCTCCTCCGCCGCCTCCGCCGCCGCCTCCTCCGCCGCCTCCTCCGCCGCCGCCACCTCCGCCGCCACCTCCGCCTCCTCCTCCTCCTCCACCACCGCCAGCATATTTACCTCCGGCACCACCGCCTCCTCCTCCTCCACGACCTTCTCCGCCGCCCCAAACATATTCACCACCGCAACCAACAACTCCTAATATCCCTAGACTAACTCCAATGCGACTATCAACGCCTGCGCCGACTTACCTTCCCCCGATTCGACGCGAGCCAACAATCACTGGAGTTTCAAGTATGAGCAGTGCATCAGCCAGTGCATCAGCGAGTTCCGGATACAGTCCGACCCCATTCGTGACTGTCCCCCGTCCCCAAACAACGGCTGGTTACGACTATCCCTCATCTGTTTCTACTCCGACACCTTCACCGAGTTATTACCCAAGTCCTTCGCCACCGCCGAGGCCATATTCGCCTCCGACAGCTTCGGTGCCAGTCCAGGATAGAAAATACCTACCGCCGCAGGGATGAGGAGAGGAATAATTGGAAAAAATTCGTATAAACGATAACAAATTATCTAACGGCGTGACTAATCGTAAGTTATGAAGTATTTTCAAAAAACATTACACTTCCAGACTGTTCTACTATCAATTCTAATTGCATGGATAAATAAATAAGTGGATGTTCCTGTCATTTCATCTTCAACATAAATCAATAGTTTATTATTTCATTGTTACATAATAGTACAGTAGTACACACGATATAAACACAACACGAGAACTACTATTTCACATTATTACAATAATTATCGTTATTAATATCATTGTTATTACTATAATTCTTATTTTATCTCCGTTCTTATTTCATTATATCTAATATTATTATAGCGTGGTAACTAATTGTGATGATCCACGTGAACACCATTTGTACGATATGTTATGATAATGATTATATTAACAATAATAATAGTTAACTATAGTGACTACTATCCGTATCACAGCTTTATTCAGGTAGACATTTTTAATGTCAGTCTCTTCAGTAGTAAACTTAACTATTTCTCCCCTCTTTCTTTTCGGTTTGTTAAATAATCATGAAAATAACGCTTCCGCGATATCTTGTGATACAATTATATTTGTCATCCGCCTAGTTATCACACACACGCGCGTGTGATATATATATATATATATATATATGCATATGTATTAGACATATGCATACATATACCTATAAATATGTAATATTCCGAAATTACGACACCATCAAATGATCGTCAATTGTATTGGAAAATAATAAATAATGCGCAGATTTCACTCTAAACACAAGCAATGTTTTCGAAAATGAAAATTTAATGTAAAAACACGTGTTAAATGTGAACTGCCGGATGGGGCCGACCATCTTCTAATCAGCTAGTTCATTATTCGTCTAGCAAGAAATGGCAGCAAAATAAACTCCCCGTATACATTTCACGATCATTTAATCGCTGTATCGTATCGAGAAATCCTGTTGTTGATTCGGTAAAAACTCGACGAGTGCGGAAAAAGATTACGAAAGGAAAAACAAAAGAAAAAAACAGCAGAAAATAGAAAAATTAAACATAAAAAAATAATCCGCTCCAACGTAACTCGATCGATAATTCATCGAGAAAAATGAAACCGGAAAGAAGCAACGATCGTTTTTCCTCCAACGATTTCAAGGCCGATACATCACATACTGTATATCACATACGCTGCATGTTTCATTCTTTCTCGAAACACAAAGTTTAAGCTCAACAGATCGAGAAATATCGGTGTAATTCTTTTCTCTTCGTTATTTCGATCGAGTATACAACTCATGAACAAACTTTTCGCGATCGATCGGATCGACGCAGTAATCTGTAATGGTTAAGTATGTACCTACTACTAACGAGGTGGAGACAGTTTGTATTTCTTTTTGTTTTCGTTTTGCTTTTTTTCGCTTTTTTTGTCCATTTTTCATTTTCTGTTTCGTATAATAGAGTCAAGTATGACAAATTCAAGTGTAAGTCCTCGGCCTGTAATACTATATACGTATAGATAAATGATACGACACGATTTTTGTTTTTTTTTTGTTCCTCAAATTGTGGCGAATATAACTTGATCGATAAAATTATTATACAGATATACCGTAATCTATTAGCTGTAATCTGTATGTATGTAAATGAATGTTGATACTTAATCTGAAACTTCGGATCAATCAGGATGGCGAGAACACTCTCTTACTCTCTCACTTTCTCGCTCGCGATTCGTTAATCATGAAAATAACATCGTCTCGTTACTTCTTGCTACAGAAAGTAAAAGAAACAAAAAAATCCTCACACGAATCAGAGAGAAAAAGAGAAAAAATGACGAAAAATCGAATTCCGGCTGCGAGAAAGTGAAAATAAAAAATACCAGCGGCCATCATCGACGCGATTGATTCGTTCAAGTAAACAGGTCTTTTGTTATTCCTTTTTTGATTGAGAAAAAAGAAACCAAAAGATTGAAAGAAAAAAGAAACAAATTCATTCTTCACCGCATTCCGCCAACTTGTCGAGAGCATCGTAGGACTTCGATTGGACGATGTATCTGCAATTAGAGGAAGAAGAAAAAGAGTAAGAAATTAAATTACGTTATCGTTGAACAATTATTAACATATTTAGACAAATTTATACAGCTATGTACGCCTATGTTGATTTATACGTGAGAAAACCCCCCCGGAAAAAAAAGAAGAAGAAGCGAAAGCATAAAAATATGAAAAGCAGAGAGAAATTACAATGGGAATAGTTAAGTACGAAATGTGAATAAAAAGAAATCGAAGAATGTAGCTGACTAACCGATAGCCGATAGTAAGCGATTGCCGGGAGGTTGCAGGGGTTAGTTTTAAGCACGAGAAGCGTTTAAGAACCGTTTGTTATGCGTCGGATCTCTTCGTCCCACGTGGAGAATGAGATCGCCGGGTTTCGCAGCTTTGAAAGCTTGGAGAGCCTTGGCGTGTGCGAGTCCATTCATCGGGGTACCGTTGATGGCAAGAATTTCGTCGCCGACCCTCAGAGTTCCTTCCTCGGCGGCCTGTCCCCCGGGCATAACATCCTTGACGAAAATTCCCATGGAACCTTTGGTGCTGTCGGAGCCTCCGACTATGGAGAACCCGAGCTTTTTATTCGCTCCTTTTTTCAGGGTTATGGAAATAAGATTCACAGAGAGGCTAGTAGCTCTCCTAGTGTACGGGGTTGAATTCCCTGCGCCAGGATTGCGCTTTTTGACAACGTGAAATTTCTTCATCCCCGTTAATCCGTTTCTTTGAAATTCTTCGACGACCGGGATGATCCTCCTCCTCCTCCTCCCATTTCCATTCTCATTCTCATTCCCATTCTCTTCTTCCGTAGGAATTAGCTGGTCCATTGTATTCACGGATATTGTTTTCCCGTCTTTAGTCAATGCTCCAACGACCGCGCAGGACGCATCGTCCATAGTCTCCTCTTCATCTCCCCGATCTTCTCGATCTTCGTGACTTTCTTCATCTTCCTCTTCTTCTTCTTCTTCCTCTTTACCGTTATTTTTGTCGTCCTCACATTCCGCAACGGAATTCGGCCTCTTCAGCTTCCAGACGTCCGACTCGCTTCTGGCTCTCGACATGACAACGTCTCCCCAAGTGTCTCCGAGCTCACCGAACGCGAATGATGGTTCCCTCGCTATCTGAAGTTCGACGGTACCGCAGCAGCTCCTGAGGGCGGTCCTAGCCTCGGCGACCGACATCCCGCGCAATCTTCTCCCACAAACTCTGACTATCTCATCGCCGACTCGAATCCGACCACCCTTCGCGGCTTCTCCGTTATCGTCAACTTTCGAGACCACGTAATAGGGTCTCGCAGCTTCCCGTCTTTCGACAG
Source organism: Phymatocera aterrima (assembly GCA_963170745.1). NCBI lineage: Eukaryota > Metazoa > Arthropoda > Insecta > Hymenoptera > Tenthredinidae > Phymatocera > Phymatocera aterrima. The sequence continues at coordinate 4,458,989 of OY720670.1, forward strand.
CAACTCCGAGACCGCCTGACTTCTCGACCATCAATCTCATCGTCTTGAGCTCGCGCCTAACCAATCCCTTCGAAGTATTCGTTTTCGAATTTATTTTCACCGCGCTCCGCGAAGCTTCACCGTGGACTTGCCTCTTCGGCGAATTTTCTTCCGGCTCAAGACCCGATCTCGATCTCTTTGGACTATAATAACAAGGAACGTTCGTCACCGACGAATTGAGTAATCGACCTTTGGTCGCCGGAGGGCTATCTTTGCAAGGCGAGTCAGCGTTCTCCAAAAGACGTAGAAGACTGGCGTTCGAATTGCTACGGACTCTTGGCACCGGTTTAGCACCGGTTACCACACTTTCGGCCGGTTTAACCTGCTGACCTAGAAGCAGCGGTTCTCTGACTAGCGGTGAAGATCTTTTCACCGGTGTACACGGGCCCCTTCTTTCTTGCCGAGAGCAACTCGAGGAGGAAGCCATGCTCCCGATTCCGGAACTTTTCGATGACATTTTGCTCATCGTCAAGGTTTCATGATCAAAATCGTCGTGTTCAAAATCCCTGAGTTCCATGTTTGGTAGGAAAGTATCTTCGTCGCAGCTGTCAGTGTCATCGCCGGCGTCTTCGTAAGTTAAGACCGTAGTTTCCGTTGCGGAAGAATCGTCGAGCGAATCTCCGACGGGGGCGGCGGAAGCAGCCGCGTCACTTCCCTCCGCCGGTGCATGGCCGTTCGTACTTTTCATCTTGTCTCGCGGATTTTTCATCTTCTTCGGTGTACTGGCCATCGATAAATCTATGCCGTGGTAGTCGTACGAAGTGATTGAAAATCTTCTGTCTTGATTACTGCAAACTTCCTCCGATCCCGAGTTACCGGGTGCTACCGATGGCACTGATTTTCCACTGTCCGGAGAATCCGCTCCCGTTCTCGTACTGTCCGAATCGTAGCCACTCTCGTCGCAGCCGACTCTCAAGCCGCTCATCAGATCCTCTAATCCATTCAATGGAATTAGTGATGAGGCTGTTGACGAGGAAGTTGAAGAGGAGGACGAGGAGGATCCTCTCGCTTCGTTCCTGTTGGGTAGAGAAATATGAAATTCTTAATTCAAGTCAATCTTGATAGAACGTGTGGTGTATGTATGTACAAGAAAAACGCGTCGATCGTTGACGTTTTTCGAAAGATTTTGATCTAAATTTCAGTAGAAATCGCGACGAGATTTTGAGAATGATTTGTCGCATAAAGATCGGAGAAAGCCAATGCGAATAGCAATCGAAAGCCAAACGAGGTATTCTGAGATCAATGATTATAAAAATTCAATCTCTATCCAGTTTGGCGGAATTTTGTAATCGCTAGAAAAAAATGAACGCGTTTTTGTTTCTTCTCTTTATCGTTAACTGACTCACCTATCTTTCGAAGAAGATTGTTGACTGAAGAGATTCCTCTTCACGTAAGAGAGTTGATGACGTTCTATTTCACCGGCTGAAGTGTCGTTGGAGGATTGTGGGATTTCTGCGATCAAAGAACGGGGTCTTGTAGGAGATCGTTTGGCAGCTTCGAGAGTGTATTTAGCTAAATCAGCGCCCTCTCTAGTCTTCAGGATGTTCTGATTGGTCAGTATGAAGTCGAGAACGCGTTGCTGCTCTTGTAAATTTTGAATGCTTCGGCTCAGCTGGCTTTTCTTGCCCCTCAGGGTTTCCCGATCGGAGTCTTTATTCCTAACTTCGGGATAATAGCCGTCCTCGAACGAGACGGAATTCCTCAGAGTGAGCATAGACCCACTTCCCTCGCTCAGTGACTTCTCCATCCTGTACCGATCGGTTGTGCCTGAAATTTCCTCTTCGCTAATTGTCGCGCTCCTTGAGATTGAGTCCAGAGCCACTGAGGAACCGGTGCCACGATCACCGGTTCGGAAAAGATTCCGCAAAGATTCAACCCGCGATACTCTCTTAGGTTTCGGACATTCCGCTGCAACGATCTAATGGATAAAATGAGGCGAAGTCAAAAGACCAGAATTAGAAATCGGGGCCGAGTTGCTTGGCATACTGATGCGGAAGCTTTAGTAGTCGAGAAATTATACAACACGACAGGTAATCGATTCTCCGGAGGGACTTGACCCGGTGCTCTATCAGCCACTCGGATACCTGCGGTAGATGTATAGGTCTACGACTAGGAGAAGAAGAATGGCTTCCTTGAATTGGATTCAGCTACAGTAGGTGGCAGGCATTATATACCCATAAGACAGAAAATAAAATCAACGAGCCGAACTCCGGCCTGGCCTGTACCTTTTGTCTATCGTTTGGAGGCGATGCTTCAGGATTTTCGATCTGCCGATTCGGACTCCAGTGTCTTCGTCTTCGTCCCGAAACTGCCAGTAGCTCGGAACTGTCTGATCTTTTCAGCTGGTCCCATCTTCTCCCAACTTTACGCCCCCACGTCGATATGCCTGATAGAACAAACGTTATCATTACACTACATGCACGCGATTTCGGGATGATCTGGGACTGCAGTATATCGAATTAAACTTCGCAGCACTTTCGCATAGTCATCGTTCCGATCGATGTGTAGCTATATCGTGGTATGCATACCTTTACGGGCAGAATAGGATGACTGTAGCTGCGTGGGCGTCCGATTTCCACCTCCCTCGGGAATAATTTCCGTGTCCGATTTTCGCCTCGTTGAATTTTCACCGTTCGATTTAACGGTTTCCGTTCCCTCTTCAGCTTCTTCCGGGTTTTCCGTCAGCGCCGGTATAGCATCCTGCGAAATCGGCGTCGCCGACACCAGCTGCGGACTGGTGTCGGAGCATCTTCTTTTGAACAGCCGCATTTTGGCTACCTGAAAACAATTCGATATTTGTTGTTGTTTTTTTTTTCCTAAGCCTGAGGCCTCACACGCCCCGAGTCTCCGGCGTGCGCGCTCAATGCGGTTTACGGAAACCGTACAGTAGAGTGAAATACAGTGGAGCAAGCGCGCCTCGCGTAATAATTTGAAGCCAAGAACGGTCTGTTCTACGAGGCCGCCCCAGAACGGTCTGTTCTACTAGGCGGCCCACGAACGGTTTGTTCTACTAGGCGGCCCGTGCGGCCGGAGCGGTCAGCGCGTAACCCGAGCAAGAAACTTGCTCTAACGGTTTATCGTTCACCAATCACTGATGTCCAATCCAATAGCTCTGCGAGATTTCACATCGGAGAAGAGGATAGCTCGGGTCTACCGAATCCGAAGCAATCACTTTCTATACGTCTTACATTCTATACTTGCTGGCTCGCTTGCATTCCATTCTAGGTTTAGCAACGCTTCCTACTAAACGTAGGTATATATAGGTGCCTACAACGCTAACTAACAATAAGCAGGTACCTATAGCTAAGCCAGTCTTTCTCTCTTTCGTATCGTTTCTTTCGTTTTTATTTATGTATCTATATTTTTCCTGTTCTTCTCTTTCTTCCTTCCTTTCTCTCTTTCTTTCTTCCACCAACCGTGCACCGAGTCTCGCGTGCGCACATGCTTGCAGTACGTACATATACGTACAAGTAATCTATGTGGAAATATTATTGTAGTGGGCAGAGAAATACCGATATGCAGTATATATATCTGTATACATATCTGATTATATTTTATATACGCCCAGCTATATAGGTATTGCATTATTATATGTATGTATACGCAACGTCTTCTTACATACGAGTAATGCGTTACATGTAGGAAGGAAGGAAGGTAGGTAGGTGTAGGTAGGTAGGTAGGTAGGTAGGTAGGTAGATGGATAGATAGATAGGCAGGGTACTTCGTGCTGCAGTATTGCTAACCGTAGGCGCTAAATTTACGGAGTTCAATACGAAGGAGTGGCTGTTGCATGTACCAATGTATGCAGTTGGTACCTATGTATGTACCCTGCAGCAGGACAAACGCCTCCGCTTACAGATAACTTAATGCGAATAGTAGATAGACAGCGCGACGCACTTCAACTCGAACTGCTGGTAACTCCCGAACGAAGAAGGGTTCGCATTGGTTGGCAAAAATTGCGATATTGATCAAAATTATCCTCCATAAACCTATAATACGTGGGAAAACTAATTTTCCGTTCGCGTAGCGAGACTTTGCGAAATTTTAAATTTGAAATTCGGTTGACTCTCGCCGAGAGGCCGTTATATTCCGCCGGATATCTGCGAAGTTTTGGCATTATGAAAACAGATTTCTTTGTTTGTTCAATTTGACAACTTCGAAACGCAAATATTCATCGATATTTGTGAAAAGTGGCAAAATTTTCTTCATTTTCCAAAACATGATTTCGAACACAAAGGGATACAAGGTGGTATACGTCAGAATATTTTTCTCTTTCATTTCCAATAGCAAATGCTCCGAAAATTTCCGAATCGCAAAGAATTATTGATATTTGGAAGAGAACAATTTCGTTGTTTAGTTACCACCTTTCGGCGTATCGGCGGAAAGGAGATTTGTTTTTTCTCAAAACCGAAAGGTCGTATCCGCTTTTCGGCTCTGGTCAAACAATTTTCGAATTCCGACGTTCCGCGGGTATCTTTCTCATGTTTCCAAATGAATACAAGAAAGACAAAAGGAACAGAATTATACGACCTTTCGGCTTCAGAAACGCCGGGAGGTCGTGTAATGCCGCTTACGTCCTCACGAACGATATCTGCAGTAACGCGATATACCTGCGTACGTACCGTATACAATCTTCTCGACTATTCAATAGGCGGAAACAGTAATCCACCGTATAATGCAACAAATTATTGCCAAATTTCAATAACAGCTGCGCGCCTACAACGTTAATTAAGTTTCTCAGAAGGTTTTGAGGTACCTGTAATGAGGTTTTCGATGGGGTCCGATGAGCTAGCTCCTTGATACTAAGAAATAATACCCACCTAAGTAGGTACAGTGAAGTACGTACCTAACGACTACCTACTACTACTCATTGTCAGCCTGCGTTCGGGGCTTACTATTACTGTTACGGTGATTTGACGATAAAATAAAAAGGAAAATCCACCGTTGCAGTAGAAAAACTGAGAAGAAGAAAGAGAAATGAATGGGAAAAATCAAAATGAGAATCATTTCTCACAGAATTAGAAAGACGGCGAACCCAGCTATCGAAGCTCGAGCTGGAGCTCGATCGGTTTTAGATTATTTCACAAAGTCTCATAGGCTCGCGGATGATGTTTAACACAACTTTCTGCCTCTGGGTTTGAACTCAGATTTTATATTACTGTAGCTATACAGACACTCCGCCGTATTCCCTCTCTTTCTCTCTCTCTCTCTCTCTCTCTCTCTCTCTTTCTCCATTTTTCTCGTTCCATCGTATTATATGTTCTCGTCGACCGGTTTTGAGGTACATTTCTTCCCTGTACCATACCTACCTACCTACTCGCGAGCGCCAGGAATAAACTAGCCTGCGCACTCTCAATATATGAGATGTAGCCGCGCTGCATCTCGCGTGCAGTGGCAGCGGCAGCGGCAACGGCAGCAGCAGCAGCACTAGCGCTGGCACCAGGACCAGCAGGAAGTCGAAATATCCGGTCGCGTTTATTCTCAGTCTCATCACAAGCGATTGTGCTCGCTTTTCGACACGCGGTATTAGACGCACATTCATAAACTATTACCCAACTTGGGTACGCATGATGAATAAGCAACAGTACCTACTACGATCATGAGCGCATATAAACGGGTGAAGATCCCCGCAGCTCTTTGTTTTTATCATATTGCGGCCATCGGGAGAAAGGGCTGGGAAAGGAAAGGGGCTCGAGTTTCGTGCTCCCGTAAGCATGAGAAGGAAAGCTCCGTCGTCAAATGCAGATTGGCAAATTTTTGCGTCTTTTTGCTATAATCGATCGACAAAATAGCCGCCAACTACAGGCGCCTCGTCGCCTATGCTTGTGTCCGTAAACCAGATTCCCTGTTTCATTCCATTTCATGTATCTAACGGTCCAAGCTGCTCCGTCAGCATACTCCCATTGGAGTATTGTGTAGGTACGTATATAGGCATAATACTACACTCGCAACAAGCCGTATCGTACCGTATCTGGTGTGGCCGCGGATACGGTGGGTATGGGGTATACGCGCCGTTGCAACACAGATATTATAATACAGTTAGTTCGCACAGTTTTTAACTTATCCTATGATACAACACATGCCCATCGCGCGGTAGGTACCTACCTGGATACATCTGTATCACATGTGTATCCATATGCCAGGCACCTATGAACCCATAAACTGTTCTTAATTCCACCCTTCGTACTATTACCTCCGCGCCGCCCCCTTTTTCCCCGTGTAAACATACGCGCATCCATGTAGGTACATATATGTGAAATTCATGCACAGGCTCCCCGTTAAATAAATTAGCCAATTATTTATAATTTACAGTATAGGTCTGGTGTTGTAACTTGTCGCGTACCTATATACCTACCTGTTCTACGCTATTTGCATCGTTAAATTCTTTTCACTTTGATGAGATATCTGTCTCGGGTGCTTTGATCCCCGCCCCCGCCCCCGCCCCCACGCCGTTTTCCCTTCTGTTTTTTCACGCGGCGCTGAAGTTTACAAGGCAGTAATAGGTACGTGTAACGTTTTGACAGAAATCAGATAAAATAATAGCCGCGATAGGTATAACGATATAGGACGTATAGACGGGTGAATTTGTTTCGATTGAGACGAACCCTGCATTTTCTTTCATTTCGTTATCCATTCGTATTTTGTTTTCTCCACATTATGGAAACTCCCGACGACCGGCGTTCCCCGCTATTTTTTTCCTGATAATTTGTTAACGCGTCGGTTGCGGTGCCAGAATCGTTACCTCAGACCAACGATTGCTCATTTTTGTTTATTTTTTCTGCTCTCTATACCTTCCACCTGATTTCATTTTTCTCTTATTGTTGCTTCCATCAAAATTGATCTTCCAATATAGATTTCGGTCGTCGGCTGCGGTTTTATAATTAACCGTTTTATATGATCTTAATCGATTCCCATTCCGGAATTCGACCATTCGGATCCCTACAGCTAGCTGTATAGCTGTTCGTTGCGCAACACTTTCTGATTCACTGAACGAGTTGTTGTCGATCTGTTTTTCTAAGATCGATTAAATATAACGAGTATAAGATGAAGAGTAATAGGAAGAGGAAGAGGATTTTAACATCTATCAATTTAACGCTTTAACAGCATCGATTAGGATGAACCGTTCAAAATTTTACTTTCGCTCGCATTTCTATATCGTTATTATAGCTGTATAAGCTATACCTATGAATTTCTAACTATATATATGTATATTATACGATAAAATCGCGCGATTCGTGAACTCTTTTCCATAATTTACGTGATCTGACAAAACGATTGGATATACTCGTTATACTATAACGGAGAAATCTGATAACTGTAATGAACAATATGAAAAAAGAAGCAAAAAAAATCACGTTATCGCGCCAACGTATGTACAACACGCATATGTATACACCAACGAGAATTTGTGGTACAGTTTTTCACTTTCTACGATAAGAAAATGAATGAACAAAACAAAAAATGAAGGCGAAAAAACACGATGAAACTGCATTGGACCAAGCCGCGGAGGCACGAAAGGCGCGAGACGCGAGTAAAAGAAAGGTCTAGTCGTCGAGTTGACCGAAATAACGCGCGGCACCAATTTCGTTAGAGAAGCACGAAATTCCGATTGCGATCTACTACGTATACATGTAGGTATAACTTCAATACGGTCTGCTGCGGTACAGGCCGAGAAAAGTTTTGGTGAATCAGAACGCAAATCTGTTTGTCTTGCGGCGGAAGAAATTTTTTGTTGAATCAGTCAAAAAAATTTGCCCAATTCGAAAGTGATTTGTCGATAGAAAAAAAAAAAATATTTGTTCGATTCTATGCAATCGTTTCTTCGATTTTCACTGAAAATTTGTTCCGACCGTAAATTTTGTTGATTCGAGAGAATATCGTTTTGAGTGCGAGACAAGTACTGTAGCATGTTCGATTTTTCTTCTTCAGGTATAGGTCGGTGTAGTTATTTCAGGTTCACGTAGTCTGGTACATATGTTCATTGTTGATTTCGCTCTGAAGTTGGCTACGCTCGCGCAAATTGTTCCAATGGTAAGGCAGAGACCAATCAGTGCGTTGTATTTTCGAATTTGTGAAAATTCACGAAAACCATTGATGAACACGAGCCGACAATGTAATACATACGCATTGATTATACGTTACTATTGCTATTGCATAGATAGAAAATGGGAAATAAGACGCGTACATATAGATGCTGAACGGTCTCAACTGACATGAGATCGGTGTTTATTATTATTGTTTGTATATCGGAGTGTTCGCTGTATACTACTGTTATAATCATCGTCAACAGCAGCAGCAGCAGCAGCATTGTTATCATTTCTGAGGCGATATCATTACAGTTTTCAGGTATAAGGTGTGGATTAAAATTTGACACAAGCCTAATGTAATCGCAAAACAGTACAACAGTACGTACACAGTACGGATCATAGTTCGAATTACATACGTATACAGTTGTATCTGCTAGTGAATGCTTGTGTTTTCATTATAGTAAATAAATGAACATTTCTATACTCGTTCTCGGTAATTAGACGTGCAGTACTAAGCTGCTTTTGTTGTTCTCGTTTTCTTATAATCTATTCTACTGTATGATCATAAACTCTTTAATAACATTATATACTTATTTGTTGAAGGAAGATACGCTCCGAATAACGCTTTACCTGTTCTAAATGCTCGACGAACCTTAATCGTGAAATGTAAGTAGTAATTTCTTCTAGATCGAACAACGTACGCCGTTCTTTCTTTTCGTTATTCTTTTCCATTTTCTTTTATTTTCTAATTTTCTATTATCGGTATCTACATGCGCGTCGATACTGTAGGTCAAATGCTACATTATAAGTTTCTCGATTCTCTGATAACGTCAATTACGATACTAGTGTCATCGCCAAAATCATTGTTTCCACTTTCCTCCGGCCCGGGGAGAAAAAAGAGCGTGAGAAGAAATCGCCGAGGCCATAGAATAACGATCGAGCGACGATCCTCAAACCCCTCGCCACCCACCCTTCACCCTCACTCACCCTCTCTCTCTCGCTCTCTCCATTTATTTTGCCGAATTTACCTTTTCGGTTATCCGAAGAACAGGTATAGGCGCGGTACCTATACCTACACACACCGAAGCAGTCAGTCAGGTGCTTCAGGACTCAGGTTCGGTCTATAGAAAATCCCTAGGGAGCAGGTAGTACGTGCAGAAAGTAGGAAAGAAGGAGAAAGAAAAGAAAAGAAAAGAAAAGGAACGAAAAGAAAATGAAGAAAGGAAAGGGTCCCTCCCCCCTCAAGTTTACCACGTTTCCAAGGTTTTGAATTAACGCTACCCGATCGGACAATATAGTAATTGAAGTAAGTAAAGTAAGTAAGTAAGCCCTCCTCTTTTTGTTGTTTCTCCTTATTCCTCACGGCGATTATCTCACAGGTATAAAGTTCGCGTATACCTGCAGTATCTATGGTAATATAATGTATATTCAACCGAAGTACATACCGATCCAGAATAATAAATATGTAACCGTCGCGTCGTGACCGAGCCGCTTATACGTCTACGTGCGGATCCTAGGTACAAACGATTTGCAAAATTTCCAAAATTCTATTGTTTGTTTTCGGACCTTATTACGGAATATCCCTCATTATTGTTAGCGGCCTTAAGGTACATACATACATTCACGCATACACAGATTGAATGCTTTCCTGCTCCGTTGTAATATATAGTTTGTCGAAATACACGTTAACAATACTCGAAGTATACTATCATAACTATTGTCGTACCGTCTCCACGATTTTATCCACACATTCACGTAATTAACAGTTAACTAATAACTAAACGCGGGAATAACTTTACAAGCTATATCTCGCGACGGGCGTTGATTGCGATGGGCATGGAATTCGAATTGTAATCATACCATATGCAACGAAATCGGGAGATGAAATATCACCATCTTCTTCGAATTGTATACGAAATCGTTGTTTCGCGGTCGTCAAGAGTTCGTCGTCGTTAACGTACTCTGCACGTTCGGACGCGTAAGTATATTAGACACAATCGGTCGTGCCCCCGTAATACTGCGATAGTAATACCAGCTATAGATGCGTAGAATCCACGGCGTAAACACATTTGTCCATTGAACATATCGTATCGCACGAATACGAAGTAGAAACTCGACATCCTCCGAGGATGCATCCTCTCCTCGAAGGATTCGACTTATAGGTATGCAAGTGCCTATAAGGTGGTCAGCCTCCGCCACCCACCGACCACCATTCGTGTTCCCGCGGGGTCGTTGGCCGATTGCCATTTCTCTTCTTTCGTCAGACTTGACTTCTATCTTTCTCTTTCTTCCCAAAAATTCTCCGTTCTTTCTCGACGATAATTACAGCCCTCGAGGCGACTCCGATATATATCTCCGAATTCGCGGCGGACGCGAAGGTGAAAATAATGGTGAAAACATGTACATACATATAGGTATACGCACAATCCTGTAATCACTTCTCACGCGAGTATATCGTAATCGGGTTGTAATTCGAATCGGGCTTGTTTCTATCCTTCTATATTACTCATTCCTATTCCGATGTTTGTTTTCACGAATTTCGAACGTGAAGATTTGAAGGAACGGAACACAATGAACGCGACGATCGGGACGTAACGTTCTATCTTTCTATCTATCGACTCGTTGTCTGCGGGCAAACTGGTTTCGTGTTAATCGAATTGTTTTATTCGTTGATTTCCTTTTTTTCACTCCTTTTTCTTGTTTCAAGTGCGTGTGCCTATTTGTGTATAGTATTTGGCGAAAGTAGGTTAAACATCATCGGAGACTCCGTGGCGGCGGCCGGTCCTGTGCAAAGTTTTTTCTTTCACATCTCCGCATTGCGGTGTGTATGTATACAGAATGTACCTAGTGCTTTAGGTACAACGCTTAAATCGGGTACAGATACATATCGCGAGAGACGGGAATTGTCAACGAAATCATTCGTATCGCACACACGCCAGAGACTACCGCGACGATGGCCGGAAATCGGTGAAGAAGGTGAAAAGGGAGGAAGAAATAAATGGAAATAAAAATAAGAATTCTCAACGTTACTACTCACAATCGTTGACTAGAACATCCAATCTTGTTATTCTGCAGCGGCAGCCTCCTCTGCGATAACGAGGTACTCTTGTTGATCACGGAGAACCGCGATCGAGAGTATTTAGTGGTTGAGGAGGAGAAACAGCACGAAAGAAAAGAACAATAACCGATATTGTGATCGTGACAAATATTGTTCGCGTGTCTCAACCTGTCTATATCTTTACTCTCTCTCTCCCTCTCTTCCTCTCTCCCGCTCTTCACTCGAGGGTAAAGTTATTTCACTGATCAAACCGGCTCTCGTATATTATACTTGTTACTTCTATTCTTCTATTCTAGATCTATATATTCTCTCCAAATGCCGAGCAGAACGGAACCTCTCGGCGTCGTTTCTATTCGAATACTGAACCGGTGTCGGTGTCGGGACCGGGGCACCGCGGTTCACTCGCCAGGGTACTCTATCCCCCTCCACGCTCGACGTTTCCTCCGTTTCTCCCCGTTCCCTCAGTGTGCCCTCCACCCCGCAGGATTAGTCGAGCGAATGCACCTATACATGCCCAATACATGCCCGTATGTATTACATACCCACTGAGGTACGATAATGATGATGATGATGATAATAATAAGATAAATCAGTTTTGGGGATTCGTGGGGGGGTGGTAACAGGTGTTACGGGGTAAAGTGCACGGGTTACATTCGAAGATGAGGTGAATCGGATAGTATAGGTACAATGTTTGCGAATGCCTCGAAAGAAGTATCTCAGATCCTGTATCTAGACGGATTTTTAGCATCTTTGTATCCATATCTGACAATATAATCTTATTCTCTTAGTTGTATCTGCAGAGGTGACCAGATATTTTTCGGTAGGTATCTGTTGGTATTCGAGATACTTAGATAGTAGATATTTTTCCAGTTTTTCTGCGCGTCCCGCGATCGGCCAGTACGCCGAACAGCCGAATTAGACCGTTGACCATTTCTCTGGACTCTGGACTTGTATCGAATGTTCTGAAACGCGGTATAAACCTTTTGCAGTCGAGTATCTACATTGAGATTGACCGTAATCGGTACCCTGCGACATGTCTATTCGGCAATATCTCTCCTGAAATGTATCTGTTACGTGTATCTCAGATGTTTCAAGAAGTATCTGTATATCTGCATCTGAATGCACTCAGAGATTTTCGCATCTGTATATCTGTGTCTAGTTACATTAATCCTCACATATCTGTATCTGCATCTAGCTACATTTTACATATCATCATCTTTTGCCCTACGGCCTCGTAGTCTCGTGTAGACGGTCCGATTTTATACCCCGGCGATCTGATATGCCCGATAAACTGTGTTGGAAATAATTTTGAATTTACAATCGCACGTTTGCTATACGAATACGAAAGTCTTGCGGAATCAGATCTCGCGGTGTAGCAAAGTGAATTGCTATATCAGCATGCTATCCTTCTTCACAATTACATTGGTACCTAATTTTGTCGAAATTTTTGTAAGAGAAAAACACAAGATCGTGGGAAATTTAGAAAATTTCACGGTAAATTTCGGTACAGTGTTCGTCAATAATTCTACTGTGGATTCACTGTTCCGTGGATTTAATGAATCTTCCAATACATTTTTCCGAAAGTTTGCAGTCAAAGTTAACCACTGTCTACTCTCCTTCAGGAGGGATGACTCCAACGGGGGAGGGAATGATGAATAATAAATACTAGAGTGGAACGGCATACGAAGTTTTGAAAATTTTGAACCAGTAGGAGGGCTGCTCAAATCGCCACGTATTATTGCGCAGGGTAGGTACGGTTTTCCCCGTTAAGAACCAACTGAAACAACTTTGTCCATGCGGAGTAGAAGGTAGGTATAAATCCGAAAAATTTCCCGTTATGAGTATAAGCCATGCAAAACTTATGCCTAACGCGTAGTTAGAACTACCTGATATATACTTGAATCCGGATTATCTGCCTACACGAATACGAACTAGAAGATGTCATCGAACGACGCGAACGATACTCACGATATCGAAACGAAATGCATGATATGCAGGTATAATATATCTGTACAACCATATACCTAGTGGAAGAAAATTTACATACTCATGTAGGTATTATCCAAGGAATCTCTTATACTTCTTTTTCATCAGCATACGATACACGTCTATACACGAATGTGACATTGACATTGGGACTTTTTTGGTTACGTGAAAGTCCGATTAATTACGTGGCTATGATAAACAACAACGGAGACAAAAAAAGACGTTTCGATTACGATTCACTGCAACATCTACACAGTGTGTGTGGATGTCGAAGAACGTGTTTTCGAGTTTAACAAGCGAAGAAATGCAAAATTTCATAATTCGGGAAACGGATTCGTTCGCCGTGGATGCTCGAGAAAACAAATTGCCAATTTCTCTACCTCCGCCTAACGCTAATTTATACCTTCGCTGGATAATGAATTTGAAGAATCGTTAGACGAAAGAGAGCTAATCGTTTCGCCGACTCTGTAATATTTATATAAGCGGTTTTCCGAATATGTTCAACAAATGCAGTCAGGTATACGTAGGTTCATATAATATACGTAGATGGCAAGAGAATCTGTATAGCCGGCGCGAGTCTACCAAGCCGAGTCGAGGAGCGAGGAGAACAGGTTCTAGATTCATTCACGTCTGTACGAAGGAGGCCTTGAGCTCGGAGAACAGAGCAAAAAGTATAGGTATAATAATCCCGATCGTGCAGGACACCGGACTACTAGAGAACAAACTTTGCCTCCGATGGAGAACAAGAGGCCTACGCTCCACTCCCGACTCTTGACTCTTGAATCCTGAATCTCGAGCCAGGTATGGGACAGTCGAGTTGTGTGGTTAGGTAGCCGTGAAAGCAATCTATGAAATATTAATCGCCTGCCATCGAATATGAAATAAGCAAAAGCGTATTTGACGAGAACCGGAGCCTTAGAATCGCGAGTCAATGTCTTCGTGGCGCTTAATAAATTGTCTTGATTTTATGTATAATGGATTTCATACCCACGCGATACGCGAATGTGCGGGTAGAACGAATTACTTACTCGCGAACAAATCCGCACGCATATGTCTACCTGAGCGTACTGTACAATAGCTTCGCGAAAGAGAAGACAGAAACTGGATAAAAAAAAGCATGGAACTCCTCGGCGGTCGTCAACGAATTATTTAATTAGCCATTTCGACATTCGCAAATTTATATTCATTTGCATTAACATCATACATACGTGCGATGTCATCATCGTGTGCTCCTTCTCGACGAGACATATGTCATACTTTCGCTGCAGCTCGTTCGTTTTCAATTTCACAAATTTTACGTAGGTACAAAACGAAGAAGCATATGTGCGGAGGTTTCCGTCGTCTATTCGCGAAACTAATAAATTATAAACGAATGTAAATGGGCGGCATGCGTATAATTTGCACTAGCCAGCCGAAGTTTCTAACGTGGACGCGACAAAATCATTGAAATATAATATCGGTTGAAATTTCTCGACGAAATATAATCTCGCGCTTTTCCGGCATTTCGCAAATCCTTCACGCCGGTTGTTCGTCCGGGATCCCCAGATCCCCCGAGAATTAACACTTTTGTTCGTCGGTAAATTCTTGCCGATTATATTCTCCCTCGGCGTCGTCGGGGATTTCCGAAATTCGCCAAAAATTCGAGGTTCCTGATCATCGACAAATTCCAGCTGATACCCTTCACTCTCGATTTTGTTGCGTCCCTCCTCGTCTCCAATTTCAATAAACAGATTTCCCAAAATTCTCCAATGCCAAAACGATAGAAATTCTACTTCTAGTTCGGATATAGCTGTAACGAGTATACAGGGTGCATTTTTCCCCTCTCACTCGAAGTTTCCAAGTTCTTCATATCCCGCTGGCGTTCACTGCAGCGTCATAAATTCGGGATAGAATTTCCGAAACACATGCAGGCATCGTATACCTTTATCTATAATATAATATTCTCGACAAAATCTGCATACGGAAAACGTTACTCGTCCGAAGTCCGCAGCGTATTTGCCGTGTGGTTGAACGATTCCGGTATATACTACTATCCGTACTATAGCTACCAGACACAGTCATACCTGAGAAACTATATAATTCTACAAATATTTTACCGGGTCTTTGAACCTCCTCATATATTTTCGGATTATCCCCAGTCCCCAGGAAGGATCCAGGACTCTGGACTCTGGAGTCCAGAGTCTGTCCCATCGTGCTTGAAGAGCTGTAAATTGAGTCGAGATCCTAAAATGCCTGCATTCCCAAGTATCTGTGTGCAGAGTTCATGATACTGATGGTCGATGAAAATTGGTATACTGGTATACTGAAATTTCTATGAATTAGGAATATTGGAAGAAAGGAAAAAAGAATATGGCGCCGGGTCTGAACAACGAGCGAAAAGAGCGAAAAAAAGCGAAAAAAGCAAAAACCTCCCCTCAAATTTTTCCACCATATACTGAAACAATCGCTGATGAGTGGAAACGTCTGGCTAAAACGACGTGGCTCGTGGGGCAGGTGATCCTTCCGAAGGGGGGTCTTCGTGCAATTAATCATACGAACGATGGGTGGCGGTGTGGCTCGTCATCCTCGTAGAAGATGGACGAAAACGGTTAAAATATACACCCACGTAGGTGAATACTATGCGTCTATGCATGTACGCCCGTACACATGCATAACGCGATAATTCCGGGGAGTTATAGTTTATTAACTTCCAACTGCGCAAAGGGCAGTTATATTCAAAGTTGATTTCCCGCTTGGTGAATATCCGCGGTGCCTACTACATACCTGTACGTCGACCCGGAGTGGTTAGGCGTACGAGTTTGCGTAATGATAATAAAATAATAAACAGAGGCTCCAGGCCTAGGCCTAGGTATAGGCATAGGTATACCTGGATATCAAATGAGCGCTTCTAAATACATCTCCTCCAACATCTTCCGATAGGATATTTCGAAAGGGAAACAGGCACGATAATTATTCCTGTAGATGTGTATCTGTGATCTATAATATATTTTTTCAACGCAATACTATACTCGTAACTCGGCGTAGCCAGTTCTCGCGGCTCCTAGGGCTACCGCAGGTTGGTGACCAGCCTCGTCTATCAACATTGAAGAGCGATAAATAATCGAGGTCCGTAGATACATACCTGCCCGTGGATATCTATATCTATATCTATATCTACATATAAAGGCAGAAGGCAGCGCGCTGAGCTGAGATATACACGAGTTTCGTAATATCTTGAAAATTACCGGTTCTAAATTGTACCCACCCATGTATAATGCGTATGCGTATGCCTATATGTCTGTACGCTACCTGCAGGCCATGCCCTAGCGAGAGGAAAGATGCCTCGCCTCGGAGAGTTTAGTTGATTTAATAACAAATAAAATCGTACAACTTCTGCCGCTCGGTAGGCTACATACAGGTAAGGGGCATATCTCTCGGCTCTCCGGCGTAGTCACTCATGTTTACATTCCCGGCTATACCTATACTCGCGTGTGCGCACGTATGTATGCTTGATATGTACGTACACGAGTATCCGGAATCACACGGAATGTGAACGAACAGCTCTCCAATAAATAAAATAAAAATGGGCGCTCTCTTCCATTTCTTCATCGATAACGATCATTCAAATTCGCCGATAACCACGATATAGTAATGTGATAGCTGAGAGTGCAGGCCGGAAAATTTGACCAACGGCGATACTTCGTCGCCACACACGCGCGGTACACGTGCTGGAAATAAATGAACGGTGAATTTTCACATACGTAATATTCACACCCGAAGAATAGTCACGGTTTCGCCCTCTTCGAGTGTTCAATTCATTATCCACGGAGGAACCGTTCGCACTAAAAACCACGATGACATCGAGGAGGGCGACGACATATGTTCGGCTCCGCAGGTCTCGGCTGCGATATCCTGAATCACCCATTGCTTATTTTTTTCCCTCTTCCATTTCATTCCTTTCTTTCCTCTGTGGTCAGCGCGGAGCCAACGGTCGACGCGGCTCGCCGCTTGAGGCATTCGGTTTCCGACCAAAGTTATGCCTGCATATAATCACCGTTTCTTGGACAACAATGCTGGCAGAAGCGCTAGTGTATGTATTTTTCTGGTGCTTCTATGCCCTGCCGTGTCTTCTCCTTCTTCCTCTTCTTCCCCGATTATCTCTGATTGAGGATCAATAGTACCTCGTCAGCTCGAATATGAACAACAAATACCTACCTACTACGGCGAGTCTTTCATACCCAAGAAGCGCGCGTCTGCGGTCAACTGCCGTAACAGCGTATCTCGTACGACAATCGAAAACCGCCCGGAAGAAGCAATTTTTCTCTTCACTTCGTTTCGCCGTTTATTGTAGTTTTATACCGTATATATGTACACGCTTGTATGTAACGTACGTTTACAACCTCCTGCACCTATACACACTACATTGTGCCATGGCGTACCAAGTTTGCACAACAGAGTCACATAAGTCGTATAACTCAACGACCACCTATACACGGAAGAATTATAAAGAGGGCGGGGGTCGGATGGCGGCGGCGGCGGCGGCGGGAGAGGCGGGGGGGGGGGCGAGTTTTTCACGGGCCAGTAAACACGGCTGCCTTCCGGGCCTAATTATATTTTACCTCTAGCTTTTTTCCTGTCTCGTTCCTTTTTCCTCTTCTTCTTCTTTCTCCTTTTTTCCTTGAGGTGGGACCCGGAGCGCTGCAGGATGTGGGGCCCTCCAGGGCGCGTGCCACATGCCGTAGATTGTGCAAGGGTTGCTATATCCCGCGCGATGCACACGCGGGAGGTCGGGATCTAGGTACCTGTATATGTAAGTTTTAGTTTACTCAGTGACGCGTGAGAATTTAATATCCGCCCGGAATTAGAGTGGCACAGGGCAAGGGCGACTCCACCTCAGTTAACGTCGCGAAGTGACTTCAAGTTCCTCGATGTGTACCTAATACGGAAACGGTTACAACCCGTACGAGTGTCCCCCGTCTGGCCGTCTGGCCGTCTCACGTCTAACGTCTCACGTCTCTCCCGCGGGGAAGGAAATCTCGAAGGATAATTTCTCGAGCGGCTAAGTGATTCTTTTCGCCGCCAGAAGAACGGATACCATAGCTCCCGGGTGATTCGAAGGACACGAAAGCCACGCGGCAGCAAGGCAGGAGCGACGGAGTCCGGAGAACCATTTTCGGAAATTGCTCCGGTAGCTTTTGAGGCTTGAATCCGGACGTGGGCGGAACTAGGCTCGGATAATCTATCGCCAGCACTTGACTTCATTGCCGACTGCCTCCTGCGCGGGCATCCGAATCCGAGCGCCTTCGCCTTCACACACTTTTCGAAGTATCCGTGATTTTCATTCGCGTCATAGATTGCGATTAGGCGTGTCAGGCCGTGCCTGATACCCTCGGGGTACGTTTTCCTTGGATTTTATCACGATATTTTATACCTTCACCCTGAACAAACGGAGATTGATTTCTTTCATCGGGAGAAACGTCAGTGCGCCCGTGATGCTTCTCTCGTTCGTTGATATGAGAACGATCGTAAAAACTCTTCGGCCAAGCGCGATCGTAATGGTGAGCGATTAGTTAGGCGGGAGTGAATGATTTCTTCCGGTTCAAATTTCAGGCAAATGTAATTTTCGATGAGTTTCCAAGGTGGGCGAGGGACACTGGGCATACGCATACATTATATACTCGCGTGTCATTTCATTGTTCAGACTTCGGATAGCCCGCGCCTAGCTACCTGCTTCTGTGTTCATATCATACGATACAAATGTCTGCAGGTATACCCCATACGTTTATAAATTAATGATCGTATTTATACACATCACTTACGTATATACTCAGCTTCGATCTGACTGCAGACTTGCGAGAGCGAGTGGGCAGCGGAGGATTTTAACACCGAGGGAGTCGTCTCATCGACGTCGTTCCCACGCCACGAAGAGTATGGCGGAGAAAAACAAGAAGGAGGAGGAGGAGGAGGAGAAGGGGGAGAAGGAGGAGTACAAGAAGCAGAAATCTGCTGCTTTCGCTTTCTCATCCAGTCTGAACCGTGAAGTCCAGGGTGTAATGCCTGGCAAAATTAGGCCAGAGAGATATACAGCTCATGCTCAGACCGGCTACGATCGCAGGTCTCGGTTTAATCACGGATCGTCCGTAGCCGCACCTGTTTCACCCCTCGACAAAGAATCGTGCGATATATCCGAGGCCTGGCGTTCAATCTTCTTCTCCTCTCTCTCTCTCTTTCTCTGAGTCTCGCTCGTCCGATACTCATATACACTCTGATCATTGGCAATGCCATGCCGGGGAAAATCTTCACCGCGGTCTCAGGTTTTCAGCCTTTCGGCCTCTCGCGCGAGAGCCGATTCCAGTCGCTCCCTTCTCTGCCGACCGCGATGTGATGAGCGAGAGAGAGACCGGTAACTTGGATCGGTTTTGCACCTACCGCCGGTGAGCGAACGCTTTCAGCGTCGGCGATCCTACGAAATATGCTACGTTCGCCTTGCGTAGCGGAAAACGAGTCTTCAGGGGCGAAGGAACGCCGCGTGTTCCGTTCATTTTTAAACTCCGGATGTTTCCAGAGGTGCGAATTTATTTGCGTAGTATTTTCTCTTCTTTTCAATATTTTTCGTTCCGTTTTGCTCCTTTCTCTCTTTTTCGAACAACTTTAACGTGAACTCTTGTAACTGTTTCGAGCGGAGACCAAAATTCGGTCGTTTCAATTTCGAAAGATGTTAACGGTCTTGTACATACATACATACATTAAAATTACAAGAAAAGTTCCAGTGCGGATCTCCCCGGAAAGTATTTTCCTGATTTTTTCACACTGCAACGGATGTTGACCGAGGTATAATGTGATCTCGAGCATCTACAGGTTTTCCAGTTCGTTTGCTTCATAGATCTCATTTATTTTTCCATCTTGTTACATTGGTATGAAATTTTTGAAGTTACGTATACTGATCATGAGAGTGAATAACGATTGGTATAGATATTGTATCAGAGCCTCCGAAGACGATGTTCTGCACAGATCATGATCCACTCCCGGTAGAAAATTCGCTCATTCATATCTAACACGAAGGGTCGCATCTTCCACGTGAATAAGGATATGGCTGCACTGCACATCCCGAGCAGTCACGAACCTTTTGAGTAAAAGAGATATTCAATATTTTACAATGCGAAGAGGAACAGTACTCATTACGTTGTAATTCCCGCCGCCAAAAACTGACCACGACATTTCAAATTATCTACCTGTTGTTGTTGCTGCTGCTGTTGTTGTTGCGGAAAGCACAGCCAAACGGTGGTAAACGGACAGCCGTTTACAATCGGTCCAAAACCAACGCCAGGAGCGATACCAAGGCCGAAAGTAACCTGGGGTACCATTTGAATTTGCGGAATCAGAGCCAGGCTCGGGGCAGGATAAAACGGTTGAAATCCTGTCGGTGGTGCCAGCCCTGTGCGCCCTTTCCCGAATGAACAAACGGGAACAACAAAACATACACGAACAATCGACCGTGGGATACATAAGGAACGAAATTTGAAAAAAAAATTCTATCGAATACTCGACGCACCTTCACCGCCAGTCCCATCGCACCCAGCTTGCCCGTTTCTGCAAGTATTATTCCGATTTCCGCGATCACGATTTTCCTGATCCTTTCGATCTCCGCGATCCCTGTCGCCCCTGTCGCCTCCGTCGCCCCTGTCGGCGTGGTCTGCACCCTGATCGGTTTTAGAATCTCCGTGGACGATCACGTTAGTATTGTTAACATAATTCCTTATATCGATGCTAGTGGTGAGATTTGTGATCGGCGGATGGCCGCGCGCAGGACCAGATTTCCCTGCGCCCTCACAATCCTCTCCCTCGCCGCACGCGGCTTCGTACTCGGTGATCTTGTGATGAATTTCTTTGGTCTTTCTCAGACAACGATCGTAGCAGATTTCAGTACAGGGAACGGAGCCCTGGTGCCTGCAGGACTCCCGTTCGCAGTCTTCAACGCAGTTTGTACCGCCCACGCCGCCGGCCGTAGAAGTTCCTCTCGAACCTGTGGAAGGCAAAATTTCAACTGTTTTGAGATATCGCAAGTTTCTACCGGACTGAAATCCGTTTCTCAGTTGTTATATCGTTCTCCATATTTACTGGTCGCCTGTGGATGGTGCTCGTGTCTTCTGTGAGTCTGCAAACACTTCACGTAAGATCTGTAGTCTTTGTGCGGGCAGACCGATCCCTCAAATCTCGATATTCTATCCGGTTCGTCGTTAAGCGGTGATGCCGATTTCGTTGAATTTCGATTATCGGCTGAACCGTTGATTACTACGACATAGAGCAGCAAAATATTCGTGATTATGAAATACATATTACCAACAGAATATCGCAGTACTTGTTATCGGTACGTGAGAACGCTTTGGCGGTCCACGATCGTCTCATCCCGGGCCATGCGATCTACACATCTTTATATACCTTCCCACCCAAGAAAAGTGTGCAAACAAGGAAAGAAAGGAGAAGACGAAAAACGAGACAAAAAAACAAAAAGACACTCAACCAGTTTTCTCATCGTGAGTTTGTGCACCGAGCGTTATCGCGTTATCACCTTTCAAGTTTTCTCTCCTTTTCTTTTGCCCTGTTTCTTTTTTGTTGTTTCTCTAAAATCTTGTGTGTCGAGAGGTAGGACGATGCACTCGGGACCGGCTCCGCGGCTATGTACCCATCCTGCCTACGACATCAGTGAATAATTGCTCGTAACTTAATTATACGACCAAAGTGGAGAACTGTTTGAACTTCACCTACGCTCGGAGGTTCGTTCGTAGGGATAAATGAGGTGTGTACACGCATACATATACGTAGACACGAAGTTTGTAACAGGCATCTGTATGTATGCATGCATATTAATACAAGATAACGAAAGTTCTCTTCGCAAAGTCGCGAAACAGTCTGTACATTGTGCCTATAGATATGTGTGCGTGCGTATACCTATATGTATGACGAGCAAACAGTTTGATACGCGAGCGGATCCCATTTTTTCTCGTTTTCACTCCGGGCTATTTTCTATGAGATGATTTTTACCCCAAGAGGAATTACTTCGTGACCCATATTCCCGTGAATATTGAACTGCAGGACACGCGGGCATTGAGTAAGTAGGTATGTGGGTGGGCATATAACTGTGAAGCACTCTACGTTGACATCGATGATCGCGTAGAGGAAGCAATCGAGAAATTCGTTCACGTCCGAGTCGCGGGCCAGTTCCTATGCCTAGATCGTACATGTATGTTCTCCGATGTGCCCGTACGTGTGGATATATACTTATTAAGCGAAAAGTATAACGGATGCAACGTACGCCTATCCTGCATCAGCTTTTCGAAATGACGAAAAGGCGGGGGAGCGGGGGGAGGGGGAGGGGGGGGGGGGGGGCTGGGGAGGCAACCACTCTAGGCATATATAATATCGTAACTACAACGCGTAACTGTTACGCAACGTGGACGTCGTAGCTGCGAATAAGATAAAGCAAATTCCAGGTGCGTGGAATTAGTCGGCGATGTTTACATAAACATGAGCGTACGGATAGGTACGAGCGCATATGTGTGGAGGATGCTTGCATAGCTGGAAATAAAACTAGAATAATTCTATGTATACAGTCTACCGGAGAGTTTGTCGTCTCTTTAACTAGTCGGCCCGTTGTTAGGATGAACCGAGTATAGCTGGTACGGCAAAGTAACGGGACCGAAGACGGGGGCCCTCGCCGCACTACGTTCAGTATTGAGACGCAGCCCGCGCTATGGTCTGCGGTGCTGCTGCAGTGCTCGTGCTTATGGCCGTGTTATGGCCGCCGTGACCCAAACGCCAGTGTCAATCGTGCCTAATATTTAACTGGTTATTACTCACTACGTGCAGCCTAGGAACACTCGGACACAGTTCGGACACTTGAGTTATACGAGCGGACCCTCTCCCCGCGGTGCTCGTCCTCCCGCGACGTGTGTAACATATACCGCAATTTACGATCGCGGAGTATTCGTTTTAATATCGCGTGATCCTCCTCCGGTTCAGTTCGTATTCTTCGTTCAAGAAAGCCTCTGAGAAAGCTCCGCGCCGGCATCGGTTCAGCGACGACCCGCTTCGTCAGCAACGGAGTTTACATCACCTCATTGTAACTACAGCTGTGGGGATATATACCTCGTCCGATGCGGCAGGTATACCTGTACACCCGTCTGCAGGTAGAGAATAATCGCGTCGACGGTTCTCAATAGTGGCTGTACCCGCTCTTCGTAACTGTTGAGACAGTCGCGGTTCATTCATCTCTCTCTCTCGATCTCTCTGTCCTTACTTTGCTCCGTCTTATCTCAATATATATCTTTCCGAGGATTGGCGTTACGAGCTGCCGAGCATGCGTCGAGTCGGGAGATTCGCTATTGGCGAAGAATCGTCGACGATCGTCGTCGTCGCCGTCGCCTTCGTCGTTGGAAGTTACGCGTAGGCGAACGTTTCGGAACGTGAAATATACTACGCGGATAAATAAGCTGAATCGCAACGTATACTGTTGAGCGGTGCAATCGTTTTGAGGTAGTGTATGATAGTCGCGATGCAGGAAGACCCGGAAAAGAAGACGTCAGGTTCGTCGGATTCAACGGAAACCTGCAGTGGTCCCCCGTGGTACACAAGGTGCTTTGCTTATTTGAGAAACCACGGACGTGTCGATCCAGCCAAAGTCGAACTACCGCACTGTGACTTCTTCATCGTCGGACAGAGAAAAACTTTGAGGGTATTGAAACCGCCGTTGAGGGGTAGGTGGTTCTACGAGCCGAATAATGACCGGCCTGAATCTGTTAACGATAATTTTTTCTCGCGGTGGTCGAAGAGGCCTCACCCATCGGGGAATTGCAGGTGCTCGTTCAGACAATCGGCCAGACTCAGTTCCACCGAGGAAGAAATCATCACGGCGGAGATTAACAGGATTAGGAACAGCCTCTGCGAGGCGGAAAAAAATGGGCAGGATATAGACGAGATTGAGAAAACAGTGGCGATAAATTTGGATAGTTTGATACCGGTGGTGAATGAACCAAAGAAAAAATCGGATGGAATCGGCGAGGAGAAGATCGTCAAGAACAGGATCATCCAGGAATTAGAAAAATACATCAACGATCTTCTCCAGGAGATCCTTACCGATTCCGTAAAATTCGTTGCAGATGCTGAGAAACTCGGACGCAGGGATAGATCCGGTGGAAATATTGAATCTTCGGAAAAATCTCGCACCACCGCCGAAGACGTGAAGAAAAATGTCGACGCCTTCGTCAATATCAATTTTGCTTTCCATGCTAGAGCTAGCCCCGTCGTTCGGAAATCGACGCGACGAAAACGCGACGAATCTGTAGGCAGAGTCACTGCAGGCTATGAGAATTCCGCATTTCTTGGCTCGTCGAACGACCCGGACGCTCTAGAATTTTATCTGAACCATCCGGTGGGAACAAATTCAGCCCGCTGTACCCTGGACCAATTGGACTGCGTTGATTCTGGTATAAACAGTGTGGAGACGGTAGAATTTCAGCCAGACCAGGAACCCAGCCTCGAGGAATCACTGATGGAAATTATAGACGCTAAATTGGGGCGTACGCAGCTGAGGAAAAGTTGGGAAGATTTTAAGCTTCCCGAGGAAGAAACGGAAATTGAATCAAAAGAATCGAAAGATGAAATCAAAACTGATCCAGTGCAGACTGATCTCAACGATGATGCTTCCCTTCTCAACGAGGATAGAGCCGATCCAAATTTCGGAAAGCTTCGATTAGAATTCGACGGTAAATCTTCAAATGAGGATGTGCAGCTACGACGGAAGGTCAGTTCCCTGGATGAGTCCTCCGTCCCGAAGACTGGGGAGTGTGCTTATCCTTTCGGGAGACCAAAGGATGACGAGAAGGATTCAAACCGCGCCGAATGTTCTTCCGGGCATCATATAAATTCGGATTTGGAACTAGACTCGTGCTCCTCCGGTTACGCCGAGAGTCCGCGAGACATTGTCCTCTTCCGAACGAACAGAAAACCAACGATCGTTTTCCTCCACGGATTCGGTTCCACTGCCGACGTGTTTGAACGTCAATTAGAATATTTTTCAAATCTCGGCTATCCGTGTATCGCACCAGACATGCTCGGTCATGGACTGAGCTCTGCACCTGATCGTGCGCGGGATTACCATTTCAACAAACTGTTCAAAGACCTCGAAGTACTTCTCCATCACTACGCATTCAGACCTGGGCAAAAATGCGTCATAGTAGCACACAACTACGGGTAAATATTCGCCTTTAAAATCAATCGTTCTTCCGACCGACGAACTTGGAGCAAAGATAACTGCTCTGGGTATGTAAGTATCGTTTCTTCAACTAAACAATTCTCGTTCGTCATTCAGATGCAGTTTCGCATCGGCTCTAGCCTGCAAGTACGACAACAATATTCATCAGCTGGTCCTAATTTCGGGAGGCGGTCCGACCCCGCTCGCGCGTCCGAGTGCAGAAGGTGCTGCTCACTGCTGTTTACGAGCAATGGTAGCCCCTCTTTTGGTCTGTGGTCTCCGACGTGAAGTTATGTACTCGCCCAGAGGACGCCAGCACCCCTACTGCGGTTCCGAGCCCCCCGAACAGCGTCCATCACACATGAAATACGTTCTGGATGGAATGGAGTGGCCGGAAGGAGAATATACTTTCTATAGAAGAATCTGTACTCCTACTCTCCTCGTTCATGGTTTACGAGACAACGAGGTCTCCCTCGTTCAAGAATGCCAAATGGAGAGGGTAAGCTCACGGCATTTTTCTCCAATATTATTTACCGATTTCTTTTTCCAAACTGTTCTTTCACGATCATTTCATACATCGCAATTAATGTCAAAAGGTCGAGTATCCACCAAGTGTTTATTTTTCGTTTCAAATGCTTCGGAAGCTTCTAAAATGCAATGATTTATTCATATTTGGGACGAATTTTTTTCATCTTCCAAAAAACTATTCTCGACATGGAGGTATATACATACAACAAGGTCGCATATACGCAAACGTTGTTTTTTTACTCGCAAATGCACTGAAAACTTCTACGTCGTAAAGCTTTGTCGAAAGTTGGAGAACAAAAGTTTCGTGGACATACGACCTATTGGCCTCGGCGAAAAGAGAGATTGTTATTTCTTGAAATTAAAAGTTCCGGATTCCGTTCTTCTCGACGTATTTCCATGCTTCTAGACGAATACGAAAAGAGCACAAGAAAATTCGAGGACCTTTCGACTTTGGGAACGCCGGAAGGTCGTATGACGTCGCTACGTCCATATCATACCTGACTTTTTCATTCTTCTTTCAGACAATGGTCAAAGCGTTTCTAGAAGCTCTACCATCGGCTGGACATAATCCGATGACCGATTGTCCCGATCAATTGAACCACATGATACACTGCTTTATCGATTTATGGAAGAACAAGAAATGGTAGGAGAGCGAGAACCGCCGAGGAAATCGAAGAATTCCGTGGTATCATTAAGTGAGCGAAGTTATGGAAACGAAAAGAACAAGCGAGAAAGATTCAAAGAAGAAAGGGTAGCGTTGGCTGTCAGAGTTTAGATATTACGATTGTTGTTCTCGTTATTGTTGACAATATGATTATCATTATCGCGAGGCTATGGACTCAACCGGATTTTATAGAGTTTTGACGAAGTTATATATATATATAATATACCAAAGATCGTAATTGATGTACGAATTTTATTTCCAATGTATTTTAATGATATCTATATCTGTTTTCTGTGTTTCTTTTTCTCTTTCTTCTCTCTCTTTCCCGATGCATTATTATTTATTATTATTAATATTAATTTACAATAAAAATATATTTTCATATATTATTATTATTATCAGCATTATTATTAATATCAATAATTTTGTTACATTTAACATCGGTTTAGATCGGGCTCCCGCAGCGCTCTCAATGAAATCGCCGGATCTTATTCTTTGCGGCCCTTAAATGTTTCTTCTTTATATGATGCGGC
This sequence comes from Phymatocera aterrima, assembly GCA_963170745.1. Classification (NCBI taxonomy): domain Eukaryota; kingdom Metazoa; phylum Arthropoda; class Insecta; order Hymenoptera; family Tenthredinidae; genus Phymatocera; species Phymatocera aterrima. Next base: position 4,486,053 of record OY720670.1, read on the forward strand.
TTGCGATCTCGATTTATTTTAATCAGCGATTTTGCAGCCTTTGATTCAGTGGATTATCCGGCGATTTCATCCACTCCTTTCTCAGGATTTGCTTCAATTGACTGAGCCTCAACGTGGGATTTTGTTCTTTGATTGACGGCATCGTACGTTCCTCGAACGCTGTGTAAGCTGCCTTCAATCGTTTCTCGGGGTGACGATCCGCGTCCGAGTCCTTCGTGCTGAAAGAAAGAAGGATGAAGGAAAATCAGAAAAATTCGTTCATTTGCAAATAAAAAAACATATATTATGAAAAACAGCTCATCCAAAGATCTTGACGAGATGAATCATGAAATCATTTTCTCCACCGCACTCACCTAAGAACGGAGAGAGCCTCGTCTATCCCGTGGGCAGTTTCACCTTCGAGAACAATTCGATTGATATTTTCCTCAATCGGTATTTCCTCCTCTTCCTTCTTCTTCTGTGCAACTTGATTTCGTTTTTCAGTTTCCGCCTGTATTTGAGCTCGAGTTAATTTCGAGGCTGGCTGTTTACCGCCCACTTTTATGCTAGACATTTCCATTTCGAGAAGAGCCTTGGCTTCGGCTTTTTTCTCCAACTGCTGTAGGCGTTTCTTCTCCACTTCTTCCTGTATACGTCGATCGTGCGAACATAAAGTAATTTAAATGAATTAGACAAGTATTAGTAGAAATGGAAACGACAAGCGAAGAGAAAAAAAAGGTCGATTCGTGTCGGTGGTTTTTTCGTCTTCCTTCTCCTTTCCTTTTTCAATTTCTATACCTGTTTCTGTTTTTTCTTCTGGAGCTGTTTATCGTCATCCTGCCACGCCTTGTCCTCCGCTTCCTGGACCTTCTTCGACGTTTCCGCTTCCTTCACAGCAGCTTTTCGAGCTCTGGCTGCGACCGCCTTGCTGTTTTCACCGACAAATTTTTTCGGCATTTCGGCTATTTGTCGAGAGAATTATTCACGTCCGATGGGAGGAAGTCCACTTTCACCTAAAAACCTTCGGAAAATTAAACCTTTATGGAATATCTCGAGTAACGTAGTTTCGGTGAACGAAATGAATTTCATAGGCCGGGGAATTCCGATTTTGGAAACTCAAAATCACGCATAGAGTTGAGAAAAAAAAAAACACAAAAAGATTCGAATCTCTGTGCGACGAACGTTTGAACTGAGCGCTCGGGCGACATTTTATGAAACCCACGTTGGCTGCCCTGGGAATATGCTTCACCATTTTAGCTCCTCGTGTGTAAACGGTTGGCACTGGATTCTGACAGACGAGAATAAAACTAGGTATTAATATACCGAATTCTGAAGTAAACGAACGGAGCAAGTCTGGGAGAAGGGAAGAGATCGAGAGAGAGAGAGAAAAAAATAGAAATATAAATTGCAATAAGGATAAAATCAGTTGTCTATAAATCAGAAGGGAATCCATTATCGAGCGAGATGCGATGGTCAAATTATTTTCGAATCTAATCCGAATCCAGATATCACAATTTGAGGCTAATACCTGTGCCGCGACCGTGAGAGAAATGTCGAAGCATGGATCTGGCAAGGATAAAATCGGAAAGGGGAAAAAGAGCGAGTTGAAAACTGAAGTAAGTACGCGGTTGAGCTCTGCTGGCGATGCGTGTGCGACTCACCGAAAAATCTTGAAAAGAGTTGCACAAATTTTAATAACTAAATTTCGTTCCACGATCGCCTGTGAAATAAATACAACATTTTGGAGCGACTACAGCGAACTCTGCTCTCCTCTTTCCGAAACAACAAGACCGCCGCGAGACTTTTTATCGTTATCGTTCTCGTACTCGATCGATTGATTCGACGACGCGCAACAGGCGCGACAAACTCGCGGCAAAAAGTTACTAGCAAATATATCACTATGACTAGGACTTGTCGCGATTTCGCACCGAAGATGAAACTCAGATTATCGTGATTGATATTCTCGTTTTCACTGATAGTCGATAACTGTACAGATACTCGTCATTTCTTATTTCAATTATAATTCATCACCGATATTGTATGATTTGAATTCTTGTTTCAGGAGGCGCCTCGTTGTCCAATAACTTTGGACAAAAATGGTCATGTGATGATCAAAATTCAAGCCAAACCTGGAGCGAAGCACAACAATGTAACAGGTATATAGGTGTATACAGATTATGTTGTATTCTATTATCTGCACGTTGAATCACTGTGAATATCGTATCACTCGATTCTACATAAATCGATAATTGATACAATTCCCCAAAGACATCTCCGAGGATAGCGTAGGGATCGCTATATCAGCACCGCCAGTCGAGGGTGAAGCTAACACGGAGTTGGTAAAATACTTGGCGTCGGTATTAGGGGCTCGGAAATCAGACGTATCTCTGGACAGGGTGAGCATGCAATTTTTTTCGCATATCCTTACGGCAGATGGAGGGAAATTGATAAGCGGAAAAAATGGAGTGCTGAAAGTCACATGAATTTGTTTAAATTGTCGCACTGCAATCCGCTGCAGTAAATGCGTAAGTCTCTTGAAGTTACATTTCGATTGTAATTTGCTATTTTCAAAATTACTGTCCTCACAGTTCATGACGTGAACATGAATTTCGTGTGGAATGTAGAATTTACTGCTCACGTGTCATACTCGCTACATATCCAACACGTTAGGGTTCACTTTTCGCCGCATGTTTGTCGGACAATTTGAGATTGTCCTGCACGTTCGACTATTTTCAAACGTACGTGCAATTCGCATCGCTACAATTCACATTTCCGATTTTTATTCGCGACGATAATCTCGACAAGAAATTCAAGTCTCTTCTCTTTACATTCCCGTTACGAACACACCAATCCCTGTGTACAGTTACCTACTACATACATATTTCTTCGTCGATAATTCTAACGAGAATATTTTCCTCCGCGTGTCTACAACGCATTATAGATACATATTTCGATTCATTATGTGCTTATCTATACATTTCGATATCCAGGGATCCAAGAGTCGGCAAAAAACGATCATAGTTTCCGGATTTACTGTCGAAAAGGTATTAGAAAAGCTTCGAGAAGAAATGGGAAATGGTTAAGTAAGTACGATTTATTGCGTGTACAATATCTTTGTCAATTCTTCATAACAACTATCATGAAACTATGTTACACGTCCATATTAAATGTCATCTTTCGTTAATCGAATTACCGTTTCGCTCTATGTACCTATCTACGATCGCGCCGCACTGCGCGCGATCTATATTATAGTATTATACATACGTAGCATCGAATATGTGCCTACGTAACGTAAAATTAATATGGCGATTAGAAAAATGAGAAAAAACAAACAAAAAAAAAAACGAGAACATTAGAAAAACGGAAGAACCAAGCACAAAAATCCGTCTTCTCTTATAATTTCACTCCTGAACGTCGAATGCCTTGTCGTCTAACCACGGCCTGAAAATGGGAAGAGTAGAAGGGTAGTGAGCCCCTCGTTTCGAAGGGGCAGTTCCTGCCGGAGCACCTTCGGGCCTGAGTGGATAAGTGGCGAGCACGATGGGGATTTGCAGTTTAATTTCCTTGTCCAGACTCTTCGGGGTTATGACAAACTGAAAAGAGAAGAATAACGAAAACGAAAACACACCAAAATGAAAGAAAAAAATAAAAATAAAATAAAAGAAAACGTTGAAAAGTGGGAGAAGAATGGAAATCTCCAATCGTGTATTATCCAATTCTTACGTAAACGTGGTAGAGAATATTTATCAGATGACATCCGCGTAAGTTCGTCGGTGGCAGTGGCGGAACATACATTTGTTCGTTCAGCCACTCCTCTCCATCTCCGGGTCGTATTTTGCCCCTGGAAACGCTCGCTAATTCTCTTGTTTCACTCGCCAATACTTTGCCCCGACACATGTACTGAATTGTCTCGGTCAGAGATGCCTTCGTAGATTTCATTGTCACCTAGAACCGAATAATGCGAAACAATGCAGTTCTATAGCTGCTCTCCGAAATCAGCTGTCCTAGCGCCGAAATTTTAGCTGCCGGGAGAGACGGACAGCTGAAAGACGGACATCGATAGCCCGATTATAGAACGAGAAATACTGCAGCAGACTCGCCGCAGACGGTGCTGCTGGCTGCTGATTTCGGAAGGCAGTTCCGGTTCCTCAGCTCTCCGAGTCCCGGAAACATTGCCATCGGACAAATTTAACAATTAGTTTCAATTTTACCTTACTCCGGTTACTGACGGTCGCTGAAATCCCGATAGTTTCTCCAGGAACGTAACCACCCCGGTCTAAACTAACTCTACAAAATACTGGTCCTCCCGAAACGCACGAAACTCCGACACGTTGTTCCACTTCCAGTCTAGCAGGCTGCTAAAAGCACAGTAACACATTTACTTAATCGGAGTTCCCGGTTTGCAAACTAATTATGAGCTTCGTCGTGATCTATGTTTGGATTATAATTCTTATAATTATTATTAATACCGCTAGTATAGGAGGCTCTAAATTCAAGTCTATCGGATTCATGACGATGAAAACTTGCTGATTTTTGTGCGTCAGTCCTCCGGGTTCTCTGAGGGCTGCTTTGCAGAAGTATTGTACCCATCCGTGTTTGCCTAGGAATGTAGAAGGCAGGCCGAGAGGGAGTCCCAGTTTAAAAGGGAAACTGTGAATCCCTGGAGACAGCAGGGAAGGGCCTTCTCCTGAAAGAAGAGATATGATATTCGTTGAGGATGTTCGGTCGTTGGAATCACTACTTTTTTAACGATTGTTATCAAGCGATAATCGCACGTTGAATATTTATAACAATCGTTCACTCGTCGACTACGAGAACTGGCGGTGGAATTCCTGGTAGCAAAAATTTGAAAATCATTAAAAAAAATGCCCAGTTATCAACGTTTCGTTAGAATAAGTGATTCCGAATTATTGACAAATTTACCGGAATCGGTCGATCTCGTTTCAAGTTGGATTTTTTCGTGCAGAAAAGTCTCTCCCGCGATTTCACTCCGAGAGAATTATTTTCGTAATGTTTTCTCACGGAATATTCAGTTTCATAGATTCCATTGGTATATCTCGGTCTTCGAGTAAGAAATAGCGATATTCAACTAATAGACGAGAAAATAAAAATCATGTCACAGTGAAATTGTAGGGAATAGTTTTCTGAACGAAAGAAGTCAGCTTGGAATGAAATCGACCGATTCCAATGGATGGAATGGAACATTCATATCCGAGCATTTGTTCATAATTTGTTATTTTTTGTTTGCGAATTCCTAGGCGAGTTCCTATACAGTTGGCGAGCGAATGGGGTTCCCACGAATATTCAATGCGCGATTATCCCTAAATAGCATTAATAGCAAAACTCGTGATTTCAACGATCGGATCTCCCAGCTTGATTAACTCGGCGATATAAAAATTCAATTATCGACGATCGAGATCATACTCTCCGCAGACGCAGAGAAATATGGAAAGTTAGAAAATTTGAAGAAAGCGCTTCTGCATTAATTAATAATATAATATACCCGGTTCTCCCAGAAGTCTCATCCTGAAATCTATGTAATTTTCTTTGTCGTATACTCGTTCGGCACGCTGGCTACGTACTCGAACTACTCCTTCGCCTACCACGTGAAAATGCAGACCGGAAACGCTGCGAATTTGGAAAGAAACCATTGATTAGTAAGATTCATCACATGTTTTACAACGAAGGTGCATACATATGTACACACAATTTTTCGTTTTTCGTTTTTCGTTTTTCGAATGACAATCGCTGTCTCCTATTCGAGGAGACGATGTATATCCGCGTGTCTCATGGCTCATGTCTCGTAGCTACTGTGATAAAAGCTCATAAAATATACCACTACGACTATAATAAATACTCATTTTTAATTAACGTTCATTATCATTAGTTGTTGCCTGCTCTCACTTCGTTGCGAGAACGGGAAACTCAACATTAGACGTCATGCTACCTACGGCTATAAAATTAATGTTACTTTCATTCAAAAGAGCGAAAGAAGGAGAGTGAGAACGATAAGGAGAAGAAGAAAGAGAAAAAGAAAGAGAAAGAGAAAGAGAAAACGTAGCAAACTTACTAAGCTTCGTCGTCCAGCTCGATCAAAACTCGTCCGGAAAGAAAATGACCGGGAAAATAGAGTAGATTTGTATTATCGAAGAGGATTAAAAACTTGCTCAATTTACGCGTCATGATGTCTATGGTTACGAATATGCGAACGCGTGTATATATATAGCAGCACGTACGCTTAAACCTATTTATTTTAGCGATAGTATATAATGGATAAAGAGACACGTATATACATGTGCACTATGTACTCCGGGTGTAGAGGTGGAACAGTTGCGTTATGTCTGTCTCACACTATATTACAAAACGTCACGAAAAAACGTAACATTACGACCATAACACATCACACTGCCTCACCCATTTCGCAGCACGTTTCACAAATTCGAAAGTCTTTCCCTTCTTTTGAATTTTCAATTTTGTTCTCCTCTTGTATTCCTAGTTTGACTTTTCCCTTTAGACATAACTCTCTATCGCAGCATATAAACTGTTAAATTCTATAACAGTTTACTCACCCCAGTACAATAATTCTTAATACGATCTTAGTCCCACTTCGATTTTTAATCATACGTGTGCGAATAATCTCTATGTATTGCAAATTTGTGACGTAACGTCCGTCATCACACACGCGCGTCTTTGAAATGGGTATTGCGGAGTGAGGACGAAGAACGAAGTAAAACGAATGAGTTCTTGCACTCCCGATGCATCGCGATCGTAGGTTTACAGGTATGTATAATCGCAGGACGTTGCGTCACGGTGTCTTGGCTGCGGGGCAGGGGGGGGGGGGGGGGGCGGCAGAGGGAGAGAGGGATCCCTGCGTTACCAACTTCGCACGGATCGGGACTGCATTTTTGTTCAATTTCGTAATTCCTTGACAGTCTCGCCGTACGCGACGGCAGAACCGTAGCGATCTTGTTCTCCTCTTCGTTCGCTGTTGTTTCGTCACCGGTTTTTAGGGGAACTAAAAGTTTTTCCCGAGGATCACACCGATAAGGTAAACTTGACTTCGTTAAATAATATCCAGATTTTTAGACGTCTTCACGCTGCAGCATCGAACTCACTATGAAACGTTCGCGTAGGTTTACCCTGCACGCTGCGCGGAGACAGTGTGATCCCACGACTGCCTGTTCGCCACATTGGCTATTGGTATTGACTACGCGATAATGTCCAGATGATCCGCGGTTACACCCGCGACCTTGCCGATTCCTTACCATTCTTGGTGTCCGCAAACCGCACGGTTCACTTTCGCCTCCCTACTACTACTACTACTACTACTACTACTACTCCAGACTCCTCCTACCACTGCTACATACAAGTGTGTAGTATACCGATCTCTCAAATTTATAATTCGACAGGGGTACCCATACATCCGCGCCGCGTCTGCATCCACACCTACGTAATACGTCACGCAGCACGCGGCACTACGTGGACGTTCACCAATCGGCATGGAATTCTACTCTGCCCGTTGTCCAATCAGAATGAGAAATTCACAGGTATCGAGATGAACGTTATGACATTGTATGGTGAATAGAAATCGGCGCTCCGCGGGTATCTGGATCGCTACTTCGTCCAGTCTGTAATGTCAAGTTACCTTCCATCATTTTTTTATTTTTTTCCCCCCGAACCCCGCATGAGGGTTGAAGAGATGCTATGTGAAGAGATTTTTCATCTTCATTTATACATAATCATATTAGTATGTGGGAGGCATGTAGGTGTAGATATGCGTAGGTGTACCTCAGCTCTAGCCAGGTGAATTTAGTTCCAGAAGCATGCATCCGATGGCGCCATTGGTATTAGATTGTTCCCATTGAGAATCAGCACGTACAGGTATGTGTATGCACCTGGTAGAGGTACAGGTACCTATCTACCTGCGCTTGAAAAATCGTCGAACCCTTACCTACGGACGGTATGTAACCTGTTGGTTGTTTTATTGAATTTTAAACAGCGAAACGGTGGTGAAAGATCTGAAAACAATAATGCATTGCAATTATTCTTTTCGTTTTTGAGTGGAATTTGGACTAGCCATCTCAAATGTGAGAAAACCGTTTCGAGAACGAGGATCGTAGACTTACGCGAACGACTCGATCGATTTCGAGAATTCTTCCGAGAATTCGTCGAGTACGTTGGCAGAAAGTCGCTGAGTATTTCACTTTTTCAAAACATCGATCGTATTCGATGGAAAACGGATATTCCCTGTGTTAGCTAGGTTTTATGCTCCGGATGATCCTGAATGAATGCACGGGTCTCGAACTTGCAACGCGAGATTTCATACCAATTTTCGATTTTCTAAAATATCGAAGAAGAAGTGATAAAAGTTGGAACAGAAGAAAACCGAAAAGATAAAAATAAAAATTCCTCGGTTTTCAATAACTGCAACACGAATTTGGAAATTTACAATAAATTGAACTTTCCTACCCAAAAATCTCTGAATGGTATCGTGTTTCCGATTATACAGCTAAATTTTCCTGGGAGCTGATCGCTACTCGAGTTAGCGATCAGCACGATCGCATGCACCCCACGACGTGAATCCACTTTCGTCTTCAATGAGGAATATTTTATGGAATAACAATACACAAGATAAAGGCGAGAAGGGAAGAAAGAAAGAACGGTGAAACGCGGCCTTCGCGTGTCGAATTAGGTAAACCTGCATTATATTAGTACCTACATACGTTATACACAAAATAATGTTGCATGTCTCAATACATATTTGTGCCTAATTCGCACCTTTCGCTCAAAAGCCTCTGCAGTAGGTTAAATTGCCCCCCAGTCCCTCGCAGGATTTGTTTCTATAACGAAAGCTCGGTTCCTATATTCGAAATCGTGTTATATACTCCGACCGTTATATAAATAATAATATAATTACGTATGTATGTATGTATGTATGTATGCACGAGTGAATGTATCTATACAGGCAACGAACGAACGAACGAACGGTTCCCGGAGGGTTGAAAAATTCAATAAATGCAGATCTCCGACGAACATAGATGTATAATGAATTACGTTCATGATCGTAGAGCTATGAAGAAATAAGAATCGAAAGGGGTTGAATATTCGTATTCGTCATCGTACGGGGACGTACTTCGGATTTAGTATGATATAGATGGCCCGAAGCTCAACGGGGTTTCCAGGGAAGAGGATTCAGCCCTCCGATTCGATCCGTTTGTTCGAGTCATACTTCGAGCGGACGAACCGACTCAAAGTATATAGGTATACACCGTCGTCGGGTATATGTATACATGTATATACATCGACGCACGACGCGGCCGTCGTCGTCGCGACGCAAGGGCAGGGTCGTCAGTACGCCCCGCGCCGTCGACGGGAACTACGTTGCTCCATGTTGAAATCTCTGCCCCCCTGAAAAAAAAAAAAGAAAAAGAAGTGTAGCTTAGACTCTCGTTCAGAACCGTATACGATCGTTCTTCTATAGTTTTTCCCAAAAAGTAGTAAAAAAACAAAAGCAAAAAACAAAAAAAAAACAACAACAAATCAACAACAAATTATTCTCGAAGATTCTTATTAGTATCCCGGATTCTCCATCGGCGGAATTATATTAATTCTAAATCTGAATATAATACATACGTATTATATGTTATACCAGCTCTGAACGGAAGAAAGATTGGAAAATTGCAGATTTCACTGACAAAAAATATATTTTGCAAATATAATGCGAATTTTGCAAATAGAAAAAAATAAAATAAAATGGATAAATGAACAAAACTAAACGTCCGCGTGCAAAGAATTGTACAAGTAAACGTATACCTATAAGGTTAAACGGGTATAACGGAGAAACGAGAAACGCTAGGAACAAAAAACAAAAACAAAAAAAGACAACAACGCACAAGATAGTAAAAAATAATTTATAATACATATATTATATACACAGAAATTTTTGTATCGATGTATTGACCTTTGTTCGTTATTTCCTAGCGCCGTTATTTTCTACTACGGAAAACGGTAATTTTTCGAAAATATAACGCTTGTGGAAATTTTTCCGAATTTTCCGTCGATTGATGTTCAAGCTACGATGAAATTTTTCACGTATCATATGCTGTAATATACTTGAGGCCGAAGTGCAGCGATTATATTATATATTATACAGGTCGTTCTCAGGTACCTATATATATACACATATACATATATAAATATATATGTATATATACACATACCTATAGGGATCGCGAAGAAAATATTTTTGCAATCCTTCAGATATAAAACATACGATATTCTCTGGTTCGGGGTGGATCTATTTGTACATAACAATGATAGGTATCGTATGCGGCTAAATGTCTCATCGGTTATGTATTATCTTTTATTACACAGAGGCACACAGGAGATTTTGACGTAGTGCATGGGTATATACGTACATATATAGATCACGCGCCGTCACGTCGAAATACACCGACACACATTCATGCATACATACATGCGTATTATAATAACCTGTGGATGCATACATAAGTGTACGCCTTCGGTAATGCTAATAACGCAATAAACGAAAATTGATACAATCAACGGACACTGTATACTGTAACGCGGATTCAGCCGAATAATACGACAATATACTTCTGCTATCGGTTGTACGATCGATGACTCACAACTGAAAAGCTGGAAAGCCGGGAGTAAACTATAAACGGAGACGAAGAAGGTGGTAGGAATAAATAGAATCAAATTTTTGAGAATACAAAGAAAAGAAAAAGTGAAGAAATATCAAGATGGGATGTAACACGAGCAAGGAAAGCGTTCAACCGGCTGCAGAAGAGGCCAAGGAAGATCCGAAGAATGGCGGTGAGTTTCCTCAGTATATGAAAATGCACGGAAAAAACATTATTGCACAATTTTTCCCACCTCTCCTATCTCCGCACATCTACCTGCCCGCCTTATGTACAGACATACATACGTATACGTCTCCCATGAATCACGAATTGGAGGAGGACGTCGCGTGCGCGAGACGTCCTCAAAGGTCGTTTAAGGTCACGCAAGGACGTCGAATGCATTATTGCCTATTAAATATCATCCAAGGCTAGGACTAAAACTCGATAGATTATATCCTATCACATAACATCCTTGGAGGGGCGGGCGTCACAATTTTTCTCAAATCTTGCTACACCCTGAAGCATTTCTTCTTCTCCTCGCGTTTCCATTTGTCATACTTCCATATTCTATACCTATAATCCGTACTCCACATTCTATCCGCACTTGGTTGTTGTCGGTCGGTCGTGTGGACGTGTAAATGAAAAGCGACCATGACTATAATATTCTCACGCAAAAACTGGGTGTGTTTAATTCTACCCTTCAGACGAGGATAGCTAATAGCGGCTAGGGGTAGCAGGCATAGATACGTACGTACGTACGTGTTGCGCCCCGTGTTCGAGAACCGATCGATTATTATCATAGCCTTCTGTATATAGGTGTATGGTATGTGTGTGGTATATAGGTATATATGTGTAGATGTATATTTTCTTTGACGAAAAGTGCCGAATTTGGAGTATCTACCTTATGCCTGGAAAGTGACGATCGAATCAGACTCGAATTTTCTGCAGGGCAGCCGATATTGATGAGAAAGTAGTTGAATCAAGTATGCAGGAGGTATGTATATACATAAATACATACGTGATAAAAAATTTGGCCGGGTGAAGAAATTCGATTGATGATTGACGAAACAATGTTTCAGATTGTCGATCGTTCTGTTTTTCATTTTTGTTTCGCTAACTCGGGCGATTGTGAACCGTGACGAAAGCGCGAAGAAAATTTCAATTCTTTCAACTTACGTTGGGTGGGGGTTGAAGCTCCGAAAGACCGAAGAGCAGACGGCCCGAAATTTCGAACTTCGAAAGATTACGAAAACCGAGAAAGCGGAATTTTCATTTTTCATGCATTACTAGATTGAATTACTGTTTCGTCGAGAGGCTATTCATCCGAAAATGTATTTTCACATAGTCTATATTCCGAACGAACGAAGCCGAGATTGACGAAATTTGGAGAATAATTATCTTTTAAATCGAAAGTTCAGAGCGGCTAACGTTTCAATCGTCAGGCAGTGAACGCAGAAAACGAGATCAGGAACGAAGGTTCAGAAACGATAAAATTCCGGTAAGCAAAATGTCGGAAGACTGGGATTCCGAAAGGCCGAAATTCCGAAAAAAATGACAAGCAATCTGTGCAAAACAATGAATGTTTTTCTAATGTCTTCTGAGCCTCGCCTTCCTTGACCCTTCAATTCCAATGGGTTCCGCAATTCTAACCTCTCGAGTTTTCGGTCTTTCGATTGAATGAATCCGGATTCGTTAACTTTCGTAATAAGCACCATTCGTCGAATTGCGAACACAGAACTTTTCAAGCGTTCGATATTCTGATCAACCGGACATTTCACCGCTCGTAGTCTCGCCCATTCGGGCGAATAATCTCCGGTATATGTTTATTCCTATGTTTTTGTGTTCTGAATTTGTTGTCTCTACTCGATGGCCTTTCTGCATCTCGCACTTTCGGTAATTTGACTTTCGGAATCCCAGCCCTTCCGTTCTTTGGTCTCTCGAAATTTCGACCCCGTCCAACCTGGGTCCAAATTCATTCTTGTATCATTTTGCGGATTCCAATGAAGCTGTTTTGCGCCTCAAAACGTAGAAAAATCAAGCGAGAAGATGGAAAATTCATAAAACTTTGGAAATTATCTAGGATTCTAAGACCATCTGCATATCCACCGACTTTTCGGTCCTACCTTTCGCTAGGCGATCCTACACCCGCAATAAACATGACTACTTGAACCTAGTTGAGTACCTATCACGAGGAGAATCGAAGAGCAGATATACGTATAATGAATGATGTAAGAGCGATGAGTGTAGCACCTTATACGGAACAGGAAGCGCGGAAAGGAGAAGGTAAAGGAAAAGGAAAAGGAAAAGGAGAAGGAGAAGGAAAAGGAAAAGGAGTCTGATGTACCTAGTATGTTATAGCATGCAGGATCGATTTCCCTCCTTGGAACAGGTCGGCGAACTTAGCTATCGTATCCGAATAAACGCGGGGGCATAGGTATACCGACGGCTATATGTATAATATCACGCACAGATACACCGCCTTCAATTATTTACCGTGTTTCGCGAAAAGCACAAAGGCGAAAACGGTACGTGCAAAGTGGGGGCCTTCGATTGAATTGCTACATAGGTAGTACGTACGTACGCGCGTATATCTATACCTACATGCGACGTAGGTATGTACGTACCTGTATATACAATCGTGAAAACCATGGAAGAAAAAATGAACAAATTATTATCGTGATACACCGCGATAAGAGACGCGGAGGTTTCCCTTATCTCGATATGTATATACCATTCGCAGTCAAATCTACACTATCGCGAGTAATTTCGTGCGTATGTATGCATGTATTTACATACCTGTACGTCGTAAATGCGTACATACATGACGGGAGCCGCTATATATAAATATGCATTCTCTACAATTACGATCCACGTAATATCAACGGTGGTATAGCTTGCGTACTCACTCGTACACCGTACAGTAACCGCTATGACGAGCAATTTGTTAAATCGCGTGCAAAGTCGACCTCCTTATAAAAGACAGATTTCTGCCTTGAAGGTATATTGTATAGGTATACATAAGCGTACACGCAAACTTGTTAACTACCTGACGCCCGTGAATCTACGTACATGTACATACGTACCTACGTATAACCTGTGTATTACATATAAATATTTCATCGCGAGATGGTATCGATGTTATATCCCAGGGTGTCGTACAAATTTGTCGTCTTCTATACACACACGGGGACACACTAGCGCGTACACACGTTCAATTTCTCGTTGCTAAGGCTACGGCCGCACGTTCGTGTCTATATATGCAGTACGCGCCCAATGTCCCAGAGCCGTCCGCCTGCATACTCTTCGCCATATACACTCGCGTACACGCATTCCCGTGTCTTTTTCCGCGGTCAAATTTGACGGGAAATCTGAGAGCCCAGTTTCCTGCATCTCGCGAAAGCTCCGTGCCTCACTCGTTAGAAGAAAAGGAGTATACACATAGGATCCGGTTGAAAACTCTCTTGCTGCTTTGCTGCTTTGCTCTTTTAGTCGCCATTCCGGTGGCGATGATCCTTCGCCATCCGGATTCCGATCTTGTAGCGCCCGAGCGAAATCGCAGTTTAATTCAGAGCCTTTCGTCCGCGGTGGGCGTTCGTGTCCGGTTTAACGGTGGGTCGATGATAGGTGTGCGGAAAAATCGATGGACAACTTATGCCAGTCCTGCCGAAGGCCGCTGGAACTGCAAGCAGCTAAAGTGGCGATAGGTTATATAATTTTTCCGGGAGCCAAGTATGTACCTAAGTTCTGTATGCGTGTGTGCGTTACACACGGACCTACGCAGAGATGGCGAAACGGATATTATCGATCCTCCCTCGCGACGGCTGCAGCTAAAACAGAGCTAAGCTATGAAATCGCAGGAGCTAGCTGATGGCTAGTTACCGCACAGTGTACGTTTGTACGTACGTACCTACTGTAACGTTACACCTATATCTGTATATTATACATTTCGGGAGTTCGAGTCCAGCAGGAAATAATTGCACCTTCCTCCGGGTGTATAGCTGCGAGAATATACATACCTACTACAGGCGCCTCGCGTGTAGATCCTGTGTGAAATTATGTTTTTTTTTTTCTTTTTTTTGTTTTTTTTTAGGAATTGAAATTCGCGAGGCAACTCGCGGCGCGGCGCGGCGCTCTGCGGCATAGTAGCTATATACCTGTCACGATTCGCGAATTTCGCATTCACTGCAATTGGATCGGAGAGACGCCCAGCTAATTGCCGGCGTATATCCGCAGATGAATTTCATTGTACCGTTTCCTTCCTGCTTCCCTGCAGGTGAAACTCGACGCGCGGAATTATCATCTCACTGTGATATTCGGAATACGAATTAATCCGCGGGAGTTTGTTTGACGGACGATATCGTCCGGCCCGGGATCGGGTGCTCTGGACCCCTATAGCTTTGTATTTCGGTGTATCGAAACTGTGAATTCCGACGAACTCTTCGATTTTTTTTCCTTTCTTTTCTTGCTTTTTTTTTTTTTTTCTATCTCGGCGAGGTGGCGAAGTATATGGAATATATTTTCTACAGAATCGCGTATTTTTCAATATTCCATGCAAACATTTCACACGTTCGCACAAAAAATCACGCGCGCGCGCGCGCAAATTTATAGAAACGGGGACGCGCGTGCATTCCTTCTTCCTCAGATTGTTGGATTACCGGAGTAAGAAGTCCCCGAGGAAATCAGGGGCGGGGGGGGGGGGGGGGGGGGGGGGCAAAGAAAATCTGAGGATAGACCAACAGTCGAGGTCTTTCGCGCGAAAGGTCAATCGTCCTCGAGACTGGGCGACTCGACCAATTACCGTCGCATGGCTCGTTTCACGATAGATTTGAGGAGAGAGAATCCGAGTTCTCGGCTTTTTCGTATTTATATATATATACATATGTACGTATGTACGTACGTACTCACGTACGTACTGCCTACTATATTGATTTACTCGGGAAAATACCTAGGGGCGTGTGTATACATAGGTATGTATACAGTACATACAGAGCATACAAACACATTGGTATGTGTACAATATGTATGTATAATGTACATACATATGGGCCGGGGACTCCTGCAGCATCGCTAGCGCCTCCGGTCTGCAGCAAGCTCTCGCCAAAATCTCGTGGAATTTATTGTACGAGTTTTTCAACCCCGAACTCAGGGTCAATCTCGAGCTATCCGCTAGATTTGAGGCTGCAAGAATACGACTGCCTACCTATGTATGTATGCATGTATGTACCTATGTACGATATCCATTCTCCTGGAGTCGCAGTCATATACTATATCGCAGTATGTATGTATATACATACGTAGTACGTACCTCGCTGATCGAAACCTGACAATATAAGTGTGCAGATGAAATTTTACTCCGCAGCCTGATCACCCGCGTAGGGTAAAAAAGCTGAGCTTTTTACACGCCGGTAATACAGCTGCCATTGTGAAATACTCAATCCGTAATATCCCTCTCTGCCTTACTGGCTGAGCCCCGGCTGAGCTTTTACCCTGAAGCACAAAGCACGAGGCGAAAAGCTCCGAGCTTTGCAAATTCGAATAATGATTTTTTGCGACCACGCGCGCTATGAGCAAGGATATTTATTAAGTGATAACGAAATCCATCGGTTCTATGTTACGAAGCGAAATCTCACCGTCAAATGAAAATTAGTACAAAACGAACAGAAAACTAAAGAAGAAAAAATAAAATCACGGCCCAAAGTTGGGCGCCAAAAATCGCACACCGGATCTTTCACAAGATTTTCGGTTAAATGCGAAGCAGAGGGCGATTCGTGGCAGGGCTTTGTCATCTTTCGCGATGATTGTTGCCAACGAATTTTTTCATTCCATCTCGGGTTTTCCCTCTCACACCTTTTGTCGTTCGCCGATTTATATTAGAGGCTGAAATTTTCGTAGGGAATACGATGCGTTTCATTATTTCATTTCATTTTATATCTCGGACATGGGAATACATGAACGAGGGTTAGAAATTCGCCGGAATCGATAGTTGGCATGCCATATATATGTACTTGCGGAATCGAAAAACTGGAAAGCTCGAGTATAATATAACGCTGACAGGGAGAGTGTCAAACTTTTTTCGGTAGTAGCTTATAAATTTAGCGAGCTTTGTTCCCACGGGGGAGGGAAGTGTGTATGTGAATACGTGCATACATTATACTTATACGTACGTACGCGCATCTTCCAAACGCCAGATACTGTAAAACTGAATTCGAATCGTCACATCCCCATGTTCGTATAACCACAGGGGAAAAATTGATATCCCCTCACGTTCCGAATACCTACCAACAATTAACTTTCGATAGTAATGATAACGATTATTGTTATCATCAACAACGTCGACGTGTGTGAAATGTTGAAATAGAGAGCTGATATCGAGGGGCACATGGGGCGGAAAAACAGGGCAACTGTGACATTTCGTTTAATGCTTACCGCCCCGAGCCGCAATTTGATCCAAAGCCGTCGAGTAGCTTCACATCTCTTTACGAACACAGGATTTCACGATGATTGTACAGATAATTTCAACTCTTAGTACACGAATCTGTGCATATATCGGTACCGTACTAATGTACACAGAATGTTATAATTATAAACGATTTTTCGAAAAATTACCCTCAGGTTTGACGCATGCAACGTAACCGCGGCTTCGTTTCGCGAAAAGTCGAGTTTTGCCGAAATTAAAAGTCCTTCCGGAAATTATACGTAGAGATATTGAATGTGTGTATGTACAAATATTGTATAAAACGCATACGCTTTTGATGACGACAAACGTCAGTCAAGTTGACGTTGCTCTCCACGACCGAACGATTTTTCTTCCAGATGCTGCGGTCACCTCGTTTTTGGTTTTTCTAAATTGTTGTTCTTACTTTTTTTTTTCTTTCTCACCCAATCGCGCGCGTCAACGCCAACGAAGAAACGAAGAGAGAAAGATCGTTGGTTCATTCGCCCCACGAAGAATATCTTTTTCGCTCGAAAATGTCTATTTCTCCTTTTTTTCACTCGGAATGTTGAATTTTTTATAGAAATACTCGATCGCAGCTTCGGGCGGGGGGATGATGGGTCGATAAAAATGGATTCGATACGATTCACACCGAACATCGTCCGCTCTTCCTCGTACGATGAAATCAAACATTGCAAAACATAGTTTATACAATTGTAAAATACAAACGTATCCGGGTGAGAAAATCGGTTCTGGCTAAAAGCTCGTCCGTTCCCGGCCCGGAGACACCCCTCGACGGTTGTACAGGGGCTGGAGTCGTTGGTTCCGCGCACCTCGCGCCCCCCGTGCGAGGGGGGTCGCTCCTTCAAAGTGGGGGGTGGTATAAAATGGGGTGGCGTCGCGGCGGACAGTCAGTTGAGCAGGGGAGCCTCGAATGGGTGCAACAAGAAACTTGTGAGGTGAGTCTTACACTGCGGGAATAGAATCGGAACGACTTTCTGTTTTTTTTTCGTTTGTTTTTTCCTATTTTTTTTCCCTCCCAAGGGGATGATTCGGTGGTGCGTGAGGATCGGGCGGGTTCGGAAGAGAAATCAAATTGGAAAATTTTCTTCCTCGTTCGCACTGAGGAGAGGGGGAGAAGAAACGGAAATATTTGCAATTCACTTCTTCATGTTTCGATTATTTGCGCAACAATTTATCCCTCCCTAGCCTTTTTCTTCTCCTCCTTTTTTTTTCTTGCTCTTCTCCTTCTTCTTCTTTTTCTTCTGATTCTTCTTTTTCTCCTTCTTCCTTCAGTCCTGAGAGTTTCACATAAATTTCGGTCGAAGATTAGTTTTGAGAGGGTGCGGAGCGGAACAGAGCAGGCAGGCAAGGGGTTCGTATTTGGGACAAACACGTATATTCATCGCACACACGCGCCCGTAGAACGAGAAATTTATGTTATAGCTAGCTCGGAATCGAGAGAAACATCACAGTGATCGTGAATGTATACAGGAAATAAATGATAGTTCTTTCGCAAGGTATGTACGTATGTACGTATGTGTGTATGTATGTACGTACGTACGTAAAATGTGTAACACAGCATACCGGGGGATGGGGAGAAGCAATTTCTCGATATTTTTACAAGCTCCATCGATCCGGGACCCGCATCAATCATTCTCGTCACGCGCTTTTCTCGCGGTCTTCTCACAGCTATACCTGTATTCATATTCATATTAGGCATAGCTGCTTAAATTTTTATCTGATAGAATTCCCGCGAGAAACTTACCTCGATGCATGAATTTTTTACCCACATATCTACCTCAGACACTCCTCCAAAACCCAAAAGTGCTTTTTGCGAAAATTTCCATGATACACTTCACGTGACCGTTGATCACGATTTTTCATACGTCAAGGTTGAGGTACTTTCATCGACGAAAAAGAATGGAAAATTGTTATCTAGAAAATGAGATACTCTGATCGCGTCGCGCGGCATCGCAAGATTGCGCTAATCGGCTTTCTGTCCGCTTCGTTTAAGCACAAATTAGATTAGATCCCAAGTCGATGGAGCTAATCCTCGATTACCCTTGATCTAATAAAAACAGTAAGAAAGAAAAATGTACAGCTTGTACAGCCTGAATACGCGCCGATATCTTCCCCGTATTTTCCTCCGCCCTCGCTCCCCCGTTTTCTTTTTACTTCGGACTCGGATTCAGTGTGAGAAATACTTAGCCCCCTGAACCTTCGTCGCGATGCGGACGGACAGTGCCGAGGCGTACCGGACCAACGCACGGCGGGGTAGGACCTGGCTCGTTTTCAGAAACTAGGATAGAGAGAATAGCTATCGGAAATAGGATCCCACCGGGTGAGTAGGTTAGACAGTTTGCTCAGTGAATTCCCGGCTAATTCCCTCGTCGTCTGTTTATCATCGCGCCGATTAAATTCCAACGACAATTTGCTCATCGTTCCCGGGGGATGCTCGGCGGCCGTGCGGGTGCCTACACGAATTATGAATTTTAACGCGGACCCCGGCGAGGATACAAGCGGAATGGAACCAGTCGAAGAGTAACAGCAAACGTTCGGGGTGAGACGTGAACGCGCAACGTCGATCGGTCCCATCACAGTTCTCCCCTCAGAAAACCCGGGGTCTTCCGATATCGCGGCTAGGAATCCCCTGAATTACCTATACGAGCGCCACATATATTTCACTGTGCATCGTACATGCTCACATACGTATCGTGCACGGGGACGGGTGTACGTACGTACGAGGAAAAACACATCGTCAACTCGCCGGCTCCCATTGATGTCCACCCTTCGCGGTTAAATAGATATTACCCGCAGAGTTGGGAACATCTCGGAGCGCGACGGCGCGGCGTGTGTACTGTAGCCGTTCAGGACGGCACGGCGCATTATGCCACTGAGCAAACCCGGGGGTGTAGCACGCAGCCCACATCGGTAGCTCCTATATATATATATATATATATACTGTAGGCACATGATACCGTGTAGGTAAACTATGTGTGTCGACCACCCCCAGCCTCCTCTGATCCTTTCGCCATACGTGCGGCATCTGGACCTCTTTGTCAGGATAAGATTAACGACCACCCAGTTCGACCGGGGACTGCCGCATGCCGTGCGTCTAGCCCCCATCCGCGAATCTTAAATTCGTATACCTACCCGTAAGACGGAGACGTGAGAATTGGTTCGAGCGACGTATGCCCGTGAACTGAACAGCGTTTTTCGATGAAATACAGGATCCGCATGATTCCTGCAGCCGCTCCGGTAATCGTCATTATTATTATTATCGAGAGTTCAGCTCATTGCCGAGTCTTGTTGTGACTTTGTACCTGCGGTAGGTATGTGTAGTACGTAGGTACACGTCAGCCAGTCACACTCCAGTCAACCCAGTCAGCCGCGGTTATTCAGCAAATAGGAAAGTTTCTACAATGTGAAATAACTAATTCCACGCAGCACGGACCCCTCAGCTCACAAAACTTTCGCGCTCGTACCCACCTAACCCACCCCCGCCTCCTCCACGATCGATAGAGAGGAACACGTCGCTCAAGCCGCGGATGACCCCCGCGAGCAACCTGCGAGAACTTCCCATTCCCCCGGTACCCCGCCTTCGGTACGAACATGATAAAAGAACGGTAGCTTTGTGTGTTCAGGGGTTAATTACCGCACTAGCCGGCTTCATTTCGCGCGTAGCCGCTACACGGGCGGCGGTCAATCCCTAAAACGATCGATTTGGTCTCTCGTCTTTCCGTTCTATAATTCTTATCTCGTTTCTCTGCGGGGAAGAGGAGGGCTCCACCAATTAGGCGATTAAATAGCCGAGACAGAATTTGTTAAATCGTTAATCTACTTCGGAGCACTATAGGCGCGTAGCTCGCTTCCTTGGTAACAGCGCGGGGGGTATTCCGTCGCGTTTTAAATTTGCTGTCTCGACGAAGAGAAAGGTGCAGACAGACGGAGAGAGAAAGAGAGAGAGAGAGAGAGAGAGAGAGAGAGAGAGAGAGAGAGAGAGAGAGAGAGAGAGAGAGATGGAGGGGACCACGTTTCAACTCGAAATCGCGATGAAGTGTCAGCCGGAAATAATGTTCTTGTATTATATACCTGGAGCTTGGTATACAGTCGCGAGATACGTGCCTACTTATATATATACATCGTAGATAACCAACTAGTGACCTGGAAAACTCTTTGGTCAACTTCCTAACCAAGGAAAATAGGTACACGGAGTTTATAAAAACATCGAGTTAAAAGAACGAACGATGTTATACCTGTGAACACAGCGAATACCACAATATCTCGGTATACTCTGATCTTCCCTTTTTCCGTTTTCTTTCTCTCCAGCCCTTCCAGCGAGTACTTCTCGTCGTGGAAATAGAGAATCTTTCCCTCTGTACTCAGATCTATTTCTTCTTCTTCTTCTTCTTCTTCTTCTTCGTCGTCTTCTTCTTCGTCGGTTTTTTTTTTGTTTTATACCACTGACCTGGATCAATGTTCCCCAGAGTTGGCTTCTCCGCTGTAATATGTATCTCGGAACGAACCGAACCCCCCTAACTATGTATTACGTTATACCTACGTGGGTATACGTATCGTATGTATGGCGATCCTTTAGCGAGCACATACTGAGCTCTATGTCTTTTACTCACCTGTAGAAGTATATATATACCAATCAAGTATTCACTAACCCCGACAGAGATTAGGAGGAAGCAGAAGAAGAAGAAGATGAAGATGAAGAGAAAGAAGGAGAAAAGGAAGACTCCGGCAATCGAGTTAACAAGATTGAATCGTTGAACGGGATAAATTTATTTATAACACGCATCCATCCCACATCCCTGTCTCCCGGGTATATAGATATTGTAGATAGAACCCATCCCGACTGATGGGGGTGCCGCGTTATCCCGAGGGAATTCTCCCCGCGCCGCGTTATAAAAGAAGTAACATATGGGGGTAGGAAAAAGATGTAACGCTATACAGCTAGATATACGGCATACACACGAGTGTCTAGGCGCCTACTTCGATCGCCGATTTTTTTCGAGAACGAGGAGGAGTCTGATCGCGGCCGCCATTCGGGAGATCTCCTTTTCCAGTTGATGTTCGCTCATTATTCTTGTTTGTTTTATTTTTCAGACATAAAAAAGTCAGCTTCAGACAAAGGTAACAGCGGAGGCGGGCTCGAGGGTACTAAAAAGTCGGCGGAAGGTGCGCCTAGCAAAGAAGAAGCTAAGGAAGGTGAAAGCGAGAAGGACAAGGACGAGGCTGCTACGAGGATACAAGCAGCTTTCCGAGGCCACCACGCAAGGAAGAGTATGAAAGAGCCGGACAGCGCTTCGAGGCAGCCGGAAACCCGGACTGACGCGGAACCAACCCAGGAGCAGCTGCTCGAGGAGTTCCGCGCCGACGACAAGGGTAACGAACCTTCATCCGTTTCCACTTCGATCCCGTTTTTCCGTTTTCGTTTTTCTTTTTATTCCATTGCGTTTTCCTTTTTTTCCGTCATTTTCAAACGGTGAGAGACTGAAGCGATTTTTACCAATCTGGCTTTTCTCACTTCCGGCCTCTCCCCGATATTTCACGGTTCGCGACGTGCTCGGGATCCAATAATTCAATGGGCGGGTGTGTGGTGATGTATATATACGTGTATAGGTTCAGGTATAATATATTTGAAAGTAAATCATATTTCGTTATACCTATGTCTATCCCACCCACCGCAACTTTGGCCCGGATTTGACGGAAATGAAACGCTATACACAGAATTCTGAATTACAGAGGTTTGGTAATAGAGTAAAAGACTCGGGAAGAAAAAAATATCGGCCCTCAGTTTCAAAGCTCGAATAAAATATGAACGCGTTAGCCGATCCTCTGATCTCTCCCTTTTCATCTGGTAACCAGCGAAAGGAATGGGCTTCCGTTTGGTCTTCCGGAATCGAAAAATTCTTCGCTGTTGGTCGGCATTGAATGGAAACCGGCGTTCAAAACAATCAGCTTTCAAAAATCTCTAATTTCGTTCAATTTCCAAACGTCTGAACGCAGCTATCCCACGTTCTTCGACAACTTATCACCCTGGGATACCCATGGAAGGACAATGATCACGTCCGAATCTGTCACCGCGTTCATACACACCTATGTACACTTTATCCGCGTTCCAACGCTCAAATGTACCCATTTTCTATTTTCTTTTTTCTTTTTCCTTTTTTTCTTTCCTCCCGCCTTTCGACGGAAACCATCATCGAGATTTCCGATGACCCTACTCATCCGTAAGCGATTCCCAGTGATTTCTAGTACGCGGGAATCGCTAAGGAACGAATCCAGACGCAACACTGGGGGATTTGCCCTCGGTGGAAATCCAAGGAAATCCGAGGAATTCGCGACAGAAAATGAACAGAAATCGTCAAAAATCATCTGCATTCCCGCGATATCTTTGTATTCGTATTCTAACGATTTTTCACGATTTCCTTGCGTTCTCTCATGGAATTTCTCGGCGATTCCTCGGCGAATATCCCCTCGGCCGTGCAGCACACCGGCGCATACTGTATAGACGTTCTACTGCCTCGCGCTTGCGATCGATTTTCTTCTCCTTTTTCCTCATTCTCTGTTTAATCGAGGACGGAATAGCGTGCAACAATATGCACACACACGTGTATATACATACCTATATCCCATGAATTGACGATCCGTCATTTTCTCAATTTTAATATTCCAATTTTCCATTAATATCTCAATAGAACTTTGCAACGCTGCAACCAAGATCCAGGCTTCGTTCCGCGGCCATATGTCGAGAAAAGAACAAGCGACTCCGTCGTCGGTTGTTAAACCGGTGGAAGAACTCGTCGAGAAGGCGGCGGAGAAATTCGACCAGAAGGTAAGACGATAGAAATTTGAATTTGCCGAGTAAATCTCACGGTATACGTAAATTTACTTTTTCCACATACATGTACATGGTCGACGTATCGTTCAATTTAAATACGTAGGTATTCGTATGTCCGCGCGAGTACGTACGTACGTACATACATTTTTTTTCTTCACTTTGAACAACTTCGCAAAGCGGGGGGACTGCAGTTCTCCGTTGGCTCACATAACATTATCAGCTGATTCGCATGCGAGTCACGCGGAGCTCGTCTTCTTTCTTGTCTCTTTCCTAATTTTTTCAAATTCTTATCCCGGTCCCTTCGCGTTTTAGGGATTTTTGTAGCCGCCTCCGTGCTTTCCTCGACGGGTTGACAAATGATGCTGCGAACTTATTGTACACAGTATATACACACCCTACATACATACACGATACTATATCAAGGCTGTGATAATTAAAGCTACGGCTCTGGCTGCCTGGAATAATTCCTCATTCACCTCTTCCGTCCCATAAAATACAAAATTCGTAATGAAAGCTTGCGGTATGTATATACGACTATGTATGCCATGTATGTATATACATACACAGAATACAGCTACAGCTCGAATCTCGATATTTCTCGATAAGCGATTTTTCAATCACGAGCGACAGTTCATCTTTCATCAATTAATCACACGCGCGCGCATCTCTGTACATATTCATCGTTGAATATATACCTACACTATATACTAGGACGCTTTATAGTTTATATCATACCAGAAGATAGGGAATTTCATTGTATTGGGTACCTATACATGTGTATACGTTATACGTGAAAGGAGTTAATGGCTCGAACGTAAGCTCCTGCTGTTGCCGCTTCTCTACAGCTCCACATGCCATTGGATAATATATATTTGAGTACAGTAGGTACGTAGTCAGCTACAGACGCGATTCCCAAACACATCTAGTTGCCGTGTGACTGTGTGTTCGTTTCGAGGTCCGTCGCACCTGTAGAGGCTGAACAATTCTAAAGCTCTGTTGTAGAAGAGGAAGAAGATAAAAGCCCCGAGAAATGGAAAATAACAATACAAACACGAATTCCCTGACAATTTTTCGTAAACTTCGGTCGCAAATTTCTCGTGCAAAATTTCTATACCTCCGATACAGTATGATTGGGTTATTGGGTTAAATGGTAAAGCATGTAGCCACACCGGTTCTACTTCTTAGATAGTATTTTAAATTGTGAGATCGAGAAAAGGTGGACACCCTGTACACGATGATACAGAAATCCGGGTTATCAAACTATTAGGAAAATATGTCAATATTGGCATCTATAGGGGAACGTGAAAACGAGGAGAAAATTCATGAAAGTTAACCTCGTGCTTTATCATACCTCGTGGATATAAGTATACGAGTAGCTCGAAACGTTTCACGGTAAGTCTGCATTGTTTGCAGAGTAATTCAAAGAGAGGTACTTTTTTTCTAGTTTCAAAAGAATCGCAACTGACGGATTCGCGATTGTACTACGCCGGTACGTACGTACCCACCTACCTTTTGTCTTCGTAAAGTGATGAAAGGTCGCGATCATAGTTCAGAATTGCGATAGCTGCGAGACGAGCGGTGCTTGAAAAATACCGCTAAAAAATCGGGTTCTTATTCCGAAGTTCTATTGGAAAGGATACCTAGCGCCTAGAGTGATTTTTTCCGTTGATCGCGTTATTTGTACCATCTTGCAACGGATAAAAGAGAATTGCGCAGATTCCTATAACCGCGATTCTCTGCGCGGTTGGGAATTCTATGAAAGTGATTTCGTTCTGGAGGAGATAATTTTTCAACTTCAGTAACTCCGTCTGTCTCCCATGACGCTCGTGACTCTCGCTCTTCTAATTCTAATCCTCGTTCATCTTCTTCTCGAGACTCTTATTACTACGGACAAGGAGCAGCGGGAGGTAGGTGTATTCTCGGATCAATGTCGACCAAAAAACCTGCAAATTCCCACCTCCACTTTCTCCTCCTTCCTCGTTTCCTTCCACTTCCCCTCCTGCTGCTTCTCCTCCTGAATTCTATTCTCTCTTTCCTCTTTTGACGAAGAAAATTCATCCCAACGCCAACGAGAACCACTTGCGAATCAGTCTGCCGACGGCCTCGTCAGCTTCTTCAGAAACTCTCGCGAAGTCCCGAAGTAAAACTCTCTTCTCAAGGATACCTATACAGGTACCTATACAGCTGATTCTGAGATAAAGGCGATGAAATTTCCAATTAGATAGATATTTCAGGTTGGGGCAGTTGGATGCTCGTCAATTAGAGATAACAATCTTTGAAGTTTGGCTGTCCTTCGTATCCGCGAGTTCGTTTTCTGTTCTTTTGTTATTGTTTTTGATATCTCGTTGGGTAGATATTGCGGAGAGCACGACATGCGAGCAAGTGAAACCTGCGGAGAAGATTCCGGCGTCTCTCTGTGCCTCATATCGAACCGGAGATCTGGCGTAATCGGACCGTTTTGCAAAATATCTCGCCTATTCTGAGGAATAATTTTCGCGGTACCTGCGTACTTATATCCGATCTGTTTTTTCGTCTTCAGAATAATTGTTGTCTCTGCTCGATAGCCCTTCGTTATCGCGGCCCTTCCATACTTTGCACTTCCTACAATTTGACTTGCGGAATCTCGGCCCGTCAATTCTTCGTCCCCTCGCAATCGTCGCCCTTCGGATTTACCCGGGCGCAAGACCATAACGACGAATCTCCAATCCGGCGCCCAACGTGGGGCCGTAAATTTTTGTCTAATTCCACCCCGCGGCGAACTTCGACCCCCCGGAACACTCGGTACATTTTCTTTGCAAAATCGTGAGAATTTGCATGATTTCCAGTTCAATTCGAAGCGCCGCGGGCGGCCGGGGGAGGGAGGGAGCGCGTAGATTCTCTTCACAACTCGTACGCGAGCAGCGCACTCATAATCAGGTATTACATATATTCCATACCTGAATTGAAATTTACGCGCGTTCGCCTATTTCCCTCGTTACTATACTATTTATATTAACCGCGCGTCCATATCATAACAGTAGGGCGGTGCGGCGGGGGGTGCGGATGCGGTCTACCTGTACTAAATATCTAGTAAATCAACCAAAGCTCAACGTCGTACATACATATACGTAACGTACGCACGTACGTACCTACGCTCGCGAATACATTGCGGTATGAGCCCAGCGGTAGAGGCTGGTGGGTACAGGCAGATATACTGTACGTGTATCCACGTACACATACATATCTAATGTTCATAATTCAACGCGCAAAGCACACACTCGGGGTTGCATAGCGGCTGCGAATCGGTATACGTAGGTATACATAGATATGTATATACATAGATCTCTTTCGTACATATTGCCGGCTATTGCATCTAGGTGTGTATCCATGCGTACGTGTACGTGTGTAATACGTGCGCCTATAAGCCGTACCCAGTAGGTCTACGTATTTTACGTAAGCCGCTCCACTAACTGGCTGCACCTCGAGGTAAAACAATGAACAGAACACAACGACGTGTTGTCTGCGCGCCCCCAGCTGAGTGCAGAGAGATGAGAAGAGAAGGGGTGCGGAGTGGTGAGGAGAGGAGAGGTGAGGAGGGGGATATTGATTTTAACGTCACTCGTCTTTGTTCCAAGACTCAAACAACGCGCTCTAAAGTCCCTCGTCTATTGTTTTGAACACGTAACAACAACCTGTGTCAATCAAAAGTATACTAGAGAAGGGCTGACGATTTGAGTAAATAATATTAACTCTCGCTCTTGGTAGGTATGTACATTTCTTTTCGTTCCTTTATTTCCTCCCCCATTCGTTTCTCTGTTATAGATTTGTCGGATTGTGGTGTTTTTCTAGTTCACCTTTCGAATCAATTTTCATTCCTCGCGCGACGTGCCGAAGAGTTAGATCGACGGCATTTCAATCACGTAATTGCGGGTCGAATTGTGTATGGAAATCATGGAGGGTAGGTTTCGTCCGGGTGATGATATCGATCGTTGAATAGTATATTGAAAGTACGTATGTATGTACATACGTACGTACGCAGCTCTAAGAATATTCGAATATTTGAAACCGATATTGTACCCGCCTAGAAGGCGTTCGGTTATTTCAACAGTATCAGCATTTAATTTGATTCCGTTCCGTTCCGTTCGATTTGATTTTGAATGAAAAAAAATCTCGACACGAGGAACGAGTAACGCAGACGCGCTCGTGGGAATCGCGACACGACGACGGCCACGACGCGACGGCGCGGTGCGGCGACTTGCCCCTCCGACGTTCTCTTGCTCTCGTTATAGGTTTCCGATTCCTGCACATTTTCATTTTTCATACTTTACTATTTTTAGTTTTCAAAAATCTGTTCCACCGGTGTCGCTGATATTCCGGAATAAACGAAAAACAAATACGAATAATTGGAAACAATTTTCTCCGGTCGGTTGCGTCCGATCCCCCGCGATCTCGCGATCAGATTAATTTCATCCGGTTTCACTGAACGATCAATCGATCGATCCTACGTAGGTATGCGTACCACAATGATATTCCCGTGTCAATTCGTACCCTGTGAGATAAAAAACGGTGATATTCTATTCGGGACAAATTATATGAACAAAATTGTGCCTCTGTATAATCTGTATACGCGTACAGGTATAAGTATGTGGGAACCGTCGAAAACGGATATCGTCGTCCCCGTATACCGCGTCGATCACGAGTGTACTAAATATCCTAATATTTTTTCCCGTATATCGTGGACCCGGAGTATAATGGCCATAATACCAGACGCTAAATATACCGCGAGACATGGCCGAAGTACGAAACGGGGAAAAAAAATACATTTGCCACCGCAGGGCGCACATATCGGTCACCAGGTGGATAGGTATGCCTGTATATAGATAATATACACCGCACGTTCTTGTCAGGTATGAAAATTATCATTTTTAGTACAGCAATGATCAATTTTCGTATACTAAATTCGTATAGAAAGAATACATGCGCGAAATAGTATAGTTTTAAGGTAAAAATGATCATCGAAGAAGCAGAAGAAACGAAAGATATAGCAATGAAACCCGGGGATTCGATTCTCCCGTGATCGTTCCGACCAACGATCTGATGATTGTCAAACCGCAGGTCCCAGGTCTCGAGTTATATCTGCTCAGTTTCTGTAACCGAATAAAATATTCCATATATATATATATATACATACATACACTATACGTATGCATGTGCGATATGTACACCTTGTATACGTACGTACTGCCGCACGCGTCGTCGTCTGCTGCTCATTCCTGCGTACGTACTATACGTACCTGTTTAATTAATGCCAGGGTAGTCGGTCGCGGGGTGGGGGCGGGAGGGAAGCTACGGGGGTCAGAAAAGGTGAGCGCTCTCTCGGAGTCCGGGGTGAGTTCCGGCGACTGGAGATCGATAATTTCAGCACAACGCGCGGTGGCTATTATTAGCAACTTTGACATATTACGTAGCCGTATATAATATACATACGGTGGACCTGTGTGTAAGCTACGCCTATGTATCCGGGCGACGTACAGGAGGTGTGCATACGTACGCTGCACATCTAGATCTGTCTTTGTACGTACGTACGTACATGCATACCTATATATATATATATATGTATATTCATCGGGAGATGATAACATAGAAGATATTTGATCGTAGGAACTCGTTGTCTCTTCGCCCTATTTACCGAACGATTTCTGCGGGACTGGTTCCCGCAGAAATCGAGACGATGAAGAATTAACAGCAATTCACCGATACGATTTAATAAATTGGACAATTTTTCTCTACAACCGCGGAGATGCTAACGTACGATATCGCGTTAGATCGTTCGTATTTTTTTCCATACTTTTATATCGGAAATACTGTATTATATATATACATATTAGGCCGGATAGGGTCAATCTTCCGCCGTACGGGAGGACTAGAGAGAGGGGATTCAATTTTGCTCAGGATAAAGACGCGTCGGTGAGTTATGCGTCACAAGAATTTCCCAGGTATAATTTAAGATACGTACGCGATCACGCGCATACCTCACTTACAGTGTGCCCCTGTATACCCCATTCTGAGGGATACCTGTGGTACGGGGGCATGAATAAACGAGAGCGCGGATAAGCCCCTCGTATGAAAAGTCACCCTCTATATTACGTACATAATTTATATAACGATACCTCCGCGTGCAGATATTCGAATATGCGGAGCGAAGTGCTTCGGATATTTTACTCGCTCGGGTCTACACACGGCATAGGTTCTTCTATACCTATATGCATGTAACGTAGTATGTAGTATGTGTAGCTAGATACGACCTTTCAAGAACGATTCGGGTATGAAGGCTTAACAACGATCGGTATAAAATTGTGATACCTAAGCTCCGAGGCTGCAATGGCCGCGGGGATTACTTAATTGCGCGCGGGTATACTACGTTACAGAACTGTGTGTATATATGTATATATAGGTATATGTAATGCAGCTGAGAGAAAAATAAGATACAGCCAAAAAGAAGATTGCGCACAGAAACGGACGCACGTAGGTATATACATATATACAGAGGGGAAGACTGAAACCGAGGTACAACCCACTTGTACAAAAAATCGGTAAAAGCAGATCGAGGAGGAGGAGGAGGAGGGTTAGGTCCGACTCTGCGTTGAGTAGAGGATAGGATGTTGCGGGTAAAAAACCAGCCCGCGGCGAGAAAACTCCTGGGAGTGGAAAAGCACGCAAAAAGTTCTTTTTCGACCCGTGCATGTTGAATAATCGCGTTCTTTTTTTCTATGGTCTGCGGAGAGACAAATGGTCAACGTTTTCTGTTCGTTTGCTTATCTTTTATCCCAGCCTGACTCGAAAGGAACCCTCAGTCCCGTCAGATAGGTATGTACTACATACCTACGGTCCGAAGCATAATCATTTTTTCAAGCCCGTTTCGTATATCTTCGTACATTAATTTCGCAAGAGATCGGAAATCGGTTGAAATCGTGAAATTAATTTGAAATCGATGAGATCGGTGAAAGTTTTTGCGCGTCGGAATCGCTTGAAATGAGAAAAAACTAGGAAAATTTCGGATGATTTAGACGAAGATCGGTGGAAGGTATTGACGGAAATCTAGGTGACGTCATCCGCACACTAGGTATAGGTGTAACGCTGTGCAATAATGTGTAAAATGAAAAACTTTCGAAAGTCTGCTCAAACGTAGCAAAATCTATATCATAAACGCGATTTTATGATTTTTCTCGATTCTTCTCTACGTGTGATTTCATTTTTGTTGAATGAGTCGTGGAACCGCGAGGAACCCGAAGAAAAGAAAAAAAAAAGGGGGAAAAACACTGACCTCAGCCGTAGGAAAAACGAGATAGGAACGAAATTTCAGTTGAAATTTTTTATATATTCACGGATGACAAACTTTGAAAGAGTCGGCGAAAATTGGATATACCTACTTTTCAAAGTTTGTCTGGAGGAAGAAGAGGGTAGAAAAAGAGAAGAAAAGTCACAGGAAAGTGAACTTTTCAGATATATACAGTTATTAGTAGGGTGGTTCTTGAAAGCCGGGAATAATGTTTCCTGCATTTTTACTCGTCGCATAATTCCGACACGTTCTCTGTCCAGGAGAAATGCTACAGTAGTTTTTTCGGATTTTCAAAATAATTTTAGGGGTCCCTCCCGCCTATTGGAATAACGCGTGTCTAATGGTATGAATGTGTAGAGCTGTTCGGTAATTCGGTATACCGAAATTCTTTCGGTCATCTTCTCCTCTAACGCTCCGGGACTGCAGGCATCCGCTGCTGCGGAAACCGATACCGAAATACCGTCGCAATAAATTTCGTTATCCGAATCTAATATTAGCTTTAGGTACATTAATTTTTTTTCGACGAGCCCGCCGATTTCTTACAGAAATATCGGTATTTCGATATATACCGATTGATCGTTATTTCGGTATTTACCGGCTGAACGGTATTTCGGTGAACACAAAATACCGAATCAAGAGTCCGCACGGAAGCTCGGTATCAAATTTCCAATACCGAACAGCTCTGTTATCGAGTGTTCGAACCTCGATATTACTGCGCAAGAAAAACTTAGAGCGTAGCGGAATACACTTTCCGAAAATTATGAATCCTCTACGTCCAGCTATGGCATCGGTAATTTTCTATAAAATCTCACGCCATAGATGTCGCGATGGACATATCCAAAAACGTAGATTCAACCGGGGTTTTTACATATTATGTGTAATATGAGAATATCGAATCGCCAAATAGAGATTTGGGAAAAACTCTTTGTTCGGAGAAAGAGGAGGCAAAACACGAAGAAAAACCCGGGTAAAAAATTGAATTATTGCAAATTATTCTGCAGCAAACTCGACCGAAGAGTTTTCTAACAATTATAGTACCACGTTATAAGCTTATACATATATGTATATGATTTTTCAAGTGCTCCCAACGCGAGCATACATACAGATATATGACCTCAGCATTATGTATGTGCAGGCTACCAGGTCAGATTCCGCTCTCGGGATTTTTCCGGGTGGTTGCATGCTCGCCTATCCTCGAGTGGAATAAATTCTTTGATCCTCAGCATAATTTTCAATTTTCAATTTTCAATTTTCAATCTTCAACATCGACCCACTGATTCTCTCTCTCTCTCTCTCTTCATATTGTCGATATAAATATATACACATAGAAGTAAATACAAACTGGACAAACGTTAGATACACACATACATATACATACATACCTCCTTAAGGAATATGTAGATCGCATGTATGTCCGTAGATACGTATCTTTACATAACGTACCAC
The DNA here is from genome assembly GCA_963170745.1 of Phymatocera aterrima. Taxonomy (NCBI): domain Eukaryota; kingdom Metazoa; phylum Arthropoda; class Insecta; order Hymenoptera; family Tenthredinidae; genus Phymatocera; species Phymatocera aterrima. The sequence continues at coordinate 4,518,728 of OY720670.1, forward strand.
CTACCTCAAAGTACTTTGGTATACACGTGGTCGTCGTCGTACGGTCTTTGCATCTCGTTATCAGCACAGCCTTGCGACTAATTATTCCGTAGTCCTTTGGTTACGTAATTAGGTATGAGAATAGACTAGGACCTAGATTATATATTTATGCACAAGTGCAAGCATCGCCCTCAATCCCTGGGGAGGGACACGTATTGAATATTCGCATGCGACGAAAAGCAAATCAGCGATAAATTGGATGAAAAATGAACAAAACAAAAAAAAACTGAAATCACAGGCTAAGGCTGCAGGTCGGTTGATATGCTTTCTCTTCTCAATAAAGAATAAGAAAAAGTATCTGATGGCCTTTAATTTCATCAAACAGTATTTGAAGACTGAATTGGTGTAGTACATAAGTTTCCGAATAAAGTCAATTTGATGATGATGTACAGCGCGGATCGAAAACCGACTGAAATCGCACCGCTCCATATCTTCTTGTGAAATTGCAGGCTGCAACAGTATATGAAAACCAGCAAAAACTTCCTGTTCATCCTTCTTTGAGGAAAAGAAAATTATCGAACTAAAACTTCCTCTTTTGTAGTGCTCTAGACTGAGAAGGGCCCTCAAAATGTACAGAATTGCCGTTTCGAAAGCGAGAATGGTAAATTTTTGCAAACGACACGATCGACTTTGACGAGACTTTGAGAATTCGTTGAGTACGATGGCAGAAAATGGCTGAGTATTTTATACTGTTTCAAAACGTCGACCAGATTTGATGAAAAATAGATATTTCCTGTGTTAGCTAGGTTAGATTGCCAGCGGGGACTCCGAAGCCCGATTCCCCGTGAAGCAACGAAATGTCGAAAAATAATATGATCAGCTGTTTCGATCAGGAGTCCGTGAATTTTTCGCCATTCGTTGCGTTGCGGTTGAACGAATGTTTCATTTATTTTTCCATCAATTTTCTTGCTTTTCTTTTTCCAAAATCCTGAACTTCGTCGCATCTAGATATATAATATATTGAAAATAAATTAGCGTTTTCTCGTGGCTGCATATACTATACTATATATATATATTGTTTAAAAAAACTTCGATTCTAATTCATTTCTTTTTCTTCTCGTTGCTTGTTCCAAGGTGAATGACGCCTTGAACGAATTGGAAAGCATCGATCTGACCGATCCGGACTTGCACAAGGCGGCAACTAAAATTCAGGCAAGTTTCCGCGGACACAAAGTTCGCCAGGACGTTCCATCGGCAGGTAATACTGCCACTGAGGCCAGCAAGTAGATACGCGGATAGAGCATACAGCTATGTATACACACGTATACACGTAGTATTTATTTGAGTACTACGATGTATCCTTGATCTACCTGTAATAGTGACGGTCATTTTTTTGTTTACTCTCTTTTGTTTCTCTCTTTTCTCTTTCTTCTGACAAGGAAAGAAATCTGTAAATGTATGTATGTACTACCTATATTATTATTATCCACCTGATATCTCGCCGCAGTGGTAGATATATTCGAGTTGCAAAACTTCAAGGGATGAATAAAATACGGTACAGTCAGTATATTATAAACGGAGATATTGTTATCGGGATTGAAATGAAAATGGAAATGGAGATTGTGATTGATATATGCATCTTCTTCTGATCTGATCTTCAGAGAAGAATATACCTAGTATGTATGTACATAAAACAACGAGCTATCTATATACCTATGTACGCATTTTTCTGAAACGTTCACGTAAAATAAATGAATAAATGAATGAATAAATAAATAAATAAATAAATAAGATGAATTCTTTCTCTTTCTCCGATGATTTTCAAAAACCGCGGCATTTTATGATCATATACGAAGATGAAAATATCGAAAATAAAATTCAGATAGTTGTCTGAACCGGAATGGTGTACAAAATGATTGTTAGGATTTTTTTAATTTTTTTCTTTTTTTCTTCTTTCTCTCAAATTCCGCTCACTGTCCGTGATACAATATATTATAGTTACAATACTGCCGATAACTATAATTTCTTCATACCAATAATGTAAATGATTTGAGAAAAAAATCTTCAAGAAGAGAAAACAAAATGAACTTAAAAAACAAAGAATATTATTGTAATTACATACCTATACGATTGTTAATAAAAACGTGCAGAGGGATGAAGAAATGAAAGACACGCGGTATAATATTGTACACACACACACATATATATATATATATAATATATATATAAAGAAAAGGCGCGTAATATAATGATATATATATATATGTATACATATATATGTAAACATATAGATTCGGTAAAATATTATACCTCAATCCCGTATAGATACATATATATATAATTATATATATAATATCTATATATACTTGTATGCAGAATATAACATTTTTGTAGTTACTCTTCGTTATCATTATCATTATTGTTATTATTATTATTATTGTTGTTGTTGTTGATGTTATTATTATTGTTATAATTACAGAATATAATAAAAATATTGATGATAATGAAAATAATAATGATAATAACAACAATAATGCCAATTAATGCTAAATTACGGAACCAGAAAGAAAAAGAAAAAAACATGAGAGGAATACAAAAAAGTACGAAGAATCAAATTTAAAAGAAAAAGGAAAGAAAAAATCGATATAGCGTCAATTCGAGACTCTCGTATTTTACAAATTAATAATAATAATAATAATAATAGTAATCATAATATTAACAATAACATGAATAAAAATATGGCTGAAGCAAAAGCATTCTTATACATAGGCATAATGTATAGGATATACGTAATATATATAATGATAATTGACAAATATAATATACAAATACATAATTCTGCAAATTGAATGACTCGCGTTATCGAGATTTTCCGTATATAAGATGATGATAAGAAGTGAAATGAAGAATCAATGAAATAAGTAAAAATGAATAAAATAACAAAATAATTGAAGAAAATGAAATAAAATGAATTGAAAACGCGTACAAATAACGAAAAAGAAAGACATCGGTCGTTGTGTCGCGATGTCGCGTTGAATGATTAAAATTTTTTTTTCAAATTGCGAAAACGGAAGAAAATAAAAACGAACGGGTTAACATATATAGTAACTGTAAAATATTTTTTACTCGCGGATACTATTTTTACCTGTATACTCGACGTACTGTGTTATACATACTTACGGCCACTGGATATGAATAGTAAGGTATGTGTATACAATTATACTTGCGGTTGATTCGCGGATTTGCGGTTTAGATTTCTCTGTTTTTTGATAAATCAACTTCGTTTGAGCACCACTGAACTTCAAGCGCCAGTTGCGCGACGGTTAAGGGAAGCTACCGCATGATATGTTCTGCTCTATGTACCCGATGACGGTAATTGATCGGTATAATCATTATAATCATTACACCCAACCTAAATAATTCGACGAACAATTGGCAATTCGTTGTTCTCTCGAATTAATATGAAGATTTGTTGTTCATCGGTGTATTTTGTAGACGCAATAACTATTTCGCGTCATATTTATCATTTATTATGCAACAATTGATTCCGACGATGAAACATCGATCGTGAAATGATAATATTCAATTTGCCGAACTAAAAATCACGAGGTTAGGTGTCGGTCGCGATATTCAATCGGGCATGGAGAGCATACCAATCGGCCGCTGCGTTCAGTGGTGCTCAAAATAAGGTATTAAATGAAAAAACAACATGGATATCGGTCCTCGCCGAATCGTTCACAGTTGGTGTACAATGCCTACCACCTCCCGGTGATCGGAGATAGATACCTACTTCACTTATACAGGGCCACTAATTATTATTATTATACCCATATACAGGAATTATTTACGTTACATGTATACGGTGTAATCAATTTATATAATATAATGCATTACACAACATTGCAAAAGTTCTCACCGAATATTACATATATACCTATATTGCCATATTATATACCTATACCTGTTGTGCTTGAACACTTATACATATACTATACATGAATTATTATGAACAATATAATAACAAAAGCAAAATGAAAGAAACCGGGGGAAGAAAAGATAAGTAGCAAAAAAAAGAACAAGACAGAAACCGAAACTATACACGTTTATATTAATATATACCTGTAGGTGAATATAGGTATACCTATGTACGAAGATAACAAATTTACATACCTTGCAATTAAATTATAATATAATATACAGGTATGATAATAATGATCATTATCATTATATTATTATTATAAAGTATACACTATAACGATGAATATTATATAACCGGCAACATTTGATAATCATTGATTGAAAGTTGTAAAATTATTTCCCTATATACAATATTAGATATATTACTATATAGTATACCTATGCCTACCATTTTACACTATGTATGTATTTATATATACACTGAAATTGGAACTATATATACAGTTTCGTTGTATACACAATTTTATTATATTACAATATTAACATCGTACGTCATATATGATGTAATATTAAACTATACACACCAAGATGATAAATAATGTACGTACTATGAAGAAAAATTACAATTGATACCCATCTACATACAAAATATTAATAATATCAATAATGATAATAATAATAATAATAATAATGATAATCGATTATATACTAATGTATTGATTAGTAAGAAAAATTACCTACCTACACTTCATTCATGCATTTAACCGATTGAAATACAGTTTATTATGTATTTATCGATTGATATACATATACATATAGTATATAAATATATCCATCAACTATCCACATGCTCTATATATTTTATTTGTCATTAATATTCTATTTTCTATATGCCCGTAATGAATAAATGATAATGTGATTAATTAATCTCCAATCAATCGATTATTATTTTATTGATAGTTAACGTAGAACAGTTTTTTCGTTTGTGGCGTCCATTTTATTATATTATATACAAATAGGTATATCGATATTACATAGGTATGTATTTTTTCGCTTTCAACACCGATGAAACTTTGTTAAGGTATAATAAATAATTACCAACTATATAACTTATACTGCATATTTTATAATTTTAACGAGGAAAAATTTCAGGCAGTAGATAGTTATGTCAATAATAATAATAATAATAATAATAATAATAATGATAATGCTAATAACAATAATAATTATTATATACTATTACCTTCGTATGATTATTGACCATTATCATTTTAATTACATAATACATTATATTATAGTATAATTGTTTGTTTCCAATCGTTGTGAACGCACCTATAACAATAATGGATTGAATATTTAAATGTTGTTTTTAGCGGGCCTAAAAACTTAGATTCTTTAATTAAATCGAGTACTTATGATGCGGTCTGTAATTCATTAATTTATTTGAGTAATGAGACCGAGAATTGAGAATTGTTATAATTTTATGCTATTTAATGTAACAGGTCCGCTTACATGATGAACCCAATCATTTATTATCACAAATAGAATCGCGTATTTTCAAACGGAGAAATACATTCTCAAGCGAGAACGTTGGGTACACATGTGTATAAAAAATGATTTGTTTATAATTATTGATTATCGTTGAATTTATTGCTAATCGATCATATTTGTTCCGTACGTTCATCAATTGTTTCCAAATATCTTTTCCAAATTTTCTCATTGTTCATTCGCGGTGTAAGAGGAGAATTATTTTTAGAGTGTTGTTTCAACTTTCTGCAGTAACGATTTTTTCATTTGGTTTTCAAATTATGTTGACTAGTGGAAAGTCAGAATGGAAATGAATTTTTTAAAAGACGTCGGTTCATCTGGGAATCGAGAAACGAAGAAAAATTGATTACAGGTATTTCAGATGTTTTGGAAATTTGAAATTGAAGAGAAAATAAAATTTGTAGTAAAATATTAACACATATGTATAGTTATAATAAAGATATAATATATTACAAATCTGGCTCAGTCAAAATTTATGTTATAATATAGCTATTTAAAATTAAATCTCTGTAGTGTTTATTGCAACAGTAATCGAAAACGGTAAGAAATAAAAATGAATGCATAATTGCACAAATAATTAAAAAATAATTTTATAATCCTGCTAAGACGGGATTAAGAAACTAAACAAAAAAAAATAACAAATAAACAAATGGACAAAAAATAAAGAAAGATAGGTACCATTAAAGAGAAATTATTATAAATTTGTATCTTTCTGTTCTTGATTTTTTTTATTCCCACAAAATTGAGACAAATGATAAGTACCTTCATGTCCGTGCTTGCAGTAGAGAGTAAGCATAGGTCCCAATGAATGATTGTATTATCTTGTGTAATTAACCGATGATCACATAATTAATTATATAACTATAACTTGTATGAGTTGCGGTTAATTACCAACGATATAATACCATTGTGTATAGGTAACCGAACGTATAGTATGCCTGTATACCTAATTATATGATACAAATAGAGAATTGAGGATACGCAGATTTTCTGATAACGAAACTTCATTTGTTCGTACTGTATCGTTGACTGCAGATCACTGAAGAAAATTTCGGTAAGGGCTAACCGATGGGAAAATTTTTAAACGGGGTGAGCATCAGGAGATAGCGACAATTTCTGTGATGGTCTTTTTTCCTCAAATTCCGCCGATAAAACAGAAATCGTTGATATCTCCGAGCCCACGTATGTACGTACACCAGCTACTTTGACGCCTTGTCTGGCAAAATTTTCCCCGTTAAGCGGCTAGCCGTCTCAAATGTTTTTCAGTCATCGACACATCTTACTATGTATAGTTTTTAATTAAATTCATTATTATTTTCACGCAATAACGTAATACATATATATTTAATATAAAGTTTCAACATTATTTTGGAACCGCAATGCACCTGGTGCTCTATACTTATATTAATCTATAATTATATTAAAACGGTAAGAGTTAATGATATATCTGAAACCTACCCACCTAATTATTGTTGCTAGTATGATTATATCATACCAATACTATCATTTAATCGGGCAGTCTGTACCTCTACCTATACCTATAATTATACCTACATAATAATGTATGTGCAACCTATTTATTTAAAATAAATGCATATTGAAACGTATTTCTCGTCTCTCAATATCTCACATCATCATATTCTCCGAACAGAATAAAAGTGGTTTATTACGATTCAAAAATATCCCGCCGGGAGTTTCAGTCTCTGGCCACAAGATGGCCGACAAGTCTGAAGTTTGAATCGATAGTATGAGACACGAGGCGTGCGTCTTGCATTCTACATTTTCTATGTTCGTTATCCGCACGATGTTTGGCATGTTTATATGTTTATCTCGTTTACGTCTAGTCTCAAGCTCGACGTGCGTCGATATTTGAGTCAGAATAATAAAAACGGAGCTTGCTCCTCAAGTTTTTCTTCTATAGTTTGTTAATTGCGCTCAATATTGCGACATGGGAAAACGATACTACTGCGATTACTGCGACAGATCATTCAAAGACGATACCGAAGCGAGGAAAAAACATTTGACTAGTTTACAACACGCGAGAAATCGAGCCGAACATTACGACAGATTCAAAGGTGCGCGCGATACTTGCTTAATTAATAATTAATTAATTAATTCATTCATTTATTTATCGTCATTTCGAGCTATGGAAAATCGATTTGAGCTCCAGCATTTCTGTGCTATCAAATAATAACAATAATCAATTACAATTCTATCGATTTTCAGATCCGGAAACAATCTTGAAAGAAGAAACCGCAAAAACTCCGTGCAAAAGGTTCATGACTCATGGAGATTGCGCCTTTGGTACTGGATGCAGGTTTTCTCATTATACGCCACACATGATTTGGGAACTGGAGCAATGCGGTATAGAATAATAACGATAATGATAACTGATTGAACATCGATATGATATATAATTGTAACGATATTAATTGAACACATGAATTTTGTGTTTCAGTTTTTATGCAAAGTCGTAATAATTCAGGACGTGACGCGAACATCGTGACATCGTCGTTTCCACGTTCGTCTGAAGTGATAAAAGAATTCTTCGAAAATGCGAACGGCGATGGATATTCGGTTGAAAGAAATAACCATCCGGATTGGAACTTGCCGATCGAACTTCAAAATTATTCTAATCTACCGCCGTCGTTGTGGCCGATAAATCCGCACGATATTACAGATTCGAATTTCGGTCGATGGGGAAAATAGACTGTACACACATAATTTGACGGTAAACGCTATTTATACTTCGAAATATTCCCAATGCATTACTTCATTTGAAATAGATGTACAAAATACAAAGAGAATTATAAAAATCTTCTACTATCCATATACAATATACGTATATGCTGTGTGCTTGGCGAGATAATATTCTCATTCTTCAATTGTTCGCGTGGTTTTCCAACACGTCGTTGTCAAGGAGAAACGTTCGGCCTCGAATCGGTCAGATATTTTCTCGCCAGGACATACTCGAGATTGTAGTATAATAGTCTATCTAAGAATTAAAAAGCGATTTGCAATATCTATCAAACGGGAGGAAGACGTATGTGTATTGGTGGTTCAACCAGCGCGCGACTTCTAGCGGAAACTTTCGAATTATTTTGATCGCGAGTTCGGTAAAGTTCGGCAATTTCCGAACGGCCATCTGCCTCTTCTTGCCCCTCGGCACGCGAGCATTCAGTCGTCGCCCGGCGCCGGGTATGCGTACGTACAGACAACATAATCAAACTTTGTGAATCAGGGGAGTCTGGCTGCCGTGTAGAAATTACAAACTGTGGGTAGTGAAGTTATTCAAGAAGGAAACGTGCCAATTCCTACCGTTGTATCAAACCTTTGCCTCAACCTTCGCCTTTCATTATCCTCTTCACATTGTAGACTAATCCGTTTCATTCGTATTAAAGCCATAAACAAACGATTATCGCAGTGCGCCTACGACTACAACGCGGCGGCAGCACGAGCACGAAATGAATTAATAACAAACGTCTAAAGAAACGGAGCAAACTCGCAACAAGAAAAAAGTGCTTCATAATAATCTATCACTCATGTGTATTGATAACGAAAATCATCTAAGGGGTACGCGCGATACCCCGATAAAAAAAATCCGGCGAACATACCACACCGGAACAATATTATTCAATATACCCAACTAACAATATAAAGTGACTGATAATCGAGATCTACGCGTGTTTGTTTTTCTCCACTGTCTTTCTCTCACTTTTCGAACTCGCGGGTGCACCGAAGAACGCGGCACGGGGAAGAGGCAGATTGGATTTTTCATCGACAACTGCAGCACGCTCAGAGGTACACGCAATCGCATATTTCGGTAAGTCGAATCAAAGAACTCTTCGCCTATTGTAATCGAACGATTTTCGCGCGTGGGGAGAAGAAAAAAACAAAAACTGTAGCGATATAAAAACAAAGCGGGAAAATGTTGACGGATAGGTTAAGGTTGAGGCGAGTTTGAGTTCATCTCCGTGAGGCAAGTTGTAAACAAATTTTACTCTTGGCAGCCGGTCAAATACGCGTGCAATGTGTAACACCGTTCGCTGTTTTTCAATCATTCGACTCAATTTCTAACCAGAGTTTTATAATACGAATGAGCTTCATAACACGTATAGGAGCTAGGTATACTCTACGAGACAGATTTTCTATTTCCGAACAGCTGCGGAGTCTACTACGCTTTACCAGTAGTAGCGCAGCGGCAACGGCAACGGCAACGGAAGGACAATGCACCGTCGCTCGACAGCTAGTGCTATGTGCGAGTCTCTCTCGTCCGTCTCTCCCTGCATCTGCACTATGCAGCGCAGCTCGAGAGAGCCTCGTTATTCTTCCGTTGTATTGAATCCGTTCCGAACCCAGCGCGTTGTTTGAGGTTAACGATATTCGCGCACACTCCCAGAACGCGAGCCTTTCAGTTTCGATTGATGAGAATCTTTTCACTTTTCACTAATTGTTTGTTCACTTCTTTTGTTTGCTTCTGTTACATCGCAAAGTAAACTTTCCCGGATTAGGGATAAGGGGATAATGGGATAATAAATATAATACGATACATAACTGATGGAAAGATCGTGACTGGCTACAAGAAACAAAGAAACGAGAAACAATTTATCTCCGATTTCTCGTCACCGGTAATCGTCTCGGAAATCGTGCATTCGTATACCACAAACATACACGTCTTAAAATGATGGAATGATCAAGCCCACTGAATTTCCAGAAAGAATTCTAAATCGGCTTATTATACGGTCGGTCCTAACATTTCGGCTTATAAAACGCTTTATACTGTAGCAACTAGTAGCTCCATGCGTACAGCCGTGTATACTATTTTTTTCGGATTATTATCAAACATAAACCCGTGAGAAAGGAATAGCGAGCGAGAGAGAGAGAGAGAAAAAAGAGAAAAGAGAAAAGAGAAAAGATCTCCTGCCATTTATTTTATTTCTTTGGCTTATACTGTCATCTCCCTTATACAGACTTCCGCGGCATCTTGTATCTCAGGTATACCTATAATTTGCCTAGCTAGAGTAAGCATATAGGTATGTATGTACTCAAAATTTATAAATTGAAGTAAAAAAATAGAGAACAAAAAAACCAATTTCTTTCTCCTTTATTTATCAATCGGACGGCATCTTAATCTTTTCTGTTCCCGGTAGCATTACGGATGGCTCCGCTGTGACGCGCTCAACACAATTATATTGTATGCCACACACTGCGCCACGTGTATGTACCTGATATGCGTAAAGCATGCGTATGCACACCGCTTTTTCGCCGTTCGCAATTCGCATACATACGTCTGCACGCATGCACACATACGTATAAATTGCGCTGCAGATTATATAGATATATACATACATGTATATATGGCATAATTTTTATCTTATCAATTTCGGCGGCACTGTGCTCATTGACCCGAAACTCGTCACGTGGTGGCGGTTATCGAGTTAGGTATTATACTGTAATTTTCGCCGTTCCGCGCTAAGTTTTTCAGTTTTCTTCTCTCTCTTTTCTTCCATTTTTCGTTTTTTTCTCGTTCTACGTTAGGTTATTATAACATGCGTTTTCTCAGTCGAGAGGTTTTTACTTGACGGTCCGGTGAGTTTTTGTTCTCTTTCAGCTTTGGTTCGTCACTGTAAATATATACATGTGTACATATAGTTGGCATAATGAATTCAGCAGGTTTTTGCATTATACGCACCTAGCAGCTATGTTGCACGTATATATATACAGTAACTTGTATTATCTTATACAGCTGTAATGTGGAATTGTGCGACACGTATATGTATATACATACATACCAATCTCGAGTAGTGCTCACTTCTGCTCGACTCGCAGAGAGTTATAGCAGAAGCGGCAGCAACAGTTCCACACCATCACAGTATAATACACATAACCAAGCAGCGTGTACAACGTACATGTACACATGTACCTATGTATCAGAGATCGTTAAGGCCGAAGCGTTAAAAACAAGCCATAGCAATTTAGAATAATTTATTTTGATTGTCTTTATACGGGCGCGTATTACGTCATAGAAATTGTATATCTCTGATCATCGCGCAGCCTTCTTCTTGTCGTCGCCCATCTACAGTCTATATACATCGCATCATACACTGTCGTTCTTGTCGTAGCTATATTTATATATGCATATATATATATATATATATATTTATGTACCTGTATAATTATCAATGCAAAATCTACTACCTATACCTCGTACTAAAAAACTTCATTTGGTTAGCATATTCCATTCGTATTATAGTTATGCGTACGAGATAACCTGTAAAAAGCGCGGGGATTAGAGATTTTCTGATCGCGCGCGCGAGCACGCGGATTTATAAGCTTGCGAGAGATCTAATGGGCGGACCACTGTTTCGAATGGAATTGAAAATCTTGGCCTCCTTGAATTTCAAATCTCGCGTATATTCGTCTCTGAAGTTTGTCTAGACACAAAATTCGAAATCAAACGTATAACGCGGCCTCACGTTGGGTTCGAAAAAGAGAGAGAGACAATTTGTCGGACGGTGAGATTTCGCATGCTGCAAGATCTCGCATGATCGAATACGAACATGCAGAGAGCCGATGGACTTTTGTGCGCAGTAGGTATATAGGTACATACATGCGGCGATGAATGAAAATAATAATGTTTCCGAGCAATCTGATGCAGTAAGTATGTATAGGTCTATAATATTGCGTTCTCTTCTGATGTACAGTTTACAAATTGGAATCAATTGAAATCAATCAATACAATATTATGCGTATACATATAGATATATATATATACATACATTATATACATTATGAATATATATATGTATATATATATGCAGCATTAAAGTTCTGGAGTGTGCTGCGAGACGCGGTCAATTAAATAGATCGTAAATTCTCACATTAATATCAATATTAGTATATAAGAGACCGCTTGACGAGATATATACGCAACACATGTATACCTAATGCAAATGTTTTTTCGCGTCACTGTACTTCTTCTTCTTCTTCTTTTTCTTCTTCTGCCGCTGCTGCTGTTGCACAGAGCCGCGCTCTTGAGATCCTTGAGACCGCATATATTCCATCTACTATGCAGGGGGCCCTGTAACCCCCGCATTATTATTATATCGACCGCGAGAACATTATTACATGTATACCTCGCCGCTATACCGGTTGTTAATATACAGTTTTCAAGACTCGCGCGTTTCTCTCCTTCCCTGCAACGGGTTTTGTAATGATACAAGCCACCAGGTATGCACAGGTATGTATATATACTACGTGTATTCGCGGTTTGGAATTATCTCCTCGCGTTTAGATTCGCCGCATTGTAGGTATATGTAGCTACTTGCAGGCTCGAATCTCTCGGTTTCTTATACCTATTTACACACACGAGCGAGATATGCATTGCGGCATAGATAACGTCGACAATTAATTTCCAACTTTTTATACCTACATTCATACGTAGGTAGGCAGAATATAGATCTGTAGATACAGTGACATGTGTTCATATCATCTAATTCCCTGTCTCTCTCTCTATCTCTCTCACACGTTTTTTTATGCGCGTATCGTATGAGTCTCGCATCATATCTCTCGATCCTCTACTCTCCCGTAGAATTGGTGACCCGGAATTGACACACGGAGATTTTCAATTTCGGCGCGCGCGGCGCGGGCGGTATCCTTCGTTGAAAACGGCCGATCGAAATTTCCAAAATGAATTCGTTATTTCCAAAATGCGTGTATGTTATATATAGCTGAGCTTTTCTCGCGGCCCATCGAAGATTAGCTCAGCCGACGACGACGCGTTCTATGAACGGGAGGGAGTGGGGTTGGTCAGTGTGCCAGTCGAAAGATCTATGCATTTTGGGAGAAAACATATTGATTTGAGAAATTTTCATTTAATTACATTTTGGCAACGGGGAGGGGGGGGGGGGGGGGGGATGACAATAATAATCCGTTGACAAATCTCTGCGTCAATTATACAGGTCACGCCCTGTAAAGATCTATGAAGCCCCCGAATATATACGTGTGTATATATATGTAATGTGAATATAACGAGTATAAGGTGTTAAAATGTGAGATGAGCAGCATAATTCTTCTCCGCGCGTCACGCATAATATCGAAGCGTCGTCGTAGCTGCTCATTATGCAATACGATGCGGTACACAGATGTCAGATGCGTATACATATGTAACACACCTACATAATATATTTGGACAGGTATGTATAATGATATACACCATACGCATAAAACACACGCAAATTTATTGCAATCATTAGGAATCTATATAGGATCGCTGTATAATATTTATCTATTATAAATTTGTAACTGCGATTTTTCACGCACGGATGATGATGCCTATAGCTGTATATCCCAAAACGAAGAAAAGGGAGGAAAATAAAAAGGAAAACGAGAAACAAAAGTATATTCGATTAATTTTATACTTGTATATAGATTTATGTATGTATATACATACCCCCGTAAGCATCTCCGTATTCGGCAGTAGAGAGTTATTTGTCACTCGGTGCACGTCGCCCCGCTATACCTTTACCTCCTTCCGAAAGGCCGCTCCAAGGTCGTTCTCTAGACGTTTAGTCCAGTTGTTCTTACATAATCATTACATAGATTTCTCATCGAAATTTTGTTACGGCTGCAGTATCCGTAGTATGTGTTGATTGATACACCTACACAACTCAACGTAGGTATGCAATAATATAGACAACGATTTAGACAGCGTAATGGATTACGTCTGTATGTATGTATATACGTGGATATATACCTACCTATTATCGTCAGCTGGCGCGTTTCATTCATGGACAAATTATACCGAATTTAGGTATTTGCCTTACATACATGGATAGTTGTTCGCAGTATATATACACACACAGCAGACAGACACACGCACACGCGCACACGCACGAATACGAGAAGGACAAGAAATCTTTCGAAATACATACATACCTGAGGCTATGTGCGGCATGTATACGTACGCCTGCATAGGTATGTTACGAACCACGTCAGGGAGAGACGCGACGCGACGACGCGACCTGCACGATACGCAGCTACTATTGTATACGTATCGAGTACAAACACATGCGTACATATTTTTACCTGTGCCATAGACGGAGGTATGGATGTAAGCGTTGTAGCTATACCTGTTTGTCTCTCTCTCTCTCCTTCTCTATCTCTCTCTCTCTCTCTCTCTCTCTCTCTGTTATCTACCTACGTACCCTGCATCTACCTGACTACAGACCAGGTATGTACCTATAGTCGCGCGTAAAATCCCCGACACAATACTCGAGGAGGTCCCAAATCCAGAGAAAAAGAAAAAGATGAAGAAGAAGAAGAAGAAGAAAAAGAAGAAGAAGGAGGAGGAGGAGGAGGAAGAGGAGAAAGGGAGAAAAAAATAACTGCGGCATTCCTCACGCGCCGATGAACTTGCAGGCCTTTACCTTCGTCGACGAAACAATTTTTCCTGTACTATACATATTTACCTGTATGTATGTGCAATATTATACAGTAGATATATATATATATAACATGTGTATACATACATACCTTGTAACTATAGTCACGCTTCTTCATAGTTTGTATGTAAATACATAGATACATACATATATACATAAATGGCAATTACTATCACCATTTTTTCCATTTTCATTTTTTACTCAATTTTTTCACGCTTTCTACGGTACATGAAAATGTTGTCAGCTTCGTATAATATATGTACAGTATAAAATACAGTATACCTATACAGCTATAGCGTCGCTCTCGTCCCGTGCTATAGTACAATGTTGTATATACATTCATTTTTTTTCATCATTTTATCGTGTACCTTATACATGTAATTTCGCAATTTCACACTATGCCCGAAATTTCGTCTGTGCGTATGCATATGTTGAGTACCTATTACGTTAACTACATAAAATAACGAAAAATGGGTTGATATGAATGAGAATATAATATCAATAGCGTTTCGACACTCATGCACAGTATAGGTGTATAGCGAAAAATAGTACTTTATTATACGTAGGTATATTTTACACATACAACTTATGCAAGTATGATCGTAGTAACAATAGAATAATTGAGAGGTAACTTCGGGATACATATGCGTGAAATTGAATGTCTCATAATCGAGCCTAGTGGGACAGGTCAAGATTCCGCGACCGCAACTAGTAGGTATTATGTATTTACTTCGTATGCATATATATACCTATATAGAGCAGCGAACGCGAGAGTAGAACTGCGTGTACCTACGTGCGGAATTATAAGCTATGTATAATACCTACTGTACCCGCTATGCGGCATTCTTCATTCTTGTCGACGTAGTACTATGTACATATGTATGTATAAATACATATAGTTATTTAGTCACGTGCATCACGTATATGTACTTAAGGTGCTATTAAAGACCGATTTGCACCCATTCTTACTCATTGTCGAAAACATATTGTTGCCATTTGAAAACGCGATTCGTCACCACTCTTACGCCAAACAACCAATTTGAATGGAACTTTTTCGATTGGATGCAATATTTTAGCAGAAAGTGGCTAACTGTTTCATCTCGCTAAAATTTTGAGAAATTTTCTGCAAGAATACTGCATCCAATCAAAAACGTTTCATTCAAATAGGTTGTTTGGTGTAGGAATCGTGACGATTCGCGTTTTCGAATGACAACAATACTCTCGACAATGAGTAAGAATGGGCGCAAATGGGTGTTTAATAGCACCTCAAAGGTTGCGTTTACATCATATAACGCGTGTAGGTACGTGATCAACGGAACAAAATCGGGGAAAATAATATCGGCCGAGATTTTGACTAGATTGCAAAATTTACGCCGATGTTGTTTATTCTCGTTACACCATTTTGTTCTTCCGTTGACATGTGAGACACCTCAATCTCATTGTTGTAAGAGACTTGAATTATTTGTCTATTTCGTATGTATACGTATATACATCTTCTCGTCTTACAATTAGAAGCAAGTGTGAGTATAAGTTGGTAAGGATGCATTCTACTTTACCTGACATGCGCAGATTGCAATTCTCTTTTTGCAAACATCCGTACTTATTATGGGCATCACTCTCTCTCTCGATATAAATCCAGTTTACTCACACTCTCCTGTTCTTCCCCTCCGCCACTTTTTCCAAGCCGGTTCATTCCATTTACGGATTACCTACCTACATACCTACCTACCTACCTGTCTATCTATATCTACTCCGTTACGACATTTGCCTCCTATACATTCTCCATTGCCTGGAATACCCGAAGAAGATTAACGCTGCTTCGCCCTTCTATCGAAATTTCCCTTCGCTTGTTCATTTCTTCATTTTTAATTTCCAATGTGCCATCGGGGACTGCCGGTCTTGAATGTACAGAAGTCGATTCGAAAACGAAAATTGTCAATCTCGGCGAATGACTGGACCGATTTTCATGAAACTCTGAGAATTCATTGAGTACGATGGCAGAAAGTGGCCAAGTATTTCACTTCTTTGAAACATTGATCGGATTTGGTGAAAATAACCAATATTCCCTCCTATGTTAGCTAGGTTAGATTGCCACCGGTGACTCCAGTGGCCTCTCAATGTGAACACATGACGTTCTTCCCTCTTCTGCAGTTTGATTTTTAATCATGATTTTCGCTTATGTTTTTTTTTTTTTTTTTTTGCTCACGAAAGAGGCAAACCCGACAGATATTTCAGCGTTCGATTGATTTCCTTTCTCCAGTTGTTAATTATAGGTAATGAATATCTGCAGTAATGTATGATGTATAGTTTTGAGGTGGATCCACGGATGATATTATATCGTTCAGCATTTCATTCTATTCTATTCCATTTTATTCTGTGATATCCTATCTTTCAACGGTTTGCTCTATTCTGAATATGGACGGCCGTTTATCGGGAAATTGCACGATTACCCAAGCGACGAGGGTTAGGTACTGATAAACGAGTTCGCGTAGTCGTACGTACATACATACGTGTACTTCGCGTGGATTATGCATATAATATCCTATTCCGTTCTGAAAACTGTAGCGATAAACAACCGATGACAGTCTTCTTCCCATTTAATCATTCTGTAATCTAAAGTTTAGCTCCGAGAAATCTATTATTTTATCTGCCTCTTCATACCATTATATATATATATATGTTAATGATAATATCGCTGCTGACGTAATTTTATACGTATATATATATATATATTGCAATAGCTATCTAAACGTATAATGTTAGGTTCTATGTATATAAAGAAACATACTACAGCTATACATGTACTACAGGTACTACGAACTTGCAGATTGTTCTCCTTCACTCTCGTAGGGGGGGGGGGGGGGGGGGGGGGGGAACAAAATTTGCGAATTTATTCTGATCTGATATATTATATATACGAAAGTGTATATTATATTGTAGAAAGGTTGAGACAAAAATGGTTGAAAAATTGAAAAATCGTCGTCGAATGCAGCGTCGCGCAAAATTTTTTGCATATATACCTACATGTATACGTACGCAGGTATTATACGCGGGTTTGTGCACCTGGCGCACCTGCCCAGGTGAATATTTATGCACCTCGTTGAATACATATAGGTACGCAGCCCGGTTATAGGTTTAATTTCAATGCATGAGGAAATATTGGAATACAAGACGGCCTGGCGGCTCTCGTGCACGAACGGGGAGGATTCGACAATGAATGTACGCTGTAAAATTTTCCCATTTTCCTCTCACGCGCAGAAATCTATTTTCATTCTATATATAGCTATGCCCAATGCTCGGGGTTTTTCTGATAATTAATTATGTATATATGTATACCTGCGGCGGTATAATTATTCAATCATATTTTGACGAACCGAATGAAATTGGCAATGTGTGAAATATCAAAAAACGCGGCGGAAACAAATAAGGAGATCCCAATTTTCCGTATCTGATTATGCGATAGACAAGCGAGATAAAAGTATATAGATCCACAATCGGTGACGCATCAGGTGAATTTCTTGAAGCCCAGGAGGCAAATGCGTGTGTATAACTCGCATGTGCGTAGTACATACGTTATTATAGGTAAATAATTCGAAATACAGAAAGATATTCGCCTGCGGTATGCACGCATACTGTGTATGTATGAATGTGTGTACCTACGAGTCATCGCTCGCTTTCGAGCACGGCAAATGTTCATTTTCGTATGTCACAACACAAAATGCTGCGGGGAATATTGAATTGATTTTCGAATCCTCGTCGTAAGAATCGGAAATAGTGGGAGGAAGAGGGCGACGCGGTTGACTTTCCACTGTTCGACGATGTAAACCAGGTATACTGTCAAAATTTCAGCCCGTTCTTTGCATTAGTTTATGAATCAGACGAAATATAAGAATGACGAGTCTCAGTCGGTAAAGAAGGAGTATTGCATCGCCTTAAGAATGTGGCATAAATGATCAAACATTCGTTGGATATAGTAGGCGATAATTGCCGACGAACTATACACTTATCTGATGTAATGATTTTCAAATTGAAGAAAGATAAGGGTACCAATTTACCGATTTTACACCGCGGTGTGTTGTAAGTTGCAAAATGCACCTGTAGTATGCACATAGATATACCTATAAGTGAGTCGCTTAGGTATCTATACTTCCTACTATATAAGGCACGTAAATTTTGTACAAGCGTATCCTTCTTGCGGCTTCTTATATACTATATAGGTATAGGTATGTAGGTATCCATGTATCCATGTATATATATACGAGTTACGATGTGTAATACCGCGTAGGACGACGTATAGCTTTGTAGATTCTCATCGGACCACCTACGTCTCTATTTTATACGCTTTGAACTAAAACGAGAGAGAAAGAAAAAGAAAAATGCAACAAGAAACAAGAAACAAGAAAACGAAAAACGGTATCAACGCCCTCGCTCGCGTCACAATTTCCGCTAGTTTAGACGGTAGGACAAAGAGAAGCAGAAAGAGTAAGGGAAAAAGAAGAGGGAAGGGAATACGACGCCTAATTCAATCTCCCCTGACTATAGTTAGAGGTATAGGTACATACATACTTACTCGATAGTTTTCTTCGAAGAAATTTTCATTTTTTCTCCAATTTTGTGTCCAGGCAAACTTCAGAGACGAATACAATGCTTGTGAGATTTTTCAAGAGTTCGAGTTTTTCTATTTTAGCTTAGTAAAAGATTATCTAATCAGCCCTGAAAATTTACAAGTATAATATGCGAATAATTGTACGTATAGGTATATATTTTGGATAATTAAAAATAGCGCGACTACGCCTACAATATACGTTGAGAATTAAGGAGCAATTGGAGTCGCGATCTAAAATGTACGGAACCCGTTCCGAAAAGGTGAATCGTGAATTTTTACAAACGATTCGATCGATTTTGACGAAACTTCAAGAATTCATTGATTACGATGGCAGAAAATGGCCAAGTATTTCACTCTTCCAAAACGTCGGTCGGATATGATGGAAAATAAATATTTCCCATGTTAGCTTTGTTAGATTGCCATCGGCGACTCCGATTGCCACTTAAGTTGAGAATTTGAGTTCAGGCGTAGTACGCGAGGTATGTACAAATCTACATTGTGTTTTAACATCAGGAAATAACAACTAGCGGGTATTAGAAATCGTTTCGAAATACCTAAGTATATACCCAGAAACTATGCGTGGTCCGAAATACTAATGGTTATGGTATGTATGTAGATATTATATGCGGCTTCAGGATATTCTCTTGAAAAAACAAACCGACGACTAATGAACCGAACCGTTCGCGTTCGCGTTCGTACGATGCGGATCATCGTGCGTATGCACGGTCACGTATACCTTATGCCTTTGCCGTGTTATAATACGTGTTTCAGGTATAAATAACTATAACACTCGAACAATATGTATATAAGCACCGTGGAAAATTGATTTTCATTTGTGTTTTCTTCTCTACCATCTGTGCAGCGTGTTCATGTAATCATTAGGTTTTCCCCATTCTCCAGTTAAGGGGAATGCGCGGAGCCTCCGCTGGCAATCTAACCTAGCTAACATAGAGAATATTCATTTTCCATCGAATCCGATCGATGTTTCGAAAAAGTGAAATACTTAGCCACTCACTGCCATCATACTAAACAAATTCTCGAAGTTTCATCAAAATCGGTCGAGTCATTCACGCAAATCTACGATTCTCGTTTTCGAAGCGGTTTCCGTACGTTTCAGATAGCGAGTCCGAATTCCCCTCGAAAGGGAAAAAACAAAAATCGTGCACCAAATCTATGTGATATCGAACAAGCTAATTCTTATACCTATAATATATATCGTAAATTTATTCATTCTTTCTGATAATTTGTCGAAATTTCGTCGGAATGACAATTACGGCGATAGGAACTTGGAAAAAACAATCAACGAAATTGATGAAAATTCCGAATTTTTTCACATGTGACTCACGCGGGTATAACGTAAGTCACTGTATGCAGCATGTATGTATATACATACATAAGTAATATTATACAGTGCAGTGCACCACCAACGTATGCATACCTACCCGCGCGAGTTGTATAGCAGCGGAATCGAGCATGCAGCACGTGACACGTCGCTTGTCATGCTATTCCGAGCGGTTGCTAGAACTGTCAGTGACTTCATAGAGAGAATGCTCTATACGTGCGGAGCGTGGTTCTCTATTTTTTCCTTTCCTTCCAGCTCCCTTTCTTCTCCCTCTCTTCCTCTTCCTATTTCTCTTTTCATCTCTCTCTCTCTCTCTCACACATACATACGGGGGTATATACACATGTATCGGTATATACGCAGAGAGGAGGCGCTTGAATTCATAAAAGCTAAGCTTCTGTAAACACACGTATAGTATATGTATATGTACATATACATCCGTACGTACGTATTTATCTACCTATGCATACGTATAGTATACGAGATGAAGTTGTTTCGTAGATGCATGCAGGGCTCAAGGTGTGATAGCTTCGGTCTTCGCACTATCTCACCTGTCTCTCTGCCCTTCTTCGTACGAATACGGAGCCCGAGTTTACGCTCGGCTCTTTTACTTTTCAACTCGGTCTTTTTTCGCCCAGGCCCGGCTGCTATTAATTATTCCCTCATGGAATTTAGCCCGAGTTCTTTTAACACCGTTGCGAGATTGCGGGGCTTTGAATCAGCAAACACGACGGTTTCGTATACAGCGAGCTAGTTGGGTAAACGTTTGCGCAAAAATTATTGTACTGACTTATATATGTACCTAACCCGCCCGCCCACCCATCTACGCTGAGATACAGAGATAATACACCGATGTGTACACAGTTTATGTACATTTCGGTATATCACACCGCGTCGTATACGACTCGTGCACGTGGTTTAATTTACAGTACCCACCTTATTAGACCTACGTTTTACCCAGATCTGGTGAAGACGAACATAATGGAATTCGTTACACGTATCGAGTCGAAACAGTTTCAAACACCGCGACGGAGAGGCTCCTTCGAGAAAAACGAGAGAAAAGGTGAGAAGAGTTATACCGTTTTTCGGCTATTGGTTTGGGATAGGCACCTATCAAGATTAGGTATACAAGGTGAAAATCGGATGACTTGTAATGTAGGTATGATAATGACAGTGGAAATTGTTATTCGAGGAAAGTTTTTAGCTTGAAATTTTCAATTTTCTCAATTCGTATCCTACGTATACGAGGCTAATAGCTGCATGCAGGTACACGTGCGAGTGCGCGCGCACGTCCGGTAGCCGCATATAGAACATCCGCTCGCGACTCGCGGCTCTGGTATATAGTTCTCATTTTTTTCACCGTTCGAAAGAGTATAGTATAATGGCATGGCGGTGTGGCAGCGGTAGTATAGGTATGCCTAAACGGCGTATCCGCGCGGCGGGTGTTTACTTTTTCTTTTTCATCTGTACATAACGTATCGTAAACCTATAATACGCAATGTGAGAATTTGTGAGAAAAATTTAACACGCGGAAAATTGATTGATCGAAGGTTAACGAAATGTAATTCTGTGTGAGAAAGTGCGCACCCTGCAGCTCGGCAGCGATGATCATACTTGTATGCAAAATTTGATACAGTCCGATGATAAAATCTGCGTATAATAATAATAATTAGCTGCGAGGCTAGCACTTATTCTAATCTCGGCAGGAGCTATCGCGTTTCGTATGTATATGTATATAGGCGTGTATAGTTGAATTACAAGAAGTATAAAGACCAGATCGCGTGAGATTATAATTGATATAAAGACCGTGAGAGAAAATGGAGTAGGAGAATAGGAGGTAGAAGAAGAAGAAGAAGAAGAAGAAGATGATGGAGAAAAAGAAGAAGAAGAAGAAGAAGAAGAAGAAGATGCGAGATAATGGAAATATGAGACGGCTAGCAGCTATATAGCTCGCCGCTGCATCTGCATCTGGCTGACAACTGTTTCTCATTTTCATGAAACCGTTTTGTTATTTTTTCTATCTAGGTGCTGCTATATAACTATAGGTATTGGTGTATACATGTATCTTGAAATTCGAAAATAAACTCTGTTTCTATATTCCTACCGGCACGCGGATGCAGTGGCATGAGGCAGGCTGATTATAATTGGAACTGTACTCTTTCATCCGCGATTCTTTGTCGGACGAAAACATTACGCTATAATATATATAGGCGCCTATTGATACACGTTTACTGCACAATCCACCATCATCATGCTTCTTACAATATATATATATATATATATATATATATATATACATACATATATTCGCAAATTCTATGTATGTACACAGATATTCGCGAGATTTGAATGTTCGAAATGAAATCTCTCGTTCCCTCCTCATCTTTCTCTTCTGCGGTCTGTGTAGGTAGACACTGCCTAATCTTTGTTGGAAAAATACATAATACACACGCGGGGGGATATCTTACTTCGTGGAAGAGGCAGAGAGAAAGAGAAAGAGAGAGAGAGAGAGAGAGAGAGAGGGAGCGGGAGAGGGAGAGGGACAGGGAGAGAGAGAGACAGAGGACTTGCGCGTATGTATGTTGGGAGTGCGAGGGAAGTGGGGAAAGTCTCGTTGAAAAATGCACTTGACTCGATTGCAAGAGCACTTTGAAATTTTAGTAACAAACTAACCCTAACCCGCCTGAGTGCCGCGGTACTTGGGCCACTCTTGTAATTAAAGTAGCTGTACACCTATAAGCTATTAATTACCACGATAGAGAAATGAGAATTGTACGCGAGGATCATGGAGGCGGCGTGGAACTCTTTATTGCGTGAACGTATAATGTGCCTCCTACCAGGATCGATCGAGCTTGAAATTCATTATAATCTTGATTTTTTTCTCTCTTATATACTATAGGCGTAAGAAAGATGAAATAAATAAATAAGTAAAAACGCCTCTCAAGAGCATCCCACGCTCTGATGTTACATACGCGTATAAGAGTTCGTGCAGCTGATGTTTGACCTATTTGCCGCCTAATAGGTAGATATATCCACACTGTGTGCATTATATACGGTTTGATGAAAGGTGTGTCGTAGCCACGGCGATATCCACGTATCGGGGAATGATAATACGTGTAAAATTGATTGATCGGTCAATCGGATGGACAGGAAATTGCAGGAATGATGCAGCCTGAGATATAATTTAGATGAAATCGATCGAAAATGAGGAGGAATGAACTTGTGAATACTGTACAAGGGTGTCGCCTCACCGTACGTGTGTACGTATGTCCGTATGTACTAGGCTTATATACTTATACCTATACCTATACGCTGCATCGAAATTTATTAATTGTTATTATCTTCATCGTATATGGTATACCGCGCGCGCAGATGCACGGAACGCGCGATGCTGACAACGCGAGGTTGTTCAACTCATGCGAATGACTTTAACGAGTTTGAATAAGTTTAATTACGCTTATTAGCCATATACACGGACGGACTCCATCACCTACCCCTTTCCATCCCCCCTTTGCCGGCTGTGTGGTCATTGTAAAATGCAGTTTACCAGCGGCAGAAACATCCCACTTGATCGTTTAGTCCGGAGCAAAGGTTTCTGTACAGGGCGATTCAGGTTGGGCGGGACACGTTCGGTGGGACAGACTCTTGGTGAAATCTCGGAAGGAAAAATCACTCGGCTATAATTCTTGTGACACCGATGATCTACGAGTTCATAGGTCCGCGTGGATCTGACAAATTTTTCACGAAGTACTCCTATCCTTTCGCAATTCCTCCGAGAATCCATCCGCAAAATTTGTCCCGCTCGACCTGAATCGCCCCGTACAGTAATACCTGAGTATAATCTCTCGTAAAATACGATAGTTATTGGTATCTTATCCCGTCGGATATGGCTATGACAAATATGTATGCACGTATACATACGATATACGTATATTGCTTATCGAGAAATCAATATCTCCGTGCGAACATTCATGTATATATACGCCTATGCATATATAGGTATGTTATATTTTATTATATACCTATATTAGATGTATAGCTGCTAGAATTACTCCTCATCGTATTTCATTAGGACGTAACTAGAGGAGCGGCGATTAAAGTTACGAGTTTCCGTTATAAGAAATTGGGTAGGTGGTAGATATGCATGCATAGGTATATACATATGCACATAGATGGTAGGTGGGTACGGAATTCCACTGCACAGGGCTTCATCGATGTTTATTGTTGCTTCTTTCTCCTTGTTTTCGTTGTTCGAGTGAGAAAAATTGTCGTTGTATTTGCGAATTGAAATTTAATTTTTTTGTTCCAGATGAGATGGCGAATAGTGGATTAGAAGTTAGAGAATCTGGACGTGTGCTCAGGGTTCAGACTGAAACTCCGCACCTTGTGTCCACGGGAAGTGGAAGATTATCCGTCGCCGTCACATTGCACCCGTTACCAGAAGGTAAAGATCATTTTTTTCATTCTCTGATCGCAAATCAGAGCTTTCTCATGTAGAAAGTTCGTCAGGAATTTTGAATTTTTGTCTCGCGACGAGGAATGAAGTTCGCAGGGTTATAACGGCGAACCGCTAAATCGACGGAAAATAAATAATATCCGCTGGTATTTCACGACTATGAAAACCGTTTTTTCCATAGTTTTTCACAATCCGGAACCCCCGAAATGACCGGAGAATGTACAGAAATTTGTCTTTCTCCCCGATTTCACAGTTCAGGTCAGACTTTGGTGAATATGAAAGAGGACGCGGTAAGTCCCGGCTGCAGAGCCCGTAGATCTATGCACTACGTACAAATATAGTCTGATACTATAATTACTCGCCGCATCATCGTGCGACAAAGTTAGAAATTATACACACATGTATTTGTTTGCATATGTGTATGTAGGTATGTATGTAACAAGCGAGTTCATTTAACTTTGCAGTTCGCGCGCTGCATACGTAGAGTATGGGACATACGAATTGGTTTTTTATGGTTTTTTCGTTTCATGCTGGTTTTGGATGAAAATAATCCTACGTTTCAAAATTGACAGGAAGATAAGTTTTCGGTTTGTTTTGGTCATTGATCATCGCAATGAACTAATCCATCTCGTATCGTTCTTCTCAAGTCATTATACCTACCTGTACACCAACCCGGTACATAGTTTCGTACATATCTGCTACCGCTGCTGCTGTTAGAGCCGATGCCGATGGCGATGCTTGATGCCGATGCAGCAGCGCTCGCGTATTCTTGTAATTTTGTCATATTTCAGGGGATTCTATAAACTCCGGAGTAGGTATAGCTAAGCGGGCGCGTGGGTACCGCGGGTGCAACGGCGGTTGGTAGAGCAGCCAGAATTTCCAAAAAGACTGAAATGTGTAGGAGCCGTATAGTAGTCGTCTTGGTCCAAAGCTACAAACCCCCGCCAAAAACTATATATAAACTCACGAGATCCTTTGTACATACGTGTACACGCTATGTATGTAGGTGCATATGTACCTACTTCGCGTGATGTTGCCTACCTACTCAACATCTTCACGCATAGGTACGCGTACCTATAAGACGTAAATCCAGAATTGAAATCCAATTTCCGTATATATACCTAATACATCGAGTAGAGGTGTAGTATATTCAAATTCATCCCTTAACTATGTACATATAATAGGTACGTACTTACGTGAATCTACATTGTACATCATGCATTGTCGAGGAGAGAATGAACCTTGCATTTCTTGTTTGTAATGTTTGCTTGGGTAAAATCGTCGTCGAAGGAAACGTAACTTTCCGTCGGCTTTTGCGTTGCGTTACTGGTTCTCGAATCGATTTTTTTGGAACTGGCTATTATCGTCGTAGACCTGTAATATATCGCCAACACATGATCTAGTTGACCGGTGACCCACTGTAGACCGTATAACTCGTTATTGGAGTACCTAGTTTGGTTGCAGCACTCGGGAGACAATGCTCAACAATAGATATTAGGTACACGCGTAACACACGTTATACCTACCTCTATACGCGTACACGACGAACCCAACTAATTTTTTATCCCGGCCTCTGAATTAACCGTATAATGTAACGGGCAAGACAATAAATTGGCCAATTGTCAAACCCGTTTAATCCGCTGCACTATCCCCCTTCTTTGACAAATTGGACGTATACCTATACGCGTGTATTATGTACAGGGCGATTCAGGTCGGGCGGTACACGTTCGGTGGACAGATTCTTGGATTAATTCTGAGGGCAAAAATTCCTGCGGCCGATAGTTTGCGAGTTAGCGAATGTTCGAGGCGAGCAATCGCAATTCGCTGATATATGTGAGTGTGCAAAGACTGCGGTCACCCGCAGATCCATGCAATCCCGCCGCGTCTCGCTCACGTACAAGCTCTGCGATAGGTCATCCTGGATCTGATGTAGCTCGGAAATCAGAGATTACACGAATTTCCCCCGAAGGACTCTCTTCCTTTCAAAATTTCTGCGAGAATCTATTCACAAACTGTCTCCCGGTCAACCTGAATCGCCCTGTATACCTGTACCAGAGGCAGCGTGTCTCAACGAATGAATATAGTATATGGCAGTCGATATATATCTCATGGCGAATCCCCAGAATTACACTTTTCTCCTCTTTTTACCTATATTATCAATTTCCTTAGGTCGTGTCACCCTCGGATCTGGCAGGGAGGCCGATGTCTCTGTTTCTGGTACCGGCGTCGAGCCCATTCATTGCACAATCGAGAATGAAAATAATGTTGTTACACTTTATCCTATCAGTGGACGAACTGCCATTGACGGTGTGCCGGTCAACAGTCCAGTTCGGCTTGCCCAAGGTGTGTAAAAAAAAACTAAATGCAAATTTACAATACAATTGTACCTTGATTATTTCATATCACTTATGTAGCATGGAAAAATGAATAATTTGAAAAGCCATTGGAGTCGCAGTCGGCGATCTACCCTAGCTAACATAAGAAATATTTATTTTTCATGAATTTCGATCGACATTTCAAAGAAGTGAAATACTTAGCCACTCTCTGCCATCGTACTCAATGTATTCTCAAAGTTTCATAAACATCGATCGAGTCGTTTGCGAAAATTGACCATTCTCGTTTTCGAAACGGTACATATCTTCTCGACATTTAAGAATAGCCAGTTGTATGGCACCTTAAATTGAAAAGATTGCTTTTCCATAACTTTCTATCTGTTTTTTTATTTTTCTCATTCACACAGGCTGCATGCTATCCTTCGGTCGTTCGAGTTACATGAGATTCAACCATCCGGCAGAAGCAAAACAGTTGAAATCCGTTTTACCAAATTCACGAATATCGATGGCACCGATATCCTTTTCTCTGGGTGGGGAAATTTCGGTCGATAATCATTTGGAAAGAAAGCCGCCGGTGGCACCGCGCAAATCTCCGCGGAATTCATACTCCGAGGACGAAGGATTTCTCGGTAAACTTACCAAATTCGAAATGCTAGCTAGACAAGGAAATCGGGGCGTTTGCGTATCACCGAAAGTCTTCCCGGCTGGTAGCGGCACTGCAAATGTTCCTGCTGATCAAATATTCGGCTATTCGAGGTCCTCCAGTCTAGCTTCGCTGTCGAAAAACAACAACAACAATTCTCCGCTGCAAAACCTCACGAATTTTGATAGAAGCAGATCCAACACTCCGACAGCGACCAATGCTGCTGCGGTTGGTCAACAAATTCATGACGACTCCAGATTCCAGCGTGGTAGGGAAATCAGCAAATCTAATACCGCGGTCAACGGCGTTTCTGCCTCATCGCCGTCAGCTAATCATAACGGGCATATTCAAGTCTACGCCAATCCCTCGTACAAACAAATTTACATTGAAAATAATAATGAGAATACGAATAGAAACGAAGATAACCGATATAATCGATCGCTGAATACGACTTCCGCAATGTCTCAGAGTCTAGTTTGCCAACGATCGTCGGAATACGATAATTTCGGTAGGGAATACGACATGAGCCAGAGCCTCATAGTCGCTAAGACTACGACAGAGTTTTATCAGGTTGAACAATTTGGGTCGAATCCGAATATCCGTGATCACGAAACTGCGGGTGGGGGTCAAAACGTTATTATGAACGGTAATCCCGCGTTCGGGTCCAGTCCAAACGTGAGAAGGATTCATCCGCCGAGTCCGGCTTTCAATAGAAATCCAAAATACAGCGATCAGCAAAGGAGAGCTTACGGTTCGCCTTCCTCTTACGCCGCCTCCAACAATTATACGCGCGTCAAAAGTCCCACGCCTAGCATAGGGAGCAATTGTTCCATCGAGGAACTCAGGGAGCGACAAATTGATGCTGAAAATAAACGTAGAGAGGCTGAACTAAGGAGGAGCAAAGCTCAGGAGGAGAGACTCAGGGAACAAGAAGTCGAACGACAGGAAAAAATGAGGCTCGAAGAAATACTTGCCATGTGCGCCGAGTACGAGAAACAAAGTACCAACGATCACAGACTGCCGAGGCAGCCTAATAGGTGAGAGAAAAACACTTCGCCAGGCTTCTTTCTATCCTTCTGCAATTCGATTTCACGTATTTTTATTCATCTTGTTATTTCGTTTCAGAATAAAAACGAACGGTTCTCTGCCGAGAGAGAAACGGCCGGGTTACAGTTCGCCATTTGATAGTCCGCGGAGTCCCTCGTCCGGGGGAAGTCAGCAGTTACAGTTTTCATTTTCTGAATCGCCGAAGGAAAGCGCCAGCGAAATATCTCCAGTGCCCTATGAAAATGTGAATTTGGTTCAGCAAGCGGGGAGAAACGGTAGGGTTGAAATAGTCGTCGCCTGCGGTGAGAATATGAACGGTAACGAATCTAGGTACGAAAATATTCGCATTGGACGGGCGGATAGGGACGATGGAAATTTGACACTGTACGGTAAAATTCAACAACATAATTCTTCGGGTCGTTCGAATTCGAACAGTTTGCCCAGAAATTATGAAAACTTTTCACCCGTTAATGGAAATTCCAATTCGTCCGGTAAGACGGTCGATGAAAAAGAAGGAGATACGGGGGAAGGAAAAGAAGATGGAATCGGTTTCTCGAGGAGTAATAATTCGCGTTTCTTCATCGGCAATTCTCGTAATGTTAGAAGCTACAATAATCAACAACCGCAGCAACAGATCCAACAGCAACACCAACAGCAGCAGCAGCAGCAGCAGCAGCAGTTAACCCAGGTGAAAAAAAATAACGCGGTTTTGAATAACAGCTTCGAGATTATTGAAAATAAACTTGCCATATCGAACGACGATCTTCTCGAAGCTATCGAACAACTTTCTATGATATCGAAATCCAAAGACGCCTTCAATACCACGCCCAAGAGAAATAACTCTGAAAGGGATAACGCTAAGTCGAATGAAGCCAAGGCTGATAAAGCTAGAGAAGAACTCGAAATTGAAGACAGAAAAAAATACGTCGAGTTTTTGCAAAATGAGAAACTCCACATTCATAGTAATATGGATGTTCTGAAGAGAAGCATCGCCGACATTGAAACACAGGAGGAAGAAATTGGCAGAGAGGTAATTCAAATTTCATTTATTTCACGATTTCGGATTCCAACATCCTTGCTTTTCTTTTTATTCCGGGGCGTAATTTTTTTCAACTTTTTCTGCAACGAGACCGTACCCGTTTTCTCAATTTTTGCTTCTATTGAAAAAAACAAAAACAGTGAAAATATCACGGAACAATTCAATTCGCAAATCGATTCCACGGTTTCGACACAGTTTTGCTTTCCCTCCGTAAAATAAGACTATTTTCCATTCAAATATCAATTGTACGAAAAAAATGTTTCCGCAAAAGTTGTAGGTCCTGGTAAAAGGCGTCTTTTTTGTCCAACGAATTTTTCTGTCT
Organism: Phymatocera aterrima; assembly: GCA_963170745.1. Taxonomy (NCBI): domain Eukaryota; kingdom Metazoa; phylum Arthropoda; class Insecta; order Hymenoptera; family Tenthredinidae; genus Phymatocera; species Phymatocera aterrima. Next base: position 4,549,404 of record OY720670.1, read on the forward strand.
CGATCAATAGTCCTCTTGCAGAATGCCAGTTCACCGTCCGAATAACATTCTCCACGAACAGTTATAGTTCAGATAATCGGAAATTTGAGAGGGAAACAGTTGATTGGAGGATAAAGATGCATAGAATACAAAAGACGTGATTTGACAAAACGTACAACTTTTGTCCGAACATCTTTTTTGTGGAATTCATATTTGCAGTATAATATTTCGATGATAGGAAGAGGAATACGTTCCTTTTTTTCTCCTCAATTTACGAAAAACTGCAATTCGCGAACCCGTAATTCAAATGAAATTGCTGTTGTTTCCGTTCTTCTAATCATCTACGTGGAACTATGGAATAAATATTTGTAGACCGTTGTAAAATCACGTCATCAACGTATTCCCTTATCTATCCGTCTTTGCGTTAAACCGCGAAGTGTTGCGATATTATAGTCGTATTGTATAGATAATACTCGGGTATAGGTTGCCGCCGAAGAAGAAAAGAGGCGCGGCCAAACGTAGAAACGATTGCGGCTAATATTTTATATTTATACGTATATTTTGATGCTTTTTGCATTTATGGACAGCACGAATAGATGATATGAATTCCCCCGGCCCGTTTCTTTTCTTCGTGTCCCCCTCCACTATTTTTCGTTTTCCCCACCATTGAAGTTTTCGAGACCGCGGAGACCTCGGCGGCTTATCGACGTTGCAACAACGACGACTTTTAACACGGTTTATTCAGTTTACTTGGGAAGTTTAAACCACGTTCACATGTTATGTGACGTTAGTCGAAGCTACGTGCAGACTCGATTTATCTTTCACTCCAAGTGGCTGTATTATCGAAAGATGGCTGCTACTGCCGCGAAAAAATTGGCTAACATTTTTTTAACGAGATCGAAAAGCGACCTCGGAAGTGCAGGGAGATCGAGACCGAGAGAAAGACGCGTGCGTGAATATTGTAGAAATTGGTTTTTTTTCCAGTGTTTATTTAACTCTCGTTGAAAAATTTACTAGAAAATCACGGAGTGATGATTCTTGTTTCCGCTTTTAATGAAATACGCGTCATTTTCAGTTGGAGTTGGAAAAAGCTCTGCTTTCGGCCGAATACGAAGCTGAATCTCTGAAGCTCTCGCAAGACGAGGGCGAAAAGATAAGAATTCAAATGCGAATAAATGAACTAGAGAGAGAAATGGCCGAGGATACATCCACCCAAGCAAATTTACAAACTGAAGCCAAACAACGAGTCCAAAATGCTCAGCAGGCTTGTTTCCGTATCGAAGAAGAACTTCAGAACGTTTCCAACGACGATAAAGTACACCAGGAACTCACCGACAAACTTTCCTTCCAACAGGATTCACTCGAATCCGAAAGAAAGGCTTTTGAAGATTTGGAGTTTCATCACCTCGAAGAAGAGGCTAGCAAATTAGCAACCAGGGAAGAACTCCAAAGGTATAACAATCGCCCGAAAATTATATCGATCTTCATTCTATCTTGACGATAGCACACTTACTTTCTACCGTTTTTCATTCGAGTTCATTCATTCATTCATTCATTTATTCTGCCTTCTTTTACAGATATCTCACCGATCTCTCGGCAAGAATCGAAGCCAAGAAGGCTCAACTCAATAATTTAGAGGCTCAGAGAAATGCTGCAAAGAATACGGCAATGAGAGACACTAGAAGCCTCGAGAGACAGAAGCTCGGACACGTTCGTCGACTGGAGGAGGTATAATTGATATTCTCAAATCTCCTAGTTTTCCATTTCGTTTATTTTTCCTAACAATAATCATCATCAGGATCCTGAGGTTCTTCTTTCTTTTCTTCTTCTTCTTCTTCTTCTTCTTCTTCTTCTTCTTCTTCTTCTTCTTCTTCTTCTTCTTCTTCTTCTTCTTCTTCTTCTTCTTCTTCTTCTTCTTCTTCTTCTTCTTCTTCTTCTTCTTCTTCTTCTTCTTCTTCTTCTTCTTCTTCTTCTTCTTCTTCTTCTTCTTCTTCTTCTTCTTCTTCTTCTTCTTCTTCTTCTTCTTCTTCTTCTTCTCGCTAATAATATAATTTATCTGGTTTTTCATTTTTATTTGCAGGGTCGTAATAGGCTTCGCGCGATAGACGACGAACTGCAAAGTCTTGCGCGTAACGCGGTCGAAAATCCTGATGAAAAGAGATCGCCGAGTCGAGAAGATTTCGACAGAATATCACGAGTCACGACCGATTCACCAATCGTACAAACTAATCAGGGCAGCTTGGGAAGAAAGGCGATCGAATCGTTGAAGGAAATCGAGAGGAATAGACAACTTCATTTGGCTAAACAGGGTGAATTTCAAATTGCCATTATTCTTCAATTTTTCTTTTCTTACCGGTCTTTTTCTTTCTCATTCGGTAAGCTTTTTGTCCTACTTGGTTCCAGTTATTCCATAGGTTTCATCATTTTCTCTGTTTCCCAGAGCTCTTTATTTCTTCCGCATCGATAATCCGTTGAAATTCATTCGATCGATCATATTTTCACGCAGGTAGTCAGGTGATTTCCGAAGAGAGACGTCGGGTCGAAGAACTTAAGAGGCGTGTTCAAGACGAAGTCAGGACGCAATGGGAAGAGAGAAAAATGAACTGCGCTTCTTTCAACAGCGTCGAATCCGGCGAAGAATCTTCAAGCTATTCTACCGGCGGTCCTACAGAGAGGTGAGCTAATCAAATATTTACTAATGAAACTATAGGTGCCCCCGGCGAGAGGCGAAGGGGTTTTTTTTTCTTTCTTATTCTTCGTCTACTTTGTTCTATTTGACTATCTTTCCTTTCTTATACAATTTCCGTTCATTTCGCTTCTCCGTAACTCTTGATGGAAAAGGAGAGAAGAAAAAATGGAGAATTACAAATGTTCCGAGGTGAAATGGAGAGAAAAAAACAAAAATTCAAATTCACACATCGCTGAGTTAGATTTCAATAATCTGTTCGAAGGAAGGAAGAGGAGAAACTTAATTATTTATTCTAGCTACAAAATGTAAGAACAATTTTTGTTGAGTGTTCGAGGGGTTTTTTTTTGTCTTTCTCTCCCGTCGATCTTTGCGAACTCAGTTTTGATTCGAAACTTGCCAGTGAAGAGAGAACAACTGAAGATGAAAATCTGAAGAAATTGTAATTGAGAAACAAAAATTACACGAGCTACAAATTTTTGCATGAAAAATGTAAATTTTGGTAACTTTTTTTTTTTTTTTTTGAGAGATCGTTCCGTCTAGTCTGCCCCGGCTCTTTCAAACGTATGGTATGGTATATGCATACTCTGCGGACGAGCGCTGCTTCATATTCTAACACGACAAACATTTTTCGCCGCACTATACAGTCTGAATCACTACACGGGAAATGATTCGTACCGGTGCAGGTGTGTGCGGCTGAGTATTGTCCCATGAGTAGGTTTTTATTTATAGGTTTATAGGTATTGCGAGGTATAGGTACACTATGTGTACTCGAGTGCGGTTCGAGATAGAAATCGCGTTATCTATTGAATCGTTGAGAAGAGAAAAAAAAAAAAAGAATAGCTGTCGGGAGAAATCAGATATATAGATATATATGTATGACATAAAGTATATAATATTTACTTTCTTCTGAAATTCTTTATTTGCATTTTTTTTTTACCTTTTTCATTGGTTTCGTAATTTTCTTTGTCGCACGTCGCATCCTGCAATTGCTATGAAATGTGAGTAAGCATCCTGCGCGGCAAAGTATTGAATATCGTAACGTTATACGGAATTGAACGGCGAATTGGCGAACGAACGAACGAATGCAGAATGAATGAATATCGGGCGAAATTTGTGCGATGCGTATTTATTGATCTTCGTTCAAATTCTGGAAATCTTTGGACAAATAGAAAATAGAAGAACAGAGGGTTTTTATAGATCGACAAACTTCACTCGATATTCATTTATATATTTCGGTGATATTTTCCTCTCTTTTGCCTTTTTCTGTTGTTTCCGTATTATAACGCGTACAGTAGAAACTTGAGCGTCTAATATATACCTACTTAATTATACACGCACAATCAGCTTATCAAATTATCGAATAACGCGGAGATATCCGATTCGAGAGAAAAATAAAATTCAAACAAATTATAGATACAGTATAATCTATATATAGAATATATGGATAGATAATATCGTGAAAGCGTTGATTGAATTCCTCGGCAAACTCATCATCCCTGCTTAATTTAGGTACGAAATATATAGTATATCTATATAGCTTTATTCACGCTCGTGACTCATTGCCCCGGATAACTGTATAGATATATGCCGGTAAACATTATCTCTCTGTACCATACAATACATATACCTATACAATCACCTATACAGTCATGTAACATGTAATGTGATGTGTGAAAGAAACAAAATGCAACAAACGGAGTAACAAAATCGGAGTTGGATATAATTAATAACTCCGATGCTACAGTCTTTAGAGAAATGATTGAAGAGAATGTAAACGGGGTGGGGGAAGGTTACGAAATAAAGCTCCGCGTCCGTTATCATTCGTTGATACCGCATTATCGATCTCTTATCCGACCTATGCGTACGCGTGATCGCATATTGTCTGCAATTTGCTATACTATATGAGAAAGAGGGAAATCAGCGTTGCACGGAATCATTACTCTGCTGTAACATATACGGTAAAGCGGTTCGATTAAACTTTAATATAATTTGAATGTAATATATAGTTGTGCACATCGCGGGATTATTATGTGATACGATTGAATTCAATATATATATAAATATATATGTGTGTGTGTGTGCGTGTGTGCGTGTGTGTAAACAAGAATAATAATCAGAGGTGTATAGATTTCTCGGATTTTGGTTAAATTTAATTTTTGTATTATAAATTTGGAATTCTAGTTAGTTGCAATCGATTGACAATGAGTTCGAAATACTCGAAAATCGGCGGCCGAGTTTCCGGTTGCGACTCTATCTTTCTGTAGCTATCGCGAATGAATATTCAATCGTCTTGTATTATGATCGAGAATAATATTGATGATAATAATAACAATAGTAGAACAGAATTAAAAAATGAACGTACGTCAAGCTGGTGACGTTGTTTTGAACGAAACAAGAATCGTCGGGTGTAACGTTATAACTTATTTTACCAGCCACCGATATTATCTGGTTGGCAAAGATTGGATTTATAAAAATTGTTATAAACCAGCGGAAAGATTGACTCGACGAATCTGCAACCGTTTATTGTAAGTGCTTGTGTTTCCCGTTTTTTTTTTCTCCATATTCATATTCATATTCATGTTCGGAAAAGTTATGTTCTATGGATAGATTTTTTTTTCCGTCTTGACCGATCTTGCTCTCCAATAATTAGGAAATTGTATTTTTCTGCTAGTTTTTTTTACATGCACGGTTGTTTTTCCCGATGTTCTAGCGGGAGCGGAAGTAGCGACGGTGCCGATGGCGGAACAAGCGAAAAACTTTCACCCAGTAAATCTAGCCCTGGACCTAGTCCCAGCCTTGGAAATGGAACTCCGGGGGCTGGACCATCGAACGGAGGTTACGCTCTGATTCATCAGCGCGGAAATGTGAGTTTTTAGTTCTAACTTCTTTTTCGTTTGTAATCCGTTCTCTCTTTATCTACTTTTCATTGATTTTTCACCTCATTTTCATGATCGGTATATGAAAATTTGTAACGTTTTTCAACGGAAATACATTTTTCGTTCTTTCGCCCAATTTCTTGAATCCACTCGAATCGCGGTTGCGGATCGAGAGAAAATGAAATGTCGATGTAATCGCGAAACTATAACATCGTATACATAACGCAGTACAAATTCGCCAATCATCTCCGATCATACAATAAAAAGAAATTAGTCAAATCGTAATTAAAGAAAAGTTTGTGTATTCTTCGGAATTCCGGGTTATCTCGAATCGAACAGACGATCGGCAATGGTAGTATATACAGCGAGAAGAGAATCTCGCCGGTGTTAGAATCGAATAAATTTCCAGGGGCTCTACTGTAGGCGCGCGGGGTCGGTGATGCTGACGAGAAAATTTTCCGAGCTAAGATCATCGATCGCGAGGTTACAGTCACTTCGCTAATATAATACAATATAATGGAATACATCGATCAAAGTCTCGGCTGTTACACATATAGAATTCACGTTGAAGGAAGCATTATTATTTTGATCATTATTAATGTATCATAGCTGTTCGTTCTCTCACGTGAATTCGTGTAATACCCTGCAATGCACGAGTGGATGGACGGAATAGATGGGATGAAATGGATATATGGATGGGCGTTGAAAACTATAACGTGACAGATATAGGTCGGAGATATATACTATGTTCTTGCATAAATTTATATTTCTCTTCGTATATGATACTACGTGTACGTACAAACGCTAGCGGGCGAGATGTTTCAAAACGTTGTTACGTTAACGCGATAAAATTACGAAAAGTAACGGTATAACAGATCGGCGGCTATAGTTTCGACATTAAAAACTGTACGGAGTTTTAACGAAATACGTTATTTCTTATCACCAATTTTCGTTTGTGCGTGTGCGTGTGTTTTTTTTTCATTCTTCATTTTTCGATGAAAACAAATCCAGATTTTTGACGATGTGTATCAGCCCCGATCATATCGGCGATGAATTCGAAATCCTTCGGTATCGTTATACAGCCGATATTTTTCTTCGCTCGTCATTTTGCTCGTGCGTTATACTCGAGCCTCGCGTTTTGCGTCAGCTGTTATACATATAACATATTATATTATTTGAAATTTTCCAAAATTATAGAAACAAATTTCTTGCGATACGTAGGTAGGTATATTTATATATACATATACGTACGTACGCGCGTTACACCGATCAACTCGTTCATACTAATTCTTGTGGCTGTAGAGGATCGAGTCGGTGTAGATCACGCCTGTACAATAAGCCGGGGGATTTTTCCTCACATTCTCGTGCTTCTTCTTATTATTGTCATCCTACTCCTTTTTTTTCTCCTTCTCGTTTCTTCTCCGGTAGCTTTTGCTTTCGTGTTGGCTTTTTTAACTGCTAACACCTGTTCGTAAGTGTCGCCATGGAATATATTTCTCGTCGTTCAAGTCAGCACGCACGCACCGCGAGCGGCGAGGAAAGGAAGAGATTCCTTTCGGTATATATAAAGTATTTCAAATCCTAGAATAAACTGTTTTACGTATTTTCTGTGGTGTATGTATCACTCACTACTACACTCAGGTGGTATAGTACCGCGTTATACTTTTATTGTGTTATTTACTCACCGGTTACGTAGGTTATAGATATCGATAACAAGGTATACCTATAATGCAATGTTGTACGTGTACCTACCACATACTACACGGAAAACCGAATTTCTTGGTTTCTTCTTGGTTTGGTCAATATCTAAACCCAAAATTCATCACTAGATATACGATTTGAAGAAAAGAGAAAGAAAAAAGATACGTTCGTTTACCGAAGCGATATAATATTCGCGTCCTATATATATATATGCAGGTATGTATATTCGCGTTTGAAATATCTGCGGTACTTTGAAAATTATATCGCTGCCAAAAATTAGATATAGGTATACATAATACGATCGCAGCTCATGGCGAGGAAAAAGGAGATAGCCGGATAGAAAGAAAGAAACCAAGAAATTGGAGATAGTTTACAATAATAATTTGCAATTTGTATATAACTATATATAACGAAGGCTGCACACCGCTATTTCTCATATAATACACAGAATACATACGTATATACATACGTATAATTATATTTGTAGGTACATAGGCATGTGTATGGGATTTTATTATCGTTACCGTACGAAACGACAACTACGACGATGTGATATTAAATTAAATTTATTCATCCGTTCGTTCGTTCGTTCGTTAGTTATATCAAATATACGAGAACGTTGAAGATATAGCATGTAAATTAATCCAGGTTTAAACTTTGGATAAGCATGATTATAACTTCATGCATATATGGTCTTGACTTTATCCTCGAGATTGAAGCTCCTGTAGCCAATTATTCGTATTATTATTCATAACTTTTGTGGTATATTATAATAAGCTTTCTCAGATCTTATATAATGTATACCTATACCTAGCTTTATTTCGTCTACGCACATAGAACGTGTACAATATTTATAAATCCCCGTCAACCACCGCTGTTCTGTCTAATACCCGAATATTCTTCATCTCCAGCTTCTCGTATTATATATACAGACGTATATGTGTGTGTAATTCATACCTATGTTATAGGTATGACGAAATTACAAATTTTTATTTTCACTCTCTCCTATTCTCGTGATTTTTGTTCTATGGATACTTCTTGTTTTTGGTTCGTTTGTTCTAAATCGGGAAAGCAAATTTCAGGATTCATGATCATCGACTGCAATGATTATCGTTCGTCGTATCTGATATGTTATGCATAATTTGATTCCATTGTTTCCGAAAATCGGTGAAATCACGTTCGCATATTACGTGCGGCAATTCCGTTTTGCAGAATGCAAATTTTCTAATAAAACGTAAAAATAATGTATGTACCGAAAATTATGATTCACGGATTGTGTAATACGTAGGTATATATATATATATATATAATAGCAGCGAAGTGTCGAGGATATACGGCCAAATTTATGTATACATACATACGTGTGGATCTTGTATATATATATATATATATAGGTATAATATTTGTCTATTTTAAATTCAATACATAGGTATATTCTGCGGTCTTCGCGTCGTGCTGCAGCGGCATCGGGCGAATCGTTCGATAGCTTTGTACGCGGAATAATACGGTCGTGATTCTGCTTCTCACGCTGTCTTTCTTCAAACATATACGTATAATGTGTATAATGTATATTTCAATACGTAGGTTGCGAGTATATCGATATTCTTGGAGCTATCGTTGAATTAATTTCGCGTATAGGTTAAAGTCCTCAATGCAGAGCTCGCGAAGAGAGCTGTTCTCTTTTTCGAATGTCGGCGATCGCCCGCCCGTTCACTTATATATATATATAATACGTGGTATTATGTGAATAACAATTATTTATCGCCTATGCGCATGTGTATAAGTACCACTCCCACCGAATACTCTGCTTCCAGCTCTTCTGCAGTTCTCTAATTCCATAGTTCGACAGTAATTTTATACTCGTGTATATAGCTACCTATGTATGTACGTACGTGTGTATGGATGTACATACATATACCGTACCACCTATCGCGCTGCGGCGTCGAGGTGGGGAAAGACGTCGCGACGACAACTGCCGAGCTACCGCGCGATCGCGACGGACGGGACCGGGGCGTAGCTTAGGTAGGTATGTTGCGTGTAGTACGCGCTGCATGCTCACATCATGTATATATATATACATATATATGTGCGTATGTATATGTATAGGCAACGACACGGACAAACATCTATCCCGCGTTCTTTAGCTCCGTAATCCTAAATTCTCTCGATCCTCAGTGCTTTTCGTACCGCGTTACCCACGAGATATACACCGGTACAATATATTCCGCTGGCGGTAAACAGCTGAATATATACTAGCTGAATTTATACTATTTGTTATATACCTACGCGCCCGTGACCCGCGAGCTTGCAAAACTTTTTAATACATACCTATATTTATATACCTATGCAGACAGTACATAGGTATACCTACCTGCGAGAAAAAATCCGTTACCGCGCGAGAACGCCTCTTCGTGTGCAGTTTTTGTGTTTTCTTCTTTTTACTCTCGTCTTTATGCTCTTATGCTTCTAATCTTTCTTTCGAGGGATAATTCTTCTTTCCTCTCCACCGGTCTTCGTTAATCTCGCGTAGACCAATTAACGATAGTTTTACACCTTAATCAAATTTTTGCCTTAATTTACACCTTAATCATCTTCGTTAGTGCCTTTATATATATATATATATATTTATATACGTCCACCTATCAATATCCCCGTGGAATCGCTATATACATAATTATATATATACTGTAATAATGTCGTTGATGTGGATAAATTCGCTCAAATATATGAGGAAAAAGGATCACCGAGTTAATAAAAAGAATAAAAATGTGAGTGAAGGAGCAAATTTTCACCTAATAATTATATATTTATAAATTTGTGTACTTCATAGACGCGTAGATGCATATAAAATATACGTGCGTACGTGTATAAGTATATATATGATATGCGCATAACTGCGCACGGATCAAGCATGTCAAAAAAGCGCATCGGCTCAGTTTTCCGAAAGAAAATCGAAATCGGAATCTTGGCATTAGCTGGTCTACGCAAAGTTAGCGCGGTTAGGGAAAGAAAAAAGTGTCGCGCCCAACGTGGGGACGTGTCGGTATTCCTCCTCCTCCGCTTCTTCTTCTTTTTCTTCTTCTTCTTCCAATTCTGCGTACGTATCCGAATTTCGGAGGGACAAAACTCGCGAGATTTCTGCAAGATTTGGATTTCAATGCGAAACGGAGGGTCGATGGATTCTCTCACTGTTTGAGGCATTTTATTGGATGCTCTGTGATCGTACAGACCAATATAGGCGAAGCATGACTATATCTATACTGTATAATGCGATTTGATATTAAACCGTGAAACTACCTATCACGTTACGGTTATAATCCTTCACTCCATATACTTCAGCTTATACTATAGTATCTATTATGCACTTGCAGCGTTCTGCACGACAATTGAATCTGCAAAGCATGGGCATCCAGTTATCGTTATTACACATTATTGCGTCGAAGTCAAAGAGAAAATTTCTCTGCGTTTTGTTCGTTGCCAGAATTATTATAATATCGTGGAATATACAATATCGCGACTAAAAATATTCTATACGTAGGTATGCGCGTTATTGAGATGAACGCGACGACAACGACAACGACGCGGGAATTCACATCTTTCGTTTGACCAGGTATTGTCAGGGTCTTGCTGCGCGGCGGTCCAAGGAAAGTTTCAAATCGTACGAAAATAGCGTGAATTATTTCATTACAATATCCTTGAATTCGATTCCACAGCTATATCTCGTCCAAGGTATATAGGCGTCTTTGCGGTATTATAATAATCCATAAATTGTTTATTCTCTGTGTTACATCGTGAATGTATACATGTCATCGTCAATTCCGCATAGCTTCGTATATTTTACGATCTCGTTTGCTTGGTTCTTCCTTCATTCGCTCGCTCGCGCTTATAGCTAGCTGGTAGCTTTGTTATAAAATTTCTTTGTAATCATTATGTTATACCACTGTCTATCAAAGCCAGCATATTATTATTCGTAACCTCGCCTAGGCCTCTATACATCTGAGTCGTATATAGAGGATCGCGAAAAGTAGAAAAAGTAAATCAAGAACTCTCGTTACATATTTCTGGAGTTTTTTTCCTCCATTTTGTTTTATTTCATTTTATTTTATGTTATTTTATTTTTGTGTATTTCTACGTACATGTAGCAAACGAGAAAGAATTCGAGATTCTCTTGGCGGATTTCATACTATACATATATCTCTGGAGAAATTCAAGTTTTTTTTAGACGAGCCATCGCGATGTGTATGTATGATAAGAATACGTTTTTCTCCTATTTCGAAATGCTAAAAAGTAACATGAGTATGTATATTATATACATGCGTAATGTATATACATACTTCACGCGAGCCGCCACCTAGGTTTGTTATTCAAATATGATTGAAATCACTCTGAAATACAATTGGCCGCGGTTGAGGGAGCGCGAAAAATTTCAACGGAAGTCTGGCGGAAGCATAAGAGAAACACACTTTAAATACCGATTGTCGATGAGAGTGGAGAAAAATGTTTCAACCAGACGTCTAGATCTTTTTCTATTATACGGCGGCAACAGATTGAGATCTCCATACATACGTATATATATTTTATATTCATACAGTATGTAATATGTGAATAGTACACGTTTAGTAACTATATGTACCTACTGAAATCACATATCAGTCGTTACCATTGTAATGAAATACTTATATAGGTATAGGCATAGGCTAAAAAATGATATTAGGGTGTTTCAAAATAAGTAAATTTTCGATTTGCCAACCTCTTTCTCTCTCTCTCCTCTTTCATCGTATTTTTTTTGTTCTCTTCATCTGGACACAGACAGAGGTGTGATTATATTGAGAGTGAGATAACGTTGTAATAACAATTTTTACAGCCAAGGGAGGAGAAACGGATCTCATTGGATGGCGGTAGGACAAGTAGTAACAGCGGTGGAATGCCCGACGGCACAGGGAGCCGTCCTCAGTCTCAAACATCGAGCGAGCTCGACACCCTGGGACCATTGCAGCCCGTGAAATATCGCGAAAAACCAAAGCTACAGGTATACAGTATTTCAATTTCATGCGTATATAATATTCGCAGTTTGAAAGAAATTTGATGTATACGAGAATTGATGCGATTTCAAATTTTCTTCGCAAAGAGACCCTTGACTCGTTATCTTCCGATAAAATCCGAGTCTCTGGACCTGAGGAATCACATCGAAACGGCCGGACATCAGCTACAACTTATTCACGATGTATCGGTGGACACGACAACTTGCTGCGGTTATTTATCTAAAATGAGCAAAAAGTTTCATCACTGGAATAAAAGGTGGTTCGTTTTTGACAGGAAACGAAAAACACTTTCATACTACAGCGATAGTTCGGCGAGAAAGGCACGCGGAGTCGTGTATTTCCAGGTAAATCGCCAAGTGTTTTATACACAGTATACATTATACGTGATCAAAATACGTTAATGAATGAACGAACGAATGAGAAAATAAACTAGCGAGATGGATAAAACGTTGAAATCACATAACAATAATGATTGATTATCATTATTTTTTATTCCATTTTTTGTTTTTGTTTTTTTTTCAGGCCATCGAGGAGGTTTACGTAGATCATTTGAATTCCGTAAGATCGCCGCAACCCTCGCTAACATTTATCGTGAAAAGTTCAGCGAGACTCTATCACCTGATGGCGCCGAGTCCCGAAGCTATGCGAGTTTGGGTCGACGTGGTATTTACCGGAGCCGAAGGATACCACGAATTCGATCACGGCGTATGAAGAGGACGAAACAATTACTTTCCCTTCGAGGGGGAGTAGCGGTTAATTAATTTGATATTTAATTTACTGAAGATACGCTGCACGCGCCAAGATAACGATTCTCGTTATCTTGTCGTTCTTTCTATCTTCTGATTTCTTTTTTTCTTTCGCCGTTCATTATCTCTGTCGCGAGTATATATAGTAATTATTTGTTGATTTTTCTACGTCGCGTAACCACACGATTTATACTTAGCGGCATTTTTCTTCTGTTCACGAGCGATCGGAGCGATGGGATTCAAAGAGAAGAAGAACTCAGTATTATAAAAAAAAAAAAACGAAATTTAAGAAGAAAAAAAATGAGAATTTCATATCCCAATTGTTTTATTTCTCGATTCTTCGGTAGATTTGTCACGTTAAGCGATTGTGTGCGTGTGTGTGTGTGTGTGTGTGCGTGTGCGCGCGAGTAGATGGATTTCACGTTATCTTTGTTCACGAGTAACAATTGAATGTACAAAACGACCTCTGACTGAAAATTTTACATATGGATCAATGAGCGGCAGCATTTAATAATAAAAATACTATGGAGCAATCGAATTGGTGATATATATCTATATACTCACTTGTTCGGACCAAAAGAAATTCAGAGTCGACAAATGGAAAATAGAAAAATAGAAAAGAAATAGGAAAAACTGAATATTTGTAAAGTATAACGAATAGATCGTAGAACGTCAATCGATGACAATAAACATTTGCGGTAGATACAGAAAAAAGTTGAAAAAGAAAAAACCGAGAAATAGTATAATAGTATACATACATATGTATTGTATGCATACGAAATTATTATATATTTTATAACGAATTTGTATTACGTGTAACCTATGACACACACATGTATGAGAGCGCGAGTATAATAAGAGTATAATAATGGTGCAGCAACGCATTGCCGATATGGATAACCCCCCACGACAGGATATTTCATGGGCATTGATAGAATTTTAGTATAACGTTACGATAATAGGGAGAAAAAGAGACAAAGCGAAAGAAAAAAAAATTCAAAACGAAATTATTATTCGTCTTTTCGATGATAAAATATCCTTTTTTGTTTCTACTTCGTTCTGTTTAATTTTTTTCTTCAACGAAACAAATTTATCATCCGAATACGTAACTCGAGAACAATTTGCGAATTTTTCGTTGCCGCGGCGGAGTGAGAAGCGGAGGGTCGAGGGGGAGGAATCTTTGAGATTCCGAATATACATACGTATACACCTATTTTTAATATTCTAAGGAGAACAAAAAATAAGAAAAAAATAAAATAAAACTAAAAGGTTTAATCTAGTCTTCCAGTATAGATGTGAACGAAAATAAATCGTGAACTTGGTTCTGAAGGTTTGTTCGTTGGTCCTACGCTAATAGCGTTTTCGACCGGGACTACACCGGGCTGCACTGGTGTAGTGTAGGGCTCTGTGTCTCTTTCTCCTTCGGAGGAAAGAAATAGATCGAACGATCTACACTTCACCAGTGCAGCCCGGTGTAGCCCCGGTCGAAAACGCTGTAGGCTACACTTTCTGCACTAGTGCAGCATGGGCGGGGTAGTGCATGTTACACCCGGTTCTTTGTTTCAGTCCAGTGCATTGCACCCTGTTCGCCGTTGTTCGTTGTTGTCCATAGTGTACAATATTTCAGGCCGTTACACTAAAAAAGTAACGCTTCCTCGGGAGCAAGTGTAAGCAGTGGTGGTGTAGAAATGGCGGTATGCCGTAACCTGTTTCCTGTTGAAATTTCGCGCTCTTGTACAACAGCCATTTTTATTTGGACGGTTCGCGACGCGAATAAACAACAAATAAACTGATAAATAAACCTATTTGAATATTCGAATTTTTGGCGCACACAACCTGCTCGTAGCTACTCGTCGCGCTGCTACCAACGAACGCGGTTTATTCACGCACAACTTGTCGCTGATGGGAAATGCGACACTGTTTTCAAAACTGCAGTGTGGTTGAGCGCGGTGCAAGATGCTGCCTACACTTAGCGTGGAACCAACGTACAAAATTAAATTGATGATACGATAATACGAAGTTGAATTGAGAGAAATTAGAGGAATAGAAAAGAAAAATTGATAAAATTGCCTAATATGTTCATAATTGTACGGTATACATGATACGTCAAAATATATCGTATACTTTCATATAAAAACTGCAAAGATCAAATATATTTTATGAGTATATTACATAGATATAATATATATTAGGTATATAAATCTGGAATGAACCAGGAATATTATGAATTATTGCCGCTAATGATAGAATTGATATAATAATACCGATAATGATAATTGTATATAATTAAATTTTTTAGCCATTGAATAACATATTTTGAATATAATACTTTATCATATTTATTATAAGCAGGAAACATATCTTCAATGTATACCTATACTTACATAAAATAATAATACATTTATATAAGTATGTATACATAAATACTACATATATATTCAAATATTAATTATAGATATTGAGTGAGTTTTCAGTGATAAATATCATGCGTCAAACATTTGTATCCTAGAGCAGATATAGGTACATAGATAGATACATGCATGCATACATATATACCTACCGACGTTATACGATCAATGTATTTTTCGATGTATTTACCTAAACGCGGAAGAAAATGGGAAAAAAAACGAAAAAATCGAATATATGTATTATACCTATTGACAATCTCATGAGAAAGAGAAGAAGAAATATAGATTAATTTCATTACGTAATAAATTATTTGAGATATTTATTTTCTCCTTCACACTTTTGAGGTGCTATCAGACTCACGGCATTCGACAATGGGCAATAATAAATTCAACAATTTGAACCAATTAGAAATTCATGCATGTACATACATGTAATAGCACCTTAAGAAACCTTTTGATCAGGCGCCTCACGTCATGCAACTTCCGTAACATGTATATTTCAAACCATCCGCTAGATGGCAGTACTAGAGTGAAATCCACTCCTCCAGTCGCACATCATGTGACCATTCAATACCATTCAATGTTCGCTGATGTCGTCTGCTGAAACAAGGTGCAACCTTTTGCATTTTTCACGGAGTATTTTCTATTCAAATTTGCCTTCATCATTGAATCTTAAACATTAATTATCTACATTGCAGAGAATAACAAGATGTTAAAATCATCATTGCGATTACTGAGCTCTCCATGCTTCAGAGATAGAATGTTGTCTCAAAACTTGATAAACGAAGCTTCGAGGTTAAGACCGAAACTTGCCTCTATAATAAATCTATCACGAAATATTCATGCTACAGCGATATGTCGAAGAACAGAAGACAGGAAAATGATGATTGCATCGATGCCGGTAATAGACGAGGGTACTCTAGGTGAAAAATCAATACAAATTGATCAGTTAGTCGGCAGGCAAGTACAATCTACATTCGCCGAAGTCAAAATAGGTGTTTATTATCGGCTTATCTTATAATCACGCTCCTCGTTTATGTCTGTTTTCATTTCTCTTACGCTCTAATTTTTACAGCATCGATGTATTTCCGGACGAAAACACTCCCACCAAACTATTCAATGGAACGCCTTTCAAAGACTTACCTGTTTGTAACATCCGTGTTTCGCATAATAATACTATAATTACTATTGCCAATAGCAAAGGTGAGAATTACTCATTCAAATTCATACATCATTCCAGATACTCTTTGACATTTAAACCTAGAATCCCCGGAATTCAAGAGCACATCGTTAATATAAATCTATTTTCTTAATCGTGATTACAGGTGAAATAAAATTAATGCGTTCCTGCGGCGTAGAGGGTTTTAAAAATGCTCGCAAAGGGACTAACATCGCGGCGCAGGCCACTGCGACGACCTTTGCCATGGTGAGTAACTCAAATTAGGTTTTAGAATTGTTTATACGGCCCTGAACCCATCTTAGGACATTGGAATAATAACAACTATTGATCTAAGCCTCTGATTATGAATATTTTGACACAGCAAGCTCTTCAGAACGGATATAAAACCATCAGAGTTAGAGTCCGAGGTCTTGGCCCTGGCAGAATGGTAAGCAGAAGTGTTAATTACTTGTTAGAATCAATTACGCAGGACTAGATTGATAAAGATAACTGAAACTTGAAATTAAACTGACTCGAGGATCTACCTTTTGACTTTCAGTCGGCGATAAAAGGCCTACAAATAGGAGGATTGGATATCATTTCGATTACGGACAGTACTCGAGTGTCTTGGAACCCTCCAAGAGCGAGGAAAGCTAGAAGATTGTAGGGTGTCCCGGCGCAGATATTTGTAGGAATATTATTTATCGGTTTATTATATTCACTGTTCTATTAACAGGATATTGAATATACTACATTCATCAATCGCGAACAAAAATCAGTTTATTTCTTTGCATAAATGTGCCTGATTATTGCAAAATAGGAATAAGCTGTGCTGCATATCTGAAAGAATGATTAAATTCAGAGA
Organism: Phymatocera aterrima; assembly: GCA_963170745.1. Taxonomy (NCBI): domain Eukaryota; kingdom Metazoa; phylum Arthropoda; class Insecta; order Hymenoptera; family Tenthredinidae; genus Phymatocera; species Phymatocera aterrima. The sequence continues at coordinate 4,566,869 of OY720670.1, forward strand.
ACCATATTGATTTGCCCTTCATCTTATTAACGGAATCCCCAGAAGTGATTCTTTATTTTATTTTTGATCCCTTACTTTCAGGCATGTTGCCGTTGATATATCGTAGAGCTTCCATGCTCGTAATCTTAATGGCTTCTGACTCCTTTGCATGATTATTTGAATGTTGGTTTTATACGACTTGGGAGCTTTGTACCAAATGCTTTTGTACGCGGCTTCAGCTAGAGATTCACTCTGGAATAATCGTTTTTATGTTTTATTTATTTCACACATATTCCGATCAAGCTGGAATAGGAACAGAATTTAATATCAGACAGTTTTGACATAGCCTTTTATTAATAGTTACGTGAAGTTTCACTTCGTTTCCTGTCCAATAGATCATCATTAGCAGGTTTATCATTGCCAGCATGTATGCAACTGCGACAATAGTTTCGAACGTGAGACCCATCTACAATGAAAGTAAGGTTCTCAAATCCCCAAATTAAACACAATCAAATGCCACTGACAATTGTCATACCGTGATAAACTAATCAACGATCCGTTTTGTCTAATCCCTATTCTTGAAAATCCTGAACACAAATTTGTATCTTCAAGGCAAAGTAAGAGATGAAATAGTTATATACGTTGAATAAATAATTGCTCTTTGTATCGTTCAGCGCTAGGACTGTAATTGAACTTTATCGAATGCCTGAAGGTACTCTGATCATTTTTTTCCATTTCTCTTCATTCAAATCTGGGAAGAACCAGAACTTATTCGGTCTGAGAGTCAAAAGAGAATAGGAGAAGTCGTTGACTTACGTACGTATTAGAGAATTGAAATTAATTTGTCGTCATAGGATTTGCAGGATCATTGATTACACCCAAACGAATGAATAATTATACTTACGACGGCGCATTGGAAGAATATTGCGCAGAATATACCGGCATAAATGACGAAATCTATTAGCAAAAGATGATTCAATACCCCATTAAGGGTTTCAACGTATCTGCAAAAATATGATATATATTTAACATTCGTAGAACGACAATTCGTATAGAATTTTCGATCTATCTCAATCTGGATACTAGAAAACGAAGGAATATGATCGCTCTCACCGAATAACTGAGACGTGTTTCTTCACCCAGTTAACGAGTCTCTTTTCCATTTCCACTTTTTTCCAGTCATCGCGGATTTCGCTCTCGATCATTCCTTTCAGCTCATGATTCAAAATTTTTAACTCGCAGGCTGGTATAATTACTAAAACACCCATCAAGGTTGACCAACTGGCGGTCATGACTCCGGTCAAATACGACATCGTTAATTGCAACCAGTATCCTGACCAGAGATCCGGGAATGGATTCCAGGCTCTGTAGAAAATTTGTTATTTTAGTCGGTTGCTTACTATTTGCCCACTTGCAACGAGTCAAATCGTTAAAAAATATATTCTAATCGACCTGAAAATTAATTGGGACGGTTCGTCTTTTATCCCCATCATAACTCCGATGATCGGGGCTCCGCAAAAGCCGGTAAGCGTTATCGCAGCCGATCCCCAAAAACCAAAGGTAAGGAGAGTAGCGTACTTGACATATTGTCTGAATATTTTTATAGATTTTGCATCCCCGAATTGTTCCATTCTCCGGCTGAATTTTCCGGCATGTTTCACCTGCGCGCGTGTACAGATAGGCACAATAAAAATGAGTGGGTGTCGAAATTCCAATTCCAAAGGTGCGAATTTTATAAAGCAGTGAAATATCAAGAAAGTGACATTTTCGTTTTTGATGTATTACTGAATGGATCACCCGAACGCGCTTTTATCCGGAAATGTTTTTTCACATAGTTTACATTCCGAAATGACGAAACGTAGATTGACCAAATTTGGAGAATCAATATTTTTCAACTTGAAAACTCGAGCGGCTAACGTTTCCGTCAGCCAATGAACCGAAGGAAACGAGATCGAAATTGAAGGTTCAAAAACGGTCAAACTTCGATAATCAAAATAGCGAAAGACCAGAATTCCGAAAGGCCAAAATTTCGAAAAAATCACAAGTAACCGATTATTTCCTCAGTACAAAACAATAAATGTTTTTCTAATGTCTCCTGATTCCGGAATTCTGACCTTTCGAGTTTTCGGCCTTCCGATTCAATGAATTCAGATTCATTAACTTTCATAATAAGCAAGATTCTGAATTGTAATCGCAGGACTTTTGAGGCGTTGGATATTTCAACCAATCGGATATTTCGCCGCTCGTAGTCTTGCCCGTTCTGAGGAATGATTTTCGGTATATATTCGATTCTATGTTCTCGTGTTCTGGATTCGTTGATTCTACTTGATAGTCTTGTCCCATTATAGCCTTTTTACATTTTGCACTTTCGGTAATTTGTCTTCGGCAATCTCGACCCGTCTATTCTTCGGTCTTTCACGATTTTTAACCCCACCCATAATAAAATTCGCAACAGAGAGAACAAGAGCGAAAGAGAAGAATTTTGAATACTTCTATGATTTACCAGATCGTCGACGGTGCTTCTGGTGAACAGAAAGGCCGTGGATTTCGAAATACCGCTAAAATAGAAAAGGCTTATACTCAAGTTACGGACAACCGCCTCTAAATTATCCCTGGAAATCACAACGTCGGCGAACATTGTAGCGGTAAATAATCCGTAAGAAAATGTCATAAGAACACCGAAGGTCCTGTGAATCGCCGATATTTTTTTACCGAATAAAGGTACGGGCCATAGCCCTTGAATCTGCATCGCTATTATATTCAATCTTGTAAACGGATCGCTTGTTCCCATCCTTTATTCACCTCGAGATCCCTCGAGTATAATGGCTCAAAGAGAACTGAAACCTCTGGCCTAAAAACCACCACTTTTATACTATATGACCCGCGAATGAGTTCTAAATGTTAATTTATAACCAGCTGGGCGTTGACCACTTTCCTTTTTCTTCGGGCTTCTTTCTTCTTTAGCTCTGAACCAATTTTTCTAATTTTTCCTTTTTTTTCCTATCAATTTCTCCATAATTTCTTCGTTCTACTAAATTCATCACATAATTACACGTTATCAGTACAGATATACCTATACACACCTGCATAGATAATTATACAGGGTGTTCGTTACTTGAATCGAATCAACGAAATACGTATATACGTACACATGTGGCATAAAATATTTCCATAATCTATATATTTCAACAGCGATGGTCAACCGTAAGCCGTTGTATATGGGTAGAGGTATAAATTATTGGTTACATAGTGAGTGAAATTGTTATCACATATGCATATATGTACATACCCAGGTACGGGCTTAATACTCTGACCCCTGATGGTCATCAACGATTCATGGACGGAGAGCCGCTATTACGATTACCGATGGATACATTAAATATTACACCAGAGAGTTTCGGGATCGGGTGGCGGATTTCCTGTGGGGGGTGAAAAACGGGGGAAAAGAGGGAATTGCAAATAAGGGAGGTTTCATTCGGTCCAAAATGCAGTAGGCATGTAAATTACATATGCGACAGATTAATTTATGCACAATAATGGTTGACGATCAATAGAAATAATGACTTTATACACATCACATAATTGTGATGAAATGACTAGAGAGAAATCATGGTGTCGATCATATCTCACACTTAAGTTATACCTAGTTATACATACTATATTACATTATAATACAGTCTTCGATTGACTGGATCGCCGGAGCTTAATACACTAATAATTTATCACAGATTTTGCGTCGCTCGTGTTTTATATTAGGTATGGGGTATAGGAAAATTTGGAAATATGTTTGGATCGGAATATCTGGGAGAGAGAATGATCAACCCCGCGATGTAGATTCTCTAATAATCCAGGGTATGTATTCCGAAACCCGAGTATAAACTCCGGGTAAGCGTGGACGAGCACAACCCACACCAGTTGAAACTACACCAATGACAACAGTCGACCCGACGTCATCTCCTCTCCGCCCTCGCACCATCAACGGACCGCCGCTGTCGGCCTGCGAGAGAAGAAAACTTGGGGTTTGAAAATAGGTTGGAGAGGAAGAAGAAAAAGAAGAAAGAAAAAAAAAAAAGGAAACGGTCGGTCGGCTGTTCGGGCGAAAGGAAAGAAAAGCAAGGATTCGGGCTATAAATTTTGTGTAGAAAAATTGCCCCCGTGTAATCGTGTATGAGACGACGAGAGCGCGGAGAATATGCTTTAATATCAAAAATCACTGTAGAGCTAAGACAACCCCCCCCCCCCCCCCCCCCCCCCCCCCCCCCCCCCCCACACACACGCACAAAAAATAGTCTGCGCCGGGAGTACAGACGAAAATTATCACCGTCCTTGAATACTTTATAGAGAGCAGGAGTTTTCGGGGTAGTACGCGGGGGCAAAAGAAGGAGTGAACTATATTCAAGTGTATCGAGCCTTGTATCAGAGGATTGGTATTGTGGGATTCAAAATATCACGATCGGCCCCGGGGTTGTAGCAAAGTCACAAAAGTAGGTTGCAGCCCTTGCATAGGTATATACTTACACCTATATACAAAAGATATATGATTATAAAAGAAATTTGCTCACCCAGCATGAGTCCCGACCACCATCCTCGTGACCAGCACACATCTGGCGCGGCTCGACACGCGTCTTTTTACCTTGGCTGGCATACCAGTCTCTGCAAACGTCGTTTGTCACTACGCGTACATCCACCTTCTGCAGGATGTCTGCTCTCTTGTCTGTGTACAGAGATCCAAATTTGCAATTATTTTATCGCTCCTCAGAGTCCCGTATTTCGTTTTTTCCGTTTTTCTTTCTCAAGTTGATTTCATTCTTCATATATACGTCGTCTACTTACGTCGCGAAGTTGTTTCACCCAGCCATCCCCATCCAGCAGCAATTGCGTTCTCTCCCTCGAACGCGCTGTAGCCAGTTGCACCTGTGGCTTGCGGTAGACAAGCCGGTTTCACACTTTGCGACCAAGAAATCGGCCTGGTGAGTTCCAGGAGAGCAATATCGTCGACGTAACCACCGCATTTGTGACCCGGGTGGATTACCACCCTTTGAATACTCTCTTCCTGAGCCGGAGGTACCTCGGGACCACGCAAATTGTGCTCTCCCAAAGTTACGCGAAGTTGCCGTGCCGGGATTTGCGAAGACCCTCTGTGCGCAGGAGGAAAAATGAAAAGATCCCGATAAACAATAGATGATTGATTCTCGTACGTAAGCTAATCAAATTCCCTCTTTTTTCCTCCTCATATTCCGCGTCGATAAGACAGCTAATTAATTATACGCTACTCAAGGGGGAGGGAAGAGGTGACGCAGAAGAAAGTAATTAACTCCGAGTTAAATCCACGAGAAATTATATATCTGTAATACAAAATTATCGGAGATGCTTTTAAACTGGGATCGCCTTAGCGGTGTTTTAAATACGAGGTATAACGATTACTGTATAAATATGTAATTAGGTATTACAGAGAGTATTTATTTTACTCTTTTTGTTCTTCTTCTTCTTCTTCTTTCGTTCATATACTTGATTTCTTTTCGTTGTTGTATAGATAGATATTCACATCCGTCGGTCTGGATTTGAAAAGCAATCGTATATTTTCCGCGCCCACACCCGTTTTAATTTGGATTTTCACTCGAATCGGGAATAATTAAACTGCTGCGGAAACGAGCCGAATCACTCTCTCTGCCCCGCTTTGCTCTGCTCTGCTCTGCTTTACTCTACTCTACGCTACTCTTCTACTTTACTCTACTCTCCGCGCTATGTGTTGGTCCAGGTCTGCGGACCATCCCCCGTTGCCGCAAGTGGCGCGGCATGGCGCGGCATGGGACGGAGGGGCAGGGGAGGGGAGAATTAAACGCGCTTCGGTACTGTAAACCATGATTGCACGTAAATTACCAAAGCGCTTGGTAATTGCTTGCGGGCCATGCAAAACGTGACGCAACCCCCAAACCCTCGTCTGTCTATACTTCAACACAAATACCCAAAACCCTATCTGTCATATACCTGAACATGCCTACCCCCCCCCCCCCCCCCCCCCCCCCGATCCCCTCACACGTACACGACACAAGTGAAAAACTAACCGTAAACCGAACAAATCCCGGGTCAAATTTGTTTCGTTCAGATGATATTATTATCATTGTGACTATATATCGAGTTTGTGTGTGTGTGTGTGTGTGTATATATATATATAGTATGTATGTATGTTTATATAGTACGTATGCATGCACACGTTATGTTTATGCCGCGGGCCATAGATGCGGATTAGGAAGAGGAGAGATTGACTCACGAGCACAAACAGTGGCCAGCGGTGAGGATGAATTTGGAATTAACGATTGTTCCACCGCAAAAATGACCCCCCTTTCTCGTAATGCTAACGAGCCATGGAAATTCTTGAGGTGCCGCATCGCCGCCTCCCACGATACGAGAGATTCGTGATCCAGCGAAGGTTTGTCCGCAGGGAACGTCTGCGACTGGAAAAAGAAAAAAAAAAAAGAAGTGATGATAGTGAGGAACATTATACTCACTTTTTTTGGAATTCGTCGTTTTTAGACATTTTCGTCGATGTATGTACCGACGTAATTATGTGGTATACGGATCTTCTGATATTTGCGAGTCTTTCGTGCTCCACGGCTGGAATATTCTATTTCCAATGTATTGCTACTGTTCGAATATCGAATTTTTCTGTGCTATCGCGCTCGTGCATACGATACGTATGTATATATACATACCTGTACATACAATACCCTACATACTATAGGGCAATATTTGTTGCGAGCTTGATTTCATTTCAGCGATTGATTAAAGCCAACTTTCACACAGATTACTAGGTAACGAAACTCGAGCTATCAATATATTGTGTTTTTTCTCCTTTATTTTTAGCTTTTGCGAAGATAGAATTACAAACGTAATTGGAAAAACCGTTACGTGTCCAATTAAGCGCGAGTTGGTGATCATGATGGAACACGTTACCTTCAGCAATATTGTTGAATTTATATAGGTAAGCTATACGTAAATATAAATCGCGATGTGGTATGTTATTATACTATACTTTGAAACCGCGCGATGAAAGGTTTCGAATTTTAATTCATCGAACTTTGTATATTGCGTAGGTATAATAACGACGAAGAAGAAGTAATACTCTTTCCGCTATTTGCCGAGCTTCTTGCAGTTCATTTCTCCCGGGGGCTAACGGCGGAGCCGATGTCTAGACTTTCCGAGAGACATCCGGAGCGGCAAACTCCCTTGAGGACCAAACCACCAACGGCCAATCGGCTTATGTAAGACTTCGAGTTTATTGTACTTTCTTCGAGCGTGATTACAGTTTCAATTAAGACTCCGTGTCGAAAATCCCGAATATCACTACTAAGGCTTCGTCGTTCCGTCAATTTCAATTACACGTATATACAAGTATGTAGGTACGCGTGTATGTATGTACCTGCTGTGATTTGATTACTTTCTGTTCTTTTTTACATTTTTCTTCGCCCAATTGTAATTGCTAAAGAATTTCTGGTAGTTCCGGCGAGTCGTGACCAGAGGCTAAGAGTGATTCGCGTGGAATTTAGCCTACTGTTCATACGTATACATTCGCGAATTTGGGTAGGAGGAATCTCGACGCCGCAATCCCTATTCCGACGCGGGGAGGGCGGCGAGTCCCCGTTCGCGTCGTTTCACACCTCGGTTGATTAATTCGACCGACGCCACCGTTCGTCCTACGGGTCGTGGGTACCGGGTTGCCACCCTTTTCCTCCCTTCGCCCCGGTTTCTCGCACCCCTTCAGAAACGCAGGCGCCTTCATACCCGGGGGAATTTCCGGCCTGCAAATCCCCTGTATAATGCCTCCTCCTTCTTCTCCTTCCCCTCCTCATTCTCCTTCTCCTTCTCCTTCTCCTTCTCCTTCTCGTTTTCCTCCACCTCCGAGTACTGACATTCGTGAATGAGTAATAGATGCGTCAAATACAGACGGGGAATCTCAGGGAAGGGATTGTCGTGATATAATAATATGTCAGTGGTTTGCAGGCAGGTGGGGGATATGTTTGTACTGCATTAAAGTATATATACTAAATCGTGTACGATAATATGAGCTGATAATGGAGAGAATAGAAAGAAAATATATCATTCGTGGCAGAAGTTTATAAACATATTAATATCCTTGGTATTATAGTGATCCCGCGAGGGCAGTATAATATAGATATAAGGTAATTTATTCGTTTATTCAGAGACTCTTCGCACTTGAATTCTCTTCTCGTTAATATTCCTATAAAGGAAACTGAAGGAGAAACACTTTTAGGGTCTTCATGCAGTACGTACGTATATCTATACCTACTGAAAGCCCGCTCGCGAATCCTCTAGAGAGGGGATAAAGGTGCAGGTTGGTACGTAAATTGCTATTTCTTTTTATACATATACCCACGTACGTATACCTATACATAATACTACATACACCTGTTACACACGTTTGAAAATAAAATCGATATTATTTTTCTCATCGCTTTCAATGCGTTCAACATATTTTCTTTCCGGCTCAAGAGACTGAACCTCTTGCACAATCTTGGCGTGTGAGACGTATTTCACTTATATGATCACATCGATTGACGACTGACATGCATTATAGCAGAACAAAAACTGAAGAACGAAGCGAAAGAACAACGCTTTGGAATTGAATCGAAAAAGAGGTAAAAAATGGAAACTTACGATTATTGAAGGCGGCTGTAACTCGGATGACAGAGATGCAGACGATGGTAACCGCTGCGGTATAAAAATTGATGTTTGAGTAATACATGGCTAAATCCAATCCGTACGAATAATCGTGCACCGAGCGGAAGAGACCCCACGACGTACGGAGATGAAGAAAAAATTGTCACGTTTGACGCGAGCACAGAGTTTTTTTATAGCAGTTGAGGACCTGCTGCATCTTCTCCCACCCCCCCGGACCCGTCCCCACTTTATACACTGTAGTATTATACAGACAAATATATTCAGTTTAACATCAGGCATTATATTATGTATAGTCGTTATCCAAGTCGTTGCAGGTGTCTACTCGAGGGCAACCGATCCCCGATCCCCGATCCCCGATCCCCGATCCCTGATCAACAGAGCCCCGCCCCCCTCTCGAAGCCGAAAATTCATCAAGGTAACAGGGTTTAACGAACGCGCGACAGACATTAGAATTTCATTATAATGAACAAACACTTTACGTTCAACGATCTTTTCACCTTCGCACTATGAAATTAGGTATTCGCGGTTTCATTGGATGTCACATATACCTATGTAAGATAATATTTGTACAGAACTGTCAATTTTTCGATTACTAACTGTAATCGCAGCTCATCGGATGTTTTGACAGATTCACTAAGAGATATGATGTTATCCTCTCGGGCCCCCCTGGGGGGTCTGAGAAGATGCCAAAGTTCGAGAATATATTCCTGTACATGAACTTCTGCAGGGCGAAAGAAATTCGTTTATCATGAGTGTCTACGGCACATAATTTTGTGAATTTTTCATTCGGACCGGTTTTTCGGCTTTCGAGGGGTAGCAGCGACCCTTTGAGAGTCTCGATAATTCGATCTTCGTGAACCGCTATGCCAAGTACAGTCTCTAGTCCGGATGAAACCTCAAGTTGGAATGCCAGTATAATCGTCTATGAATTCTCATCTCTTCGTCATTTTTACCGATTACTATGTCAAGTAATCGATTGAGTATGGCATCGAAAAATATGTAGAAGCGATTGGTCGGTCGTCTGCAGTTTTACGTTCTCTTGTGTCAAGGTATGGTGGAAAAAGATAGGTATAAACATACATATATATATATATATATATATATATATATATATAACGCGTACATAAGTCTAGGATAATAGTGAGGCCGAATATCGACCGATGGCAACGACACTGCAAGGCCATGATAGTCAAACTTGACACAGTATAGAGCCGGCAGTCCACGAAGCCGGCAGAGTTAACCTGGTGCACTTGAACCACGGCTTAGATGCAGGTATAGAATGTATGTAAATACACAGGCGCACACGCGCATATATATATACAAAGGTATTTACATTACTCGCACATAAACGTAAATCGCGTGTTTAAACTCAGCTCGCTTTCGAATCGTCGCTCATACGCAATCGCGTACGAAAGACAATAGCTTATACGATGATCTCGGCAATTTCAACTTCTATACTTGAAATGCAAATATTTTGAAAGCGAGGCTCATGCGGCGCCGAAAATAAAATCAAGTCAAACAAATAAACACGACGAATGAACAAATATTGAAATATTACAAAGAAGGGTGCCGACGATGGGACGAACGTGAATCGGTGTACATACCGACCTATTTTATTTCACCGATTCCGCGATGACAAATGTCATATTATGGAACATCATAATTATCGACGCATAAGTATTATTTATACATAAGTATACTCCTACCTCGTCAAGGTGAACCGCGGAGTAGACATAATCTGGTGACCATGGAGCCCGCGGTAACCTACAGACGTAATTCTATTTCCCGTAATTAATGCACATATTATATAGGTGAGATACCTGTGAGATAGCAGAATGAATGCCAAGTGTGTGGGGGACCTGCATATCTATCAGTGACTAATTGTGAGATAACCGAGCAAGGGACGCACGTGTAGAGAGAGAGAGAAAGAGAGAGAGCGAGAGGGAGAGGGAGAGGGAGAGGGAGAGGGAGAGGGAGAGGGAGAGGGAGAGGGAGAGGGAGAGTAAAATGGTTGAAAGAGTGAAAACTAACGATAGGAAATGTAGATTAGGATAATCAATGAGGTAGGTACCTACTTAATAATGTGTAATACGTGCTTCCGCTCTGACATCAGTGATTAGCGGGAGCAGATATACCTATTTGTGCTCTATGCATGCGGTGCCACCGAGGCGTCAACAATCGCTCATTAATTCCAAATTTGCATAAATACATTAGCTAAGGTCAATAGCATACGGGCTCTCGCGTCGTTTCGGTGTGGTCCTGCACCGGCGTAAGAGCTGTTTCCGTATTCTATCCAAACACCCGACGCCCGACCACCTCGACTCCAATAGCTCATATTATTTTTCGCCGAATTAATCATTGCCATGGTTGCTGTTGATAGATGTATATACTTGATTAGGATTTATTCAAATACAATCACCGTTTGTTTGTGTGCTCTTCTGCTCTCTGTGCCATTCATTATTATTATATTCAGCCGTTCTATCAGGTATACTATCCATGATTTCTACGATATTTTAGTTACATATGTTCGTATACCTATACCTATCGTTGGACAGGTAAAAATCAGGGTTCGACTCAGCGAAGTCAAATCCAATTTATCGCATAGCCAAGGTAAGTATACTTATAGCTGTTCGTTCGTTCGTTCGTTCGTTCGTACATTCATTCGGTTCAACTTTTTCCCTCGTCTGATTTCAACATTGTGAGATCAAATTTATCGAGACCGGTATCTACCGGTTTTGAAAACAAAAAAATACACCGTTCAGAATTATATGCTATGCGCAATGAGCACACATAGATATGTATATACGTATAATGTGATAGAATCGAACATGATTTTGTACATGATTATCGACTATTCGTCGTTTGATTTTCTTTAAAGTACATTTTTTCATATCAAAGTTGAGTTTCGGCTACGTATGTATAATATACATTGAACCTACTTCATAGTTCACGTATATTATGAGCATACGAATAGTCCGCAGCTGACGGATGATACATAGGTCTCGTTTACTTCGTTACGAATTTACTACTATACTGTACAGATAACAATGAGTATAGAGTGCAGGAGCTGTAAGCAAAATACTGCAAGGGAACATTTAATGAATTGCACTATGGCCTGAAGTTTACCTACGTATGAATGTGCCCGGAGTCGTTTATTTAACGTGCACACATGTGCATCAACCGCACGTGTGTCACCTCGAATTGTTTTATTATGCAAAATCGTTAACGACTGCAATGATGCAATGGCAGAGTATTATGCGCCTCGGAGCTACAGAGCATCGGAAATATCTGACATTGACTTAATTTCAGAAATTACCTTCATATGTAGGCAGTCGTAGCAGTAGAAATTGTTGTAGGAGTATACCCAGAGATAATATATTTATTTATATATATATATATTATCTGGCAGGATGGAGTCAAACTCCGAACCGAACTCCTTCAGTATTTTTGCTCATTCAATACACAAATTAATATGCATACATGTATATATGTATATTGAATGATGAAGTGAATAGACTCGTGAATCGTAGCACCTGAAGTGGTTGAAATTCCCAATTCTCACTCACGATGCATCCTTGCATTAGAATTGTTATAAGATTTGCGTGACTTATGCAGTGTTGAACGCGAAAGCAATTAATATCAATAATAATGAGCGAGGGACAATGCAGGCTTCAATGTCAGTATGATAAACCACCATACCAACCCAGTTCACGGGCGACCTAGTCCTCGTGGCCTGGAAATGCGTCTCGTAATACGAGAGCTTCAGGTTTACCCTGCACCAATAGCTATAGGTGCAATGGCGGTTGGAAAAGCTAATTCTGACGCATGTGAATAGTAGGCGAAAGGAAAGTGGTGGTGGCGGGAGGGGCGTGGGGCGAAGGGGTAGGAGAGTCTAGCTCAAAGTCAAAGCCAAAGCCGAAGGTATAGAGCCTAGCCTGTGGTTTTTACTACCTCTACAAACTGCAATAGGAGACTGACACACTATAGCTACTAGACACAACATAACATAACGTAACGTCACCAAACCGAAGCAAACCTCGTAATTTATACCTACTATCGGATCATTGAATCGAGTCCTCTGTTTTTGAAGTTCGATATCTCTGCGTGAAGCAATCGTACGGCATCCTATAAGAGATTTTTTGAAAGTGCGAAATTTCCTGCGTCCGGTTATCGTGTGCATAGTTTTCAACACGATCGTCCGCCGTAGATATCGCCATAGATTATCAGGTATATCATAAAACTTGGTTTTGTTGAGGTTTTCTTTCGCAGCCTAACTTCAACCCGTTACCGCTCCGTTGACGATGCTATTGAAAATGTGATACGTACGATGCTGTTTTCAAATTTTCAGAATTTGGGAAATCGTGACAGCTGCAAGTAATTATCGGCGGCGCGCGGGCATCTCCGAAACTGATATCGTCAGACAAAGGTGTTTTCTAGTCAAAAAATCGTATCTCATATTCGTTGGAGCAAATTCGATCACAGATACGGTTTTATACGTCGTAAATTGAACTATTCATTAAGCATTTTTATATACGGCGAGACGTGTTTCTCCCGCTGGAGTGGGCCGCTTTCGTGATCGGCATAACAATCTCGCCGCATGTAAAAATGCTCAATGGAGAGTTTAATTGACGAGGTAACCGTACCTGCGATCGATTTTGCCGCAGCGGATATAAAATGTGATTTTTTTTTTTGAAATTTTCGACCTCATCCCTTTCGCGTGGCGGTCGGTGTCGAATATGCCCGCTCTACCGATTAATAATTGTATAGCTGACGTGATTATAGAAATTCTCAAAATTTGAAACCAGCATTGTACGTACCAGATGCCGAGGATTGCGTGTATGAGTTATTTCACATCCCTAATAGCAGCATCAACGGAACGGTAACGAGTTGAAGTTGGGCTACGAGAAAAACCTCGACAGAACCACGTTTATATATATATATATATACAGCGATATCTATGGCGGAAGATCGTATTGAAAACCATGCGCACAATAGCCGGATGTGGAAAAATTTCACCGTTCAGAAAATCTCTCATACGATGCCGTACGATTTTTTCACGCAGAGATGTCGATCTTCAAACACAAGGGACTCGATTAATGTTCCGATAGTAACTACATGCATGTTGCATAATCGTCTAACCAAAATCCGTGGTTCGGGAGGGTTGCGTGTGTAGATCCAAGATATGGATAGATGCAGATATATACATATAGTTTATACAGACAATGTAACCCCAGCTAATCCAACTTATAGCCAGACCTACTACCCTCTTCTGTACAAAAGTGGGGATGGGGTATGGAGTGTGAGGTATGGGGGGGGGGGGGGGGGGGGGGGGGGGAAGATTATCTAAAGATTACTCCCGACACGGGGATGAGGATGGCGTTTTATGTTTAACGATAATTGACCCAGTGAAACTGGATTACAAGATGAAATCGGATCAAGTTTGTTACCACTATTATACGACGCATGCTGCTCGCTGTAGGGGATGAGAAAGGTAGATGGAATGAAGATGGTGCGTGCTTTAATTTTCGCCGCGTGCTATGTATCTATATATCTATATACACAGTGTACATCCCACCTATAACCGGCGAGCAACTCGGCCTCTCGTTGAATATATTTGCATTATTCGACATTGTACATTGCTACAGTGATTCGTCGTGCGACACGATTGCATAAATTAGGGCTGCTGGCTCACGAGTGCACCGCTAGTAGCGTATACATGTGCTTGAGGGGAGGAGGAGCAGGAGGAGCAGGAGGAGCAGGAGCAGGAGGGGGAGGGGGATGAGGCGTCGCGGCGATTGCAGATAATTATTATATTTTTGTTCGAATTTCTTTTTTCTTCCTCAATTTTGTTTCGCCTTCTTGCTTCGCGTTCTATTTGTTTTCAACAGCTTTTTATCTCTCTCGCTCACCTTGGCTGCACCAGACGTAATAGTAACGTGGTATGAAGGTACATACGTACGTAGGTGTAGAGTACCTATAACCTACCTTATATTATACGGGAACGCGACGATGCATTTATCGTTGCACACGCCCTACTCCCCTCGGACTCCGAACCGCGCAATGCCATTGTGTAACTTTACTGTGCACCAATTATGCAATTCGCGTATGTACCTATACAAACTGTACTGTATCTATACATGCAATGCACATGCGGCAATGCAAAATGTCGTTACAGGTCTGTCGCGCTATGACTTTCACAGCATTTGCTTATGATGTACATATATACAATGCTCGTTGCAAGAATTTCGAAATTCCATATCTTCCGCTTTGTTATAATGGTTGATTGAACCATTGATTGAAAAATCAGTTCGTGGGTCCATCGAGCCTTCTTTTTTTCATCATGCTTCCTTGCAGTGACGAGGGGACTTTTGTCCCGAAGAAGAAAATACGTTATCGGTATAAGTACACCCCCCTAGGTATAAATATTACACCCGTGAACATTTATTTCTATGTCGGATTTTTCTTCGTATAGTGCATCTCGCGATAAGATACGAGCACACAGTTATAACGAAACAAATAAATAAATCAGTCGTCGGAGATCTTTACCTCATACCGCACGGTCAGACCCCTCAAAGGGTGGAAAAAAACAAAACTTTTGTCCAAAACGTGCGGTTATCTTCACGTCTTTATTGTGTGAAAATTGTCTCGTAAATCTCCGGTGTTTTTTTTTTTTTTTTTTCGTTTTTCTGTTTGTTGTTTCTTTTATGTTCCGTCTACTTTTTTTTCCGTTGTTTTGCTCTCTCTTTTTTCTACTCTCATCTGGCGAAGAATGGGGGGTGGGGGGATTAAAAGCTCCGCGTTTATTATCACCGGGTTGATAAAAACTGTATTATCTGTCTGTAGAGATATCATACATATAAATATTTCATCGCGTAGTTTTTTTTACTTCTCTGTCTTGTTTGTCTTGACATTATAATTTTTATTTTTTTCTTATTCTCTTTGCAACGAATGGCCATCTACGAGAGTTACTCGAAAATGTTAACCGGAGAATCTTCTCCATCCAGACGTACGAGAAATTGTTCAATTTGAAGAGAATTCTTGAATAAGAATTGAAAAAAAAAAAAAAAAAAAGAAAAGGAAAAGCAAAAAGAGGAAACAGAACGAAAACTCTCATTCTATAAGATATATGACAGCCAGCGAAATCTCCGTGGCAGTTAAAAGTGTGTCTTTCTATGTAACTGTAGGTACGATATCGGTACACTGCCTGTACCCACATACATCCATACATATATACATCTATACTACGTACAATCGCGTTCTCCGGATGGGCGAAATAAATAAATGACGAGCGATTCCCCGGGGGGGTTTGGTGTAGGGAAACGGGGGTTGTGGGTACAAGCTCCTCCTGCAGGGTGGAAGGAACCAGTTTCTCCGTAGATAGCAAGAGAGTTATGGCCTCCGGAGCGCGAACGGCCGCGCTGTAACGCCAGACAGAGAGAAGAAGAACGCGGAGCGAGGGGGAGGGGAGGGGGGGGGGGGGGGAAGAGAGTAAAGAGCAAGGGTGAGGGTGGTTTAAGCCCCGCTCTTCTCCCAGCCTTACAAGTCCGTAATTTTTACCCCCGGACAAGTTAAGAGTAATTTACTGGCTCTCGGTAGACATTATTCGGCTTTGTAGCTTCTCTCCAACTCTCCTATACTACACCGCCTATAGGTATACCTACTTCTCTCACAATCAGCTCTTCACGTCGCTCTCTTCGCCTCGCTTTTCGGGCGTTTCAAGCGTTTCAAACGTTTCAAGCGTTTCGGGCGCGGTTAATTGACTCGTATCCACAGTTTGTCTCGTCTACTCCCCAACATTCGAGGGTTGAGTTGGGCGGCGGGCGGCGGGCGGGGAATACCACTTTTCTTGATATATCTTCTCGTTCGTATACACCGAATTCGTATTACACAAGCATTTATGCTCAATTTGCGAACATTGAAACTTTCTGTAACGTATATGACACGTATTTAGCTATACAATATATTGTAGGTATATATATATGTATATATACTTAATCGAAACGGATAGATGAGAGGAAATTTTCGAAAAAGGCGAACAGGAAAAATCGGTGCGGATGTTATATTGAAACAATCGATTAGTATATATTTGTATATACATCTCGCATATATATATATGTATATATATACAAAATATACGAGAATGAAATGATGGGAGACATTTTTTTTTTCATTATTTCGGTTTTTGGGGGGGGGGGGGGGGGGGGGGGGGGGGGGGGTTTTTTTGTTCCTACGTATCATTGGACGTATACAGTTTATTCTATAATTATAACTCTTCAATCTCAAAATCACTTTTGGGTAACATTCGATCGTTTTTTGCCTGCAGTTTATTATTATAATACACAGCGGTTTCTTATGTTTTATTTCATTTTATGCTTCTTTTCCTCGCTTGTTTTCATACTTGTACAATTTCATTTGATTCATTCATGATTCATTTATATCTCGCTTATCAATAAGTCGAGAGAGAGTAGTATTTATAGGTATGTATATAATATATATATATGTATCATATAGTATGTCTATACATATATATATATAGAATGCGCGGAAAGACGCGCCGCACCAGTTGTATACCTATATATATTATACAGGTATAAGTCGTTATGGTTATACAGGTAGAGATGCACACTTAATTTTCATATCTAGGCAACATACAATTAACACGCAATTCATTGCAACACTCTTGCCCACCCCCCCCCCCCCCCCCCCCCCCCTTCTTCCTCTCTTTCTTCTTTGTCTCGAATTTTCATTTTCATTACAGAATCAAAGATCCGGTGGGTATGCAGGTATCATATACTTGCGGTTGGTATAGCGAAAAAAAATGAAAAACACACGAAACAAGATAGACAAATTATAAAATAGAACAATGCGAAGATTATGAATATAAAATGAAGAATTTCTTGAGAGGAATTTGGAGACGCCACTGTCAATGTAACCTAGCTAACATAGGGGATATTCATTTCTCATAAAATCTGATCGATGTTTTGAAAGAGTGAGAAGTACTTAGCCACTTTCCCGTTTTCGAAACGGTTTCTGTACATTTAACAAAGCGAGTCGTGATTCCCCTTGTAAAATTTGGATTAAAATGATATTTTTTCATTGGCAATTGCGGCTTGAATGCGGAAAAATTTCTATGATGATTCAAAAATATAGAATCAAACGAAATGATTTTATTCGAAAGATCGCGATTTCGGACGTTGTAACACTTTTTTCTCGGTTACTATCTACGCATACCCATGAACACGTATGCGTAATGTATACATACGTACGTACCTCGTGAGAGCTTCGATTACCAAAAGATCTGGGCTATAGGTATACCTACCCCGATAGCCGTTTCAGGAGTACCGGTTGGATGGGAGGAGAAGGAATTAGATTACACGACTGGACCAGGATGTATACATGTATGTACGTACGGATAACGTTCAAACGATTAAAGGGGTCAATTGTTTAATCGGAGATACACACCATGCTACGTCTAGGTGCGTTATCTATGTATTGTATGTTACTGCAGTAGCCCTTATCGATCGATAGAAACGAACTTGGTAATTTGCCTTTATTATATAGGTAGCTTAGGTGTGTCGTTCGCGATCATTCGAATCTGCAAATTCAGCCATTATCTATTTACAGTGGTATTAGGATGAAATAAAATTTCGAAAAACATGTTCAAGATTTAAACAAAAGAAATCTGAATAAAATATACTCAAAATTGAACGACTTTAGATAGCATATATGCACACGTGCATGCATACATACGTATATTTGTAATGATATTTAGCCGCAAGTATATCATTATGTGTATGTAATATAGGTATAAAATACCGTAATTAGTATAATTTCATATATTCGCGTAACACAAATTTCTGCAAAATGCGAAGAAAAAAAAGTTAAAAATCAAAATCAAATCAAAGCGTAAAACTATTAGGTATGTTGATTTATATTATAGGTATGTATATCACTAATCGTCCCTGTTTGCAAAAACTTTACACCTAATTACCTAATTAATCATATATTAGAGGTATATATATATATATATATTTTATTTATTTTTTATATTTGTAAATATTTATTATCTATAATTATCGTTATAAATTATAGATCATGTGTATATTGATTTTATGAAAGAATTATATCCATCGATAATATACTGTACATGAGTATATATATATATACTATATAATTACCACAGCGCAGTGTAGTTATCGTGGTTAATATTTCTTAGCTTCCTTTTTATTGATTTTTTGGCAAACCACGCGAAGCGTTTCCGTTTTTTTTTGGGCGGGGTGGGGCGGGGGGTTTCTTCGTCTCCTTCTTCGCTTCTCTTCCGTTCTTCGAACTTTTACGTCGTCGTAACATTAATTTATCATTCATATAATATCCGCAAATCGAGAATTGCGGATTTTATTTATTTTTAGCTTGCTTCACTCGATGCGGCTATACCTATAATATAATCATATTGTAAGCTCGATTCTTGTTCCTTGAAATTGAATTTTTTTCCCATATTTTGCCTCGTTTTTTTCCCGATCCTTCTATGTCAGAGATTTCCTCTCAATCCAGTATTATTATTATACTTGGTATATATATACACATAGTACATGCATACACATATATTTATTCATTTTTCCCTATCTCGTTTCATACTTCATTGACTTCATTATGAATTTTCTGAATACCATTACCGAGTGTGTAGGTAGGTAGGTAGGTAGGTATTATACCTGCCCTGGCATATGTTAATGGTATATTATGATCGTATATATAGGTATAGATTCGTTTTATAGGAAGATATAGGTATAGATAGATAGATAATATGGAACATAATTGCAGCGTCAAATTTACAATGGATATCTTCTACTACATAATATACCAATTGTTATCATTTCTATTTTTATTGTTGTTATTTTTAGATATCAATAATATCATCATACGTATATATATAATATATAGTATATGTATTCTATATGTTAGTTATTATCCGTATTTTGTTTGTTATTCATCATCATTATTATTATTAATATCATTATTATTATGTTTTTTTTTTTATGTACAAATTGACTTTCCTATATTTTCAGTTCTCTCCTCCTTCTCTTCACTTTCTTTTTCTTCGACTTTTACTTCTCTTTTCCCCCCTCGTTCGAGGGATATCGTATATATATAGTATATCATATATAATACTGAACGCAGGAATCAAGATAATCTCAAGTTCGATCCTTTGTTCGTACATATAATGTAATACATTATTATCATACTTATTCGAAATATATATAATATTTATCTATCTATCAGACCGCGGTCGTAGTTTCCACCAATTATACAGTATATTGAACTAAAACTGAATGATGTATACTTATAGGTATGTATTATGTATACGTGTCATACATAAATTGGAATGGCAAATAAAGTAAGTATTATTATTATT
Source organism: Phymatocera aterrima (assembly GCA_963170745.1). NCBI lineage: Eukaryota > Metazoa > Arthropoda > Insecta > Hymenoptera > Tenthredinidae > Phymatocera > Phymatocera aterrima. The sequence goes on from OY720670.1 coordinate 4,586,958, forward strand.
GTTATTATTATTGTTATTACTATTATCATTATCATCATTATTATTTACAATATATAAAATATTACAACGCGGTATACATGTTATACCTATACCATATAAGTATATAAGTGTAAAGTATGTATAATAATTATATAATTATAGTTTACCGCGCACTCGTCACCTGGCTCCATGTAATAGTATAGGTATAATAGAATAATAGTCGAATAAAATCATATGTTTGTACATACGTATATACGGCCCAATGTAAGTATAGGTATAGTATATAACGAGTGCGAGTATATGAGGTATGGATAACGTGTGTAAAGTGAATACCACAGTGTACAACATTCACGTTCACCTCCTGCATCATGCATACGGATGCTGTGTTCAAAAATTTTCCCAACAACAAATTAGAACGTTTCCCTATTAAATGACCGGACAACGAATAACGGTATAGTATACATATATGGAATTACATGTATGTAGGTACGTACTCGTTATCGAGACTAATGCAGAGAGAGAGAAAGAGAGAGAGAGAGAGAGAGAGAGAGTGAGAGAGAGTGAGAAAAAATTTCAACTTACTTGATTCACACGACTATTATGTTCAAATAATACCTGCTGCTATTGTTGTTCCCCCGACGAAAGGGATGTTCGGGCGAATGAAAATTACATGGCACATATTTATTTATCGGGGGTGGTGGGCCCGAAGAAAAGGAAGATAACAACAATGGAAGATGAAAAAATAGGTGTTCGTCGGTACGGTATAGAGCCAATTTGATGAACGTATAGCACCATGCCGTATCACTTCGAAAACGCGATCGGTCGCGACTGCAACACCGCGAAACCGATCCGAACGAAACTTTGTGGACTGGATGCAGTGTTTTGGCAAGAAAAAAAAAAAAAAAAAAAAAACTTGGCTGAGTGTTTAACTTCGTTGATATTTCGCGAAAATTTCGAGTCTTCTCCACGAATTCGCAATTGTTAGGTTAGGTTTGTTTGTAGGTTAAATTCCACGGATTCAACAGGACTCTTCAACACAATTCGAAGTGATGAAAATGAAACTAGGCCATTTTCTGCCGAAATACTGCATGCGATCCGCGAAGTTTCGTTCCGATCGGTTATGTGGTGTAAAAAATGGCGACGAATCGTATTCACCAAGCGATATTCAACAACAATGGTTGCGAACGGATTTCCCAGTCGCACCTCAAATCCGTCAGACAACCGGAAAGACGACGAGGGACAGACGTCCAATGTCATTTTTCGAGTCAATACTGAAAACCGTACGTTCGTCGACTTCTGAATGTCTTTCAGGCGTCTGACTAATTTATATGAGGCCGCCTGCAGAGAGCGTTCTTGTGCCTACCTACCTGCAGGGTATGGTGATAACTGTTATGAATCTTTTTTTTCCATTATCCGCCTGCTACAGGTGCATAAGCTCCTCTCCTCTTCGTTATTTCTGTCATTCTCAATTTCGGCCCACGCCGAACAGTATATATATATAATACTTTACGTACGATTAATATATATAGTAGGTATAAATAGTATACGTATATATATGTACTATATATACGTATACATGGGATTTAAATTGACGGTAAGTATACGGTTTTACCATTCGACGTTGCACATCGCGATCTAAGATATATATATAATAGTTAGGTATATTTATATTTTGTATATTATCTCTCCGTACATTATAATTGTTGTCTAGGTTTGTAATTCAATACGAAACAGATTTCGCACGTGAGGACCTATACCACATACCGCTGATTATACAGAAAATAAAACCAGAAAGAACAAGAAGAAAAGAAACAAATGAGGAAGAAAATTGAACACAGTTTGGTAGGTATAACATACATACATACACATACACGATACAATTAATTTGCATCTGTCGATGCAATAGCAAGATAAAGATAGGTGAACAGACATCAGAGAAATTCATTAGCTGCTGGAAAATATGTGTTTGCGGATGAAATTGGCAGAAAACATTTTTCTTTTTTGTTTTTTTTTCAATTTGAACATTTCTATTTTTTTTTTTTTCTTTCTTGTTTCACTGTTTTTTCCGGTCAATCCATACGTATAAGATCGAATCGATGCCGCCTTGTCGGTGTGAGATAGAGAGAATCGAAGCTAGAATCGAAGGCGGTTCAATATTTTTTCATCGATTTTTCGTGTTTTTTTTTTTTTAATTTTTTTTTTTTGTTCAGATTTGAGTACCTATAGAAAAGGGTTTAGTAGATGGAGAATTGGAAATTGAGAATCGAGAATGTAGAACTTATTGCTAAATAAAACTTTACAAAAATATATCAACAAATAATAAATATATATCTATAACAACGTCATATTTAATTACTATTACTGTCTCCGTTTCAATATAGGTACATTTATACCATAATATCAATATTATTGTTATTATCGTTATTATTATTGTTATTATTATTATTATTATTATTATTATTATTATAGCAGTACGAAGACTGCGATACTACAATTATCTAATTCTTTTCCTTATTTTTTACCGTTTTTATAACATATATATGTATACGCATACACATGTCATATTACGAATTTACTCACCAATACATGCGTCAATGTACAACAATTTGTTTATTTATTTAATCATTGATTTATTTGTTTATTTATTTATTTATTACCTAGGGGTTAGGTATAGTATATATTCATATACCTCTACCAATATGCTAGAAACACCGAAAACTCTTTTTTGTTTTTAGTGGTTTTTTTTTCTCTTGTTTCATGCTGTAACAATATTCAGAATTGTAATTTGATTTATTCGAATTATCAATGAATGTATGCATATTTCATCTCTCGTTGGAGCTCAACTTTCGTTATTTTTTATCTACTTTTTATTTCTCGTTTTTCGTTTCATTCCACTTCGTTTCATTTAATTATTTCCAAATTTTTCGACTTTCTTCGATTCATCAATTTTTTTTAGCTTTCCGGCACACCACCGTCGAACGATTTTGAAGAGGAAGAATAATTTTCGCGACTATATCATTTATATTATATACATATATGTATATATATATATATATATGCATGTATATATATTATATATAATATATATAGTATAGATAGTAATTAAATATCGTTGGTCTCGGCTCGGCATTTCTTTTAGAATATTGTTCGGCTAATTATAATGTATACGTGTATATTATATTTAAATTGAACAGTCCGATAAAATATTAATCATTCAATATTGAATAATGTTTTATATTAGATATATATATATATATATATATACGTGTATATATATCATACATATAACTATGCACCTATAATACAATTTTATTTACAGGAAAGAGCAGATTTTTTGTTTGAAATACAATTTTCAGCCCGATATCGATAATTTCGAACGGCAAAAAAGAAAATGGAAAAGAAAAATCTTACGATTTACCATATGCGTATACCTATAATAAAGATATAATATAATATAATGTAATATAATATTATAAATTATTAAATTCGTTTCGCATTAATACTGGATCTCAGGTGATATATTATATATATACGGTTCACTATAACTATGTATATATATATATATATATATATATATATATATGATGCGTTAGAAAAACATTATTATACATATAAATATATGTATATAATACCTGCTAGTGAAATGACACGTTTTAGACCCGAAGAGAGGATTTGTGCTTGTTTGCTCAATTGTTCGTTTCGAAAACAAGAACGAAACAAAAAAATCCAATCCCCATTTCCATGAGAAATTATATATGAATTGTCTACCGTATGATAAAGTTACTGAACACCGAACGCGCACACAGGGTCAGGTATATTAAAATACCGTGAAGACTAGGCCCTCGCCGTAATGAGCCGGAAGCCACATTCTGTCCGTGAACCGGACGAGTAACGTTCAGGAAAATAGTTGCGTCCGCAATTCCAGCGGGAGATTTTACCATCATAGTCCATTCGCCGTTATGCGACCACCGTACAGATTCGAAATTAAGAATCGCCGCGTGGCAGGCCTTCGTGTCGCCCTCCTGAAAATTCACGATAACATTTTAATAATAATTATTACACCTATTCAGGGGTACATGCGAACGTTCAATACGAATATTATTCCTTCTTCATTCTTTCACCGCGACGACAATGAAGAGAACGAGAAAAGAAGAGGAGGGGGATAAAAGAGGATAAAGAAGATGCAAACGGCAGAAGTAAGAATTCGAGATTACGAAAAGAGATGACAATAAAAAAAGAAAAAAAGAGAAGGGGCCCGCGGAACCGTAATTCCTCTCTCTCTCGCTCCATCTCTGTCTCTGAAATATATCGAAAATAAATATACCTATATAGTCGTTCGGTTCGGCCGGACCGTGAAAATATTTTAAAAGCATTCGTTGAATGCCGAATCGAACCCGAGAACGGGACCGGGTTCGGGGTTCCAAACATCTGCTGATTCCGCAAGATTTTTAAGCAGTAGACCGACGCGGTAGCGCGGCGGTACCTACGTCTTCGTATACGCCGCGGCAGTGGCGGTTTTTTTCTTTCCTTTTCTTTTTTCTTTTTATTCCTTACGTGCGACGAGACTCGCTCTCGTTTTCTTGCTCCATTAAACACCCCATGGACGAAGGGTTCGAGACGAGCCCCCCCCCCCTCCCCCATTCCCATCACCCCTTCCGCGCCTCCCCCAAAACCACCCGCCTGTGGCAGTGATGGGTTTCTCAATGTTCATATTATATGGTCAAGGTGAAGTTATATTCATCGTGTAGAGGCGCACAGGTATAGGTATCGTGTAGTAATAAACTATTAATAACATGAAACTAACGGTTTTGCTCACCTCAATCACCAAAGCTCTGACCCCCGCCGAGGGATCGTTCCCCGGAATATAGACTCGGTCCTCCGAGAACCAGAGTAACCTAGTGTAGGATGGTTCAGCGCAGAATTCAACTGTCATATCGAAAGGCTGACCCTCGCCGGCGGTTACCACTTGTATCGACTGCCGAACCACCGGGCCACCTAGAAATGAAGAAACGAAAAATTTGTTTCCTCCTTCTTGCAGTTATTTTTTCCCCGTATCTGTATACCATGCGGGTGAGAAAGGATTGCAAAATTTCATATTTTTTCGAAATTTTCTTCTCGTTTTTTACCATTCTCTTATTCCCCAGCTCCCACGACTGCGCAATCCGGTTTCTAACAAACTTCGTTGTTATACGCGATGAAAATTTCACGTCCGCGAGAGCCCCGCACGGGGACGCGGGGGAGTTTAGTAGTTTGCGCTAATTGGTGGCAATTGGTGCCGAGACCCGCGTGAACTGGTCGTAGGTACTACTATAAAGCTCTTGAATATTCGTCAGTATTATATGCATGGGGGTAGCGCGTGGATGTCTGAAGCCGAAAGATGACGACGACGACGAAGACGAAGTCGTCCGACACCACCGCCGTCAACTATAGCTATCATCTTTAATATAGGTAATATTATTTGGTCAGAGAACGACGGTATACATCTGTATATACTACCTACCGCTGATTCAAAACATACAAAGTTCCCGCCTGCCCGCGCGGTAAAGTAAACGATCTCAAAAGAGAAAGGGAAATTCTGAAAGAGAATGTAGGAATACCTACCTATGTATATACTGCGTACACGTATGTGTGTATGTATATACATAGGTACGTAGGGAAAACTCGGACCGGAGCTACATATATATATACGCTTTCAATTTGTCCTAAGTTAACAAAAATCCCCCTTTTATAAACCTCGAGATTTGACTACGTTCGCCAACGCGAGTTCTCCGCGATCCCTGCAGCTGAGGAGAAACGATGTGATGAATAAACTTTGAAAAATTTTCAGTTCTCCTTTGATGGTTACAAGATATGATGTTACATAGGTACGCAGTTACAAACTGATCGAATGAGATGTTACATATAATTTCATGATAATTTCAATATAATTCCATTCACATATGATACTTTCGAGTTTTTGAAATATTTTGTATCTTTGTTCACGTAGGGTATTTCTTTACTTTTTTTTTTTTTTTTCTTTCTTTCTTTCTTCAGTTTTCACTTCTTTCCTGCAGAATTTCTCGCATTTCATTCTATACGGATTATAGAATTTCCGCGACGATCTTCACTCGCGTGAAGACGTATTTCCTCCCAAAGAAGGAGATTTCCTATATGCTCAAACCACCCGCGACTTCCCCCCGTACATATAACATCCGGGGATAGAAATTGGATCCATCCCAATACGTAGACCCGAAAAACTTGGACCGTTATTTGACCAGGATGATATCAGTTCATTCAAAGCGGATTAAGCCGCGATTGATTTAGTCCCTTAGGTAGAAAGGGTTGTTTCTTTTAACGATGATAATTGTGAATATGATAGATCACTTCGTCCGGTTCGTATAAATTGGGTCTGTGCAGTTAATTGTTAGCGTAAAAGATTATTACTTGGCGGCGATTCGCTGCCGCGAATCTTGATACACAAGAAAGTAGAAGGGGATGGACAAAAAGACGGAAAATGAAATGTGGTAGAGACTGAAAGATTCGTCGAGCCTCATGGTATAAATTTAAATGTATGATAGGATATACCGCCCAGATTTTAGCCTCCCTCGTCGCTCATAGAACTCAACTACTATACCTACTACTCACTCACTCACTCACTCACTCACTCACTCACTCACTCACTCACTCACTCACTCACTCACTCACTCACTCACTCACTCACTCACTCTCTCGCTCGCTCGCTCACTCGCTTACTCACACACTCACTGAAAATCTCCTTCGCCGCCACCATCACGGCCACCAGCTCGAATAACAAATTCGCAGCTTGGCAAGAAGGGCGACAGCGCTGAGAGGAAAAGGAAAAAGGAAAAGGAAAAGGGAAAGGAAAAGGGAAAGGGAAAGCTCATTTTGGGGTGGATGGCGTGCGTCCTTCTTTGTCCGTTCGGTATCCCTGTATATCGACGGAACTCGCGGACCGCCAACAGCACAGCCAGTGTTGGAAAAAAGATGAAGACGGAAATCCCTGAGGGAAACGAAAAGGACCAGGGAATCGGAGAGATGAAGAAGATGAAGATGATGCATGCGCGTATGTACCACGTGTCGCGTGTGGAAAAAGCACCGACGTCCAGAGTCTATGTATACATACATGTATACGTACAATATTTATGTATTACTCCGTGCCACAGGATTTTCCCAAGAAGAAGAAGAAGAAGAAGAAGAGGAAGAAGAAGAAGATGAAGTTGAATCGGGTTTGCTCTTCCCTTTCCGAACGTAGCTCTATACATAGCCAAAGCTTTCGGATGAGTTTTCTTTTTATGGTAATCGTTCGACGCTCGGAGCTTCTCTCTGGTAGGTATAAGTCCAAACCTCAAATTTTATGATATCTAGAGGTCTTCCTTCTGATGCCTTCAACCTCATCTCGTACCAGGATTTTCCCCGTTGCAGATGAAACGCTGAGGCGTATGCCGGGAAATTGGTATAGTTTTTACGATCTTCTAGTATACGTATGCCTATACCTGCCTCGCTATATCGGTAGCCCCGGCTCCTCCGGTCTTGTTTTCTACCCGATAATTTGTCTTGTTGTTTCGGAATCGCCGGTCTCCAGAGAATCCCTGTACCCCATAACCACCAACGAATATCCATCCAAGCGACTCTTGACTTTCTCTTCTTCTCTTCTCCTCTCCTTCTCTCCTCCTCTCCTCCTCACTTTTTCTCTTTCTCGATCTCCCACTCATTCACTCTCTTACCTTTACACTCCTCTGGGATTTTACCCGAAAACAGGGGGACGGGCGGGCCTCAAACACGACCCGACAACTTCAATTTATACAACGCGGTAGGTACTGCAGAGACAAAAGACCCGCATAGCTTCCGTTCGGTACGTATATATACGTTCAAGAGTTACTTCAAGAATACGAATGTATTATACATTGGCTCGTTACGAATGGATATGGAAGAGTTGAACGGAAAATAATCTCAAACGTTATCACAATAATCTACGATATTCCCAAAAAATTTCGACGTTCGACAATCCCTGTATACATCCGATCCCTCTAACTTCATAATATAAGTGATGGGGCCGAGAGGGAGAAGACGAAAGGAAAACCGTCGGAAATCTGTGGAAAATAGAATAAAACCAGCGGAAATAAAAAGAAGAAAAAGAAACGTATGACAGAGGGGAAAAATAGGTTGACTGGTCACGATATCTGGCAAACGTTTAGCTCGCAGCATTATGAGATGTGAAGAAGGTTAATCGTTTCCGGAACAAAAATGACTGGATGGGTGGGCTTTTTTTCTTCTGTTTTCTTTTTTCTTCTTTCTTTTATTTATTTTTTGCTTTTTTATTTCTACTCCCTTTTTTCCGCTCATACAAGAAAAGTCCTTTTCGATTTGGTTCGGACGCGCGTTATAAATGGAGTTGTCGATATTATACGCGACGTGAATGAATGGGCGAGAGCTGAAGCATTGTTCGGCTCGGACAGTCGCGGGTCGGAAGTAGGCTCGGGGCATGCCGGAACCGGAAACCAGACAACCCGAGGCGAGAGTACGTCACGGGAATCGAATCGATTTGTTACGCTCCATTCTATGCAGCGCCATATATATACTTTACGAGTGTTCGATGCACTTCTATACGTTCAATTGCCCAATTTTTTGCTGTTATCGTAGAGGTATACTATTTTTGTTCTTTCGTTTATCTTGCATCGCAGATCCAAGCTTGGCATAAAGCGAATATCGGGGCGAAACATTTCAATCCTTATACACGTTGTGGAAAGAACGTATTCAACGTTGAATAAACCGGAGGGGCGATCGGAAGGTCGGAACGATACTTGACCCCCTTAATAACGATCCGGATGAGCCCCTCCCCCGGGCGCTGCCCCTGCCCCCCCGCCTCGCCCCGAGCCAATTTGCGTTTCATTGCCACTTTGCAATTTACGCGGAGCTCTCGGCGTGCACAGACCCGGACATTAGCGGCCGTTACTTACAGCCGAAGCATTCGGCTTCCTCTGCCAAACCGAGTTTATATACCCCTGCCTATACCTATACCTATACCTATACCAACCCTACAATAAGAAGTATGGTTCTCGTTGGTTGAGTTTGAAAAGTCTAAAACAATTAGCGCCCCTCACCGTATTTCTTCCCTACTTTCTTGGGCATCTTGGGTAAAAGTATCGAAGGTATCGAAAGAGATGATATATAAATGAGAATTTATATATGCGCGATGCGGAACCGTTTCTTCATCTTTCAGGCATATTATGTAATTCGTTGAGAGGGAAGATCGAAAAAACAACAACAACAATCGTCGATCTCTATAGGCGCGGGATACTTGGATATTTAAGAAAATCGAAACGTTAGAACACATGAAACCGATTCTTTTCTTCCTTTCGAAAACTCCTTCGAAAATGTATTGACGACGATAACGATGATGATATGGAACGAGAGGGAGGGAGGGATGGATGGATGGATGAGGAAAGGAATTACTTCGAGCGACGCTTCTAAACCGGATGATCTTCCGTCGTGTTCTCGCACCTGTCTAGATGTTTTCGAACATGTATATATATATATATACACACACACCTGTTCTTACATATATATATATATATATATATATATGTATGTATGTCCATGTATATGTATATGTAAACGGAGGATCGTGTCGGTGTGAGAAGAAAGTAGGGACCGCAAACCCGGATGCCCTTCGGGACCACTTTGGCGTCCTTCTTCGTGCCAGATAAGCAAAAGTCGGCCCGCGCGTACAAATAAGGAACGTGAAAGACTAGGAGGTTCGGTATAGCGAGAAGGGTGTTTCGCAATCTTTTTCTCTCCCGCCCTCCGCGTTCCCATCCTTCGTGTCTGCGTCTTCTTTTTCGCCTGCTCCTTCTTTTTTTTTCACGGAGTAACGAAAATATCAAATGTCAGAAATCAGCTCTCGAGGGACACGGAAGACGAGGGCTATGACGAGGTGGTAACGAGATTCTAACGAGACGAACGAGCACCGTCCTCAGAGTTGAAAGACCTTTCGCCAATTCTATTACAGTATATTACATAAAACGTGATTCATTCGTTAACTTGTTTATTCATTCGTTCATTGGTTCGTTCGTTCGTTCGTTCGTTCGTTCATTCTTTCGTTCGTTCATTCAATTATTTATTTTCTTGGATTCTCCAGGCCCCCTCCCAGTGGCGAATCATCGACTGCGCGATGTTCCGGCGAAGCTTGGGTTATGTATACATCTAAATTTGCAGGCAAAAAGCTCTACCCCGGAGGTTAAGCACGTAGAGGAAATAAAGTGGGTGCGGAGCACCGAGTAGTCTCAATAAAACCGGCCCTTGGGGGATTTGCTGCCAGGCTGCCGGGCTTGGTTCTCTGAATGTTGGTCGAGGATGGAGGCTCAAGGCTTGAAGGGGTGGCGGCTGCCCGCAAACGCCGCAAATCCCGGCGAATAAACATATACGGTAGAACATCCCTACCAACATGGACAACAACGGATGATATCCCGTTTCCTCCGTTCGCCCGAAGTGGAAGAGACTCGCCCGTTCCTGTCCTGCTTCGATAAATTACCGCATATCGGGCGAACTTTGATCGAAACTATTTATTGCCGGAGAACGTGAAATTTGATCGAGCGATTTGCTTCCGTTCTTCTAAAACGCATTCAATATTCGAGTCTGATACAATCGCATCTGTAATTTTTTCCCCAAAATATGAAAATCTTTCGTTTTTCTTGTATTTTTACCTTCCATAGAACGCAACGTCAACGAAATATCAATAATTTTCATACAAAATTACAAAATATTCATTGAAAATGAAAATTATACGTACATTCATTATAAAAAACGGTCGGGGGGGGGGGGGGGGGGGGGGGGGGGGAAGCAATAAAAATTGAAATATTCCAAAGTAAAGGATCCCTCCGAAGATGGCGTTCCTGATATATTAATTTTTTTTTCTACATCCTAATAATCCTCCGACGATTTCGTACGTCCCATGGGATCATCTATTAAGATTTCAAACATTTTACAAGGGTTACCGACGAACTCTACGCAGATTTTGCCATATTTCGTTAAGGATTTGAGGTATCTCAAAGATTTCTTAAACTTCACACAGATTTTGAGGTATTCAGGAATATGCGGAACTTCAAAAACTTCCAACGAGAGATGACGATGTGTGAAATCAATCGACTTTTCACATTGAAGAAATTTCAGTCAACTTCTAAACGTATGTATGTATGTATGTTAAAACAGTTATAGAGTTGGAATGCGAATCAGTTATGAAATTTTTGTAATCGTATATGCGGTTATAAAAGGGAGATGAGTTCCTATCGCTGCACAAATTCGAGAAATTCGCGATCTTTGATACCACGACGATCAAATATTGAAATTTTCCAACGCCAAACAATTTCATTGTTCGTTGGATGCATGTACCCAGTGTTCCGGAAAAAGCGAATTGGAAATTATTTGTTTGGTGTAAAATTTGCACATGCATCGCAGCGCATTCATCCGTTCAATCGTAATACTGTACGGATCCGGATATCCGGATACCGGGCGACTTCGAGTGAACGGAACACATTTTGCGGAAAGGTTCTCGGAGGAATTCTGAAAAGAAAAGTCCTTCGGCAAAAATTCGTGTGACCTCTGGTTTTCAAGCTCAATCAGATCCAGGTTGACCTATCGCGGAGCTTGCACGTGAGCGCGGCGCGGCGGACTCGGGGATCTGCGAGTGAGAACACACTCTTCGCACACTCGCGTATATCAACGTTCCGATTGGCTTAACTAAAATATTCTCTAACCAGCGAACTATCGGTCACAGGAATTTTTACCGAAGGACTTTACATTTCCGAATCCCTCCAAGAATCTATATATCCGCAAAATGCGTCCCGTTCGACCTGAATCGGCCTGCATATAGGTAACTCGGGAGAGTCTACTTTTTCCGATTTTTCCCAGCAGGTATATGTATGCATGTGCCTAGCCGAAAGTACCTATACCGAGCAAACTGAGAGTCTATAGGCACGAGGTATGTACGTGTGTCTCTGGAAGATTACGCGGTTAGCCTTATCTTCTTGCGCGACACCGAAACTTTACGTGGCTTGCAGAGAAGTGTATGGGCTCACCTCCGAACCCCTCGGTCATACATATGAGGTGAGGTGTGAGTTGGATGTAGAGCGACCGGCGCGACGCGGCACCGGGAGCGAGGAGCAACCTCTTTTATACTAAATTCAGAGTTTAACCTGGCATAGCCCCACCTTCGCGAGTTTCGCAGGACTCGGGAGTTCCATGGGTTCTACGATACCGGTAGAAAATGTTAGGCACTTCTTTGTCCTTACAAGGGTTTGTCACGGATACGAAAATCTATGTGTGTATACACAGAGCGAGAACCCCCGTTTCCTCTGATATTTACGACTTTCAAGGATCACCTAACATCGGAAATATCCTTGGTGCACCCCACCTACATTATACCTAACCTACGTAGGAGAGACGCTGCAGATAAATTTCCTTCTCTTTATACATACATCGCAAATACATTACTTTAGTATTATATACATACCTATACATAAATATATAGGCACACCTATACACACATCTTTGTTTGTTTCTCAGTACGAAGAAGCGGACGAAGAAGAAGTTAAAGCAGACGAAGAAGAAGAAGAAGAAGAATATCTAGTACACGTAGTACATACTCTACTATAATAAAATATTCTGATCAATCGAATAGTATTTTAAAATCGTTCACGCAATTTGTTCCATCGATTTATTTTCCTCGCGCATACAGACATATGTATATATATATATACATGTACCTGCGGGGGACTTTTTCAAACTGTCAGCAAGATTATATAGTATGTAAATATAGTCAAGTATGTCGAATGCATATTCGAGCGTGTTCAGGCACCTGGTTTGCTGACAGATTCATATACCCGGTATATATGTACAGCGTCGGAATCGAAATCTTGGCAAAAACGGAAGCTTCCCGCCCCAGTTTATTTTATTTTTTTTTTCTGCTTTTTATTTTCACCATCTTCCTTCTTCGCATTCGTGAGAAAAAATTCTCACGCAAATATCTGTACCCGTACATCCGTGTACAAGGAGGGATATGCGTGGGAGCGCAACACGCTCGTGCGTCGCTCACGAGTGCTGTATTTGAAACAAAAAAAAAAAAAAAAAAAAAAAAAAAAAAGAAAGAAAAATTCCAAACCTACGTCTGACGACGTTCTCTTCGCTGAGAACCCGATGAGATTCGTTTTGAAACAGCGTTAACTCCGAGGGGCTATTCAATTCAATTCTAAGTCAAAGCGACTCCTGACTTCCAAAGACTTCCATGGGACTTTCAAAGAATATCAGTAAAATTCCAAATAATTCCCAAGCGAGCTGCAGCCCCTGGGTTGACTACGTCAGTGAAGAAGGAAAGGTGGTTCTCAATTTATAGGTATATTGATGTACGGGGGGGGGGGGGGGGCTCGTTAACAAAACCCGAGCACCGCCATAAGAACCATAAGAACTCAAAACCCGCCGCGCCACCCTCTATCCTCCTTACAATCCATGCGCCGTTCACCCTCAAAGTATGAACTTCAAAAATCGAGTTGTCGGAGCCCAAGCGCAAGAGAAGCGAAGAAGGTGACCAATATACCAGAACCAATACCAACTCCTGTATTCCCGGTTAGAGAGAGAGAAGGGTATAAACGGAGAAAAAGAAACGATATAGGGAACCCGGAAAGCAGAGGAGCAGAAAGGTAAACTGTTGGATGGAAAATGATTCGACGGTGTAAATGTTTGCCATTCATATGTATATACGTATGTAGTACATATAGAGCACGAAAGATGTACTATACAGTATATATATCTTGCTTGTGCAGCAACTCACCAGCTATCATATATGCTATGCCATGATATTACTATGCTAAGCTATGGGGCCAGCTCGCTTCGCGAGGATGTCGAGCGATAAAACTGAGGTACGCAGCATACATATGTACGCAATTACCACTACCAATATACATATATACCTATATTGGCTTTGGCTACGGTGAAATATCCGTAGATTAGCATAACGTTCCTTTTCACCGTTTACGTCTGCTACTACACAAATACACGCATACGTACGCAACTCTACGTATATCCGGAAGAATTTCTCTAGCGCAACGATATGAGCTGGGCAATTCGTTTCTGAAACTTGATGTCGCCCCAATTTCGTTTCGAACATCACAATCTCACCATAGCGGTGATAATCGAGAGTGAATTTTTTCGCGTCAGGGTACCTACCTACCTATGTAGGTGCGCATACCTGAGTCAAATTTCGTATACCTACTGTAATCAAAGATATTTTCACGAGCGTAATGAACGGTTGGCGTTAGCGTTCGAGCGTTATAGCCTGATTGTGAGCCGCGGTGAAACGGGCGTCCTGACGTTCAAAGTTTCGTTGTATCTTCGAGAAAACTCATGTTTAAAATTTGCATAAAACTGCAACAGCGAGTATAACCCAGAGGCTAGCCGCGGTCGGTAGAGCTATGTAATGTACACGTGTGTGTACATACGTACACTGCTGCGCATACACCAAATATACCCAAACGATTTTTCTATAAGACAGCCGTATGAGAACGGAATATTTCCTGTATCTTTCACCTCCTTCCCGCCCTTCATATAGGATTCGTATAATACTCGTATATACATCACAGATATATACCATTTGAAACGATCGAACAAGAAACAAAACTATATAACGAAGAAAAACTGAGGAAAGGAAACCTGGCTGCGGGGGCGAGGGCGGGGACGGCGGCGGAAGAGAAGTAGTCTTTATTTTCAGCAAAAGTTTACGACGCGAGAGTACGTCATAGGTATAGGTGTAGGTACACGAGTATACGGTCGGGTCGCTTCTTCCCCGTATCCCGTGATATTTGCACGATTTTACCGATCTGAGAAACTGCGTCCCCCCCCCCCCCCCCCCGTCTCGAACCCGGTTCCCCAATTTTCGTTTATTTGCTGTCTGATGAAAACGGTTTGTCTATAGACATAGCAAAGTTTCACAAATCCTTTGCGATTCACGATTTGCGATTTCTTTGAAATATTTTAAACGCAGGGTCGTCTCCTTCTTCATCTTCTTCTTCTTCTTCTTCTTTTTCTTCTCGCCTGTCGCATCTATGGAATTTCCTACCCCGCAGGTATAAGGTATACCTACCTAATTATATATCATATTAACATACACCCGCAGCTACTAAATGCCGAAGTAAACGACGCAAAGAATTTGTCTTTGTTTCTTTCCCTCTCTCTCTCTAACTCTTTTTTCGCCGAGCAGAAGAAGCGGAGAATCTTCTTCCTCGAATATTTTTGCCTCTCCACGGCAAAGAGAGAAAAAGTAGAGGACAAAAAAATCGGGTGAACGATAAGAGTAAAGTAACGTAAAAATGAAGATTTGTGAGAAGATATTGCGATAATAATAATAATAATAATAATAATAATAATAATAATAATAATAATAACGATAACGATAAAGAGATCAAATCTAATTTTTCTTCAAGTGTAATTGCCCTCACTTTGCTTACCCGCTCGCTCAGTTACCGAGGTAGGTAGGTTTATGCATGTAGTGTAGGTATATATGCGAGATGGACGCAAAGACGGACGATTGATATGAGAAATTATTCTCATCGCAGTATGATAGGTATTATATAGGTATCCGTATCTGTATCTGTACGGAGATAACATCATATCCTGTGTAATGTATACAGGCACAACATAATCCTCCGACGCGTTGGGGGTAAAGGATAAGCGATTATACTGATTATATGAGAATTTATCTTCTCATTTCTCAAGACTCGAATACGAGAATTGTACATAAAACGAATGACCGGTTGATCGACAATAACAAGGAACGAGAAGAGCGGGGATGAAAAGAAAAAACGGAGGGAAATTTTAATCTTTCATTGGCAGCTCGTTAACGCCCGGAAAACGAATAATTACCAAAACTGGTCGTTATGTAACGTACATACCGACGTACGCACGCACACACACACACACATATATAGAACACTACCGCAGATGCTATTTTTCCTCGACGTGTTCACAGGTGAAAATAGATTCTTTCGTATCGTATGTTTATACGAAATTACAGTGCCGTCTCCGGGTACCGTGGATCACCGGGCCATGAGGTCTCCGGTGGGCGCCCGTGGCACGATTTTTCTTCGCTTGCAATCAACAAAAACACAATTGAATTCGCGGTTAGAATATAGCTCCGTTCCGTTCGAATATTTCAGCAAAATAGATGAAAAATCAAATTCATGGTTAAACGAAATTTATTTGTTCCCCTTACAGCGACGCTCATGGTTAGCCCTCGATGACGGCACTGCCGATATTATATAATCCAAATCGCAATTTTTGCTGAAGTCCGCAGCTATAATTCCATTATACGATACCTGCGCGGTACAAGAGGAAAAGCAAAATAGGGGCGATTTCACACAGTCAGACGCACATAAATGTGTGGGGGAAAGAAAAACAAATTAATTCCAAACCGATGAACAGCCGCCGCCCCCCCCCCCCCCCCCCCCCAAGATCGGTTCCAAATAAATGATTAGAAATCTGGGTGAAATTTGAGCTCTCCGGCTCAATGGGAAAGGGTACCTGCGAGCCCGTACTTTTGCCCATTCGATCACCATAGGACTTTTCATGGAAAATAATGCTTTCTTTTTTTTTCGTGCCTGTTGTGCGACGGAAACATCCGCCATTCCGTCACTTTATAGTGCCATACTTGGTTAAGTGTGTACAGACTTTTTACGGCCACCTACGAGCATATTTCGCAGAGTAGCCGCAGCCGCGAAAAATTAATGTTTTTCCAAAATCAGAGTCTGCCGGGTGGCGGGTACTTTTTCCCTACGTATGTATACGCAATACGCGTGTATACGCATGCGAGTGTGTAGATAGAAATGTGTAGAGTGAGCGATTCATTTATGTCCTGATATGTAAAAATCCTCTGTAAGTACTAAACATGCAGATTACGAAGTTACGGGTACAGAATGATCGGTACAAAATTACGATCGGTATATAATTGTTGTAAAAGTATGAAATCGATTGCTCTTCAGAGAGCTCGACATTATTGTACGATAGATTCATTAAAATTAGCCAACGAGATTACATACCTCTGTACGGTTTTTATCTATTATTATCACAAGGCATTGCGCCAAGATTACGCAACGAGAGATTACAGAGCTGATCAACAAGATGAAAGTGAAAAGTTACATTGAAAGGTACACGTGGGCGCTCGTAAATGAGATGCGTTTGTTTGTCCACATAGCTGTAAGTGCTCATGGGCGGATTTACTGCGGAACTGCAGCAGCATGAATTACCGAAGGAACTAGAAGTTATTATATTCTCGGCGATTGATCAACGATTCTTGTTCCCCGAGGAGCAGGCCGTATAGATCCTGGCCGAGGGCCTGTGGAGAGGATGATTCACTGAGTTTGAGGGGAAGGTAATTGTGTGGGAAAGCATGGGCACTCATTTATCCGCGAGACATGCACGAAGTTTTTTTTTCCTGCGGGAGACTCCATGGATAAGTTTGCCCAGAAAGTAGCGCCTTCGCAAATCGGGCATCAGCCATCTGAGCTCAACATATATAATATCCCCTGATAGATACATCTCCGCGTAACTAACCCAAAGACGAATCGAATACCTCGATTAGCAATTTTTTAAGCCTCCGGTCGCATTGGTCTGAGCAACCAGATAGCAACTTGCAACAGTAGTCGATATGCGGGCGGACGAGTGCTTTCACTAGGTTAGATTTCGCTTCGAGGGGCAAACAGTCTCTGTAGCACCCGAGCTGTTGGACGTCAGCATTTGCTTTACGGGCAGCCCCACGAATTCCTGATCATGCCTGCACTGAATTTCAGAGTCGGCAAGGACACCAAGGTTTCTTACGTACGTATGCGTGCGCCTACTGTACCGAGTTACGTGATTGGATACAATGGAACGAAATATTCTCTGGTGTTGAAAGAGGATAGGAGTGGGTAGAGTTTTGACCACGAGTGCAGGCCGCACCGAGGGTTGTTTGCGTTACATGTTATTCCGTTTTTGAGTTCTCTCCCCCAGTTTTAGTTCAGTCATTATCATTCGCTCTCTCCATCCGCACGTTTCGTTCACTCCACTTGCTTCTTCCTCTCTTTCTTTTCCTCGTCTCGATTGGTTCTATTCCGCGTGGTTCTACTTGTGCAAACATACGTAGGTACATACGGACAGGTAATTCCCGATGTTTGTATAATTTGTTGGAATTTTCTTTCCCCCAATTTCCTTGCATTGACGAAGGAAGACCGAGAAGGATAATATAAGAATAAGACGGAGAATAAGAACAACGGCCGCGTATATCAGAAAGCCACGTGTTTGCCTAAGTGTGAATTACGAAGGCGTTGCTACGTCGGAACCGGGGATACAAATTGATTTACGAGCACCGCGTCGTTTCGTGCATACCTAATATTCTTCCTCTCCTCCTCCGATCCCTCCTTCTTCCCCTCCTCGCCCCGTTCGATATTCTTCACGCGGGTGACGCCGCTGCAGGAGGGGCGTTGGGGGGTGGAGGAGGCTACCAAGGGGTTACGAGGTTAGGCGGAAACTCTCTTGATTAATCTGCTTCTTCTGGTTACCCTGCGCGCACCATCGAGCATCGCGTCGGTATCCAACTCGAGCCGCAAATTTCATCCACGAGATCCTTATTTCTTATCAATTGAAATAACGCGGAGGTTTGGGTTCAGGTTCAGGTTCAGGTTCAGGTTCACGTCTAGCCAGCCGTACGTGTAAGTAAACAAATTAGAAATTCATCACCGAAGAGCACATCCGCGATCGTCCCGTGCTTCAATTATCCCCGAATCATGATCCTGAACCCATAACCGTATCCATATCTTCCGATCCCTTACTTCAAATCACATTACTAAACAATATATGATTAAACGTTTGTCCCTCCGAAGTCTAACCGTTGGATATCTGATGTTATTATAACGTGCCACCAGTCCGTGTAATTTGGCTTGAAATTAATCGGATATCGATCCTTTTCCGGACCCCATGTCGCATATATAATACTGCACATGAGTATATATGTAGTTCACCGATGTACCACCGCTACTATTAAACTCATGGTAGGGTACACAGGCCCCCGGAGTCCCTACATCTGTGCTGATGGTTGCTAGACCGGATTACGCGGGGGTGAAACATTCCGAACGCGATGCGTACGCGTGACGAGAATGACAAAAAAGGTAATCCCGCAGTAGAAGCCCCGCTGGTTTTACAGTAGAGACGAACAAGAGAAAGAGGGTGAACGTAAGGGAAAGCATTGACTCTCTCACTCTCCTGCCTCGCTTTTTCCAACCCCCAGGGTGTCCGATGATTACGTTTCTCCTCCTTCCTCTCTAGGTGTGTGTGTGTCCGATGTAGGTAAATACCTACATACACCTAAATCACACTCTTGATATCTTATTTTTCCTCTCACACTTGGATTCGTCATGCCCCCCCCCCGGTACTGCTTCGTCGTTTCGTCATTCGGAAGCGGAATTCAAAATCTTGTGAAAAACTCGTGATCGATTCACGAAAAATCCTCGCGCGTTTCTAAAAATTCTATCGTATCGTTGCGCCCAACGTGCGGGGTCGCGCGTCGATTTTTTCACGCGATATTTTGCAACATCGTCGGTTTCGTTCTCGCCGGATTGTGATACGATATAATCGCGTAAGATAGGTGAGACGCGATCGAGGTATCGCGCTCTGAAATAATGCCTTTTGATCTTCGCAGCCGCATTAACTAACAAGAAATTCAGCGCGATTCAGTTGCGAACAAAAATTGCACTGCTATACTACGCGACGCCCTCGAGCTATTGAATGGATCCCCCCCGGCTTCTTTGTTCTTCGTCTTCGTACTCCGACAGTCGCATGTACCTACGGACGCGCGTACACTCGTACATATACATATACCTACACCAACGCTCCCCCAACCTGGAACCTGGAACCTGGAACCTCCTGGCCACCTTGGATGCTTCCTTCCTGCACTTTGATCGCGTAATCACGCCTAATCAGCCCTTTGTTGGAAGATCCGCTACTCTTTGCCCCCCCGACCCTTTCGCCAACCTGAATCTTCCGCGCCCACATCTTTCTCCGTGCCGCAAATTGCTATGCGGGTGATTCATACCTACTACGTAGAATATATAACATAGGTATGTGTATATATACACAGGTATATATATAGATACTCTATGACATATCACGCGAATAAGTTATAGGCGAGGGTTATCCGTGTATACCCGTGTATATATGTAATATATTTGTCAAATCAGCGTTTCGCTCAAGCATCCGGAGGCGAATTCGCATTGCTCGTTTTTGCTTTCGATAGAAATTTCTTGTACGTCGCGGTTTTCAAAATCAACGATATCTCGATAAAGGAACTCGATTCCGATCGGCCTGCAGAGAAGACGAACGAACAAACGAACGAATAAATTGGAATGACAAATAAAGAAGAAGATATAAAAACCGTATAGGTTATATCAACGGTATTTTTGTTATAAGCTATGGAGGCCGCGTTTTTATGTCGTTTCAAATCAAAGCTACGTCAAAGTTCGTTTTCCATCTTTCTCTCTTTTTCGTTTTTCTTCGCAGTTTGGGAAAGGAATCGAACGATAGAACATTTGGAGAGAAAAAAACGACAAATTAAAAAAAAGAAAACAGAAAAACCAACAATAACTGCAGGTATATGCGACAATCGAGCACCCACGCTCATCCCTCGATGGAAGTATATCCAGGACGGATTCCCCTCCCTACCCCAACCCGTTTTTATATATTGTGCCGATCGTTTTTCGCAGGTTTGCAGGGTCTCAGAATCGGTGTGGATATATGTATGTATTACCTCCTGCCGCGGAAACCCCGAAACTCGATCGCATAAGGGAGGTCGAAAGTGAATTATTGGAAATCGGAAAGTGCCAGGGGCGATGTAAAGTGAGGTAAGGTAAGGTAAGGTAAGGTAAGGTAAGCTAAGGTAAGGTAAGGTAAGCTAAGCTAAGCTAAGCTGGAAAAACACTTGGATTGAGCGATGAATATGGGTGGGGTAGGTTATTTTCATGATTGAAACTGCGTCGAGAATAAGGGAGCGGAGGGTTTCGGGTTCGGAGTTGGCGTAAGTATTCGGACTGGCGGGGGGCGCCTGCAATTTGTGTGAGAAGCTGTGTCAACATTATCTGCTGCGCTTCCCTCTATACTCTGTATACTCATTTCAGTATACCTACATTCAGCTCGATTGGCAGAAAAGAAGGAATCGAGCGATAATTATACCTGAACGCGAGATTAGGGAAATTCTTACGGTTTATACATAGGTATATATATATATATATATATAATACGAGAGAAATTCCAAACCGATCGACCCAACGATCAATTTTCGTTGTGCGTATAGTACAATGGAATAAAAGAGACAATATATATAAGCGAGATATTATGAAGGAATGAAACTCACCGGTGACTTTGACACGATAAGGGAGCTGCGCCCGCCAAGTATCCTGCATTTTTCTATCCGGTGCAACGCAACGGTATTCTCCCGCTTCCTGATAAACAACCCGACTGAGAGCAAGCGGTCCAGGTCCACCGACGGGCTCCATTCCTGGACCCCGACCCCAGCATCCACCGTCGCATTCCAGAGTAACGGCGCCGCCGAGTTGAACCTCAATTTTCCTGGAGTCCGTAGCCTCGCCGTTCAGAGCTTCGGCTTCGGTTTCCGTGTCCGGATCGTCTGGAAGAGAAGTTTAAAAAATGTAAAATAAAAACAGCCACACCGACGAAAAATAATTGAATAACAGAATTGGGTAAATCGCGGGGATAATTTTCATTCCGCGGCGAGTAGGTATACCGTCAATTTTTAAGCGGAGTGAAAAAAATTCTAAGCTGACGCGGTACAAAGAAGCCCGCGCGTCAGTAATTTCCGTTCACGAAGAAACCAATTTCCGTCGTATAATATGTATACTATATACGCGGTACGAGGTTTTTTCTCTCCTTTATCTTGTCTCTTTCTTCCAGATACTTCGAAAACTCCGAAAACCCAACGATACGCCGATATTTGTAGAGGGTAGAAAATTATTTGGATTTTCTCAAATACTCCACTATTTCGAACAGATAGATATTGTGGAGATGCAAGGTCCTACACCTGCGCCAAGGATGTTCTCCTCCTCTCGCGAATGCTGTGAAAATATCAGAATCGCGAAAGATTTACCCGTCGATGTTTGGGAGAACGAAATTTGAGTTCCGTGGTTACGAACTCAATTTCGGCATTAGTGGAAGAAAAGAAAATTGGTTATTCCTAAAACCAAAACCGGTCGTATCCGCGGTCACATACGGCCTTCCGGCTTCATGGTCGAACCGTTGTCAAATTTTCTTCTACCGTACGTATTTTGATTTCACGTTTCTAGACGAATGCGAATTGAAAAGAAATCAAGAAGAAATAAACGAGTTGCATATGTACGACCTTTTGCCGCGAGTATCTGGGTAACGCGATACGGGCGAAAAGAATCTTGTACTGTATATCGGAGAGAGGATTTTTCGTAGATCATCGATACCCGTGCGATGGAACTTACATCGGACGTTGAGGAAGTATCCTATGCTGGTGAAAATTCCTAGCATATGACGGGTGTAGCATTTGTACCAGCCACTCTCAGCCCTTGTGATTTTTGTGAAGTTCAACCATCCGTCGTCGCTCTGTTCAACGGGCGGTGGACCATCGTCTGCAACGGTAGAATAAGAGGAACAAAATTATAAAGAGATTCGAATGGCGGCGCGGCGACGTTGCAATGTGGAAAACTCCGTGGCTACAACCATGTCAGTGCCTACATCTTGTAAATTCGAGCAAGCTTTATATCTTATCACATTACGGAGTTTCTCTCCAATTATTTTCACAACCTTTTCTATATATTATATATACCTATAAAAGTTACGAATGAATCCATATATATATATAGGTTTAGCACATAGAGATAGGTGAAGTACAGGTGCGTCGTGGGTAACGATGTGCGCCATCATTTTTTAACGAGGTCCTTTTTTATCATCTAGCTACAACGACCCGACGTCGTTGAACCACCGTAGCTAAATGTGTTCGGAATTTGAGAAGCCCTATCTTGGTATGAGGTACTGACACAATTTGTTTTATGTTTTCTTCGTTCGTTCGTCTCTTTTTCATATTGAGATTTATACTGTGCTGTGCAGTCCCGTGCAGCTTAGCGTGGATATCGTGTATGGTATATGTATATGTATATATACACACAATAAAGTTGGATAGACGAAGACAGAAAAAGAAAGAGAGAGAGAGAGAGAGTCAATACGCAAGTAAATATGGAATAACGGTTTTCCGCGACTTGGCCAAAAGCTCGCTGCCTGAATCTTCTACGGTACCTCTTCTTTTCCTTCTCCTCCTTCGCCTTCTTTCTCGTCTTCGTCTTCGTCTTCTTATTCTTCTTATTCTTCTTCTTTTACACTTCTACGCAGCTGTACCCACGCTTTCAGCGAAGTCTCTACTACTCACGGGCAATTTGGCTGGAAAACAAACGGAGCCGAAGGCAGAAGGAGACGCGAGACGCGAAACAGAGAACAGAGAGTATAGAAACCGGAGAAAGGAAACGACTTTTGGCTCGAAAACTCGTAGCAAACCAAATCTACCCCTGCACAGCTTTTATATTCCATAGATGTACGCGTGTACCCGCCTGTAGCTATAACCCGGCCAACAGCCACGTAGTAGGTATGCATACACAGGCCTGTGTGTATGTACGCGTATGTACATACCAACCGCGTATATACCTATATCTCCGAACTCATATGTTTATTTATTTACTTATTTATACTAACTCCGCAGAATTATTTATCTCCCGATTTTGTAGAGATCGAGGAAAGAAGATAAAGGTATATGTATACGTGTATGAGCGTATGTGTATGTGTATGCGTATGTATATTGCATACACACACCGACGCGCATCTATGTACAGAAAATAGAAGCGCGAGAGAAACGAAAAAGGAGAAAAATTGAATTTCAGTTCTGTTAACGCCGCGGTTGAACAGTGGATCGAAACCTCCGCCGCCGCTACGCGGAAGCGAGTGTGAGATGTGAGAGTGAGAGTCTGAATACCCGTATATCTATCCATCTATAACTAACCTACACCTTTAACAATCATACGTATTACTTATATTGTTTCGTTTTGATACCTGCGTTAACCGTTCCATTAAATATCCAATTATATCGGGTTTTCCAACGGAGCCCAGCGATCATGGCCTGCGGTAACGGGGGCTGGGGCTGGGGCTGGCGGCTGCTAGCGCGGAAGCAAGGAAGCCCGGGGGTAACGGGGGTAACGGGAGTTGAAAACGAGTGAGAGAGGAAACTGCGAGTACAGAGGAGGAGAAGGAGGAGGAGGAGACCCATCGCCCCGGGATCAACTTAATCCCCATTCATAGAGCGAAACGCTTCGTTTCAAATAAATCCTCGCCCTCGCGAAATCCGGTGCAATTAAAATACTTTAATATCTTTTTTCCCTCTTCGTCTCCGCACCGCGAGGCGGACGTACGGCCACCACCTTCACAACTATAAGCTCAACGAGAAGGAATTTCTATCACTTTCTCCCCCCCCCCCCCCCCCCCGCCGTTTTCCTCACACCGCCATCCCTAATCCCTCTCGCTCTTTCTTCTATCTCGATGACGTCACTCACCTCTAACGTATACGCGTGAAATACAAAATTAGCGAACAATTTTCATTCATTAATTTATTTACTCATTTATTTTCCCCCAGAGAGATGTACTCTGTAGAGAGAAAGAGAAGGAGAGAGAGAGAGAGAGAGAGAGAGAGAGAGGAAGTGGGAGTGGAAGAAAGAAATTTTCCTTGAGGTCAGGCATTGAGAATCCGCGCTCTAGCTATATATACCGTGGCACGTGTTGAATGAAAATTAACAAATTTTCTTTCGTATTGAATGCCTCATTTTTGGCTCATTTTATCCCATTGTTCGCGGCGTAGCCAGCCCTATACCTACAGCTCTGATTCATCTACAGGGGATAAACGGAAATAAGAATTCTTTCTTCTCAAATAATGGATCCGATGAAATGGAACAAACCGCCTACTCCTATTTGCTTCCTAATTTTATCTATTGTATAGTTTTCACGACTAACGCAAACTGCACAGATGCGCCGTGGTCCCTGCGGTAATAGATTTGTACTTAATTTACGAAGAAAAAACGGGAGAAAAAGAAAAAGGGAGACGACTGAAAATTGACTCGCTCCCATATTATTCCCACATAGTACGCGTGTATCTACGTGTGTATACCTGCAGTATACGTATGCCTAACTGCTGGTACAATATTTGTCCCGTAAAAAATTTCCGAAAATCTCAACCAAGACTTCCATGATCACTGCAACTGCAATCATTTTTCATAAGCGGATGAAAACAAAGTATCTCAATAATTGGTCACGTCGCGACGTTAGCTTGAACCACCCGACGATTAATTTTCCACGACGAAGAGAATCAAATTTTGGATTTTGTTTGAAAACAAGACACAAATAAATTAATAATAATAATAATAATAATAATATAACAATGATATCAATTCGCCAGAAGCTAAACTTTTCGTTTATCGGATTTTACGATAACGTTGTTATTGCTATATACCGCAGTTATAGCAAATCGTGTATACAGGGTGAGGCATTTGAAGTGTTACGAGTGAATATCTCGAATACCAAGCGTCGTAGAAACGAATACGTCAAATAAAATTTGTAGGGCTTTGAGAGGGACATCCTGCAGAGGCGATATTAGATTCTCAGCAGCTATTGACGGTTTTGGGAAATCGACATGTAGCCCATTTTATGTTTCATTTTTTCTTTTCTTTTTTTTCTTTTGAACGGCAATCGTCTTTCTACCCCCAACGAAAATCGTAGCTTGCGTTCATACGAATCTAATCATGTGCACGTCTCTGCCTTTGTAATTATTTTCAGCTGACAATGAGTTACGGATACATCAAAGTTTTTCACATCGAGCTGTGTTCCGTCTCATATCGCGAGGGCCGTTCGTCGAATTTTCCTCCAAATAAGGTTTAATTCGTTCAACTTCCGAGTCATTGTTCAATTTGCTTATAAAATTTCTGATTCAAACCTCTTCACCCTTCACTGTCCGACCGAGGATGAGGAATGCTTTTTCTCGTTGCAGCAGCTGAAGCGGGTTCAAACTCACGTCAAAGAGTTACACGCAAGTAGGAGATCGAACTTTGCTCGAGCAGAAGCGAACGCGTGGTTTGGTTTTCAAGATTTGAGACAGAACACGTCACGGTCTGGAATACTGTGATTCGCGACAACTCATTGTCAGATGAAAATCATTAGAATAGCAAAAACATACGCTCCCCTCCATTCGATTCCCCCTGACGCTGGCTACAATTCAAATGGGTTCCAAAAAATTGAGGTATGTACCATTCGAAAAAATGGGTTTCATGTCTCATATCCCGGAAACATCAGTTGCTGCTGAGAATCTGATACGGCCGCTAGATGTCCCCCTCGAAACCCCACAATTTTTACTCGACGTATATATATATATCTGTTTCTACGACGCGACGCTTAAGATATTCGAGATATTCACTTGTGACACTTCAAATGCCCCACCCTGTATATATTGTACCTATCTCTCTCTCTCTCTATATATATACAGAGAGATAGGTATAATATATAATTATGCGTATCTACGCGCATACTATGTTCACAGCTAGGTACGGAACATTATAACCGCACGGTATAGATCACGTCGCGCACATATACGTAATACATAAATATTATGACATATATACTATCCACATTACATAGTTATATTGTCATTGCTGTTATTACTATCGATCAATGCGTCATATATATATATATATGCGCGAGATGCAGGGTATGTATGTATGTACGTGTAGGTACGGTATACGCCTACTGTAGAATGAGAGAGAGAGAGGAATAAACGCAACGTGACACATAAACTGTCCAAGAAATAATATATCCTCGAATCCTCGGGGGTACCTACGTATGTATGTATGTATGTATGTATGTATGTATGTATGTATGTATGTACCCTACGCGGACTTATTGGCGTCGGTTTTCATTCTATAAAGAGGAGAGAAGATACTGGCCAAGGAATCTGGGTTAACGTCCGCGCGTCCCTATGGCGAGGCTCCGACGTGTTTTATGGAAGCCTGCAAGGCACTTCCCTTTATATACCTTATATAGGTATATACTATTCCCTTATCACACACTCACTCTTTCTCTCTCTCTCTCTTTCTCTCTTTCTCTCTTTCTCTCGCTGTCCCCCAGCATATAATCTCTTCGCCACCCATGCTATTTCTCTGCACCGAAATCTATCTACGCCGTTTCATTAAATTATAGGCACTTAAACTACTTCTACTTCACTGCACCTATATATCCATATATCGGCTATATGTCCAAGGTATATAGGTAGGTACATACATACGTATGTATGGGATATGTTTTTTTCGGTGGGCCGGCGATCCCCTTTTTTCGAGTCTGTATGAGATCGAATAGCAAGGAATAAAATCAAAATCAAAAAGAGGAGATTGGGGAGGCGGAGGTGCTGGTGGAGGGGGATCAGAGAAAAACCCTGATCGTAAGCGCGCGAGGAGAACCGAGAGTGTAACGAGTAGAATTTTCGCACCGACGGATCTTTCTTTGATCCCAAAACTCTGAAACTCGTTCAGGGCTGACTCGCGGTGGTCGTATAAGTTCATCTCGGCTTTCACCGAGCCCATATATATATATCTCCCTCTCTCTCTCTCTCTCTCTCTCGGTCTCTCTCTCTATATATATAAACACACATATCTATGCGTGTGTGTATTTACGTATGTATATCACCGCGGTATATAATACACACGGTACATGTATATGAATATAGAAAATTCCCCCGAGGAACAGAGAAGGGCTTATTAAAGGAGTCCTCCATGCACGAGTTTTAACCGATTTTACATGTACTATATATACCTCCGCTCGTTCACTGCCCATATTTCTGTACATAGGTACGATATATACAATAGATCCACATACCTTTGTAGTACTACTTCGTTGTTCAGTTCGTACATTACTCAGTACAGGTGTACACACGTATATATTTAATCTCTTTCTCTTTGTCCGCCTGTTTCCCTGTTCTTTCTTTTTTTTTTTTTTCAATTTTTTTCGCTCTCTCGTTCTCATTTCTCTTCTTTTCGTTTTCTTTTTTTCAATCTCCTATTCTCTTCCGTGCGTATGTATCTATGTATGTATGTATGTATGTATGTATGCACTCACCGCGCTGCCATATCGGCACGCTGCTCGGGTTACTGTCCACTTCGCACTTCAGACTGATGGACATCCCCTCGACTATCGGAATCCCGAAGCCGGGCAGCCGCGTTATTGCGAACGATGGCGTATCTGGAACGGCAAAGAATAGTTCACATTGGTTTTTAATTTTTATAAAATAATCGTCGTTTTCCCTGCATGCACGCATTTCCTTGGAACCAGATTTTTTGTTTCCCTCCGACAATTCAACTCATAAGTGTGTTCCCTTTCTTTTTTGATCTTTTCTTTTTCTTTTTTACTTTTTTTTCCTCAACCCCCAACCCCGTGAATCGCGCTGCAGGGATCGGATGTAGCTATATTCTTTGAAATTACAAATAATTTTCAAGTCGATAAATAATTTTCACGAACAAATGATCTGTGCCTTGAATTTGATTATATATCAGAATAATGTATAAAATATCTGTGGAATATATCATACATGTATATATAATATACAATGCGGCCTTAGCTATATAATATTTAATTTGATACTAATGAAAAGGTAAAACCGTGCTTTCGAAATCGGGCGGGTATACTTATTATCATACATACATACAATTTGGAAAGCATTCAAAAGTAGACCGAAAGAAAAAAAATTTATACCAAATACCCTGTTTGACCTGAATAATGTTTTCAAACCCTTTATGCAAACGATTTTCACATTTTTATCTCGGTGTATGTATGTATGTACGTTGTGTATCAATTTTCTTGAAAAAATGCCGAAAAAAAAAAACTGTGTTTTTCGTTTTCTTTTATATCATTGCCCATTGAAGTACGTGTATAGCTCTTCCGAACTCTGTTTGTCAGGATCCATTCGTGAAGCGTACGTATGTATGTACATTATATACACATGAGTATGTATTCGAAAGCAATATTATACTCATACTGTCTTTCTCTCTCTCTCTCTCTCTCTCTCTCTCCCTCTCTCTCTTTTTTTCTCATGAAAGAGAACCTGCCGCTGCAGCGTGGATACTTCCCGTAATACCAGATCGAGATACAAATTTCTATTCAAAAATTGCGAGCCGAGCTCCGTGCGTTGTTACGCTTTCAATTTCGATTTTTCTTCTTTTTTTTTTTCTTACGTTTGCGTTTTCGTTTTTCAAATACGAATATAATGTAGTCCTCCGGAGCTCAAAGGCTATCAGATCTCGATATACATAGTAGGTATCTATATACTTATACTCATAGCTCATAGCATAGCCCGCGTACGTACGCATGTTACCTATAACACAAGGTATGTCTATCACAGAGAAAAATCAAGATCGGGGTACGTATAGAAAGAGTTCCGTGGGTGGGCTACATGCGTATGAATACATGTAGGAGGATTCAAACAAGTCCGGCGGACCGAAATATAAAAAGGGAAGGGAGAGAAGAGGGGAAAAACGAAAGGAGCGGAAAAATTCTTAACGGAGATCTCGATCTATCACGTGTCCGATGGCACAAGGTCGTATGCGCCAAAAAGGCGATTTCAGTGGTAGAAGGACGAATGATTTTCTTCCCTTCTGTTTTCAAAGTAGGTACTCGAAACGGATAATTGATACATTGAAATTATATGGACGAAAAAATAGTCAAAGGTGAGAGGTCTTCAAAAACCTTTGAGACGTATGGATTGATCGATATTTGAAAAAGTGGAAAATTTAGCTATTTTCGAATATATAATTCGGAAGCTAACGGTATGTATATGTAAGATCGTATACGCCATAATTCTGATTTTTCTTGCAAATTCTCGAAAAACTTTGGAAACGCGAATACGCGTCGGGCCCAGTTCGGATAATCGAACAGTAATGTTGGGTGACACGACGTTCATCGCTGGGAAATATTCGAGAAATATGCACCGCACATATGTATTATAATATACATGTATATATTATTTAATAACATTTATATACATTTAACATGTGGTTCAAAGTTTTTTTTTCTAAGTATCAAATGTCTAGATAACGAATAATGCGAGTCCACTAAATGCCCTGACAGGCGAATCAAGCTTGAACACGTTTGACGTACATACAAATTTCAAAATTTCGCGGCGTCGTTCAAATAGATACATACTATGTAATGAATCACGAAAAATGCGTGCATAAAAAAAATGAATGAATGAAAGCAAGTTGTGGTTCGGATAATAAAGAGTTCGGTTGAAGCGATCATGGTTTGGATAACAATCGAGGTTCTATTGTATATTGGTGTATACGACCTCAGGCCATTGGCCACGCGACATGTATGTACCTACATATATATTTTATTGAATAAGTTCTGGAACGATACTCCGGAGGGTAAGGGACCAGAAGAATCAAAGTACAACGGTACCTTTAATTCCATAAAAGTTATTATTCCAGGGTCGGCGTGTTAGTAGTTGCGGCGTAATAGTCCGGCGATGAAACAATGCCTCGGCCGTAATGAAAGCTAGCCGGCGCCGTGTCGGGCCCGGCGGCCGCCCGGTACAGTAGAAGCAGAAGCAGAGGCAGGAGCACTAACATCAACCCACGTAATCACGAGACAATGCGAACAAAGCGACAAGACGCGAGGGCGGACCTCTGCGCGATCGCTTAATGAGAAGTCTAACGCCGCGGCGTCGTCCCTGCCACCACACGTCCTTATCACGTATAATCTATACGCTGGTGTGTAACCTACTGCTGCAGTACGCGTACGATGTAAGACAAGCGGAGAACAACAGCCCCCCCCCCCCCCCCTGTCTCTCATGCATCGCCGCATGCCACGAGGCGTCGCGTCGCGTCGTCGCAATCTCAAATACGTGCATGTCTTCTAACTTCGGGTGGTTCCTACGCGTCATATCTGCCCACGCCCACGCAGACATATATATATATATACGGTACGTGTACATCAAAATATATATTCACGTCCGCTCTCGAAAGCCCATTTTCATTTGGCATAGAACCAAAATATCGTGCATATATTTTCACGTCACTCAAGGTAGGTATACATACATATATTTTGGCTACTGCAGGTTGTACGATTTTCAGTTCAACCCTTGGACAATGGAATCATACCGAAGGTATCGAATTCACGAATCATTTTTCGTACGTTTTCCTTGTTGTTCGTTAATTATTTATAAAGCAAAGTGCGTAGAGGTTCTGGCTCGGGCTATAATTCACTTGCTGAAACCGCAGACCGATTCGCGAAAAAATGACCGACGCGAAAGCCGCTTGAAATCTGGAAATCGATAAAAATCGATGCAAGATTCGTGGCATAGAAGTCGCTCGATATCGCCGCGATCGCGCCAGTTCCGGTTAATTACCTAGTATGAGAATCGGTGGGAAAAATTCATAGAAATATAATATTGAAATCGCATTAGTGATCGCATGAAATCGTTTGAAATTACTTGAAACCGTTTGTCGCTTGATCCCAAGCTATTCAACATTTGCAATATCTGTCTCCATCGATGAATGTCCCCCGATCATTTTAGAGTGCAGTACTACTAGAATTCGGATGCAAATGTACACGATATGGTAAATCTTGTTTCTGTTAATGTGATCATAATGTTTTTCGCAGGATTGATCCATCGTGCATGATGGCAATCTTTTCACGGACTATACGTTGCAGGTAAATTGGACAAATCCAATCAGGTTTACGTAGGTCCGGGTAATAAGATTCTATGAGTTCTCGATCCAGTCGCATTGGTCGTGTCGCTGACGTTCACTCAACGTCGTCACTCGTTCAATGTTCATCGAATCTTTCAACGCAAGTAGCACACGCAGCACGACAATTTATTGGACAACATCCACACATCGGTTAGTTGAAAATACAAAATACATATAATCACCGATATTTAACGCGTAGTAAACCGTTTTGACAGGCCACGCCGTGCGTACCGTGTATAACGTAGCCTGCATCTTGTTGTCCACTATGTATATTTTGAGGCCAGTTCGTTTCGTCAATTTCAGGCTGTTCTGGACTACGCTGAAACTTTTCGATTGCTCTTTGCCAGTCTCTTTGCGTCGACCTCATTGGTTAAAAGCGATCTATAGCACTCTAAATTTCGCGAAACGTACAAAGCCGAACATCGTCTTTTCGATCGATTATTTCACCGCGGAGCTCGACCGGGCGGCCATATGTCGATTGCGTCATTTCATTATTTCAATTGAATCGACAAGCTGAATTCGCGTAAGAATTCGCCCCGAAAAACACAGTTAGCGAGATCTCAGTGGCGAATAGCCACCATAAAAATCTCAAGTCGATCCGTGGACCAGTTCGACAGATCTCGAGTGGTCCCAATTAGCGGCGTTCTTTGCAAATGGATCGGAGAAGAAGAAGAAGAAGAAGAAGAAGAAGAAGGAGTTTATGTTTATTAACCAACTTCGAAAGTTAATACCTCAGACGTAATGCGTCCGATATCAACAAAATTCTGCTAGCAAGCATACACAGGTCGGGAGTTGCATCCATGCAGAGAAGTCATGAGAATATATCTATACACCCGTTTATCGTTTGCCTTGGGCGAAGGATTCTCGGCGGCGCTTCGCCCCAAACCTAACTTCACAATTCAACAGTGAACGATAATAAAACCTCATATAATACATTACAGTAAATTATAATTAAATGTATATTATTCGTACATAATTTTTGTTCTAATTCTTTTTGTATGCTCGACGGCGATACGCTGCCGCGAATCTAGATTCGTGTATCTCGATTTCGGAGTTAATAATCGCAAAAAGTTTCAACGAAGAAGAAAAAGATACCAAAGTAATCGAATTTCCCTTATATTTGGTTTTTTATTCAGCACTGCATTTCAAATTCCTACGATTCAACAATCGCACACGGAGCTTATGATCCGTTGCAGTTATAAAAATGTAGAAACAAAAATATACGCAAAATTCGCAAGTCTTGTTCATATATGGAGCTTCGATATAACGCGATTATCACAAGCCTATACCAGAAGTAGGTATAGGTAGTTATATATAATTTCATACGGCGCGAGGTTAGAAGCTGCACCGAGCCGCACGCGGCAACCTGTAGCTCCTCTTTTCCTCGCTCGTTTTACCCCGCGGAATGCACGTATTCAAAATAGCGGGGGAGAAGAGAAAAAAAAACAAAACAAAACAAAAAACAAAAAAAATAAACAATACACACAGAGTAGAAAAACGAAAAATGGATGAAAAAAAGAACAAAAAGAACATCCGACGGTAGACAGATAAGGGCCGTCATCCGGAGTCGCATCGCGCGCTACTGAATCCCCTGCAATTTAAATCGAATTTCAACCGATGGCGCGGCCGTCCGTGCGGAGATCCCTGCGCCCCGTTCGCGATATATACCTATACCTATACCTACTGTATACGCATACATACCGGCTATGTCATAGATTCGGGTTTTAGGTACAGGCATAGGCACAGGCATGCATATGTACTGTATTTTAGTATGTATTAGGTATATGTATATACATTGGTATATGTACACGTCCGTGACACGGAGTTGGCGAAAAACAAAATTATGTAACCCAAGTTCGGGCAAACGCATCGCAATTTGCGCATGACTGCACGCTTTTGTTTTACGTATAAGGTTGGCGGCAATTTGGCCGAAACGAAATCTCCTGAATCGTATCCCTGGACTTTTACATGCACGAAGAAATTC
Organism: Phymatocera aterrima; assembly: GCA_963170745.1. Lineage (NCBI taxonomy): Eukaryota > Metazoa > Arthropoda > Insecta > Hymenoptera > Tenthredinidae > Phymatocera > Phymatocera aterrima. The sequence goes on from OY720670.1 coordinate 4,620,789, forward strand.
ACTTCTCCCTCCCCCCGCCCCGAACTTTGTCGAAGAAATTAATTCCGAGTGTAGATTGCGGGACATTTGCGAATGGAGATATACAGAAATCGCGCGACGTGTTACTACAGGACGTGACGAAAGAAATTTGTCCGCGTGAAGGAAAATTTCTAAATTTTCACACGCTGCGGCGTATATTAATTATATCGTGTTGGAAAACTATACTTTTTTCCATTATCGCGAGATTGGAATCGACGTTATATAGGTACTCGGAATAACACATCCTTTCGTCGAAATATTACACGTGGACGGACGTTTTCCCTGCGGAACGCGCCGTCGTCGTGGTTCCCTGACTTTTGCTTCCGATTTTTCCAGACTCACGAAATTACCCGACCATGACCATCCCACGAGGTGTTTTCCCGTCTGGTCGCCGTCCGTTTCTTACCTCTCTCCTCATGTCCTGGCAGCAACTTTATTCCATAAACTTATTTCCAAACCGCGCGTTTCTCGATAACGATTAGAGAGATTCTCCCCGATTATAAAACGCCGAATTGAAGTCCGATCATCGGCCAGATTATACGAGAAGAACAAATATCATCTCCCGCGGATTGGCCGAAGTTTTACAGAGATTTCATTGACCTTTTCAAACTGGTAATTGCCGCATATGGTTTCCACGTTGCCCTGCACGCTGTATAATTTATGTATTACACAAAGATATAAACCTGTATATATTGCTGGAGGTTTAAGGCACAACAGGGTTAAAATTCGTGGATTAATAACCAGGGTTTAAAGCGGCCGGAGCACGAGGGAGTAAAACGATACGAACTTTGTTCGTTAGCGAAAGGAATAACCCATCAGGGAAGCCCGCCCGCCCCGCGCGGAGTCTTGAGAGGTCGTTAAAAGTAGCAAAGGAACACGACTCGTTTACCCACGTCTGTTGTTTACAAGCTCACGCCTCGGTGAGCTTACAAAATAACACCTCGCGATGGCGATGAGAGAAGAAGAAACGAGAAATTGAGGCGTGGAGAAATGAAGAAATAGTGAAACGGCGAGATGACACAAGAGATAAAGAGCTGAAGAGGTAGCGTACTGAGTCAAACTGGCCCAAGGTGCCAGTTCGCCAATTTATCTACACGAGATATAACGTTGCTAATGCCGCAAGATCGTATAATTTTCGTTATCTGTTTGTTTGTTTTTTTCCCTGCATTCATCCAGAAACGTCGATAAAACGTCCAGAAACATCGAAAAAACCGTCCAGAAACAACAAAATTTGGAAATTCTTCGGACCAAATCCAAAAGACGACTTAATTTTGCTTTTGAGAAAAAGCGATTTTTTTTCCTCAAAAATCCCCACATCTCCGATGTCTTTGAAGATACCACTTCCGAAATTCTCTCTTAGAATTTGCGTCGCGGCCAATCGAATGTTGGTAAAAATTTTTGGAAAAATCCAAGTTGTCGCACTAATTGGCGGTAAAATGTATATTTCGATTACTTTTGTCAAAATGAAAAAAATGCACGCACAGGTCTCGAAAAAGCTTTTCATCGTATCCATCGGAATGATCGCTCGACGGTGCAACTTTATTGTCATATATATACAAGTGTTTTCCATAGTACGCGAGTATTCCGAGCTACGGTCTATATATATTAGGATCACGGAAACGGGGAAAATGGTAGTTCGGTAAAAAGTCCGTTGAAAAATTTGCGAATGCTTTTGTCGAGTACGTATACCTACAACGGCATAAGAAATCGGGATCGAAATCGAAAGGGGTGAGGTTCGACGTTGCAGGTCGGAACGGCATGGAATGCCCCATGTATATTCCCCGCCGCTGAAAAATTCTTCCATTCAGAAATGAATACGGAAAAACAAGAGTACAAGATTGAAGGCGAATGATAACGGTACTATAAAAACAACAAGAATTTCTCTTGCGTGGAGACATTTTGTCAATCTCTTTCTCTCTCTCTCTCTCTTTCTCTCTCTCGACGGTATATTTATAAATTATTTGAGGAGATATGCTTTTACCACTTTGATGGAAACATTGAAATTGCCGGAAATTGACGCCCGCCGTCCGTGTCGTGTTCAATTCGGTTGTCGAATCACTCGAACACTCGCTCTCCTCGGTACTCGGCAATTCCCGCGTTACTGCACAGCATAGCCAGCGAATGAATTTCCATCAAATTCGTGATTCGCTCTACCCCTCCTTTCCTTCCCCACCTCCACCGCCGCCCTGCGCCCCGGTGAAAAACCGGAAGCACCGGAGGCAGGAGAGAGACGTCGATTAAAACCGATAACGCCTTCTCCGCCGCGACTGTCGGAGAGAGGAGTAGAGACGGAAGAAGAAAAGATGAACGATTTTTTCATCGCAAAGCTATGAAATTATTGATAATTTTCATTTTATATATCTGACACGGTGTACACACCGAAGACCAACTGAATTGGAACGAAAAGTTTGCCTCTCGAGGTACAGCACCTCCCTCGCCGCATGCGCTTTTATTATATAAGAGAACGGAATCGGGAGCGAGACGAGTTTCGTAATTTTTGTTCTTTCTTTCTTTTCCTCAAATTCGGCGGTACGGGTATACGAACCAGGGAAATGATATCACTAGAGAACCGATATTATATACATATATAATATACTATCTGAGTACTTTCGAGGCACTGCAGTGCTTCCATGGATTCGAATTCTAAGGTAATTAATGTACATCGCGAGTTAATATTGGCTCTAGTGAGATATATATATATATATATACGACGAGACCCGGTATAAGTATACGCACGCTCACACACTCCCTGCACCTATACCTATAACACTGTACTTATGCATAGTATGTTTGCTCTGGCAAAGCTTCATCAAATGACACGGTACGACTCGAGTATTACGTAGCGCCCACAGAGCTACGGGCTAAAATTAATTAATTAGTTAATTGATGAATTACGCGATATCATTCGTTCGAAATCATGAAGCCCGATGCGTGTTATCCCAAAGGTATAGTATAATCTGAGAAAGTAATAACCGAGGGCGAATTTTATTGAGAATTTGCAAGAGAAATCCCAGCACCCTTTCGCGACGCTCAAACAACGGTATCGAGCTTTGTAGGTATATACCTGCTGAAAAAAGAGAGAGAAAGCGAAAAATTTGTATTTTGGATCGATCAATCAGGTCGGTATGCCGCAAGCGGCATCCGACACCGCCGATTCTCCTGGAGACAGGAGCTTTCTCGCGTTGACGCCGGTGCGGAAAATTCGAAATACTATTGTTCGGTGATTTGAGCCAGCCGATGGATGTCAGATTTCCTCCGCTAGCCTAATAGCGAGTGTGCAGCTAACAATAGGACGAATGCAGCCGGCGATAAATTCTGTTGATAAAATGATACGTGTCAGCTGTCTCCGATACCGAAACTCCGAACTTCATTTCACAATCGTTAATTCGAAACGGATAAATCTCTAATTTTCGTGAAAATGCAGATCAATTGTGCACGAACGATCGGCTGCAGATTAATAACTGTTCATTCGCCGATCCCTGTTCCGGGATTACGTATCGGTGACGGCCGCGGCCGTCGCGGTAGAGTTTCATCAATGGAGCCACCCCTGGTGTCTCTTCAGAAACCGATATTCGGCTGCACCAACCCTAATTGATTAGTCCAATTGTAAGATACAAACCGTCTCTGAATCAGCCGCATTGCTAGTGTAACATACGTGTAAAACACACCTATAGCAAACTCTACAGTCTGGAAGCATCGATGTTCTGCACTGCAGTCAAGGGACCATTCCAGTGCGAATTTTGTTGAAAATCGTTTTTAATGTATGATTTTATTATATTTAATAGGTACATGCTATTTCGATATATGAGGAATATTGTACGGAGCTGGGATCGCGGATTGATCGTGAGTAGAGGGTAATTTATATGAAAATCTAGGCTCGTACTCGAAACGTTGAGCGTGTTTATCACGAAGCGTCGTTTTGTCCAAAACGGTGGGCAGTTTTCAGAGAAGAGTTTTCGAGCTATCCGTTCGAAGATTGAACCCTGCATCATTGACCGCGGCATTCCGCATGGAAATACGGGAGCTTTCTCCTCTATTTCGAAATTTCACCTTTTTTTTTTTTTTTTTTACTCACGAAAAACTGTCGAGATACGAGGCTCAATCCGACCCTTTATTTTCGAACGGCCGCCATTTTGTCAACTTTCATTGGAACGAAAATCCTCCGCTTTTCGTTAGAGTTTTTCCCACTGATCATTAATCGTTTCGGTTTTTTTTTCTCTCTCTCTTGTTTCGGACAGTTTTTAGAAGGGCAGGAGTGCCCGCCGACGGGCGATTTTTTTGTCTTTTTTTTTTTTTTTGGCACCATTTTGTACTCCCCGAAAACCTATTGTAACAAATAGACATGGAACATAACGAATATCTTTACGTGCGGCATAAGCCTTAACTGAATAAATGAAAAAACGTCCGGATTGATTATTGATGACCGAGAAAAAAATCACGAAAATCGGCGACTTTCACGCCCGTCGCACACTGGAATATAGTCCCTCAACGTCCGCCTACTACATCGGCTCGGAATTCGTATAACGATCCAATGATCGATATCGGCACATGACATGTCATGTGTGAGATATTGGAAATAAGATGAAAGACGAAAGAATAGAAAAAGGAGAAAATGAAAACAAAATTTAAGGCCAACCGACAACTTGTAGATTACACATATAATCGTCATTAACGCGGAAACAAGAGGACAAGGCGCCATTCGGTGGGGCTGACGTCGCCGCGTCGTTTTGCGGTACGAACGTAGCGGGCCCGAGGGGCGAGGGGCGAGGGATGTTAGGCACGATATTAAATGCAATTTACACCGCGCGGTAGTGGAGCGAGGAAAAGAGAGAGAGAGAGAGAGAGAGAGCGAGAGAGGGAGAGGTGACGGAAGTCGGATAAGAGGTGGTCGTCGTCGTAGTCAACGTCAACGCTGTAGCCGGTTGCCAAAACAATCGCTTTCCGCCTTATTAAGACGAGGCACCTGGGTCGGAGAGAGTTTGTTTCGTCCGAGATGACTCTGCGCGGCATCCCTCATCCCTCGCATGCCAGCAGAGCGTAGTAGGAAGCGGCGAGGATCCCCGGAAGGAAGGTTCTACCCCGTCTCTTTGCCTCTCCCTCTCTCTCACTCTCTGTATAGACCGTTGTTTGTCATCCCTGTCATTGTCTCTGCTGGCACTATAAGTTCATTTTCTCTCTGTTGGTACCGCAGCCAGCCAGTGAAGCCAGACAAGCCGCAAGTTCTATGTATACTATATGTTGTGTTGTGTTGTGTTGTATGTGTATATGTTCATAGTATACTGCAGGCATGAAGTATGTATACAGAACTGTAACCATGCTTCAATACGCATATATAGAGGCTAAGGAATTTCACGCGACACATCGATACATATATACCCATACTGTACGACAGTCTTCCTATATAATTGTAAAAATTCTTCGCACTCACGCGATCGCCCTTGGGAAAAGGGAAAAGCGCACAACCGATAAGATATATCGCTACTCGTGCGATCTTCTCTCACGGAGAGAATTCGGATCGACTCTTCGATGAACTATAATGTATGCGCGGAGGGGCCAATCACTGCCGAAAATGGCGCGTGCCCCAATCTTCAAGACTTCATGGAGTTTCACGGATTTCACGGGGACTTCAACGATCGCAGAGGCTTCGAGGGACTTCGAAAGACTTCGGAAGACTTTGGAAGACGCTTCACGGGGCTTCGGAGACTTGAGATTTCGAAAATTCCGGAAAATTTCGCGATCGCTTCGCGGGACCGCACTGGGATTCACCGGCCACTTCACAGGACTTCAAAGATTCCAAAGACTTCGAAAGATTTCACGTGATTTCAGGAGACTTTATGCGACTTCGATAACGGGACTTCCGAGATATTCTATGGATATCAAGAGACTTCCCTCGAGACTTCGCACGGGATTTCACGAGAGCTATTTTCCGACGTCGTGAGACTTCCGGGTATTTTACGGTTTATAAAAATGTGCGATTTTGAAAGAGCATTTTCGCAACGAGACCTATAGTATAGTACACATCGTCGTACCCATGCATAAGGGAAATTTGTTCCTCTTCACATACGACATCGTTATGTATACGTATACGTAACCTTTGTACAGAGAATAATAATTAGAGTAATCAATCCGATACGATATTTTTTCACCTTTTTTCCCCACCGGCGAACCCGGGATTTCATATTTACTTTACAAATTGAACGAAAAACGAAAGAAAAGAGTGTTTTTCCTTCTACCTCACTCCGCACCGATAACATAAATACGAGATACTCGGGAAATGAACCCCCCCCCCCCCCCCCCCCCCCCGTACCTACATACATATACCTATAACACACATACACACATTAAATACCTATGCAACGCTATACAACAAACACAGATAGCAGATAGGTACGCGTACGTACGTATACCAACCTATAACACATCGTGTGGGTATACACGCACACGCGATATCAGGCTATCTAATTTCACCCGGTTTCTCTACCCCCAACGATCGTAGATGTATAGGTTAACCGTGCGAATATATACGTGTACAGGTACACGCGTGTACACGTGTGTACGCACGTACATATGCGAACGTCATTGAGAGTCGTTTGATCTCGTCACGTTATATAGGAGGCGGCCAGCGAGGGAGTTTTGGCCCTGAGGGGGAAACGATACACGCGGACATTCGTCGTCCTGGTAATCCCGAACGACCTGCGCGTCCTCCCATGCAGCGCGACCGATTTACCAGTCGCAAGTAGCGGAAGGTCTCGGGATACACCGTATCGTAAGCCTACCTAACACCACGGCCCCATGTTATGCTATTTGATATTAACTCTCGGTTATAGTTTCAAGCTGTTTTCCTCCTCCCCGCCCCCAAAAATCCTACCATCCGCATCCTCGCGCGCTTTTCCGAGCTATATTAAGGAAGAAGCTTATCACGAGGAGCTGGGTTCGTCTATTAGCTTCTTGTTAACGAACGAGGAGCCAAGTCGAGCCGAAACTGTGCAGTAGAAGGTGTATAATGTTACAGATATTACGTGGCCTAGTATCGAGGGGTCTGGTATGATCGTTACCCGAAGCAACTGGCCGGCGACGTATCCGCACGTGCTACCTGTGCCTATAACACGAATAAATTTCTAAATTTGTACAAAAGAAACCGTTTTTACCTGCGCGCGGTGGAAAGGACGCGGTTACAAACAAGGTTCAGGTTTCGAGGGGTCGAAGAGTCACGGGGACGAAGTTTATCGCCTCAAACGGAAAAGAAATATCTCCGTTCTTGAAAATGAAAATTCATTACCCACCGCACGCTTCTCTGTCGAAATAATTCTGATATTATTTTTCCCCCGTGAAAAATGTCCATTTTCTTTTCTTCCCTTTCACGTTCATTCTTCGCCGATGCATGATAACGCTTCATCGAATTTCAAGGGATAACGGCGGCAGAACGTACACGTATGCATCCGCATCCGCATCGACATCCACATCTGCATCTACTCGTTACTTTTAATTTTGGTATTATATTAGCGTTGAAACTGAGTGAAACATAACGATCCCGATCTCGATATCCGTTTTGGCACGGAATTAAACATTTATTACCGCCTTGTTGAAAATGGTGAATCACGTGCCAGGTTTTCATACTCTAAACCCCTTTTGGAGTATACCTATATATAACATGTATATGTATGTAATATATAGTACATACATATTCTACTTTCCTCTTTCCTCAGATTCATTCTCTGTGAAACTCGCTCTTGCAACGGGGTGTATTTTTTCATTTTTCATTTTTTCTTCTTCCATTCTTCTCTCTCGATTTCGTTCCTTTTCATTTATTTCTGGATCGCCGATTCCATACTTGCGGGCAATAAAAATTCAGAAGAAAAGGAGAGAGAGAGAGGGAGAGAGAGAGTCAGAGAAGAGAAAATTAATGATATCCGATTATCCGTATAAAGAGACAAATTGTTCAAGAAAAAGGTTATAATTTCGGTGAAAATTTCTACTCGCAATCAGGTTCCCTTGCAGAGCATGTAGTATATATGTCATAGAACACAGTCACTGAATTTTCAGGATTTTTACTCCAAATTCGATTCATAAAGTATCCGAAGAAATTTATCAGTGCAAGGTTTGCAAATAATCGGATTGCAATAAATTTGTTTCTCCTTAATTTCCGTAGACTCGCGACGGTGAAGAGAAAACCGTGCAATCCCTTTTCGATAAAAAACAAAGAGGGGGTGGGAAAAAAAAAAAAAGAAAAAGCATTTCTCAATTTTACGATTCAAAGTGAAGTAAGGTAGAAACGAGCATATTATAGTAGGGTATAGCTGCAATAGTTACCTAACCTGTGCGCAAAGTTGTACGTGATTGAACAAATAACAAAGAAAAAGAAAAAAAGTGAACGGAACGCAAAAAAATTCGATGTACTCAATGATTCTAAATTGTTAGTAGAACGATAAAACAAAAACAACAAGAACAAAAATAACAAAAATTCCTTTGAGACGCAACGAGCCTTTGTGAAAATACGTCTTTTTTTGTTTTTTGTTCTTTTTTCACTTTTGTTTCTGGTAGAATCAAACACGTAGAAGAGGAGACGGCAATAACGTCGTCGACGGGCGTGTAATGATGGTGAAGGCGTGTCGAGGTTTGAGGATTAGATAGAAAGACCCGGAGGCGCGGCGAAGGCGAACAAAGATGTTTATGTAACCTAATTTTCCGGCTGATTGGCGCCCAGTTCTTTGCCGCTACTCTCTTTTATCTCTACAGTATGCCGATCCATCGTCCGCGTCGTCGTCGTCGTCGTCGTCGTCGTCGTCTTCGTCTTCGTCTTCGTCTTCGTCTTCGTCTTCGTCATGGTACCGTCACTCCCTATTCTCTCCCTCTTTATATATTGATCTCAAGCTAAAAAGGTCTTCTGGATTTTGTTTTCGCGACACTTATTACGGGGCCTCTACCCGCACGTACCTACGTAGGTACCTACCTACGGCGTGAAGAGAGAAAAAAAGAAGTATTTCCGTCGTGCGGACGAAAACACGTGAAGCGATCGGAAAGAGAAGAAATCACCGGTAAAATTGGTAGTTGCAGGGTAAGTCATACCTGGATAGGGTACTAGAATAAAATAAACCTATACGGATAAAGTTAGGAGGGAGAAGTTATCCGTGCCCCGCACCCTCAAAGGTGATGTCACTCCATCCAATATCCTGTAGCCATAGTAGATTGCGCGAAAGAGCGCGAAAGAGCGAGGAACGAAGAAGAAAATTCTGTCAGACAGAAAATTATCTACCATCCCGCTCGTAGAGTAGACGGGTGGAAAATATCGAAAATTGTGTGTAAGATACGTAGGTACAAACGGGAATCCAGTATTTCGGTGTTAACGGTCGGACGTGATTAGGAAACTCGACGATTCCGAGTGCTATAGGGATTTTGGGGTGGTGGTGACTGTAGGCCTCAAACCGCCGCTCCGTACACGCCGCGCCGCCGCTGCCTATGCCGCCGCTCCACGAACAATCCCTTGCACGTTTCGTGTCCCCTAATGAAATTCGCAACGGCGCGGGGTACGGGGCGCGGGGCGCGGGCCGCGGCGGCCTACGAGGCGACAAGGGCGATTGTCTTTTCCGTGACGTTCGTTTTCCCTATCGTAAAATATCAAGAAAATAAGAGAGAGAGAGAGAGATAAAAAAAATCAACGACAGGCTGCTCCTTATGCCCGGTTACAGATTTGCCGACAATTTTTACCCCATCGCGTCTTCATCGGGGCTTCGTAGCTCCTTTATATTCTCGGTGTACCGGTTTCGTTTGCTCCCCTTCCTCGTATTCTTTTTGCTTTTCCTTCGGTTTCTTAGTTTTTTTTCTTGAGTCTGGCTCGCGCGACCGAAAGTTCCGTCTTTCCGGGTATAACAATATCTTTGTGATTGCGCTCGGCCGTGGCCCGAGGGGGTCAAAGTAGAGGGCAAGCTGTCGCGTCGCCCGGGCGACGAAATTCAGTGGGAAACTCCGCGGAGTCTCCACTCGCTGAGAAGCTTGTAAATCAATTACTAGTTCAAGCCGTGGTTCCGCCCCAGTGGGACTCACGTACGTTCGTACATACGTGCCCGCCTCTCTAGCTCTGGCTCGACTCTAACCTCGCCGCGACCCTTTATTCAAGTTTTCAGCCCTTATCCTCGACCTGAGTAAACGTCAGCATCACCAGCAGCAGCGGCGGCGGCGAGGGCATTGCTGCAGTGTGTATGTACATACATACAGATACACATACCTATGTACAGTGTCATCGCATCGAACCGGATAGGGTATAAGAGAAATTGATTACGAGACGAGGCTCGAGCAAATATGCCTAACCCTGGAGCTAGGGAATTCAAAACGGTTTGCGGTAAACTCCTGAGTGCTCCTCGATTGCTTGACATTGTATGTACGTACTCGTATGTACATACGAGCAGACATGTGTACATACGTATACGTAGGTACTGACGTTTCGTAATTTTCTTCGTTTCTGTTTCATCGAACGGCTATTCACCCGGACGCGCTATTATCCGAAAATGGATTTTCATATAGTTTACATTCCGGACGAACGAAGCGTATAGATTGACGAAATTTGGCGAATGAATATTTTTCAACTTGAAAACTCGGAGCGGCCAACGTTTCTATCAGCCGATGAACGGGAGGAAACGAGATCGCGAATGAAGCTTCAAAATGGTCAAACTTCGACAAGCAAAATGTGCATAAAGACCTTTCGTCATAAGCACGATTGTGAATTGTGACCACATGACCATTTGCACTTCTCCACTTTGCACTTTCTCGAAGTTGACTTTCGAAATCTCTGCCCGTTCGTTCTTTGGTCATTCGCAATTTTCACCACCGCCCTCATATTGAACCCAGAATATTTGACCCGTTCGCTTTATTTGTCCGCTGAACGGAACGATTTCTTTCAAATTTCATCGTGTATTCTGACATATCGCGGTTGACAACGGCCGTCGCGCGTCGTTCCACAGATTTTCTCGTGGTAAATATATGACCGTGTAAAAGTCAGTGATCCCCGGCCATTAGCTTGTAGGCGCGAGAGAATTATTCAGGGACAAAATGTCCTCCTCCTACGGTGAAGAGGGGGATGCGGAGTAAGTCCGAGTCGTGTTGAGAGAGGGACAACGGGTACGGTACGGTACGGTACGGTACGATATGGTAAGGTAATAGTACGGTACGTGGTACGAACGTACTAAGCATCCCTTAAAGCGCATAATCTAGCCTCAGAGAGGCGTTTCGTAACAGAGTCTTTGTTCCCCGCCATAGAGTTAATCCTCTCGTCGTATCCGAGGCAGAAGTAGAAGGAGAAGGATATGTTGGTATAGAGTGGAAGAACTTTGCCCTCGAAAATTGTCAGGGATTTAGAGAGTGACAGGACGGGGACGAGAGGTGCAGGTCGTTGAGGTGAATGTTCACGCGAATTTGCCACGTATATACCTCGCATACACGTAACTGTAGACTGTCCTATACCTCGTGTATAATAAGCGAAATGAAAGGGCGAAACTTACATTGTACATCGAGAAGAATGCTCGCGTTCATCGGTGACGGAAGTGTGACGTGTCTCGCTATGCACGCAATAGTGGCGTTGTGGTGGCCTCTTAGAACGTTCAGATGCGCCCCGCTCTGTCGGCCAACAACCGATGGAACAATGGTTAAATTATTTGGCGGTTGTTCAGGGCCGTCTAACGTAGCCTGTGACAAAGTCATTCCCCACGATAAAACCGGCGGTGGATTTCCACCCTCGACGCCACATTCTAGGGTCAATTCAGAGCCTTCCTTTACCGGGACAAATTGATTGCCTGGATCCAATCTGCGACCGTCTATCAGGAGGTACGTGGCTCTTGGTGACTCTGAAACAAGAGAATACAAAACAAATCAAATAGAATAGAATTGGCTGATTTCGTTTCACTTCCGGTCTAATCGACGAAGAGAGAGAAAACGAGAGTGAGTGAGAGAGAGGGAGAGAGAGAGAGACGAAACGAAGAAAATTATACTTCCAATTCTGCGGCTTCCAAAAGTCATGTAATATCCGCGTAGGTATATAAATAAACTGCGCAAAGAAGCAACAGGCAACGTGGAGTAGGTATGTATGTATGTATGTATGTACATACATTACACATACCTAACTTATACGACCCATGCTACATTATTTCGTCTCGTATGTCGTATACTCACCGGCGTAACCGGATTTAGTCTTGTGAGTCACGAAGCCGGATATAGAAATTCCCGTTCGATTTTTCACGCTAGCGATAACTCAAAAAGTCTCGGAATTATCGAGATTTCTCTGAAGCGCTGCAAGGATATGTATCCATAGCCATATATAAAGGATCACAGAAGCCTCGACAAGTTGGAACGAGGTGTTTATAGCACGCGGGCGGTCAAACTTTCGATAAGAAGAAATAATCTTTCGTAGATGTAGGTATATATGTATATATACATACGTATATATTCCATATCTATATCACGTACGATATAATACTTTATCGATTTCATATCAGACACACCCGATTTCCTATAGCCGTTCCCGAAGGAACAGGGAAAAATAAGGCTCTCTTTAAAGTCGTGAAATAGAGGGGAGAAAAAAGGGAAAAAGGTAAAAAGGGAAGGGAGGGGGGGGGGGGGGGGGGGATGAAAACCAAGAAATGAAAAAATATAAAGAAACAAATGTTTCTATCCGCACAGTACCTATGTATGTATGTAGTACACGTGTATATAATGTGCCTTATGGCACATGGCGAGCTAGCCTAGCTCGGTGTCTCGAAGCAATCCAATCCCGTCGAATTTTCGTGAAACGGTCTTATTTCTTTTCTTCCTCTTTTTCCACCCGACCAATGTCTCTTCCAATAATCATCCGGATTGCTTTTCGGCAGCCAATAAATAGGCAAGATTTAGATAGCCTGTAGCCGAGGTAGAGTTCAACCGCGTTTATATTACATAGCTCCATATACATACGTACATATATAGGTATAGGTACTGCACGAGAATATCCTGGTACACGCACGAATGAACCCGGGTTGTTATTTTAGTTTGCTCGGTATTCCGTGCGGAAGAATAACATACAGTACCTACCTACCCACAGACACTGGACAATTTTTATGTATATAATGTATCTCCTACCAGTTTCCAGCTACCACCGAATCGTGTTTTGTCACACGTTTATGAATTATGTTTGCGAACGGTAATTTGCAAACAAGAATATACGTTTCTTCCGTCACTTCTCGGTGTAATATAGACGAGGCGTTCTTCGCTATCCTCATCTACAATTTGCGGTCTACACCTACACACGCAGCGGTGTACACGACGCGAACAAATTTTCCGACCGCATCGGTAAAAATTTTCCACTGACTGAGAATTTCCGCATGTACGTACATACCTGTAGGTATATATATATATATATATATACATTATTATAGGTATACAGCTACGATGAAAGGGAACAGACTCGCGGCGAGTTGTAACCACGTGGAAAACGCAACTGTAATTTATATACGTAAATAATGCTGGATAGCGAATAAGGAGAAGACGAAAATATAGGAGGAAGAGGAAAAAAGGGAAATGAGAGAGAGAAGAGAGAAGAGAGAAGAGAGAAGAGAGAAGAGGAGGGTATACCTACGAACCAACAATTCATCTTCGCGAGTGTTTCCGCTGGGAATAGGTAGCTGGCGTGTTTAATACTCGCCACACTTTATCATTCGCTCGTGAAGTTTGAGAATGAAAATGAGAAAAAAAAACACAACAACAACAAACGAAAGACCAAAAAGAGGAAAGGTACAAACAAAAGGAACAAGGAAAACGAACGTTTCGGAGGGCGATTGAAACAAAACGAAGAACCGCTGCCCCGTGCCTTTCCCCCTGCGATTATGCATATACAATACCTGTATACCTGCGTATACGTATGTTATAACCGCAATAGGTGTATTACGTTACACGTTTGATAACTTCATACCTAACGCAGAGCTTTATTACCTGTATATAGATACGTAAGTAAGTACGTATACAGCCGGTTACCACGAGCGATCGGGATTTTCGAGAAAAGAAAATTAGTGATACGAAGGAATGATGATTCGTTGAAGAACTTCGGCAGCCTTATACGGATTCATTATTGCGTGAACAAGAAATGCGGACGAATTGGATTCACCTGATAGGTACGAGCGAGAGAGGAAAAAAGCGCAAGAAAAAAAAACAATTCGAACGTATACCTATGTAAATGAGAGAAGCTGCGAATTTCTTCTCGCTTTCATTCGACTGCGATTATGCGAAAGATGGGGAAAAGGAAGAGTAACGAAACGAAAAAGAGAAAACGGAGGGGCAGGCATATTCCCCCTCCCATCTCTCGTAGTACTGACGATGTTCAACTTGTATACCCTAACTATATACCTACCTATTACCGAAAGCGTGATGGGTCGTTTGAAATTTGTCTGAACTAAGCGTTACGTGAACCCGGCGTTGTTCAAAGTCGACCCCGCGCATACGTACGTATACGTAAGGTAGGCTACTACTACGAAACGAAAGCCTGCAGGGGTAGGTACCTATACGCGTATGCGTATACGTATACGGGAGAGGGAGGGGGCGGGGGCGAGGGCGGGAGCGATTCCTTTAAAATGCAAATATTCTCACCGAAACGTGGAACGAAAGATTGCCGCTGCCCCGTCCTCGCAGAGATTAGCCGAGGAGCGGGCACCGACGAAAACCGAGGGAAATAATATGAAGAGAAAAAATCGTACCGAATTTTCGTTTAATATAGATATATATCTATCCCTTATATATATTGCATGACCCGCAAGAAGACCGTGGAATCCAAGTCGATTGCTATACTCCGAAGCTCGTTCATCTTTAATTATGCGTCTATCGATCAACGATCCCGAAAATAGAAAATATAGAAAGTAGAGAATAAATAACGTTCTTCTAATATTTCTCGAATTTTTTCTTTTACATAGGTATACGTATGTAAGTGTAATATCCTCGTTTTTGTCTCTCTCTCTCTCTCTCTCTCTCTCTCTCTCTCTCTCTCTCTCTCTCTCTCTCTCTCTCTCTCTCTCTCTCTCTCTCTCTCTCTCTCTCTCTCTCTCTCTCTCTCTCTCTCTCTCTCTCTCTCTCTCTCTCTCTCTCTCTCTCTCTCTCTCTCTCTCTCTCTCTCTCTCTCTCTCTCTCTCTCTCTCTCTCTCTCTCTCTCTCTCTCTCCCCCCGTTATCGTATTTCAAAAAATTCAGCTCTAATATGTCTACGTTTTTACGATAATTATAAATATCCGAATTATTTACACAGGGCACTGCAGTTATTAGTTACGGTAGCGCGATGATGATACCGATAACCGCAGTAAGCCAGCCAGAAATCGGAAATCAATAACTCATCGTTTCAGACCTTCGTTGAAATTCCCTCAATATCCTCTACGATAGATACGTATACGTATGTACACTTTTATATGTACGCGCGCAATTTTACTAATAGAAGAAGCGGCAAAAAATTGAAAAAAAAACCAAGGGGCAGGCCTAAATAATTTTTGCTTTTCCATAGCAAACGTTGCAGTTGGAAGTCCCGAGCGCTCTCGTTTGATTAATCGTAAAAAGTTGATTAGCAAAAGCCGATCAGTCCGCACGCAACATCAAGTAAAAATTGAAATACATCATACATATATATACATACATAATATGTATAATACGTATAATACATATATGCCTGCTACTTGCAGGTTCAATATATATAAATTCATCCGCGAGAATGAATGTTGTTCGATGCGAGCGAGAGAGAGAGAGAGAGAGAGAGAGAGAGAGAGAGAGAGAGAGATAGATTAGATAGATTCGTTTATTAAATGCCAAGGTCGACAACTGACCGTATGGCAAGCGAGTACAAAATGATACAAAAATTCTCACACAGAAACAGAAGAGATGAACAAAAAATTAAAAACTTAGAATTCAAGAACTTAGAACACAACCCAGAGGAAGACAAATGAATAATGAAAGACATAAAAGAGCAATTTAAACAGAATAAAAGCTAAAACAAATAAATAACTAAAATAGTTAAAATAATTAAAATAGAAAAATAGAAAAATTGAAAAATAGAAAAATAGAAAAATAGAAAAATAGAAAAATAGAAAAGTAGAAAAATAATAGTAATATAAAAATATAAAAATATAATAATATAATATAATATAATCATAAAACAAAAAGTTAGATTACAAATAGATAAAATAAAAGTAGGGTAAAAATAACGTAAAATAAAGTAAAATAACATCAAAGACCAACGCTCACAGACGGGGCCCTGGAACGGCAGCAAGACTACTGCGCTCGCGTAATTGAAGATGCTCGCGCAACCTGAGCTTAAACAGTTCCAACGAGGAGGCGGTCCTAATACGTAAAGGAAGACTATCCCAAAGGTATACCGCAGAGACTGTAAATGAATTTCGATAGGTCTCAGTCCGGAACGGCGCAAGGTAAAAGCGTGATAACTGGTCAGAATCAGCAAGCCGCAGCGAATGACGAACAGCAGAATCCGGCTCCCGGAACAAAACGCGAAGATTGGCAGGCAACGAGGTTAGCAAGACTCGATAGAAAAGTAACAAAAGCGAAAACACACGACGATCTGCAACAGACAGCCAACCCAGCTTTACGCGATAAGGAGTAATGTGCACATCGCGTCGAAGACCAAAGACGAACCGGATTCCACTATTCATCAAACGCTGCAACTTAATATTCAGATAATCCGTCGGATCGTGGTAGACAACACTGCAATACTCAATATGTGGGAGGACAAGGGCTGAAACAAGCATCGCCCTTACTCCCCACGAAAAGCAATTAAAGTGGGCTTTCAGTTTATGCAACGTCATATGGACTTTACGCGATACCTGGGCGACATGAGCATTCCAAGAGAGATCAGAGGCCAGAAAAACTCCCAAGTTTCGGACACAGTCCACAAAAGGCACAACCAAGTTGTTAATGACAATTGGCGGCAAGTTTAGAGCCCTCAATTTGTGGACATAAGCAGAGCTTCCAAGAATGATAGCCTTAGTCTTGCCAACGTTTAAACTAAGGCCGTTATCAGCAGCCCAGCCCGCGACAGCAACTGCATCTTTATTCAAAAGATTCAAAGCAGCTAGTATACCTGCCACCGGAACATGAAGGTATATCTGAAGATCATCTGCGAAAATCACATGCTTCGTGTAGGACAAAACCCGCCCTATATCGTTGATGAACATAAGAAAAAGAAGAGGACCAAGGACCGAGCCCTGGGGGACTCCGGAATGATTTTCTAAAAAGGAAGAGGAAGAGGAACCACCTACTTTATCCTGCACAGATTGGGTTCTACCAGTTAAATAAGAGTGAAACCACGAAACTACTGCATTTGAGAAACCAAAACGCACCAGCTTAATAAGAAGCAGGCGATGATTAATGCTATCAAAGGCTTTACTAAAATCAAATAAAAGCAAGACAGTTACACACCTATCATCAACAGCCTTTTTGACATCCTCAATCACCCCCAACAACGCGGTCTGGGTGCTATGACCCCTGCGAAACCCAGCCTGAGCAGGATCCAACAAGTCATTTGACTCTAGGTAAGCGACAATCTGATCCGCCACGATCCGTTCAAACACTTTCGAAAGATGCGAAAGATTGGCCACCGGACGAGTATCCGAGGCAGAAGCCGGAGGATGGCACTTGCTAAGCGGGACGATAAAAGCTTTTTTCCAGACATTAGGAAAAACACCCGACCGCAATGAAAAATTGAGCAAATCAACTAGGGCAGGCAAGAGAGCCGGCAATACATTTTTAAGGTGGTAAAGCTGCACACCATCCGGACTCCTACCTCGCGACTTCAGAACATAAGACGAAAGCGCTGACAGCAATTTGCACGGATCTACAGGCGTAAAAGAAAACCGGGATTGGACAAAAGGAGGCTCTGACAAAACAAAGGAAAGCTCTTCAAAGGAGCACGCGGGGTGGGCATTGGTAATAGATGCATAATAAGAATTAAGCTCATGCGCAGAGAAACAACACAGAGGCGAAGCCGGAGTTACGCGTATCAACCTAAGACGCCTCAACTCCGACCAAACACTAGAGGCATCAGGCGCACTACGCAGGCGATCCCTGACAAAATTATCTTTAGCCAATTTAACGTCAGCCTTGATAGCCTTACGAAGCAAACGGTACTGACTAAATAGTTGAACTGAACCCGCTCGCCTCGCCAACCCATACAATCTATTGCGTTCTTTAATACGCTGCTTAATCTCAGAAGACAACCAGGGGGCAGAAGGCCTCCTGATCTCTCGCGACATGACAGGAGCGTGTAAATCAAGTGCAAGCGTAACTGCGGAGCAAAAGGACTCAGCTAAACCATCCACACTCGCAGTCAAATCCACCGGAAAATTCGAAAAATTGGCAAGCAAGGTATCTTTTAGAGCCAAGGTATCACAATTATTAAAATTTCGGCACACAACAAATCGAACCGGAGAAGGCAGGACTGGAAAACCATAATCAAACTGAATCAAGTCATGGCCGGCGATAAAAGGTTCAGGCGACTTCACAAAAGACAAAAGTCTATCAGAAGAATCTACAATTGACACATCCAGCCAGGAATCTGACTGGAATGTATGGTGCGTATCTCCGTGAGGCACCAGGTAAAGGGAATAAGTAAAAATAAAATCACGTAGATAGGTAGCCTCAAAGTTAGTGGAAGAGAGGTTACAATTCAGATCACCGACAATGATAAGACCAGAATAACTATGATAAAAAACAGAAAGCGCCTCAACAAAGGCATGAAGCAACAAACCCTTCGGCCGCCGATAAACGCTAGCAAAAAGAATTTTCCGGTGTAGAGACCTAATTTCTAAGATTAAAAATTCGGGCGAATTGGAAAAAAGGGAGGGAGAAGAGGCCAAGATCCTATAAGACAAAGAATCATGAACAAAACAGGCAACTCCGCCACCCCTTTTTCCGGCTCTGTCATTTCGCACTAGGCTATAACTACCAAGAGCCACCAGGTCGTCCGAGATGCCAGAATGCAGCCATGACTCAGAAACTGAGATAATGTGAGAGCCTGGGTTAGAAAGGAAGAAAAGTCTTACTTGCTCAATATGCCCGAGCAGAGAATTTGCATTAAATTTGCATTAAAAGAGAGAGAGAGAGAGAGAGAGAGAGAGAGGGAGAGAGAAATTCTTGATATCTGTAAGATTTTTTTTTCTATTTCGAAAACGAGAAAAAGCGGAAGAGGAAAAAAAGAGTAACGTATATCTGATCCGCCGTGAACAACTTTGGACGAAATTCAGATTGACAGCACTCTGGATCCCCGAAATCCTCGGACGTGCGATCTACTCTTGGCGAGAGCAGACTGCCTACCGCCTACCCTACCTGTTCACGTCAGTCTCGACAAACTCCGAATCAGCTTTGGTCTGCCACGATCGACCGCCCTATCGACAACCCTCGAGGACGAAGGATCCGCGGGATTCGGCTCTTATATATAGCAATATACCCGTAACGGAACGGAAGGCATCGGGACGCGTGATTTTCCCGTGACTTCTGACACGGGGAAAATTTGTTTCGACGAATACGGACCCACTTCGGACGGGAACGCGAAAATTGTTATCCTCGCGAAGTAACAGGACGATGTCGATATCACGCTGGGAAAATGATTTAGTTCTATTCTACCAACGTTTTCCTATTCACATGGATGTAACTGCGATAACAACGATGATATGAACGGTGAAGTCGTACGCGGCGAACAAATATATATACCTACGTAGAGGAGGAGAGAACGAGAGGGAAAAGTATAGGAGGGCTGGAAAGAAACTTATCGCTGTTTTCCGTAACGTCCGGGATCATATTTGTTCTAGAAAACCTTCAACTTCAACTGTTAAGAGTTTTATTTCGATTTCGAATAACATTCAGATCGTATCTCCTGGTACGCTGGCCTTCCAGTGCCCTTTGATGTCCCTAGAGGAGTAGGCGAGCGTCGCGGTCGTTGCGGACGGAGTAAACACAGAACGTAAAATTTTCCTGCAGAGGAGTTTCTCGTTCAGTAAGTCCGAGTATCAATTACGGCGAGTAGACGGAATGGAGTCACTTCATCCCTTCAGATTACTTCGCACAACACGGTTTCGGGAATTTATGTAACGTGACGTATACGAGGTGATTCGGATCGAGCGGAACACATTTTCCGGACAGATTATCGGAGAAATTGCGAAACCAGTAGTCCTTCGGCAAAAATTTCTACGACCGATAGTTTGCCAGTTGGAGAATGTTCAAAGTGAGCGATCGCAACGCTGATATGCGAGTGTGCGAATACTGTGTCCAATTTTTGCCGAAGAACTTTTTCTCTCTCAATTACTCCCAAGAATCTATCCCGCGCAACGCGTTCCGCTCGACCTGAATGAATCCCCCGCTATACAGTGCACCCGTATTGTATCCTGCACTACTGCAGGAACTCCCGATTCTCCAACTATAGAAGTCCTGCAGAACCAACCTACCAATAGTCGGTACATATCTGGCAAGCCGGACCTCGCGGTTTCCCTAGCTCTTCGTCTACCGCAGAATACTATCAATTCGCGAATAGATACAATTCTATTGAAGTAGGTATCTCTTGAATACGAGCGACGGCTTTCCGAGTGAGTGCATCGCTGCTAATGTCCTCGCGAGCACCAATATCCAGCGTAGCGTAACCGACGCGAAAAATTAGTTGATCAGATTTCGGCGGTGCCGAGAGGATGTGCTACAAAATCTGGGAAGTTCGTTCTCTTCGTTCTTCTTTAGTTTTATTTCGAACGCTATCGCACGATCGAGAACATCGTATTTTCGTCCGAGATCGTAAGGGATTGATAACTTTCCCCGCGTAAATCTTGCCCCGGTGGAAGATTTTATGTTACCTAATTATCATGTTTCGGGCGGGGATCGAGATCCCAAAATACCAAAAAGTACACGGACCGATGCCATATTCCGAATTTCAAAGATGCGAATTATAAATGATAAAATTGCGAAAGGTGACGAGTATAGAGAGTCTTCGTTCAACATGCATTACTGAATTTAAGGCACCCCACGATTCTACAGAAATCTCCGAGATTGAAGTTAACGATGAGTAAATCTCGAGGCAATCCATCACGTTTCCCTCATTTCCCAAAAAGACTAACCGTAGGTACGAACGAGAATTTCAAACCGCGATGCATCCTCCTCGTCGATGCACCGTGGATGTTGGAACGCCATGAGATCGGGGGGAAAGGTGAAAGCGGGCTGTCTCTGGCGATACCATTAATTAAAGGGGCACCCACTCGACTAATCAATGGGTAGTTAGTGGTCAATGACTGTTCCGCGTCACTGGATTACTCCGCCTGCAGCCGTGAAGGCTTTGATGCGCTGATTTACACTGCAGGGCAGTGAATGTAGCCTGCAGTAACGCGAGCCCTGCACCGCAGGATATACGTAACTATAATACGGGAAAAATTGATGCTCTCGAGTAATTGCATTAGGCTTATACATCTTGGGCGTTTTAGACCGAGAAGTAACACATCATGTGCGATGCAACGGACCGTCAATATCATAATATACTTTCTAGCTGAACCTCTGATTTTGGGAAGGCGGAATGAGCATGAAGGAAACGCATACCGCATTCGCGCAGTGCATGACCGTACGAATGTATATTTTCGGCGTACGTGGCATTTGCTCGGAACTTCAAGTATGATATATAGGAGAGATATAATAAGAAGCGGGAAGGAGGATGATATTCTCTTGCGGACAGAGCACAATGCTTCTCATCGCGAGAATTGCACAGCGTGGGCGTGTGTATATCTATATCGGAGAAATCTTCGAGAATAGGGAGAATATAGGAGAGGCTAGTGCCGGGGGTATGGGACTGACCGTTGTCACGGGTCAGGACCATTTTCTCGAACGTACGATTGGTATTATATACCAAGTCTGAGGAAGGAAGCGGGAGGGGAATACCCCAGTTCCCGAGCTTCCAGAGCTCCCCAGCCTCAGCCTCGTGCGGCCGGTTTCAGTTCGAGGATAAGAGAACGTTAAATTGAATTCCTCGATTCGTCTAACGCGAGGATACCGGGGGTATCGAAAAAACGAAAACGGAAACGAAAAAGAAGAAGAAGAAGAAGAAGAAGAGGCGGCCGTGCCGCCCGCGCCGCTGGGGGCGATAACGAGATCAAAAGGAGGCAGGAGATTCTTTCGCGACAGTATCGCGCGCGTTTCGAGTAGGTAGGTAGATATATATATATATATGTACCTACAGGGAGTCTTGGTAACATCAGGGAGATGATAAACGACCGGCAATTTCAAGCGTCAAAAGGAAAGGGAAAAGGAATTACTAGATATTCATCCTTCGGAGCAGAATAAGAACATCTGATGTGAGTACGGGCTCTGCCTTTCCTCTCTCGACTCTTCCCCTCTGGGTCACCACGTCTTTTTCACTCACTCACACTCACCTAAGACGACGAGTTTCACCGGTCTTCCGATCAAGATCTTTCCCCGATCATCTTCCAACGTGCATTCCCAGGAGCCGTCATCTTCCAAGCGTACGTTGTCGATGTGAAGTTCCGCCGTTGTTGAATCGCCGATATATCTGTGCCCAGTTCCGCTCATTTCCGTCCTCGTATCTATTGTTATCATGTCCACAGCGTTTCCGTTATGGATCCAAGTCGCTGGACGCACCCTGTAGCTCCTGAGGTGAAAATAAAAGAAAATTAAAATTAAAACGTGACATTATTTTCCGTATCAAATCTAATCTGGCAAAACTGGTTACCAGCTAATGTCGAGATTAGCAAAGAGCGAGCTTATCCACGGGAAGAATTGATCGGGAATTTTCCAAATCGACTCACCTAGCAACCGGAAGTAGTAGTTTCGAATAATTGGCGTTGAGTTCGCAAGGAAGAACGACTTTTCGTTGTGGTTTAGCGATGATTTCGATAATAGGTCCAGAGGAACCAAAAGTTCCCTGCGACCTGGACGCCGCAGTGGCTGAACCGAGGGGTACGTTGGTAGGCCAGAGTTCGTCATCGGGTGCCAAAAGGGCGGCTGGCTCTGCGACATCGTCGGAAATTACGGGTGAGGAAATATCAATAATAGGAGTAGGTGGAACCTTCGGTATCGTCGGTATCGTCGTTGTAGTTGTAGTTCTTCGTGCCCTTCGGCTACCCTCCTGTCTCCCGCGAAGCGCAAATACACCCGCCTCGTTCACCGAACCTGAAATCGGACGAAGATGAGAAGAAAAATAAAAGAACAATTACTATTTTGCCGAATTTTCGTTGGCAGGATCGTCGGTTCTCGACTATACACGAAAGAGGTAGGTATTTCAATCACATGATTGTACTGATTCAGAGGGGTAGCAATAACGTGAATGCCTAGCAAAATTAGACCCTCAACTGGCTCGCGCCACGCGAACCGAGAGGCGCAGGCGGGCGAGAATAAACGCTAAATATTCCTCGGTTCTACCTCGCGGTCGTAGTCGTTCTCGGTATAGGAGCCCAGCCGAGAAGGCAGGCAAACGAGTTAGCAGCTCGGGTCGTAGCCTGGAATTCGATAAAGTTGCGACGACGGCATTTCTCCCCTGTATAGCCTGCGCTTCGCGCTCTTTCAATCGCCCTATTCCCGGCCCCTCTATTCATAACCGAAACCCCGGATGAAAACTAATTGTTACTCCAATTTTACTTCCGCCTCAAATATCTGGCGGTCCAAGTAACACAGGTACTGTTTATCAACATTTTTCCCATTACCTATACACCACGCTTTTCCGAACATTTCGAGATCAATATAAATTCTTGATGCGTTAGGTTCGGTCAGTTGCTACCACGTCACGGTCAGACCGTGTTACTTCATTATTTGTTATAGGCGAGTCGAAAGTAGAGTGTGTATTCGGTTTGTTTCCGTATCCAGCTCCGTATCTTTTTCTCCAACAGAGTATGAACCGTGTGACGTCAGTACCGGTCAAATGTATTACCCGTAAGCTGCATTCTAATGTAACAGTGTCCAGCGGCAGCTGGTGCCATTTGACGTTGTTCGACACGGCCGCATGCATTATTCGCGGTGGGTATCCCCCGCTTGTAACTCGCGTCCTGATTAACGTGTACGGTCTACGTATATTCCGAATCAGTATAACGAAACTCCAGGAGTGTATGTATGAGGCAGCATATGGTGCTGTGCCGTGATTCTCATATAGAAATGCAGCGATGGATGACGATGACAACGACGACGGCGCAAAACAGAAGGAGCTCGTTTGTGTTAGTTTTTATCTTACGACCATTTTGCCATCTGTGCCTTTTTCCCGTGATAGTAATCGACCGGGTGAACTTGACTTCCTTTCCTTTGCTTTGGCAAGCTTTGAAAGACTCTCGGGATCCCGGTAGCTTTATTCCATATTGTAAGCATATTAGAGGAAATTACTAGACAGTAAAGGTCTACGCACTTTGGCACCGGATTTCCTTTTATTCCGGGCCGGATAAAAGGGAGTAGAGAAAATATGAGGTACCAAGCCCTGGTGCTTTGGGAAAGTAGATAGTAGGTGCATTGCCAAGTTTGCTACAGAGACCCCGGTGCGAGTGAGTAAGGGTGGCAGCAGGCGTTAGGTTGGCTTTGGCCCGGCCCGGCCCGGGTCGGATCGGATCGGATCGGATCGGGTCGAGTTGTGTGATCCACGGATTCACACGGATCCACCGGCTCGAGTATAACAGCGCCGAGAGTAGCTGTAGGTGCGGGAGCTGACATACATACACCAATATACCAATATATTCAACCATATACCAGGCACAGATATATAACATACTATATACACGAGATATCTATGTACTACAGTGATAAAGATCAGAAACATCGTTCTGTCACGTTCGTCCTACTGCGTTACACTGTAGGGTAAGGTTTTCCCTCCAGCTCACGATATCCGAGTCTCGAATGCGCGGCGTTGCGAGTATATCGTCCAAATAGTCAACGGATCGCCAGAGAAATCTATCTTTCAAGAAATTCACATCACGAACAGCTTTGATGGGCGCCTCGAGTGATTCTCGCCCTGAAGTAGGTATACGTACCGCGCAGTCGTACTCGACTACCCTCAGCCGTAACACCTCGAGGTGTCTAGTAGGCTGCCGCGCCGCCTTGATCCCCCTCGACACCAGCGCTCCAGTACATACCTTGACGATGCCGTAAGCGGCTTAAATGCCTTCTACTACCTACCACCTTTCACATTATCTTCAATATTATTCTCTACGAATAGTGATTTGCCATCACGTATACTGGGAGGGGGAAGAAAATACCGAACGGAAATCGGTAATTGCTTTGAATCTCGTCATATCGATGTATATACCTACGAGACCCCGTGCGATGATTCAACGAATGTGTGTACGGGGTGTATAAAAATTGCCCCACCACTTCGTCGGGCGATTCTCCAGCCGGAGATCGGCGAAGCGCCCCGTAACAACATGCCCGCGTGAATCTTCCCACGCCTTTGAAATTCAGAGCCAATTTTGTTGTTTCTCTTGGTTCAAAAAGTTCTACCCGTCGAGAGGGGAACAGGAGACTCCGACGAAGAGTCGCGTAGGCGGCAAGTGAACTCATCGCATTTCGTATAAGTTTTAGTTGGCTTGCCGATTTACCTCGGGGCAGAAGACTCTGCGTTCGCGGCCTCTTTCATCGTCCGGTTATTCGAGACTTTCGTTTCGCCCGTTATAAGTAGAATTTTTTGAGCCAATGAAAGAAAAACCCGAGATCGAGTTCCTCGACATAAGGGTCAAGATCAATTTTGCGGTGGTATCTTGAGGAGGCGATCGGCCGATCTCGATCTGCAAAATCGCCCGGCGAATCGGCGATGCCACACAATTGTTTTTATACACCCTGTACATACACGCACACACACACGCGCGCGCGCGAGCGCACGCAGAGTGAACTACCTTCAACGGTGAGGGGTTAACGATCGTTCGAAAGTATATACGGTCGGTAACAAAGTTAGCGGTTATTATACACGGTTATACTCGGCGAGTGAGTGATGTAGGAGTAGAAAATTAAGAACCTAATGGGTACGACAAGCTCTTAAAACCTGTCACCCGCGAGGGTTCAGTTCAGCTTCATAAGTTGTTAGTTCCGTTAGGTCGGCTATAAGCAGCTTAACGAGGGCTGGAACGTTTCCTCCGCATAAAACGCATGAGGAGCTCTCTTACTCCTACGACGTGAAAAACAGAGATTTTCCCCCTTTTTTTTTCCTTTCATTTTCAATGACTATATCACTCGCCCTGATAAACGACAGACTAATTAATATATTCGCGGCCGGAAGGTAGAATTTTACACACGCAATTGCTATGATTGTGATTATTATTATTATCATTATTATTACTATTCCACCGATAAAGAATACTACCCCGTGCACGCAATGGCGTTGTTCTTTTTGGTGAAAGCTGACTCGCGCACACAACTCCAGGTTATGCGTTGTACGTGGGTATATCTTAAACCAGGCTATACCTTCCGCTTTCGACGACTAACATATATATACATAGGTATATGGGTATGTATGTATGTACAGTATAGAGACTTATATCGCCGCGGATCAATGTCCGCTGGACGCATCGATCTCGACCCGAATCTCTGGCGTCCCTTTGTTCCCTAAACCGAACCGACGGACGGCCTCCTCCCCTCTGACCCGCCGACGTGAAAGCATCTCTTGAAATATCGACTCTCCGTCAGACAGTTCAAGAAGTTTAACCCTCTCGATCGAGCGTCAGCCTGAATTGAATATAATTTTTACATTTCAGCTAAACGTCATTTTATCCTCTTTCGCTTTCTCTCGCTCTCTTTCCGCCTCTTTTGGAAACTGAGAACTGAAAGGGTATAATTGCGGTTACGTAACCGGGTGGATTTTCCTTCGTTAATTATCTCGGGAGTCTGTTGTGGCGGCTGTGCAGGCTCGGTGCAGGTTATACATACCAACACTGGTGAGACGGAGACCGACCCGCCTGGTCCGCCTCGTAAGAATGTGAATAATTTTCGAATTAATTAATTTTAACGAAGTAATTATTACCAATGGAAACAACGGCTTGAATTACTTTTATCTCAAGTCGCTCTGCTTCCATTCCCCTATAACAGGTTCAGCTGCCATCCCGGAGCTACAGCCGCGGAGCTGTGGAGCTGATGCCGGCGCGTTGCCGTTGCTGTACGACGGGGAGAACAACAACAACATCAACCAGCCCTTAGCGGAACGGAAACAAAATTAACCTCCTCCTCGGGTTCTTGAAAATTTACCGCCGTTGACGCGAGCCTACGCACAAGTAAGAAATATGCGTATGGTACATAAAACCTTGTATCTGCCTATGTATACATACATTGTGTGTATATACTACGTGAATTACACTGCATACGCATGTCTGCCCCAGTTTCCTACCATCAAACCAGATTCAAAGAAAAATTATGATTCCTCCGCCTCCTCTGCCCCTCATCTCTCCTCGTATTCGCAACGCAGAGTAATTATTCATAATTAAAACGACCGCCGGGAGGGTATATTAATCAACTGAATCCGTCGTGAATTTTCGAGTAGTTAAATATTTACCAATTCAAAGGTACGTATATACATACATGTATGTATATACATAGGTACTCGGTATTGACTCATTGACAAAATGACGGAGAATTATGATGAAATTCACACAATTATCTTATACGCTACTACACAAAACAGAGACAAAATTGGAATATATTTCCCGCCTGTATAGGTATAGATGTATGTGACACCGGCTACCTGCACGATCCGTAGAATCTTGTGACTGCATAAAACACAAAGACGAAGGACGTGAGGCGACACGCGCGCTGACGTGTAGACGTGGGCGTAGGTCTGTATGTATATCAATCACGCAATTTGCCATTTACAAGTAGGTACCTACCAACTACCCGCCGACCCATAAAAGTCCGAGATCGACATTTCGCGCTCGTTATTTCTCTCTTGACCGGCTTTGCCCTTCGCGCCACCGCCCCGCGCCAAACCTCCGGAGCCCCCCCCCCCCCCCCCAACGTTGCGAGATTCCAACGTTATTAATGAGACGCTAATGGCCAGGTCTACATCCTACGGAACGTGTCGTGGGTGTCGAATTCGGCTCAGTTCATAACATTTTTCTCTCCATTTTTAACGTAGAGAATACCCCGAAATTACAACAATTGGAGAAAGAAGAAAATAAATAGTGGTACAGTCGATTCCACAGAATCCGTAATACCCGAGGTACCGACGCGGATGCCACGTAGGTATACCGATCTCTACCCCATACACCCAATATCAAGCTTTTCTCCTATGGAAGGTGAAAGGCAAAGATTTGAATTACTCGCAATATCCGTTCCGTTTGCGAGAGTAGTCTGGTATATAGGTATATATACCTGTAGAAAGCTTTCTGCAAAGAAGCCGCGCATCCCTCGCCCTCAATATCTCTCCTTCGTTGTTGATCAGAGCAATCTCGTTACTCCGGCTTACCGCTAATGAACGCGGACGATCGCTAATAGACATTGCTGAGCTACGCTGAGAGGACGGGTTGGTTAAGGGAGGAGACCTTGCCTTCAGGCATCCGGACCCCACCGCCCGCGCCGCGCCTCGCCAGCCCATATCTGCTGTACTCGAATCCATTACACCTCTCAGAGAGGCTTACGGCAAGGGATTCCAGCCTGCAAAGCGTTCCCTGGACACGGGTTGAGCTGTGGACGTAGAACAGCGTACGGTTATAGGTATATGTACACGCCAACTCGCGCTAGTGTTTCAGCTACTGAGCAGCATGAACCACCCAGCCAGCCAGCAAGGTAGCCGGCGAGTTGTTGGTGCTCGGCAAACAAACGCGGCGGTAGGTCTTCAACCTCAAAAGGACAGAATTCAGGTTATTATTATCCGCATTGTCAGTTTATACACCACGGTGGTAGACAGGAGCTGCAGGTAGTTAGCCATAGAGTGGTTCCGCGGCGAACAGCGAACGCGCGCCCAGCCAAACACTTGACGAAGTTGAACTAGTCCTACCGGATGACGAACTCCTTGTTCGGAATGATTGTTTGTACAATTTAAGGAGCTCGAGGAGGGGCGCCAGAGCGATGAGAGGAACTTCGGAAAATTCTCGCAAACTATACAGTGCCCCCTATACTCGGGCTAGATATTGAGGAACTGCACTGCGGAGGTAGAAGTAGAGAGGAAATAGAAGACCGGGGGTGGGGATGGGGATAGAGATGGTGATGGAGATGGAGATGGAGATGGAGATGGAGATGGAGATGGAGATGGGGCGTAGTAAAAATCCTGGTAAATCGATTGACTTTATTCCAAGTTATACTCAGGGCCCATGATCTCCAACGGTATTGGCAATCTTCGATTTATTAGCTCAAGATTCAACGCCAAGAAGAACGAAGAGATGAAATCCCGTCGTTTGTATGTATATGTATACTTTATTATGTATAGCTGTACACAGAACGAAGAGAGATCACGAACGTTATGAATTCTCCCTGTACCCGTATCTATAGGGTGAATATTGCCGAGTAAAAGAATGTTGTGCTAAATTTCGACATCCATAATTATTCTTACGAGCAAACCGGAGTGAGAATACCTGCATGCGCCTATATAGGTACAGCTACCTGACAACGAAACTCTGTACATTTCAATATCTCCGATGTGATTTTCAAATCGAATCAAATCTATCGTCTGCGAATTCGTTTCCGAGAGTTTTTTTATCGCCCACTGCGCCGCACGGACTTCGAATATACCGATAATTGCGGAAGTCTTGTCCTTCGCTTGTTAGCGGTAGAGAGAACACGCCGCGGTGGGCGGTAAGTCCACGTTCAATCGGCTTTTCCGTACTCAACTTTTTACCTCCCAGAGCTTTCCACCCCCCCCCCCCCCCCTTCACCCTCACTCCCTCCCTCCCGCCCTGTCCCCTTTTCCCGAACAGGAAGAACCGACGAGGAACGGAACCGAACGGCAAACTGCCGGTAATATTTACCGTTTTCCGATACGCGATGTAGTTTCTCCCCCTCCCCCTCCACGGCCCCGGCGCGGCTTATTATCGACGACGAATGCATGTACCTTGTTTTTACTATCGCAAAATCATTATTGGAACATCTAGGTTTTCACCTCTCGCATATATACAAGAAAGAAAGAATGAAAAATCCCACGCAATTATAACGTTATGTATCGAGTTATAGGTATTATGTTATCTAGGTAGGTATATCAGTACGAACGAAGATCTCGTGCGATGTTTTATACAGAATAATAGATACGAGCGGCAAAGTTAGGAAGAATCGAATCAAAGACAAACGACAATATAAAACGGAGGAAAAAGCCAGACGTGAAAAAGGAGGAACATTACAGGAGGACAAATTGGAAGTAGTTGGTTATACGTATTTCTCGCTGTTCGTTGTTGCGTCGCGCGTCGTGCCGCGTGTTACCTCCTCGGTCATCGTCGATAAATAACGTTTATTTTCTTTTCTCCTATCGCGAGTTGTTTCTTCTCCTCTCTCAATCCACCCGGCTGTATCCACCCTTCCGTTTTCCGCTTCCATTTCCCTCCCACTTTCTCTCTTGCCGCTCGGGTACTTTTTCTTTTTCCCTTTTTTCTATTTTTTTTATTTTTATCATTTTATTTATTTTATTTTTATTTTTTTCTCTTACTTCGGTTCGTTTTTTCAGACCCTCGCCCTGGAGCAACCCCAGGAGACGCCTAATCTTATTTGCACTCTTCCGAGGCTTCTTGGATTCCCGCCTTGTAGACGCCAGAACGCCGAGACGCCGAGATGTTAGAACGTTGAAATTTTACCAGAAATTTATTACCGCCCGTTCTCTTTGCTTTATTTTTAATCGATAATTTTTGCCCCCCCCCCCCCCCCCCCCTCTTCCTTCGTTCTTTCGTCCTTCCTTGCCAGATTTTATTGAATTTTTTCTGCGGTGCGGGATTGGTGCGTCGCGTACATACTGCATGCTTTGAATATGCACGCCTTAGAAACGTTTCCCTGCATATCTACTACTAACTATGTATATATATATATACCCGTATATAGTATATATGTACGTATGTATATATATAATATACCGCGAAGAAGAGGAAATTGCGAGAAGCTGTTGCAGATAAACGCGTCGGGAGCTCCGGTTTCGGCGGGGGGTAAATTGAAAAGTTTCTCAAACTCAGAGGTAGGTAGGTATGTATGTATGTATATATGTATGTACGTAGAGGTAGGTATAATTATTACGAGTTTGTTCCGGAGAGGAACTTGATATCGCTAATGCAGAGAGCGCGGTTCCGAGGAGCGATTACGAGAAGCTGGATTTGAACCAACGAGCCGCGGTAGGTACAACTTGCCCGGATTCTCTCTCGGGTTCTTCGGGTTTGTTTAATTTCTTCCGATATTGAAACACGAGAGCGAGTGAGCGAGCACTCGCCCCCCGTAGATAGGTAGGATATAACTCGCGAAAACCTTACCGGAACGGAATAGAACGGAACAAACGAAACGTAACGGCCGAGCGGCAGTCCGCTTGAAAATTGAACTTTAAATAAGTTAAGTTCGCATTAGCCTCAAGTAGCCTCCTTCAAGAAGTGGTAACGGGGTGAGAGGGGGCGTAGATGAAGAAGGAGGAGGGGGGAGGGGGGGGCGTATATATACAGAGGTGAAAAGGCTAATGAATGAAATTCCGAAAGCTTTTAGTTTCTATTGAATTATTTCACTCGGCAGGCAGGTACCTTCCTCTACCTACCTACCCGCCTACCTATCTGCCTACCAGAATCGCGAGGTACGCGTACGTTTTCAAAATAATTAGCAGCCACCACCTCCTCCCTCCCTCCCTCCCTCCCTCCATCCCTCCCTCCCTCTCACATTCAACTGCTCTCTATTTTCCACGTTCCGGCAAAGTGCCTTCGCGCAATTTAACCGCCCGACGCGACGGGCACAGCGATGTGACGATTATAACATATACGAATGTCCTCCAACCGGGGCTGTGTATGCTCTGAATCTCTGCCATACGTATAACGGCTTTGAAATTATCATCCAATATATATCTATCCGGTATAATAATCTTGTATTATTATAAGTATTATAATCACTGGCTTTAGTGGCGCAGTGAATGGACAAAAACGAGCCTATCTAAGCGTGAGAAATTCTTGTTCGTGTATTTCGGGAACACACGTTGCACATATTCACAGACAGCGCCGTCTTTGGGGAACTCGGGGCCCCGGGACCCCGGGCTAGAAATTTTTTTGGGGGGGGGGGGGAGGCCCCGTGGTAGGATCTCTTCCCGCTTGTAGTTAACAAAATCACCAGCTTGCCGTTTAAGTAGCTTGATTCTGCTAACAAATGATAGTTCAAAAATTGAACTTTTTTGTCAAAGAAAATTCATTTTACCGCTCAATGCCGAGGCCCCCCCCCCCCCCCCCCCCCCGAGAGCCGGGGCCCGAAGACGGCACTGTTTACAGACACAGTATATGGCGCACTCGGCGGAGTCCCTCGGGACGTTATAAGAGACCACGGGAGAATTAGAGTTTAATTGTTATTTTGACTGTGTCACGCCTCAGACACGCTACGTACGTCAAGAAGGTAGGTTCGAGTTAATTCGAGGCTGAGACAGGACGCAAATTAACATAGAACCACGGTGTATCTTAATGCTTTGGCGCGTTGTTCCAGCCG
Source organism: Phymatocera aterrima (assembly GCA_963170745.1). Taxonomy (NCBI): domain Eukaryota; kingdom Metazoa; phylum Arthropoda; class Insecta; order Hymenoptera; family Tenthredinidae; genus Phymatocera; species Phymatocera aterrima. The sequence continues at coordinate 4,653,377 of OY720670.1, forward strand.
CTGTCGCCAATCTCGCGCGTACAGTATTATATAGCGAAACAATTACACATGATTCCGGTAACAAAGCAGTGGGCAACCGGGTCGTACGGAAGCGCGTGTGTATGAGGTAGGTGTATAGGTGTGCATCTTCGTAAAACATACCTATAAACCCCCGAACCGCTCGCGTTGTGTAACGTGTAATAAAACATCGAGGCGCGCGTTAGTGCACCAAGCTTCGTTTTTATACCGCACGCAACGCAGGTGCGTAGAACGTATGCGTGAATACGCCTACATCGGATACAGTATATTTATCCGTTTGTTTTTCCTTTCGCCACGTGAATTTCGATTTCCTTTAATTTTCCGTCAATTAATCGTTTACCGGCAATATCACGGCGTTGATCAAAACCCCCGGGCGGTTAAAGGGCCGACCGAATTCCGCACTTCCGGTGACGGCCCTCCAATTAATTTCAAATCCCCCGCAGATAGATTTTCGGTTGCCGTATAGAGAACAGCCCGTCGAATTCGTCGCCCGTTACCTCCCTTTGATCGTACCTTTGTGGCTTTATCCGTCCCTTCTACCTCGTCCCTCGACCCTCGTTCCTCTTTCCCCTCCACACTTGCCAGTTCGTCGCAGCTCTAGACACCACCTTCGTCGACCCAGAAGCAATCAGTCCCGACCGCTTAGCCGTGTTACGCGCGCGTCCTTGTAATAAGTATCCCAACGCTCCTTCCCCCTCCCCCCGCTCACCCGCCTCGTCTTATCCCTCGCCCCCAGGGGAAAAGTTCGAGTGGTGAACATCCCCCGGAAAAGGGGATCGATGCGCACTCTATAGGTATATGTTGTCGAGAAGTGAAGGAAAAAAGAAGTGGAACCGACAAACAAGACACAGAGAGAGAGAGAGAGAGAGAGAGAGAGAGAGAGAGAGAGAGAGAGAGAGAGAGAGAGAGAGAGAGAGAGAGAGAGAGAGAGAGAAGTTTATTTATGCCCATGGCAATGTTGGGCAAAGTAAGAGACAACAAAAACAAAAATAATAATACAAAAAAGAAAGGTAATACGCAAAAGGTAAGTACAGAGTAGTAACAAAAAGGTAAGGAAAAGTAAGAAAAACCCCCGCTCCCCCCAGCCGCCAAGACAAAAATTAAAAACTAAGTTCCCTAAAAAAAAGATCCTACCACTACGCAACTCCTCAGTCTAAAACAAATATCTAGAAAGCCTAGCTTTGAAGGCACCGATAGTAGGTAGACGCCGATCTAACCTCCCCAGGGAGAACATTCCGCAGCTTCACCGCACGCACCGAAAACGATCGACGATACGTTTATGCCGAAAAATTAGAGAGGACAAAGTTACCCCGTTGATAAAATACTGCGAGAGCCATAAAGTTCAAGGGGACAATCAACAATCAGTTGACGAGGATATTCCGGACGACCTGCAGATCTAGTGACCATGCAGGTAAAAAATTGATGCAGCACAGAGAAGCCGCCTATCACTGACTGAAAGGCCAACCTAACCTAGAGAGAGAGAGAGAGAGAGAGAGGGAGAGAGAGAAACTCGTGAAAGAAAAAAGAAAAAAAGAAAAAGGCGAAAGGAGAAAATCGGTTTTGCGAGAAGGCAAATTAGTTTACCACACCCCCTCTTGGTGGATCCCACCCCTGACGGGGGTTACCCTAGTCTCATACACATGCACGTCGTTACCTGCTCGCGGAACGAGGCTGCGCAGGGCGGTAACGCTGAAGCAGCGCGTTAATATCGTGACAAGTTGGCGGATGAGCGGGTCCCGGTTTCACCCTTCGGTTCACCATCCGATCTGACACCCGCCGTGATGGATATTCCCGCTTATCACTCTCCTCTCCTCCCCGGCGCGGGTATGAGATAGGTACGTATACCTACCTTTCCACTTTTCTTTCCCCCATACACCGGCCCCGGATAGGTATATGCATCCGCATGTATATTTATATAGTATATAATATACGGTATATATATACGTCTACAGTATACGGTAATCCTGAAAAGTGAAGACCGGTGAGATTGAAAAGGCCGATGAAAAGCTGATGATCCGTGGTTCGAGAATTCGCTCGACGGCCGCAACTGCCTACGAGAAAATATGTCTGAGGTATAATATACGTGAATTTACTGCTGAGATCAAACCGCGGACACCCAGAAGGAAGAAATTTTTCTCGATTCCGTGTAGAATGTGTGTGTATAAAGGCGAGTATAAACAAGACTCGGTTGGCTGACCAAGGCGCGAGGGCGGCGGGGGGCGAGGGCGGGTTAAAGTTGGTTAGAAACTCAACTTATCGCAGGGTAGTAAAAGAAGTCTGGTTAAAAGAAGTGTGGTCGGAGGACGTCCGTAGCCGAGTTTCCGAGTTCAGTTTCACGGGATAGAGGTTCAGCAGCGAAAACATTGGAGGGCAGTTAAACTTCGGGAGAAAGAGGCACAGGCAATACGCTAGAGTGCGAAGTTTCGAATTGCTGCTAACGATCTCGTAGTCCTCTGTACCAATACCAGTACCAGTACCCGTACCCGTACCCGTACCCGTACCCACGACCAGCACGCGCGTGGTTCAAGATAACTGCAGAGAGTAAGAGGTCAAAGCGTATGAGATGAGGGTGAAGATATGCGCGTGAATCGTAACCGAAGCGAAGGATAGTAAAAGCTCGTCGTAAAGGCGAAGGCAAACCGTCGAGGCCTATAATAAATCCGTCCCTGGATTATAGTAAGGATCGTTTTGTCCGGGACTGGCATACCGCCGCCATATACCGTTCCCGTACTATTATCCCGGTTCCCCTGTTTTCCTTATTTTAGTAGCATTACGTGTCAGACTTACTCTCGTGTGGAAAACAAAAATCCTACGTTCCCCGATTTCAAATTCCCACTAATATTATGCCGACATTTAAAAAAAAACTGCTTCCGGAACCTATATATATATATATCCACGTGGGCTCGGCAAAGGCGGCGGGGCCGCAGTGCCAGAGTAGGATAGGTACTGCGCAAACAAAACGAAAACCGTCCCACCGAGTCATTTTCCAAGGGGGGGGGGGTGGCCACCAGCTTCGTTAAACTCAAGCCTCAGGGCTGAGCGCTGGGAGTAAACTGTCCCCCTTTGTGAGAGAAGATTGCGTTTTAATTTCTGCATTGAACGCGCCGCGCATTCTACACCGAGCGACAGTCGGGCAATGCGACAGCAGGTATAGGTCGGCGGCGCGGCGGCTTCCGCTGCTGCAGGTCGGACGATACCCGAGGGTCGTCATGAGTTGTAGGTCCGGCAAAAATTGTGTCCAACGTTGGTCTCAGCTGCTGGAGTGGTGGATCTAAACAAATTTCCTGATCGTTTTCTCTCCATCCCCGCTATCTTTCTCTCTTTCTTTTTTTCATTCTTTCTCTTTCTCTTTCTCTTTCTACTTCTTTTCTTCTTTTCTTCTTCCTGCAACAACGTTACCACTACTATTCAATCTCATGCGCTGCAACCTCCTGCGTTTGAACCTGTTCGTCAATAGAATTCTAAAAGACGCCACTCGTACGAGTGCTCCGCAAACGGTGGATAAGGGTCGAGCAGTGATTGCCCCATAAAGTATGTATCGTTTGCTCCAACCCTTTCGCTCCTCCGTCTCTTCTTCCGCCTTACTCGCCGTAGGTATTCCTTACCCCGTCGAAGGTTGGGTTGGGTTGGGTTGGGTTGGGTTAGGTTGGGTTAGGTTAGGTTCATTTCGTTTCGTTTCATACTTGTGATTCGGAACGCGGGATAAGGGGCACGGTCAGGCGGATATAGGTACGTATACACGCGTGCGTATATACATACGGACACAAACACGTATTGTACGTGTGTATATTAACATAGCGAAAGATTTTCAGTTATAGCTAGTCCCACTTTTGAGAACGGGTGGATGGAATGGTGCAGCATTTATAGTCCGGGATGCCTGCCTCCCCTTTTCGTCCATCCCCTTTGTGCTCCGCCGTTTGATAATTTCGCGTATTATACATTCCGACAACGATTTAGACGCAAATGATTTTTCCAGATATTCCTGTATTGCCTGCCCCCCCCCCCCCCCCCCTTCGCCCACCCCCCTCCAGCTTCCACCGCCACCACCACCAAATCTCGGAGTTCGTTGCTTGGTGCTCTCGACTCGGGGAGCGAACTGGGTTAACGTTCGCTCTTCTCATTCCAGCCAGAATTTCCCGTCAATTTGTTGTATACAGAGTATTATTCTACTGCACACACACAGCTGTACGCCCGCCCGCGTGTCCCATACCTAGGAGCGTACGTTGTGCCCGTGCCTCCGTATTTTTGTCTGCGAGTTTAGGTACGTATACCTACCCTGATTTGCATGCTAATATGAGAGAATTTTTTTTTACGATTCTCTCCGTGCTATTGTCCTTTAAATTTACACGAATCCAGACGAAATGTTTCATTCTATTCCGTTCAATTCTATTTCATTTCTTTCTTATACTCCTTCTTTCCACTCTCCCTCTTCCTTGGCTTTACTTTTTATCATCGCGAGTACAGAGCCTACGTTCGTGAAATAGTATGCATGCGCGCACGCATGCGTATACATAACCTTCCAATAAAAGATTGCACTTATTTTTAATCAAATCCTCCTCTCCTCTTCTCGCCGCTCCTATTCTATTCTATTCTACTCCACAATGTAGCATTTCCACATACAAATACACATACTATAGTATAAAACTAAATAGTTCCGCGTAGCGAGAGCCTGTGTTTGGCTTTACTTTGCTCGTTGCAGAGAGAATAGACTTCAGAGGACATACCTACGTGTGTACGTACGCAGACACAGGTCCATACATACATATATCTATCTACTTTGAAGCCCACTCGGAACTTACTGCAATCTCGGTGAGGCGGATACGAGGCGAGGACGAAGGCGGGTTGAAGGCGTAATCGATTCTCGTTCGCAGAATGTCACTCCCGCGAACCCTGCAGCTAGATACGTGACGCGGAACGGTATACCACCAACCTTATATATATGGTATCTCCTAGTCTCCTAGATATCCGGAGGTAGGTAGGTATTGCTAGGCTAGCTTGCACGGCTCTAGAGAGGATATAAAACCTCTTCGTATAAAATCAAACCAACTTGGCCTGCGAGGACACCCATCGCCGTAGTCGCGGTACGAAAAAGGTGCTTGGCTTTTTTCCCTCAGCTTCTTTACAAACGTGACAATCATTTTTCTCCTTTTCTCTCTCTCTCTCCCTCTCTCTTCTACATTTTATTGCAAAGGACTGATCCTTCATTCTTCCGTACATATCTGACATCTTCAATCGCAACGGTAATAAAAACGTCCTTTCATCTTCGTACGTACAATAATATATATATATATATATATATATATATATATATATATATATATATATATATATATGTATACAGGTATGCATGTACGTATGTATACGTACCTGTAATAAAGGTTACGGCTGCGAGATACGAAAATCGAAGAAACCGTCAAGGCGGATCGTATCGAACTTCTGAATTATTCTATAGCTATATAATCATGGTTATAGAGAGTGGCGGCTAATTAATAACGACTAGATGATTTTTTTTCCCGTTACTTTCTTCTCGCGTGGCGCGGCAGGGTGCCTGCTGGCTGCGTAATGGATATAGAGTAGCTTGAAGCCCTGCCTACGTAGAGCTACGTAGCGCTAATATTCCATAGCGTAAGTAGATAGGTAGGTATAGTATATGTATATACCTATATATACGTGTATAGCAAAAAGTTTCGCATCGCGGATTAATGGCCAGCGAAATGATTGAGTTTGAAAGTCTTTTTTCTTTCTCTTCTTCTTCTTCTTCTCCGTCTTTTTCTTTTTCTTCTCCGCCGTGTTCCCGTGCTCGCTCGCACAGCGAGCTGGCTGGCTGATTGATGGACCGCCACGAGTTCTCCCGCAAGTTATCCTACAAACTAAGGTATTACCGAAGCTTATCCGCGAGCGCTGGTTATATATAATAAATGTATATATATATATTTATACACATCTGCGTATATACGTATATAAAAATGCACAATCCACGATTCACGTCTCGCGATCCACCTCTTCAATTTCTCATTCCGCATGCCCTCGAGGGCTCGTGTAGGTATCCGTTATACTTAAAACGATCGTTTCTCAACCGTCCCTTGTTATATTCTTTCGTTCGAACCTGAACCGCTATACCTATTTCGCGACAGTATTCCCAAGGTGTCATCTCGCGTCAATTTCGTTAAAGCCTATAAAACAGCCGACGAGATGTTGCTCGTTGCAGGAAAGGGTCTCGGGGTTCCTCGGAATCTTTCGAACCCCCCCAAGAACCTGTCGTACGTTGATTTTACTTTACTGCTTTCACGCTTCGCGCCTTTCCCCCGTCACTCGAGTTTTTCAACGCGTACTATATATTATAATAAATATATAAATAAATGAACGTTATACCAGAGCAAACACATATATACAAGGTGTAGGTATGGGCGTAGATCCTCGTTGCGAGGGGGGATGACGGAAGAGGGAGCAGGGGCTACCTAGGCTGCCAGCGGCTCGCACCTTGTTAAGCGTGGTGAATTTTTACCCCGTTGAATCTGCCAACGCTATGTGACCAAAAAATAAATACGGAGAACAGCAAAAAACAGCGAAAATAATTCTTCCCTAACCCCCTCCCCCTCCCCCTCGTCTTGACTTATCGTTCCTCTTGTCATCGGTCGCAGTTCAGGCGATATTATTCACTTCACCGACGATCAGGGAAGAAGAAATGAAATTTCGCAGTCTGCCCGCACTTCTTCGTCCCTATAATACCTGTAACCAGCCCTCGCTCGTGTGACTGGATCATCATCGTCCGCACGTATCTAATTATCCCCGCGATCATCGTTATCGTCAGCGTTATAACCGCTCCGTATACCATAGCTCTGTCTAAATGTATACCTAGATGCCGTAGAATACAAAATTAGGAATTACGAATTAGGAATTGGTAGCTATCGATTCCGCTCGAGACAATAACGTTGCTCTCCGTCCGTCCCTTCGCCCCATGTATACGCGTGTATGTACATGATACATATATACGTATAGCAAATACATGGGACTGTAACCCAGCTATCGGGGGTAATAGAGTAGATTGGACATCAGCAGCACGGCGACTAAGGAATCCCGTGGCGCAATTAAATCGACGATAGCCGACGATGCGAGGGCGGCAGGGCAGTGGAATTGGGTTTGTGTTTGGTGAGGTTTGCTGGAGGTCGGGGCTCCGAACGAGAGTCATTTTTTCAAACGATCCAATGTTACGTTATTCGGATGACTATGGGCGAGCGCGCGTATAGCGTACCTACGCGGAACTGTGTTCCTTCGTGTTGCTTCGAATCGCAGGTAGGTATATTATTGCATGTACACGGGGTTATTATTTTGCGTATTAGCAAAAGCAGCTGCCACCCGATGGGATGCGACGCCATACCGGGTGAAAACGGATGAGAGAGGGAGAGAGAAAGTGACTGCTAGCGGATGCTGGATGGCGGATGGCCTGTCCGACGTAATTCCAACGTAATTGCTGTAGAAACAACTGGAAACAACTCTCGTTAAAAGTGGCCGACCACAGCCCCTCGCTTCCCCTTCCCAGTTCGTACCTTCTCTCGCCTCTCTCCCTTCCTTCACCTTCCTTTCGTAACTTCTCTCCATTTTCCTTTTCCTTTTCCTTTTCCTTTTCCTTTTCCTTTTCCTTTTCCCTTTCCCTTTCCCTTTCCCTTTCCTGAAGTAAAGCGAAAACTCGACGGAATTAAACCATCGCGGTACAAACGGAGATGAGAATACTGTCAGCTCTGGAGGAGATATTGTCCTTTCAATTATCATTGTCTGCAATAGTCTTTTCGTATGTATATGCGTGTAAGATAGTATGTATAAATATACTAGTTGATATATATTCTCTAGGTTTTTTCCTCTCCTTCTTCCATTGTCCGCTTCTTTTCATATTTCTCTAACCAGAAACTGAAGTAGGCGTCTAGACCCGGAGGTTTAAAAATTTCTGGACCGTCGTCGTCTAGCTCAGATTCCCAAGAATGCTTTCGTATCTTCGCTACTGATATGGCCGATGGCCAACCGCCCTAGTAATAAAAACGAGCCGACTATACTATACCTGTATACATAGTATACTATAGCCGTAGAGAAGGCGCGGAGAGAGAGAGAAAGAGAGAGAGAGACGTGACTCTTCACTTATTCAGCTCTCTCCACACGATTTCGATAAGAGAATTTAACACGAGGGGGTTAAAAAGAGGTCGAGAATCATCCCGAGTCTCCATGTCTACCTGTGAAGCACATGATATCTACACCAACATAGAAAGTGGACTGTTAAAATTCTTGGCAACCAAAAATCGCTCCTTTTTCCCCCCACAGTCATTTCATATCTATACGGATACAGCATACATACACACACACCTACAGTACCCAAGAGAACTAAAAAGCTGGGCGTCGCCCAGCACTCGACGAGAAATGGAGGAGTAGGTACAGTAGAGCCCCTGAATTAGATCGTTCAGCTGCTTATGGAAACGGTGTAATTTTTTACTCTGCTTAGGTTGGGCTCGAGGTGCTTGTACGAGTATGGGTGAGCACACCTATACGCATGTGCGCGAATGTGTACATCGAGTTCCCTCAGTTTTTGGTCTCCGCGCAGCACCTTCCGAGGGCCCTACGTTTCTGAAATGGCCGGAAGGATACCGGCTACCGCGTATAAGGATTCAGGATTACCCCCTCAGCCGGCTGGCTGGCTGGCTTAGATGGGGCTAAAAAGCCTCCATCTAGAATTGCCTCAAAAACCACCGATGAGTATACCGCGCGAGGGCCCCCACTTTCGCTAGCCCCAATTGCCTTTTTTTACTCTCCCCACCGCAGCGCTTACGTGCCTCTTTTCTCTTCTCTTGCTTATATATGTATATATGTAGGTATATATATATATCACGTTCAATTCCGACTGAGGGATAAGAGATAAGTGGTACGAACGCCGTCCCCTCAAGCTCTATTCCTATGCTGACGTTCAGGTCCGAACCATCCTCCTGACTGAAGGTATGAATTCCCCCCCCCCCCCCCCCCCCCCTATCATTCAACTTATAAACGGGAACGAAAAATTCACATCTATTTTCACATTTGTTATTTTTAATGAACAAAAACATAAGTAAGGCTGCTGCAGTTTTGTTCGAGGTAAAAAATAATTACATCGCGATCCGCAGAAAGAAAGGAAGGAAGGGAGGGAGGGAGGGAAGAAAGAACGACGGAAGGTAAATCCCCTCCGATCCATCACGGGTAACAACTTGGCTGAGAGAACGGTATAATAATAGAATAAAACAGAAACAACAAAAAAGAAAACGAAACGCAAAAAGAAGGAAACCGTGCGAAAACGGGGGTAGAAAAAAGTTAATTGGCGTTACGAGAGAGGAAGAGAGAGAGAGAGAGAGAGAGAGAGAGAAATGGAGTGAGAAATGAAGATAGAAAAAGTACGAACGAGAAGAAGAAAGAAGAGAGAGAAAGAACGAGCGGTGAAAAGTGGAAAAATAATAAATTGTCCGCGTGCTTGCACGCCGGACGGAAGAGAGGATCTTATTGTTAAAACTCGGCGCAAAAAGACACAAAGCTAAGCCGTGAACGCTTTCAAAGGTGTAACAAAACTCGGTAACAAAACTGTGACCCAGAATTTTATACGTTTTATATACCTAACTTATACGTTTCATATAGGTACATACATACATATACATATATATACCTATGCATACCTCTACGCTTTATAAATTTTCGCACATTTCATATACCAATATCCACGACGATTTCGATGATAGATAATCCTTTTCACATTCACCTATACCTATACCTATACCTTCAGTAGCTATACTCACGCTCCGAACGTCAATAGTAAAACTTATATAAAATAAAATACAGTCTCAATTCGATAAATCGAGGCTCTTAAATCTTCGATATTTTTATTCAAGATAAATTTCAAATCGTTTCAGCGAGTCAGGAGGCGGAAAGAAAGGGGGATGGAAACCTCTTCATCATTTCGATCGGAGGAGAAGGAAAAATGTTTTAAACGTTACAATTAAGGGGAATTTGGACTCGCTATGGCGAATGTAACGAAGCCGTCTCGTAAACGAGAATCGTAGATTTACGCAAACGACTCGATCGATTTCGACGTAACTCCGAGAATTCGTCGAGTACGATAGCAGAAAGTGTCTGAGTATTTCACTTTTTCGAAACATCGATCGGATTCGTTGAAAAATGAATATTCCCTGAGTTAGCTAGGTTAGATTGCCAATGGCGTCTCCGAATTCCCCTTGATGAGAGACCCTCAACGTTTCCATTGTATAATTCCGCGTTCGAAACTAACCGCACCCAATGTTGGTACGTACGTACAATGCATACCCTGTACCTACAGATAAAGGGAAACATGCCCCACCCAGATATTATATCTATACCTATACCTATAGGCACGTAGTATAATGTACAGGGGTACAGCGTGGCGCATGGAAAGCTTAAGAGTTGGCAGCAGGCAAGCTTCTGGGTGTGCATGTGGCCACAGCTAGCCCGGTACTACGTGTCGCGGAACAACGTGAGTTTTACGACTCGACAGGTCGCGGAGAGGGCAGCTTGCCGGGGTTTTGAGGCGGGGGCGGAAGGCCAGAGAGACGGTAAGACGATTTCAATAGAGTAGCGGGTGTCGCGCTGGTTTTCGTACAATAGAAATTCAACGGGCGGTTTCTCTCGCGCAGTGCGAAAGGGCAACGTGGCCTCCGCAAATTAGAGAGAATTAGTTTTCGCCCACCGCGCGCCTCTTCTCTGGTCTCTGGTCTCCGGTCTCCGGTCTCCGGTCTCTGCTAGTCTGCTTAGTGCTGCGGCTACAGAGCAGTAAGTCATACTTTACGGCCCCTCGCCCCGCGTAAACCTTATACCGCAACTTATACACCGACGTCACTCGCCCCCGGTGGATTCTCTTGCCCGCCCTTATAGTCGTTGCCGTTTAACGAACCCCCACAGCTCGACGAGTTTTAAATGACACTCCCGCTATAACCTAAAGCTTACATTTCCCGAAGTCTGGACCTCACCGAAACGTTTCACCTGCAAGCTTTCCCGTTAATTATCCACTCGCGTTCGCGCCCCGCTTCTCGCCGTGAGAAAATTTCATTTTATATTCATAACTTATAGGTACGTACGTACGTACGTACGTACTACGTATATACATACATAACCTACTCGCAGCGTGGCCCAAGAATTTCCATTACGAATGCATGCACACAATACCTGACATGGGTATGCATACGCACGTTCTACGATATCAGGAATAATTTACCGGTAATAAACAAAAATTTCACCGCAATCTCGAATTCCTGTAGCCAAATTTCATATGTACATAAATACAGTAGAACCTCGATTATCTGAACCTCTGTTATCCGAACCACGATCGCTTTAACCGAACTCTCTATTATCCGAACCACAACTTGCGTTTATTTATTTATTTTCTTTTGATGCGCGCAATTTTCATGTTTCATCCCATAGTATGTATCCATTTGAACGACGGCGCGAAATTTTGAAATTTGTATGCACGTCGGAGGACCGCGTGCAATTACAACGTTGCAAAGAAAGCGTTTGCGTCAAATGTGTTCAAGCTTGATTCGCCTGTCAGGGCATTTAGTGGGCTCGCATTATTCGTTATTTAGACATTTGATACTTAGAGAAAAACCTTAAACCACGTGTTAAATGTTTATAAATGTTATTAAATAATACATCCATATATATTATAATATATACGTGTGCCGCATATTTCTTGAAATTTCCCAGCGCTGAACAGAGTGTCACCTGACATCACTGTTCGATTATCCGAACTTTTCGATTATTCGAACTATAGGCGCGGTCCCAATTGGTTCGGATAATCGAGGTTGTACTGTACATGATATGATCGCGCGGGGGCCTGGGAAAAATTATATTCGTTTCGAAACCGAAGAATCGTGACGACGAACGTTCGGGATTCTCATTAATCGAATACCATTTCTCGATCCAATTGCATCGTATACGACGTATGCATATGTATATACATACGCATCTATGCCAACAAAAATTCAACAAACAGCCGAAGAAAAAGAGAACAAAGAACAACGATAAAAATTCAGTGTCAAATTGAGCCATTTTCATTTCATGCACGTCTTTCCATAAAATGCTTAACGTCCACCCGTCGTATCATTATTCGTAAAAAGCTGTTTAAAGATAGTGAAAGAACACCCTGTAAATATAATATATTCCGTATCTCCGTTATACCGACCTTACTCTCACTCTCGCTCACTCGCTCACTCTCTCTCTCTCTCCCTCTCTCTCTCTGGGGATAGTTAGCCGAGCTGATCACAGATATATACATGTACATACACACACATTCTGGGGACGGTGCGAGAATGGCAGAACACTCACGGAGGTTGAACAAGGGTAGTTCATGCGACGCTCGAAGAGGCATTGATCACTGGGTAGAGCGAGCGACGACGCACCATAGAACCGACTAAATCCCTAGCACAGAATGAGGAGGAGAATATAAGGAGGAGCTGGTGAATGCGTCAAGATGGATGAGATCCATAATATAAACCGCAGAGATATAATCCCGATTACGGGATTGACTGCGGAGCAGGACGAACGTGAATGTTCATGTGAGTAGATACAACACGCATACCTGCACACGCATAGTTTATACTACGAGAACCAACCACCGCGGTGGAGAACCGCGATGACCAAACGCAGATAAAAGAGAGGGACCCCCGTCAACCGCCGAACTAATCAGACTTGGCAAATTCGAGTTATTCCCCAAGCTCCTGCATGGGCTACCCTCCTGCAGCGTTGAACCTCCTCCACGTTTCTATGTACCTATATATACATACATACACGTTACTCGGCGAGATATAATAATCCTAAATTTCAAAACGCGCGGTACCCACACCCTACTGTAGCTATCCATGTGTACCTTCCGTAGTTCTGCTGGTACAGGTTCTGAAATCTGTATTACGTAGGTATATACACAGTCGTTCTTTCTTTCTAAATACGATTGAATTAGTTTCATGTATAAATTTTATAGTTTTTGTTCTATTGCATTTTATATTCACATGTATACGTATATCTAGACATCAAATTTATTGGATCTGGATGTGTCTGCCCGGAGTTTTTTCTTTGTTTTTTGTTTTTTAATGTTGTGTATGTGTGTGATTTTTTCTCCCCTCTCTCTCTCTCCCTCTCTCTCTCTCTCTCTGTTTTTCCATTTTATTGCGAAAGTGTCGTCGGCGGAATCGGATTCAGCGAGACTCGAATTGTATACCTATGTGTATAGATACGGAGGTTATAGGTCGCGTTGAGTTGTTTCTACGACTATCAATTTTCCGGGCCACAAAAGAACCTCACCCTCACCCTCACCCTCTGCCCCTGCCCCTGGCCCCTTGTCCTTCCAGGATCTTTATACTTTACGTTTTACAACGTGTCGAGAACTTTTCTTCGTCAAAAATCTCTCTCGTCAAAATCTACGCTCGCTATCCCGATGTTTTTTTTTTGTTTTTCGTTTTCTTTTTTCCGGCACACAAATTCCCTTCTTTCTTCTTATACGTTGTACCCTCTCAATTCATCGATTATATGCCATCCCACGAGCACAATATTGAAAAAGTGTCCGTAACTACAGCGAACGGGGCCACGAGATGATAAGAGCGAAAAAAAGGAGAAGAAAATTCTTCAGAATTCGGCGTATGAAAGCCGGGCAATAATATGTAAGGGCCAATCAGTGATGAGGGGACCTATCATCCCATTAGGTATTCCAAATTTCTACTATAGGGATTGCAGGTTAGGTATATATATTATACAGGTATAGGTATACCTATACCTATACCTGACCGACTTCATTGTTAATTAGCTAGACAGACGGAAGTAAATAACATTGCTAAGTTACATAGATACGTACGCATACGTACGTACAGGCATAAATACACAGGCACGTAAGTATGCGCGCGTACGTGTATTTAAGCGGATAGGCGGCGGCGGAGCCGTCCCGTCCCGTATACAGTCACGTCGCGCGTCGCGGGGCTTATTGCGGATGAAATGTTACGCGCGCGGCACTCTATACGTACAGAGAGTCTTTATTTCTATAATTTGTATAGAACACAGAGAGATCCCCAATTTTCCAGAACAGTCATTTTTCATACTCAATTATAATATCTCGTCCAAACGTACGGTAGATGTAGGTATATATATCTACTATGTACGTACTCGTATTGTACGTACATATGTACGTATACCATGCATACCCATATGGCTTCCAGGAGTCGCCCATTATATGGGGTTTATCAGCGAACGGAGCCAAAGGACGTATATATATATATATATACATATACACACATATGCTACGTAGCTGTACATATATCTACTAATTCGAGTATAATATACAGAAGGAAAAAGGGATGAATGTTCTTTTTTCATTCTGTTTTTTCTTTTTCATTTTCGCTTTTTGCTCTATTCCTCCGGAAGAGGGCGGAGCTAACGAAAGATTTGAAAGAAGAGAAGCCTACCTGCATTCGGAATTCCAGTTCTATATGAAATAAACGAAACTCACCTCCTCTGGGTGGCGAAGCATCGGTCGTCCCTCTTTGCCTCGGTCCTAAAACAGAAAGATCAGGAAAATCACGATCAGAGATTGAAAAGATAGCAGAGAATGAAACCAACGCGATTTTAGGTGCAACTCCGCCACCAAATTAAAAGCATGAAAGATAATTGTATGGGAGGACACAATGAAACGACAAACGTTATACTGTCTTTCGAACGCAGGATTCAAGATACAAAGATGACGGCGCGGCCACCGTATCTACACGTATGTACCTCTCGCTGACCCTGTGCATGATTTGAAATATTTTCTAACCTGCATCCAAGGATCGCAGTCACGCCCGCGAACGCGTGGAGGTCGAAGTTCTGATAGACCAAAAAGTACAAGACGGGCCGAAATTCTCTAAAATACGAATTCCGAAGTAGCGAGAGATCAAGAATGCGAAATTTTCAATTTTCATCTATCACTAAAATGAATTGACTGTTTCATCGGAGAGCTTTATTCACCCAAACGCGCTTTTAGCCGAAAATGTATTTTTTGATAGTTTACATCGGCGACGAACGAGGCGAAGATTGACGAAATTTGTAAGATTTATATTTTTTCCAAATGGAAAATTCAGAGCAGCTAACGTTTCTATCAGCCAATGTACCGCAGAGAACGAGATCGAAAATGGAGGTTCAGAAACAGTGAGACTCCGAGAAGCAAAATGTCGAAAGACGGGAATTCTGAAAGGCAAAAATTCCGGTAAGATGACAAGTAATCGATTATTTTCTCAGTACACACCAATTTCATGTTTTTCTAATATCTCCCGAATCACCGCTTTCTCGGCTCCCCTTTTCCAATGGGTTTCGAAATTCTTACGTTTCGATTTTTTGGTGTTTCGATACCTATATACTTATTCCTCTGTTTCAGTGTTCTGAATTCCGTTGCTTCGACTCGATAGCCTTTCGCGATTACTGCCTCTCTACATTTTGCACTTTCGGTAATTTGACTTTGGGAATCCTCCGCCCGTCTATTCTTTGATCTTTTAAAATTTTTGCCCCCACCCCCGCGAGCTACGTGAATATGAGGTACGCACGAACACGTTATTAGTATTTTCTTTTCTTTCTCTCTCTCTCTCTCTCTCTCTTTCATAAATATTTCAAAGCTTTCCCATGACTGAGGGTACGGGGGTGCGTCGCTCGTTTGGGAGCGAACGGGTAAGATCAGCTTTTCATTTCATTTTGACGTTCGATCGGCCGGAAGAAGCGCGAGGCCCGTTTCGCCCTTTCCCCACCCCCGGCAGACTCCGTGGAACCCCTCCTCTTCTTTCCCCTGAAATCGTGGTTGGTTATAGTGGGTTGCGGAAGGGTAGGTGCGGGACGAAGGACGGAGGAGAGAGAGATAAGGGGGACGTGGGTAGACTCGCTACTCAGACCCGATAAGAGATCTTATAGCCAACTTAAGCTCGAGAGGGGGATGGAAGGCGCGGAGGTAAGCAGGCAGAGGCAGAGGCAGAGGCAGAGGCAGAGGCAGGAAAGCTGATCCCCCGCGCCCGCAGCCTCGCTTTTGCTTGGTTAGACGTTGATAATCTGATTAGAGTGGTAAACGTTGACTCCGTGCATCGGCCGGTCGAGTAGTCTGGTCGGGATCATGAGAGAGTCACGCGACCTTGAAAGAAAGTTGGTAAAACTGACGGCAGTAGCCGATTTTTATACAGAGAATTCCGGTTGGTTATGGGCATACCTACAGGTGAAGATATAGGTATAGGTATAGGTTTAGGTTTAGCTATAGGTGGTCCAGGGTTTATCGTTTATATCGTATGCGAGGGCGAAGCGATTCAGTAGGCTCAGGAGAATATGGATTTATGCAATTGAATCGCGGGCCTCGAGTCCGCTCGTATCTTTCATCTTTTCGATTTTATCGCGGTTGTTATTATATTATTTTTAGTATTGTTAGTATCGTTACCATTATTTCGCTGCGGCATTTGAATTCAACTTTATAACGAGATAAGGAATCCAAATTTGGTTTCATTCTTATTTTTTTTCTTACGTTCCAATCCCCGAGGGTGGGACGAGTTCTTCTTTTTGCTGAATTAACTGTACGAAGTTTTATATACGTGTATACCTATACATATATAGTATATAACGTACCGCGGGTATTATAGGGCCGAAAACTCCTGAAACCAGAAGCCACAAAATTGAGTGGGCACTGATTTTAATCTTTTAATATCGTTAGAACAGATTTCCATGCGATGCATTATTGTATATTATAAAACGTATATAAGTAGATGATGGATAAATGTATAAATTAAATGATATACATACATATATATATATATATATACTACGTACATACATCGCCGTTTCGTATAAAATTTTGTCAAGTTTGCAACGGTGAGGTTACTCATTAATCTCAATCCGGTCTCTCTCTCTCTCTCTCTCTCTCTCTCTCTCTCTCTCTCGTCCACGTCAAGGGATAGTGGTGGACCTGCATCGGTGCGAACTTCTACGCCGGGGGTGTCTGATTCTAAGTCCTTGATCGTCACCGTAAAATCCCCTATTGTTCGGGATCATATTCTATCGATGAAGCGTATTAAGAAGGATCTGTCGGTTAGTGAGGCGTTTTCGTGCAGCCTTCCTGGCAAAGTTTACGTGAATGAATTCCTTCCGTCTGCGTTACATAAATTGTTGCGGCGTACTAAGGCTAAGGCTGCTGAGGTTGGCTGTAAATATGTCTGGTTTAGGTCTGGGAATATCTATGTGCGTAGGACTGAGGGGGCTCCGGTGGTTATTATAAAATCGGAAGAGGATTTTGCAAAGCTAACCTGACCTGCGTCGGTCTCTCGGTCTTCGCGTCCTACCCGGTTGGCTCATATTAGGATCGCGCAGTTCAATGCCAACTCGCTGCTGGGTCATCTTGAGTTTGTTAAGGCGCATTTGGCTAGTAATTTTTATCACATTCTATCTATTTCTGAAACGTGGTTGCATGCTCTAATTTCTGATGACCTTGTGCGGCTTGATGATTATCTGCTTATTCGCAATGATAGGGAGGGTAAGGGGGGTGGGGGTGTTGCCTGTTATGTGCATAACTCATTGAGTGTTAAGGTGTTAGCTGCCTCTCCGAGTCTTTTTTCCAACTCTCCTGAGTTTTTATTCCTTGATATAAGGTCAGGTGATTCGCAACCACTTTTATTTGTATCTATGTATAGAAGACCCAAGGGTCTCCTTTTTAATGATTTTATTCTTGCTTATGGAAGGCTAGCATCTGTATATAACAATATTATTATCTCTGGTGACTTGAATTGTAACTTGCTTAGTACTAATACGGAGGCGACGTTCCTTCGTGATTTCGTTCTAGCCCAGGCATTGCATATTGTCGATTCGGGTGCTACGCATCATACCCCGGTATCTGACTCCTGGTTGGACGTTTTTATTATTGATGATAAGGATAAAATTCTGGCCTTCTCGAAGTCTGATGTCCCTTTCATTGCGGGTCATGATTTGATTGAGCTTACGTATAGGTTTGATGTAGCGTGTGCTCAGCGTCGCGTTATTTCTCGTCGGGACTTCAGGGGCTTTAATTTGAATGCCTTTTTAGCCTCACTCTTGGATAACCTGGTAGCCAATGCTTCGTATGCACTGGTGCAATTTTTTCCTGCTGATCTTGATGAGCTCGTGTTAAATATCAATGTTTCCATTGCCGCCTCGATGGACCTTCACGCGCCTCAGCGTACTTTTTGTGTTAGTAGGCCTGCGGCGCCGTGGCTCACTGATCAGCTCAAATCTGGGATAAGAATTCGTAATTGTATGTATAAGCGAGCGCGTCGTACTGGTAGTCGTCGCGAGCTAGCTTTGTACCGGCTCTATCGCGATGAGCTCACCAATGAACTGCGGCGGGCGGCTAGTACTTACACTTTGGATAGGCTCTCGGCTATTTCTGATCCTGCGGCATTGTGGAGGGAGCTTGCAAACCTTGGTTTGGTTAAGTCTCGCCCAGCCTCCCCGCTCAATTTTTTCTCGGCTGATGAGCTTAATGTTGCGTTCGTGGCCATTGCTAATGCATCTCCTCTGTGTACCCCTGATGATCTTGTTGAACTGTTATCACCTGGGCTGTTGCCTCAGTTGAGCCATATGCCGTTTGAGTTCAGTAATGTCACCCCAGGGTGTATTATGCGCATTGTAAAATCTTCCACCAAGCCTTCGCATACTGCTGGGCCAGACTTAATCTCCCTTTTTGCCATTCATCAGGCCCTGCCTCTGCTCGCTGACGAGCTCGCGGCTTTATTTAATCATTGTTTGAGGTTAGGTCACTTTCCGTCGTGTTGGAAGCGTGCTTTTATTCGTCCTCTCTTGAAGTCAAACCATCCGCGGTCGCCGTCTGATACGCGCCCGATTGCCAACCTTTGCGAATTGGGGAAACTTTTCGAGCGTGTTGTTCACCAGCAGGTTGTGCGCTATATTAGTGATAATAGTATTTTAGATCCGCGTCAGTCGGGCTATAGAGTAGGATTCAGCACCCAAACTGCGTTACTGCGCCTCTGCCATGATGTCAGGCGGGGGGTTGATGAGAGATGTGTTACGATTCTGGTCCTTTTCGATTTTAGCAAAGCTTTTGACACCGTGTGTCATCGTCGCTTGCTGGAGAAGCTCAGAGGGATAGGGTTTTCGGAGGGTGCCTTGCGCTGGGTTTTCTCGTATTTGACTGGCCGCACGCAGGCTGTTGTTGGTACTTCGGGTACTTGCTCTTCGTGGCTGGCTACGTCTTCGGGTATTCCGCAGGGGTCTGTGCTTGGTCCCCTGCTTTTTTCGTTATTTATTAATGATATTGGGGCTGATTTACTATTCTCGCAACATCTTATATTTGCTGATGATACCCAGATTTATTTTACGTGTCCTCCCTCTGAGCTGTTAGATGGCATTGCGAAGGTTACGCGTGATGTGGGCGTCATTGCAAACTATGCCGCGGTAAATGGTCTAAAGCTAAATTTGTCAAAGTCTAGCGTTCTTATTCAGGGCAGTGGTACTTTCGTAAATCGGATCGACTTAGCCGGTCTTCCTCCTATCTCCGTTAATGGGACTGTGATCCCCTATGTTAGTAGTGTTCGTAACCTAGGAGTTATTATGTGCGCTAATCTATCTTGGCGTAGTCATATTTTATCGATCTCTAACAGGGTGAATTTTGCACTCTTCCGCCTCAAGTACCATCGCGACGCCCTGTCTCCTGGATTGAGGTCTTCGCTTGTCGTCTCTCTCATCTTCCCCCTGTTTGACTATTGTTGCCTGGTTTACAATGATTTAACCAATGAACTTAATCTGGCGCTCCAGAGACTCCAAAATAGTGCCATAAGATTCATTTTTGATTTGCGTCGTGATGAGCATATCACCCCTTATCGTAGGCAGTTAGGGTGGCTTTCGGTTAGGTCCAGGCGCCTTTATTTCCTGGGTATCTTGGTGTTTAACGTCTTGCATGGTGTTGTGCCGTCTTATCTATTTGACCTGTTCAGTCGACCTGGTGATGCTGTGGTGCGCCCTTCTCGTCGGGCCTTTACTCCTATCTTCAGCATCCCGCGACATCGCACCTGCGTGTATAGGAATTCCTTTCACCTTACGGCAGTTTATTTTTGGCACTCGTTACCATCGGAGGTTAGCTCTTCGCGGACACTAGCCACCTTTAAAAGTAGGCTCCATTGTCACCTCTTCGCGCTAGATACTGGATCTGCCTGATTGCTGGCCCTGGCTGGTTGCGTTTTGATAACTCTTGCTAGTTTCTAAGGCAGGTTGTATGCTCTTTTTAGTATCTTTTTTAGTATCTTTTCGCTATCGATGCTGGATCGTGCTCTATTGCTTGGTTTTACTTTATTTTTACTTTATTTTGACTCTATTTTCACTGTATTGTATTTTATTTTATTTTATTTTATTTTATTCATTTATTTTTACTGTATTGTTTCATCCTATTTTTACCTTATTTTACTCAATTCTTCCTGTTTTGCATTTTACTTTATTTTATCTTATTTCATTCTATTTTATTTTATTTCACTGTATTGTTTACTCAAATTTGACTTTATTTTACTCTATTTTTACTGTATTGTATTTTATTTTTATTTTTTATTTTTCTTTCATTTGATTTTATTTTATCTCACTGTATCGTTCTACTCTATTTTTACTTCATTTTACTCTATTCTTACTGTATCGTATTTTATTTTATTTTATTGTATTATACTTATTTTACTGTACTGTTATGCGACTGCCGTAGCTCTTATAGTTACTGGTGGTGGTTTTTGCATGTACTGCTGGTGGACGCTACTCTTCTGTTGTATTGCTTCTTACTATTATTCATCCATTCATATTATTATTTTCTTTGTTTAATATTTTGGTGACGTTGTATTGTTCTTGATTTTCTTGTAATTTGTTTGAGTACAATAATTAGGTGATTTTGTACTCCATTTGCCTCAAGGCTGGCCAAGGCATAATTGAAATAAATCAATCAATCAATCAATCTCTCTCTCTCTCTCTCTCTCTCTCTCTCTCTCTCTCTCTCTCTCTCTCTCTCTCTCTCTCTCTCTCTCTCTCTCTCTCTCTCTCTCTCTCTCTCTCTCTCTCTCTCTCTCTCTCGAGTTGTTTATACTCCAAGCGCGAAAACAATTTTCATTTTTTATTTTTCATTTATGCTCTTGTCTTCGTTTTTTTTTTCTTCCTTTCGTTCGTTTTTTTCCCCTTTTGTTGCGAAACTCGCGATACCCGCGCATCACTGTAAAACCAACAGCTACGTTAAAAAATACCCCCGAGTAGGCAGGCAGGCAGGCGGGCAGGCAGGCAGGCAGGTATACCATAACAAGCCGGAGTGCAATTTATTTTAGTCAGAGGTCGTTACAAAGTATGAAACATTTTTAAATGTAATTTAATATACTCCGTTATATACTAGTGGTAGGTTTGCATAAGGCGTATATAGATAGGTATAGTGTAGCATGCTCGCAACGGCATGGCTCTCTCTCGTTCTCTCCCTCCCTCTCGCATTTCTTTCCCTTTTTAACCACAGGACGAGCTTGCGTTGAGCAAGCTCGACAATTCACAATCCGAGTGTCATTTGATTTCTCGCCATCTTTTTCTTATTATATCTCCTTCTCTCAACTCCTGCGCGATCAAACGAGAGTTCATATTTCGGGATACTTTTTATTTCCATTGTCACTGGCATACGCGATACGTATAGTATACGCAACGATTTGTAGAGGAAAAAATCGTCCGCCTGCTCATTCCATATATATATACATACATACTGTATACATCGAACGTTCCAACGTCACACGCATATAGCACTGAAGCTTTGCGAACGGTGAGAGAGTTACCCGGCCGTTATTATATGTATAACGAGGCGATTACGACAATTGTCATACTGCACCAACCGGCGCGGCGGGGGCGGGGGCGGCCCTGAGCAGAAGCAGGCGATAGTATAAGCTATCCCGTTAATTAATGATTCGAATCTCATTTATCATCCTACTCATCCTCCCGTTCGAGTTGTGCCGCAGTCCGGTTCAAAGTACCTACCTACCTATACACCAACTTTCTATCTCTATTTTCTCTCGTTAATTCGCCTTCGCGTTTCGCGTCTCGTGACGTCTCTCTTTTCTCGCTAATTAAATAACTTCGAGACACTATCTTCTGCCGTTGATCCCCGTTTTTATCTCGCGCGTGTGTGCGCGTGCGTGTGTTTTTTTTTTTTTTCTTCATCGGTTTGATTACACGCGCAATATAGTCGCCGCTGACGCGACGCAAGACGTCGTAGACGCAATAAACATCAGCCACATTAGTATAAAGTGGATTGATAAAATTGTTGAACCTCTTTTCCAATAAGATAATAGGTATACGTATATATATATATATATAGATATATACACTTAGGTATACACATGCCTACATACACACGTACGGTGAGCAATTCACTTTTGTCGAGTTTGCAAAACTCCAGACGTCTATATATATATATACCTTTCCTCCACTTTGCGAAGAATCTACAGTAACGACGAAGTTATTTACGCAGAGGAAAATCATCGAATGAACCAGCCGAGTCTCCGGTCAATATACGCGTATATACATGTACGCCTATATACCTGGGATTGAAGAAGAGTAGAAGAAAAAAAGAATGAGAAGAAAAACGAAACTCACGTGAATCAGCTACCTATAAGGATACCGTACGCCGCGCCGGGTCGCGTCGCGTCGCGTCTCGTCGCTTCTTACCGAATTGCCACAGATTCCGAGCAACGTAACGCGACGTTGTGTATATACATGCATACATAATAACAGCAAAGGGAATAATGTATCACGCGGAAGTTTAACAAAATCTACCTGTATACCTCCACCTATCATGGGTATTGAATTTCTTATTCAAACTATGCTAAATAGAAGTAAACGTCCCACACCGTTATATGGTAATTCCGGTCATTCTTCTTTCCCTTGATAACGCGAGTGACGATGGATTAAAACAATTTTCGCGCTAAACAAAAGTTTGGAAAAATGTTTCTTTGCCAAGTTTCGCTTGGCTCCTTCCTCAGACTCTCGGGGCAGGTAATTGGTATTATACAGTAGGAAGATATAACAACGCAGTAACGAGAAAGATAGAGGTTTGGCGTAAAGATAATACAGGAAGGTAGAAAGTCGTCTGGTTGTCGGTTGTTTCGAAATTAGTTGTTTGGAATGTTTAATTTTAGGTAGGTAGGTAGGTAGGTTGGTATGGAAACTTTCAACTCTCGTAGGCTCGGTGCCGCTTCTCTCGCGCTTCTGCCGTAATTGCTTCAATTAGAGAAATAAAGACGCTACTGTCCGGATTTTCACCGCATATACTCTCTCTTTCTCTCTCTCTCTCTCTCTCTCGTTCGCTCTTATCTTCTCTACTCGACGAGGGAGAACGAAGGAGAGAGAAGGGGGTCGCGGGTTTCCTCCCTTATCCTCATTTCTTCCTCGTTCAACATACATATCTGTGTACAAATATACGACCCGTGTTATGTACTTGAGTGGCGGCCGGGGGGGGGGGGGGGGGGGGGGGGGGGGAAGTACGGACGATTATAAGGGAGCTGGGAACAGTTTTCGTAGCTTTGATCGCCCGCGGTCGGTTAGCTCGGCGTACATATTTCGCGGAGACCCGAACAACCCCGGTACGCCCGTTGCCGGTCCCGTACACCTGCGCGCTTTCGTGCGCTTTCATCCGATAGCTATACAGGTACTATAGTATACATGTGTACCTAGGTATGTATGTTATACGTATATGTATATAGGTACATGCCTACGTTCACTTCTGTATCTTCTATAACCTTCCTCCTCTGTACTATGGCTGGTAGCATGTGGCTAACTAAATCGCGATGTTGGTTTTCACCGAGTTTACAAACGTCCTTTGATAAATGCCTACCCCTGCCCCTCCCCCACCTTGTACCCTCCCCCGCCGCTGACCGGAGGTTCTCAAACTAGTGTGATGCACATAGACGTATATGACAGTTGAAAAAAAACGAGAGTAAATGGGAATAGGTGTGGTATATCGCGAGATGTTCCGCACACCCCGCCATGCTCGTCGAGGTTATAAATTTGTATGATTATATAAATTTGGCAAAATACTGTGAAATAATTTCCGTAATGATTACAACAACGAATCATTTCCCCTAATCCATGCCCCGTGTAGTAAAACCTGAACTGAATATCGAATCAATAGAACTCTGGTGGGAAAATTTCGTGATCGTATATGTATCAAACGAGACGAGACGAAGAAGAATAAAAAAAAGACCCACCAATCTTCAGCTTCGTCCGAAATTTTTCATCTTCCTGTCAAACAAAAAAAAAAAGCGCGATTCCCAAAAATATACAATCCACGTTCCCTGAATTATTGTCCAGATTTTCGTTGAGGACGAAATTCATTCTCCTCATCCTCGTTAATTACCGAGATGTTTGATTTTCAATCGTCGGGTGAGCGAGCGCTCGCTCCGAAATTCACTCGCGCGTACGTACGTGTGCAGAGATGGCAAGTAGTAAAACACCGCACGGGTCAGACATCGCGTGTTGAGCGAGCATAACGATACCTATTCTGAATCTCGCGAGTTCCTGGCTACCGAAGATTGAAATTTGTTGTTTTTTTCTCTCTCTCTCTCTCTCTCTCTCTCTCTCTCTCTCTCTCTCTCTCTCTCTCTCTCTCTCTCTCTTATTATCCTCGCCTATGTTTACGATTTAACTTTTGTTAACTATTCTCTAAGTTTATTATTTTCTTTGTTTATTCGCATGGTTTTGCCACTGTTACGTATGCAAGACCACGCATTTTTGCCTCGAAGTTCGCCGAGGCATATTACCAAATCTATCAATCGAACGATCGATCGATCAATCTCTATAGAAAGATATTGATCAGATTTTCGAGGACGTCGATATTTTTGCACAGACAGTTTGAACAGAAGAGAAAAGAAATTTCTTCGAAATCGAAACTCGGGCGTAAAATGTAGGTTTATACCACCTACAGTATTTGAAGTGGAAAAAGAATGGAACGACAAGGGTTTTTGTGCGGAGCGGGAAAAATTACCGTCAGACTGCCAGAGGCAGGTATACTACGGTACCTACGAGATTGTAAATTTGAAAAAGTGACCGAAAAAAACAACCAAATATTATATAACAAAACTGAAAGTAACAACGGCGGAAAAAAAAGTGAAAAACGAAACGAAACGGCAAAAAACAGCGACGGAATGGAGATTGGTTTGACGCGTAGTGGCCTGGGGTCTAATTGAGAGGAGCGAGGAAATGTTACGTTATTTATATTCAACGTAAAATAAGAATTTGAAAACAGAAAACAAAAATCAACGACAACAAACAAGCACTCCACGAGTAACTAACCGACCGTGTTATTGCCGTGGTAAAATAAAGAGAAGAGGGAGGGAGGGCCGGAAGGGGGGTGGGGGGGGGGCCGTTACTTTTCATTAATATTCCAGAAAAAATGAATGCCCGTGGAAGGGGGAGTGGGTGTTTTTGGACGTGCGTGCCGGACGGTAACCTGCAGAGTTTCGGACAAAAACCGCAAGAACCGCTAAGCCTTGCTGGAGCGTATGCAAATATCGCATATTACCTCTCTTGAATAAATGTATCCCTATATCCATTCCCTTTTCCGTTCCCATTCCCGTTCCCTTCCCATTTATACTCTTCGTTACTATACAGACTTTTGAAAACTGAAAATTCTCGAATTGTGATATGAGAACCTCTACACTACGATCGAAAAGCTGTCCTCGTAGTACGTAGTATGTAGTATGTATATGCGAGTAGCAGAGGTCGGTAGCCGTAGTTCAAACACAGAGGGGAAAACGTTCCGTCCGTTAATAATATCCGACTCGGCCGTGTCCTTTTCTTCGCTCTTTTGAAAAATATCACACTCGCGTCCAGGTCATATATAAACTCGCGATCCGCCTGAGAATCTATCGCACCTAATACCTACGTATATCGGCTGTAGGTGCCACTACGATATACTTGTCTTTTATACTTGGCTCTCATGTACGTATACGTATGTACATATACATGTATACACCTACATCACCGAATACAACCCCGTTAATTAACGGAGGCTTTGGTTTGCGCCGACGGAAATCACCCGGAGGGGGCTCGGCTGGGGCGGCGGACGGGGGACGGGGACGGGGTACACATGGGTATAAAATTGAACCTGGTTTTCGGGTACGAGCGTACCTATGTATGTACTTATATACAGTTAGTTTCGCGTCAGGTGCCAGCTTCGGGCGTTTATTTTCAACGGTGCGGCAAAAGTAGGTATATAAGATATACCTCTACGCATGTAGGCAGGTCGGACGAATGAAAAACCTGCGATGATCCGTGTACATACAGACGCGTCTATTGTGCACCAATTTCAAAATAATCCGGGCCGTACCGCGCGTGGTCCGTCCGTCGGCATGGTATGGCGATTTACGCGATGGCATATTCGGCGTGTTATTTCGAACAGTGCTGCATGCTGCAGTAATTTCGACCTGTTCAACCGAATGAACGGACAGACTTCGAACGCAATTTCAGTGGTTTGCAGACGTTTGTCGAGGAGAAACACCTCTGAGCGGACGATCGTAAACTATATGCATACCTATACGTAACAGAGTCAGTACTGTCTTGAAGCCCGTGAGCGAGTGCGAGAATATAGTCCGACTCTATTGTAAGCCATTGAAAGTCAGAGGAAATGTGATTTGCGTAACTCGCCGCTAATTGGCCTTTGCCCAGCAGGATAATACACAGGTAGTCGAACCCGTCGCGCCCGGGATAGGGTAGAAAGCGCGAGAGGACGAGGACGAGGACGAGGATGAAGAGGAGGAGGCGGAGGAGGGTTAAAGCCGATTAATGCAAATGTCTAACCTATTGCAGTTCGCCCATACACAGACCTGTGCCTATATGTATTACACACGCGCGCGCGCGTTTGCGTTCGTCGCACATGCACACCGCAGGTATATGTATGGTGAATACGTACACTGCACGCAATCAGAAACGACGAACACACGCAGATTCGTCGACCCTGATGTTGCCAAGCGTGTATATCTGGGGCCCGGGATATTGAAGCAGTAGCACGTAGTTTGAGCATCTATACGTATCTGTGCACCCGACCCATTGGCTACGTACGCATATTGGTGCATGCATGTGCACGAGCAGGGGTAGGTACGGTTACATACAGGTGGAGGTGGGGCGAGAAGGTATAGGTTGGTAGACACGTAGATAGGTATTGCCAAGCCGATCCGAGCCGAGCCGAGCTGAATTATCAGACGAAACTGCCCTGAACTGCGCCACGAATACTGCCCGACCGCAACGCCTCAATTTAGAATGCTAATCAGCCTCCGCAAGTTGGACCCGACGCGACGGTTAAGCGAAGTTCTCACCAGCCCGTCCCGGGGGCTCGATACGCTAAGCGTGCTCCGCTGCACGGAGATGGAGAATATTGGCTGTATCACGGTAGGTATGTATATAGGTGGAGCGACGGGCAAAACCAGCATGCTTCTTTTGCAATTTGCCTCTCCTTTTTTATGTAACTTCGAAGACACGAACTTTCGATGAGCGTGCAGCTATTAATGCCGAGTGAATGATTGTATACGAGGTTGCCCCATTTTAAAGTGTGTTCACAGAGTTTCAGGCTTGGCTTTATACCGCTGTACCTCAGCACGACGACGATTCGGGAACATGGAAACAGTCGGTGAATAACCGTCGCTGCCGTGTAAATGATATGAATGAAGGCGTACGGGGTATGCGGAGAAACTTCGGGTAGCAGGTATAGGGTGAAGAGTGTTTCGTTATCTGAGCGGTGAACAGCTAGCGTCAGGTTTCGTTTTCTCTGAAGTGGCTTCTGTTCCGTATACCTGATGGTGTACATTGTACAATCGTTCACCGAGTACGTTACGTAGCGCGGGGAATGAAATTTAATTCGCCGAGCGAAGAGCCTGCTTCGGAAAAGCAGATGTAGCAGCCACCTTTGCCTCATCCTCCCGCTATTTTCTCGCCTATGAATTTTCGTCGCCTCGGCCACGCCGCGCGGGCGTGTAGATCTGAATATATGTGAACATGTGCGGAGGCTAGATGTCGTGATCCATTTGATAGCCGTACGGCTCAGTTCAATGGCAGAAGAAACGCAGAGGCTGAGCGCCGAGCTGAGGTAAATTCCTTGGAGATGCGCCTGTAAAAAGTAATAACGGCGGGACCGACATTCGTAAAAAGGTGAACCCACAACGTATTTTCGTTTATGATTAACGAGAGAATCTTCTTCATCTTCATCTTCTTCTCCGTTTTCTTTATCTTAAATCTTTTCCTTCGCTCATTCCTGCGCTTCTTCTTTTCTCACGTTGCAGGGAATTCGCGTTTGATCTTGCGGACACGCCTTGCCACCCCGCGACTGCCCCGATACCTTTCTGTACTGTTTCATTTTCATTTTTTTTTTTCACTTTCTTGGGACAATAACGTTGAAGAAAACTCGATGCTCTCCTCAATGTTATTGACTTTAATGTCATACAGACGATGCGCGCTAGGTCGTTGTAATGTCGGTGGTTTTTCCTCAGCTATACCGTCCTACTGCCACGCACCACCAACTGATCGAACCACAAACCGCGAGGCGTATCATACTTTTCGTTTACTTTCACCCTACTTCACTTTACATTGCTCTTCCTATCCGATCATCTCTGGGATGGTATTTTTATTCCACACTTGCCAACTGCAGTGGTATGTACAAAGCTCAGCTCGCTGGTACTTTTCCCCGACGCACAAAAGACCTCGAGAATCATAAATCGTTCCCCGGATACCGGAACTCTAGTTTTCGCGCCAACGCACGAGATATAACTGCAAACTGGACCCTGCAGTTAGTTCACGACGGCGGAAGCTTGTTTTTAGTGTTCACCGCGGTGGACAAAAGGAAGAGGGATATATAGAAAAAAAAAAGAAAAAAAAAACTGTTTCAGGGGATATCTATGGTGGACGCGTAGCAGATTTTTATAAACCGGTTCTTATTTCCTCCTTTCTAAATTTTTTTTTTTTTTCTTTTTCTTTTTTTCACTCTCTCCATATCTACCGCGCGTAAGTTTCTAGCCGAGGGCTTCCACCCGCCTCTGCATTTGAAAACTTAACCCGCGGGCTTGAGAAATAATTACCCGGCAGCTTCACTCCCTCATATTGATCCTGAAGTTAGGTGGACGGAGAAAACGAGTAGAACCGAGGGCCTTGGCAATGAATTAACATCCCAAAGGCAAAGGGACCCTTTTCCTCTCGGCCCTTGAAGCCCCACGAGAGAAGGTCGAGGATGGAAAACCTCGAGCCTTTCATCGTACATGGATAATGTTTTCTTTCCCTCCTATACTATACGTAGGTATGTATCAGCCCGTTGATGAACTAAAGCAAATTCTCTATCATATAGACGCAGAGCAATTTGTTTGCGCGAACGATAAGAAAAACGAAGAAAGATGAAAATAGATTGACAGAAAAAGATGAAAGAAGAAAGAACGTATAAACGGATACCTGTACTCAATGGATCGGTGATGTCCGAATTACTCGGACAATATTATACATGGAAGATATCACACGTTTGAAAAAATGAAAAAAAAACAAAAAAAAACTCGTGATATCTGTAACAGCCCAACGGTGGCAGCACTCGACTCCACTACACTCGACTCGACTCGACTCGACTCGACTCGACTCGAGTTGCTCTGGTTCACCCCACTTAGCTCCACTTCGGTTCTCCCCATTTACAAGCATTACGAAAAGAAAGAAACGCGCTCGGGATAAAGAGGCGGTAAAAAGGTTGGTTGGTTGGTTGGTTGGTTGATAAAAACTGTAACGACATTTTAATTAATGAACCAAGTGTGCCGGCGGTGCTGGGACGGTCGCAACGTTGCGGTAAACATTTCGCACACTCGACGCCGAGCTGTCCCTCTGGGAGCTTTTCTGCAACGGCACAGAGGGAGGGGGAGAGGGAAAAACCCCGGGGAGTTCTGACCCTCGCGGATATTGGCGGGTAACTTGAACCCCGGGACACTCGTGTATAAATATAGTAGCATGCATGAATGTATGTAATGTATATATATATATGTATATATATGTACGCATGTACGTCCGTATGTGTGCAGGACCCTATGGGCGGGTTCGATAAAAACTCGTCATTCGGATTGTCGCCGAGAGCTAACGAGGATTCGCGCCTCAATATGGCATCGAGATCTGGGTGCATGCCCGACCACCCGCACCACGCCGCTGTACTATACTATACTATACTATACTATACTATACTCGACTCTATTCTACTCCGCTCTTCACTCCGCTCCACTTCCCCGGAAATAAATCCTCTTTTTTTTTACGAGAAAGATTTATGGGAGCCATTCCGAACGCCGCGCCCCCGCCGTACCCTGCAGAGAACTGCCTACCTATCTACCGTGTACGGTACGGGTAGGGCTACCCTATACTACCCTCCTCGTATCCAGAATTTCGGGCAGATTCATGCTGCAAAATTAGGTAATTAGGATGCAAAAGAGAGTCGGTAAGGTCCTCCTCCTCCTGCTCCTGCTCCTCCTCATCCTCCTCCTTCCAGCTTTCCCCTTATTCAAAATCCCCCCACGGTCCGAGCTAAATCAAAACCAACCCGCTAAGAAATCCCGAGCACCCGGTATGCAAATAATATCCCCCCCCCCCCCCCCCCCCCCCTCCTCTTCCACCAATGCTGCAATGGAGAGAGGTAGGTAAGGCATTATACCTGAACCCTAATAGCTTTCTTGATATGGATATTACCGCCGAAATATTGCCCTCGATTCTTGACGACTCGTAGACGATGTGAAAGGAGCGCCGGATTATAAACGAACCGATACCGTAACCCCCTCTCCAGTATTACCTATTTAGGGGTTTTTTTTTCTTTTTTTTATCTCACCGTGGTCGCAGTACAGGTGTAATGAGACCAAGAAGAATCCTTCTGTTCCTCTCATGCGGTTTAATTTGAGAGTTTCGAAGCGCGGGGATCCACTTGGTCTGCACACCGCGTCCGGTCACCTCACTCGCACTTCTTGGCAATAAGTCGGTAGGGACGATTTATCACAAACTCCGTTCGTTCGGTTTGCCGCGCGACGTATAGTCGACGGCGGGCGTCGCCGGTGTATTAACCCCAAGAGATCGTTAGGTCCGTGCGGTTTGACACGAGGATATAGGGATACTGCAGGGATATGTAGGTGGAGAAGGACCGTCTAACCTTCGGCGTTTGGTACAGCTATACGAACCCTATCCTCCCCGCACGTACTTCCTGCGGTCATGGTCACGTCGACTACCAATTTTGCCCGGATGATCGGCCTAATCGAATTCCCGTTGCTCTCCAGGACTCGGGATATATACCTCTAAGTGCCGGGTAGACAGATATTGTATTCGATACACGGAGAGAGATGGACGGTACAAGGTTATTACGAAACCAATCATCGCCATGACGCAAGAGATTCTCCGATGTAGAGGCGTATTGGTGAAAATTAGCGATTTTCGTTACCTGCACGGGGGGGGGGGGAGGTGCGGAGGAACACCGCAGATGTGAAAGAAACCGAAAATTGTGACGACACTGTAATGTAGCTGGGTGAGTGTTTTCGTTATTCAGATACAGTATCAATTGCTCGGTAAGAATCTCCCGAAGGAGGGTATAAAAGAGAAATGAAAGATACAAGGTGTGTGCGTATATGCGGATCAGGGAGGTTTTCGATATCTCAGCCGAAGAATCCCGTGGAATATAATAACGGGGAATCGGATACCCGCATCGGGTGCAGCGCCATGTTTTCAGAATATCACGTTATATCACGAGCTGCGACGTCATTAAAACTTTCAGATGCCGCGTAAGAATAGCTCGGAGTTACCTACACCTATATCCAGTGTAGAAGAAATTGCTACCGACCAATACCCCGCGCGATAGGTTCCTCTATGAGATGAGAAGGATATTCTGTTCACCCTCCGTCTCATACAATACTTATACCTTACCTCACACAGTATACCTAAGATACGAGAATAAGGATGGATTCTCTCTCTTCGCCGCATGACGAGAATACCTCAGCCGCATATGCATACGTATAAAAGGAGAATAACGCCAATGGCAGTATATGATATAGTAATAATGAATAAGCTATGTATGTACGTATGCCGATAACGATGCGCGAAATCCGTCTGGATCGAATTCTCCGCGCGGCCCGCGGGGTTCTGCAGAGCTATGCGATATTATATCCACAGATTTTGTTCGTACGAGCGATAGTTCAAATGTCTCAGAGTCCTGAGGGCGAATCGAATCTCAACGCACACGAGACTATTTCATCTCCCCCGACCGAAGAGAAGAAACCCGGAAAACGGGCGAAAAACCAAAACCGAAAGAAGAAGAAGAAGAAGAAGAAGAATGAGAAGAGAGAGAGGAGCACAAAAAGAAGAACCATTATATAAGTATGTACAGGTATACCGCGGTGAACGGGGCTCAGGGCGTGAGAGAGAGAAAAACTCGTTAGGAATCTGAAACACGTCGCGTGGTGCTTGAATCCGGGCATAAATAGCATTCGCTAACGAGTTTCCCTGGGTTCTCTCGAGCAGCGAGTACTAGGTAGCCGCGGCGACCGCCACCGCCGACAACTATACCAACCATTGCTTGCTGCACGAGCTGCCGAGTCGAGCAGTAGCCTGGCGCGAGATAGATATAGCGGGAGAAGAACCACCCGAGAAAAGACGTAAGCAGCATTCTTCGTCTTTGGGGCAAGTTTACGCTTCAATTATTCCACAATTACGGTTATTTTCCAAGGCTTTTTCCACACACCGCGGGAAGACTCGACACGGACGGCCCGAGTTAGACTTTGTTCTTATAATTCCGCCGCGGTGGGTTATAATATCACGAGGCAATACGGAAAGAAACAGATCGTCGTGATCAAATGAAAGAAAATAATCAATCAAGTTTACAAATTTCAAATTCAAATTTACAAATTTCAAACGTAAGCACTCATGGGCATTGCAGAAATTTCGCCAAACGAAACAACGAGGATGGGTGATAGAAAATGCTTTAAAAATTCAAAATTACATTCATTCGCGGTAAGCTGTGTCCAGAGTACATCGTTATCGTTAATCCGTTTATTCCAATCATGTTATTGATTTTTTGAATTTAAAATGCCTTCCTCTAACCGATGCTTGCTGTGTTATTACTCGGTTGCCTACATTCGAACGGTTGGCAAGATTTTTTAACCGGTCATATCTCGCGAACGCTATACTTCGCGGACCACGCATGTCCCTCGTTTCAATTTACTCAGCTCGACCCGACCCCCTCTATCGCCCGTGTCATTTTTTGTACTCAATTTTGGGACACCCTGTATAGCTAGCACGCAGTGAGGTACATACATACCTATGGTTCATTTGGGCAGGTTCATTTATCATCGACGATACTACTCCTCTCTTTCAGATTACGCGAAGGCGGCGTAAACCGCGACTTAAGGGGGTAGTTGGAGGGATGACGGAGGAGGAAGGGAGGAGGGAGGGGGGGCGGGGGATATGATCGCGAGTAAATGGTCTGTAAGTAACACTGGGAGCCGACGAAACCACCGAGCTATGCACGGTGTGGGGAATTCATTCTGGTCCCTATAGGAGCCATCGACACGTGGGCGGTGGGATAGCGGAGGCGAGCGAAGAGAGCTAACGTAAACGCATATAGTAGGTATATACCTATACCTATATGTATGTGTAGACAAATGTGTTTTATAGGTAAGTGTGGGAGAATAGCAGAGGGCGCCAACCAGTTCTCTCCACCGTCGCGACGCCGTCGACGCTCTGTATCTTGATTATATTCTATTTAGAACTGCTCGTTCCAGCCGCATTCTGCCTTTCACCCGCTGCCCGCCAACCCGCCGATCCGCCAACCCGCCAACCCGCCAACCCGCCTACCCTGCTACACTTTTCCCTCCTCTCGCCTGCTCCCTCCTCCGCCCTTGTCGCGGTGGTTTGCCGCCGCGATATCGCGCAGTTGTTCAAGCTACACTGGTCGCGTTATTAAATGCCGCTCGACGAAGAAGGAGGAGGACGCGCCTCGGATAACTATATCTATATATACGTGATGCCGTATAATATATATATATATACAAATATATAATACATCATGGGCGGCGCGGCGCGGCGGATATGCTCGGGGCGAAAAACGATCGACGCGGAAATCTGTAGGACTCGAACGAATAATTTTAGGAAACGATCCGTGAGACGAGCAGCAGGAGCAGCAGGAGCAGCAGCAGCCGCATTTTCCCCTTTTCGCAGCGTTTTGTTTTTTCATTTTTTTTCTCGTTCACTTTGCCCTCGCCGTCGTTATTCGTGGTTACTCTCAAAACAAGAATCCAGATTTTAGATGTTGTTATACGCGACGCGCCGGGTATCCCTGTAACGTTCATTTCCAAATTTGCATTCTCGAATAGCAGAGCGCGTTCTACAGAGTCTCACGAATATGATCAAATTGTGTCCTCAGTAAGAAAAATATGCAGTTTAATTTTTTTCTATTTTTTTGTTGTCGTCTCTCAGGTTTTTCGGTTTTTCGGTTTTTTCTTTGTCTCGTCGGAGATTCAAACTCGCGTTACATGTTTTATATATACCTACCTATATATTGAATTATTTTCCATCGTCAGTTTTCTTCCAGTATGCGTTATTATAATTATCGTCAAATAACGAAATTAGCGAAAGAGTTGAATGAACTTCAATTCTTGTCCACTATAAAATTTACCCCTCAGCGTTCGACGTAGCTTCGCGTTGGCCAAATTTTCAAAATTATTCTCTCGGCTGGTTTTCATACTAGCACCTAAATTCTCGCGAGTAATGATTTTTCCGTCATTTTCTCACGGTCCTGCGTACCGATACATGTGCGTGCGCGCGTGTATCTATAGCGATAAGAAAAGTTGCAGAGAGTAGCTGAGAAAAGAGCTTATATATATATAGGGTGTCGTATTATCCTTGTAGTTTATACTTCTCATATGCGAGCATCCGTGCCAGGAATCTAAAAAAGTTAATATCTCCTACCAACGGTTCCCGAGCGTTCGCAGCCACCGTGCCTCGCTTGCGAATGAGCTGCGTTAAGATATACACGAGTACATACACACATGATACGTGGTACATACGATACATAGAGAGAGATACGCACATATAGCGTATAGTTGCAAGGAACATACTAAATAGTATACCATAAAATCCATGCGGAGGGTGAAACGTGGTAAATTTTTAGCTTCCTTTGTTTTAAAATTAGTTCCGTTACCGAAGATAATTCATTCCGATATTAATGAGTTCGATTTTACTACGAAATCGTTAAAATCACGTCCGCGTCGATATACACAGGTACAGTATATATATATATATATATATGGAATTGACCGCGTTTTATTTAACAAACTCGTAACATCGCTTCATTAAACTCCCTGCAGTCTCCGCCGCGTAGATACATAATACATCGCGCGGTATGCGTTACAGACGCACGTATGTACGTGCGCACCTGTATGCACGTATACAGGTACGAATATTTACCACGCGCAATAATCGCGTTAAGGCAGGGAAACGGTACATAAAATTCCGTGGGGTAATCAACGAGAGGTGAATTTGTAATCGAATCGATCCTCGCGATATAGTACGTAGGTTAAATAATCATCTAAAATGATAATATTATTCATAATAATGATAAGAAAAATAAATATTTATCGTTTCATCTCTATGCCTCGGTTGTTCCGCAGATGTCTGCGCAGATTTTATTCATCCGGGTCTATATATATGTACATACACGCGCGGTACCTACACGCATTACATCTCTTGATCTTTTGGGGGTGGGATTTTTGTTTTTCTTCTTCTTTTTCTTCTTCTTCTGCTCTTTTTTGCCAAATGTAAAGCTTTGCCCGCAGCTAGTACGGAGACAACCCCGTTCGACAAACTATTTTCGTGGCAGTACGCAGTACGTACTTCTGGAAGCGAGCCACCCGCAGTCATACTTTACGAGTAGAGGAGATCCGTGAACGACCCCGACGAGAGGTAAAAAAAACCCGCCGTTCGTTCGTCCGTCCGTTCACGTTCGGTTGGTTCAGTCGACCTCCTGGCTGCTGCTGCTGCTGCTGCTGCTGCCGCCGCTGTCGCTGGTCGGTTTATAACGGTCTAACCAGACGGATACGAATTTTTCCCGGGACAAAAGAGAGTTAGGTAAAACGGGAGATGGAAAAATTGAGTCCGAAAGCTGACGCGGTTCCGTAACCATCCTATTCCCTATTCCTGTATATTCTCGTTATATATTCCCTGAAATCCCCCGTCCCACCCCGAAACCGCCGTTTCGCCAATTCCCTTCGGCGCACAATGGCCCTGGGTCATCCGCAATTCATATTATATACCTAACTTATGCCTCCCGTCCTCCTATCGGTTGAATCCTTTCAAAGATTAAAGATCGGAATTGATATGTGATAATTCTATCCAGAGGAAGATTTAAGGCGAAACCATGAATACATATGTGTGTTTGTGTATAGGTATATAGCGAGGCGGCGATTATGCGGAATTGTCGGTAACCAAAATTACAGTTTCCTGAATAATTTGAGAACGGAAATAGCTACTGAATAAATTCTCCTTCTCCGAGCAGCATTCGACGATTCGTACGTAATAGCCTCGCGTATATGATTTGAGGGAGCAGGAAATTTCGTCGTTGAAAACGAAAAAAAGATCACATCGCACGGCCGCATGCAATCGTGTACACACACATGCATGTACTCCCCGCAATGCGAAAATTTTCGCCATTGCGAATGCATGTTGAAAGATCTGCACGCCATCGGTACATTCTAATCATCATAAATTCGCATCAAGAGTCGATATTCAATAAAATATTCCAACATCGTGATCGGAACCTCGATGTTCGTACATATCGCGCCTCGTCGACGAAGGTGCCATATCGTAAAATTCATAATTTCTCAAAGAGACACTGTTAGGTGACGGATTGGAACCTCGCTAATCGGAATATGGCATTAGGTGGAAAAAGGCCATTTTATAAGTTGTGTCACCTTCGTCCCCAAGGTGCGGATTCGCGGATTCATTTATACTTACACATGCATTAGGAAATGCATTGCGAGGCACAAAAAATAGGTTTTTATGAATATTACGTGACACCGCCATCTCGATATTATTCAAATAACATCGAAGTGCGGGGGACCGATTTTGAAACGAAGTCTATACCTATAGGTATACATCGCTGTTAAGTATAACAATTCGAAAATCTGCAATCAGAGTAATTATAGCCTGTAATAAAAAAAAAAAAAAAAGAGCAGAGAATAAAAAATAGGTGGCATGCTAGCATCGCCTTGAAAGCATTTATCTCCCCCCCCCCCTCACCCCTCCTCGCAACTTTTGCCCCTTTTCTTCTTCTTGCAAGAAAGAAATGCTAGATTGTTAAGAAGAAAGTGCTTCTTTCTCTGGTAGCTGTTCATCTCTTTTCTCGTTCATTAAAAAAATCGAAGAAGACCGGAAGGTGCGCAGAGAGGGACAAGAGAAAATTTTCTCTGACACTGCGAGAAAAGAGAGTTTGCCCGTGTGCGCGTGTGTATGGTTTAACGCCGCGAAGTAGAAAAAAAGTTAGTTGGAAGTGATAGTTTGAGTGAGACAAGCCAGCAGCGCCAAGCAAGTGGTAAAGGATCGATCACGGAATGACGCCGGAGCGTCGTCTTGTCAGGCGTAAAGTGAAAATTAGTGTTTCTCGGTTTCACGGTGAAGAAGATTCCCGCAATTCGAAAGGATTTCTCCGTTCTTCGCTACCAGAATCTTGAAATAAAACACAAGATTCCTTCCAAGTTACGATTGTCAGTATACCGTCGAATCTCCTGTCGATATTATCACCTCAGTATTGTATTAGATGCCTGCCTGCCTCGCTCCCTCCGACGTGAACCTTCCCAAAGAGAGATCGAGGGATGAAACGAAGCGGAGAGTGCGGCTCCGGGGGGAGGGGGGGGGGGGGGAGAAACGTCGTAATACTGACTTAGATTGTCTCCGGCGGTACCTTACGCGCGGGCGCCACGTCACTCCTCATTTGAATTTAGATTTGCCTTGCTCGCGCGATGCCTATCCTACCCAGCTATCTACCTACCCGAGTTTCCCCACTACGTCAACGAATTCAGCCACTCGTGCACGCTGCAGATGTGTCTCGGGTTAGGAGGTATAGTACCTAGCGTGTGCTGTTTCGGTATAAAGTAGTAGGTATACAATTTGTATACTTGCAAGTTGGACAAAAACCAATCTGTAAGCTCTTCGATATAGAGAATGAAAGAACTCGTTACTTGTATACCTTACATAGGTGTATCACGTATAGGTATATATACCTATATGACTACATATAATTATGAATAAATTGGCCGAAACTAAGAGCGGAGATGAAAGGAGAAACGGAAGCAGAAATTGATATCGCACATTTCATTTCATTTCAAGAACACTTCTCATTCGGTGGTATATTCACTTGCGTATGTATAGCCAATTATATTATCATAGCAACATCTGCTTTTCTCTGATTCAGTTATAATATTCAGAACTGAAAGAATATTTGTACCGAGGCAATTAGTCAATAAAGGAGAATTCTCTTTGGCTTCTCTATAGAGTCCGCTATAGACGTCATAACCGCGCCACACCACCACTCTACATTTTTCCCGATGCATTTTAATGACTCGTCGAAGTAGTCTGGGGGGGGGGGGGGGGGGGGGGGGGGAATGTTCGAAACAATTAAATGTACTCGGCGAAGTGGATAATCATTAACCCGCGGCCATCGTATGTATATAGGTACATACAAGAGGTTATTCTACTCTCGTTACTTATATTTTCGCTCCCTCTTTCTTTATATTAGGTATAGGTACCCCGGGAAGGCGCGGCTCCGACTGGGATTCGGACTCTTTTGTGACAGAAGCCGTTGATTTCAACCGGAATAACCATTTTTCTTTTATATACTGTACAGCGATTCCACGTTGTTGTTCTCTCTCGCTTCATCCCGTGCCGCCGAACGTGTATCTCGTTTACGCCGCGAGGCGAGGTAACACCGAAGGCGTTGAGAATTGCCGAAGGAAAAGAGAAACAAGGGGACGCGTAGCGGATCGAAGCGTAGAGAGCGGGGGAGAGGAGGGAGAAGGAAAGCAAAGGAACTGGAAATGAACCAGAACCGGAAAGGGAAACGGAAGTGAAAGCGGAAGCTGCGCTCCTCACAAACAAAATCAACTGATTACCTAACAATTTTCTTTTATCTCATCCTTTTTCACCCCCCATTCCACGCGCCGTTGGAATATACGTATTTCTTTTGAATTATCGCAATGTGTTGTTTCTCCAGCGACAGAAGAGGCGAGGCGGCGGCCCCGGGAAACGACGCTGAAGGGCGAAAATATTGGCAACTAGCCGCAGTCGACGCGACGGCGGACCAAGAGACTGGAAAAGGACAGAGCGAGAGGCAGAGCGAGGGAAATAGAAGGAAAACGGTAGATTTCGGAGAGAGGTAAAGCGAGGGAGAGAGCGTGTCCCGGGGCACGCCGCGCCGGCAGCTTAGATCGTCGCGTGAGTTATCGCGGCGACTATAATCTGCTCAACTGGTCCGATTTATTTCTACGGATACGGTATGCTGGGAACCGAAGTATTTCTCGAACAAAGTCCCCTCCTCCCTTCTCTCATTTCCTTTACCTTTTTCCTCATTCTCTTTTACCCTTTCGTGACCGGTGCGGAGAACGTGGTACTATACGTCCCAGTGGCTCTTCTCTCGCTATACCGGTGAACTACAACATGTATATGTACTGTACTGCCATACGTTTTTCTGTTTTTGTATTTGTTTTTGCGTTCACCCTATTTTCCACTACACTTTACCGTCCTGATTTATACTCATCGGTTTTTCCCCCCCGTCAAATTACACGTCCGAATCTAGCGGGGCTAGTTCACTCTTGCTTTGCACTTCTTAGACTTTCTTATATAACAGGCGTGTAGACTGTAGAGGTGGATTTTACCACGTAGGTGGGTAGGTTTATAGATCTGTTTTTACTTCTTCTTTCTCTCGTCTACTTGACTTTGTTGATTATTATTCAATTCTTAGATGTTTCGGGTGGGGCTCGAAATACCGAAAGACCTGAAAGTAGACTGCACTGCGAATGTCAAAGATATACGGATTCTAGAGTAGCGAAAAAATCGAGAATACGGAATTTTCATTTTTCATGTATCACTGAATCGAATTTCATCGGGAAGCTATTCACCCGAACGCGCTTTTATCCGAAAATGTATTTTTTGATAGCTTACATTCCGAACGAACGAACCGTAGATTGACAAAATTTGGAAAATTCATATTTTCCAAATTGAAAACTCTGCAGAGCGGCTAACGTTTTCATCAGCCAATGAACCGAAGAGAACGATATCGAAGATAGAGATTCCGAAACGGTGAAGCTTCGAGGAGCGAAATATCGAAATACCAGAATTCCGGAAGGCCGAAATTTCGGAAAAATCAGAAGTAATCGATTATGTTCTCAGTAAAAATCGATAAATGTTTTTCTAATGTCTCCCAAGTTCTCGTTTTCTTGGCCCCTTCTGTTCCAATGGTTTTCGGAATTCTGACCTCCCGAGTTTTTGGTCTTTCGACTAAATGCATTCGGATTCGTTAAATTTCGCAATATAAGCACGATTCTGACTTGTGAACACAGTACTCTTCAACGGTTGGATATTTTGACCAATCGGATATTTCGGCGCGAGTAGTCTCGCCCATTCTGAGCAATATTAATTTTCGGTATATATCTATTTCTGTGTTTCTGTACCTATTCTGAATTCGGTATTTCGGTCCAATAGCCTTTCGTGATTACTGCCTGATCCCTACATTTTGCACTTTCGGTAAATTGATTTTCGAAATCCCGGCCCGTCTATCCTTCGGTCTTTCAGAATTCTGAACCCCACCCGGTACTTGTACTTCTTCTTCTTTTTCCTTCTTTTCTCTCCTTCTAAAGAAGTGAAAAACATATGTTTTCTTTTTTCGCGTAGTATAACACTTCTTTTTCATTTTCTTTCTCTAGATCTCTCTTTCTCTCGTGTTGCTACTTCTGCTCCTTCTCCTTCTCCTTCTCCTTCTCCTTCTCCTTCTCCTTCTCCTTCTCCTTCTCCTTCTCCTTCTCCTTCTTCTTCTTATTCCCGGACGTTGAAGAATCTACGGAAGCTAAACTAATCTAACTTTTTACTTGCGAAATTTCGAAAGTAGTAGTAGTAGTAGTATTGGTATTATAGTAGCAGCAGCAGGGGGTATGTAGTATGGCGCGGTAAACCAGTAGGCAACCATTCGCGCGTAATGACAATCGATAGCAGGATCGAAGAGAGGGAGCAAGGAGGAAGAAGAGGACTGTAGATGACCTGCTGCCACCGCGTTGCTTCGCTTCGCGTCGCGTCGCGTCGCGCTCTTGGTTGGCCATTCGAAAGAGGTATTGGAATTTCAGGAAGCGTGCGACCCGATAAAGTGGATTGCTGCTGCACCTTTTGTTTATGCGAATCGAACCGCGTGACTTGCATACCAAAGAAAATCAACGATTTATAAATTCACCCGCGAAAACCAGCGTTTCTATATACCTGTATACTTCGCTCGCCTATATAATGTACCTACCAACCTACACGTAAGAAATATTAAAATACGTGTACGTACGTACGTATGTATGTCCACATACGTGCAGGGTGCACACAATTTTTGTACCGGGCAAATACAAATTCGAATATTTATTTGAAAAAAGTAACATTCTTCAGTTGAATCCGGTTTTCACTATTTATTCCACGTCCGCACAATTCTAACCATTATACTTGAGCGTGTCCCCGTATATACCTAGCAGCCGAATGAATAAATTTTCGAGAAATTTATTACTCCGGCGAAAGCTCGGCTCTCTCTCTCTCCACCCCTTTCGTCGGGGTAAGGGAGGGGTAAGGAGGGTGAGTTCAAAGTCAGTAGGTAATTGATCAGACGCGCCGAAGAAGTAAACACGCGGGTACGTTGATTGATGAACTAATCAGCCGCGCCCTCCCGTTGAGATTGGTTCGTACGACTGGATCGCATATCCCCACAAACTTCTGGACCCCAAGTCCCGCGTCTATATGTGACCCCTGCTAGAATCGTGCTGGGCAAGATTCCCTTCCGCTCACCGAGCAGCAAACCGTCTGCGAGGTTTTATCGCTACGAAAACAGAACGGTAGCGAAAGAGAGCAAGAAACAAGAAGCGGAAAGAAAGAAACAAAAACGAAAAAACCAAAAAAAGGCCGCGAAAAAAGCTGCGGACGATCTGCGGATTCGTCGATCGTCGGCGATGAATGAAGAAACAGAGGAGCTAGGAGATTATCTTCTTGGATTGAATTTTCTTCTCGTATATATATACTATATATATATCTCTTATCGTTTGGATCGGGACGTGGGACGTGGGATCGTCCCGCAGGTATGATGGGTATGTACCCAGACCTACAGTACCGCATACGATTTCTTGAAAGAGTATAAAGATGAAAGAGCAAAGAGAAAAAACAAAACGAAAAAGGAGAAACACGAAACGAAAATGGAAATGGAAAAAGCTAGGGCATGAGAAGGAGTTGCATTGCGGAATAGATCTGAAACGTGAATATATATCTGAACTGTGGAGCTATATAGCTATCCGAGCTACGGAGATGTGGTTCATGAAGGAAGAAAAGGGAAAACCTACGAGGGTCTACCTATGTCTTACCTATCTATACCTCGCCGGAGAGGCGCACAACTCGGCAGGTATAACTACATGTATATAGCTACGGCAGATACTATGAGAACGTAATAAGAAAACGTCCTACCTCTGCGGACCGAGAGTCCGGGCCCTGGGGTAGGTGCTCGCGGATGTCTGGTTCAAATTTCCATAAACCTCGTTAAACTAGAATACAATTATTTCTGAGTGCGATTCCTAGGTCTTGTATGATAAGAATATGCGGTGAATTCGATCTAGATCGAATTTACCAAGGAACGCAGATTCAACAGCTTCAGAGTGGCGGCTTTTCGGAGTGTTCGGTTATATATTCTCGTCTCATCGCGGGATGTGTGATGACCGAAAAGTGAAGCGGATCAGTTTTTCTACGCTCGTTACTCCGCCGAGTTCCCTGACTTTTCGCGAGGTCGAAGATCGCAACGCCAGTGCAACAAGATATGAGAAACTGAACTCCCTAACTCAGGATTGAAATACATATTGTAAAAATAGCAAGATGTAGTATCTAATTATTAAAATTTATCGAAACATGATTTTTGTCGCGAATTTTGAAGTTTTTATAATTACCAAGTCCTGAAATATACCTATTCTTTTCGTTACGTTAACGCCGCGAACTTCGGCCACATGACTACTAGATTCCAGGTTTGCCATGCCATCCACGAGGTTCTGATCTTCCAGGATTCTTTTCGCTTCTCCTTTTTTTTCAGGCAAAAATACAAGACATAGCTATGGTGACAAGAATATCGGTGGGAAATTCTCGAAACTGTGAGAATTCCAGTTTCGACCGAACAATCGAGATTTCAGCTGTACAAAATTAACAAATTTTCAGGCCGTTCACGATTTTGCCAGACTATTCCCCGCCACACCCAGCTTTTCGCGCTTCCCAACAGGCCCAGCAGCCCTCGCGGGGAGAAGGTTCTATTCTATGCTAGTAGGTACTAGATACGTGAGTCTTCACAGTCCACAATTACAATTACTGAGGCCAAAAATATCGCCGAATCACGTGTTCGGTTTCTTTCGCTCGAATAATCCGCTGCCCAAGCTTTTAACGAATCAGCGTTTCTCGGAGCCTGTCAATTCCGTCTTCTTCTCTTTTCTACTTTCTCTTTTCTTTTACGCTCTTCACGTTCTTCGTTCTCCCTTGTTCGTTTTTCCATTTTTTTTTCCTTTTTCTTCCATTTTCTTTTACCTCTTCTTTTTCCTTTCCACCGAACGTCTCAATTCCATCGAACTTTTCGTACAAAAATCCAGATTCCCATACCCGCTACATAGTAGTATATACATACATACATACATACATACATATATGTATATATAACATATACTACTGTACCTATGTACATACACACACAGTTTTCCCGGCGCAGGTGATCGCGCTGGCCACCACGACCGTGCGTTTTCTTGAAGCAAACACGGAAAAAAAGGTACCTGCGGTATAAGAGATAAGATGCTTGCTGCGCGACGATTGAATCCCTCGTCTCTCTTTTTGCACCTTTATCCCGCTCGCGAGTTTCTCTTTAATTAGCACCCTAGCAGAGCTATACCTTATACTCTACGTCCTCTACTGAACGAGGTCGAAAGAAATCCTCCCACATATCCCTCGAGCGTATACCGCTCTCCTTCCCCCGAGCATCGAATCGTTCTCCCTACATACCTACACGCCTACACCAGCCTATACCTTCCACAGAAAAAAGAAAAAAGGAAAAGGGAAAAGGGGAAAGGGGAAAAGGTAGCCGAGTAAGACAGAAAGAAAAATGAGAAAAAAATTTTTGGACGAGGGTTAGCGCCTCTGATCCCTAAACTCCACGCGTCAGTCACAATCTAGAGACACGATAGATATATGTATGCTCTCTTCGTTTATTATTCTGAAAACTAAAATTCCACTTCCGTTCAGCCTCTTTCGTTTTTTCTTCTCTACTTCAGCATCCGCAAATTTCGAGAGTTTTATCAAATAATTATTCGACTGGTTATAAGGTATAGGTACTCGTATTTTCATGATGCGTCCAGTTTTCTTTTCGTGTTTCTTTGTTCACTAGTATATAATTACGCGTCTCGACGTCTTCTGGTAATCAGAATTGTTTTTTATATTGTTGTTCTTTTTCTTCTTCTTCTTCTTCTTCTTCTTCTTCTTCTTCTTCTTCTTCTTCTTCTTCTTCTTTCTTTCTTTGATTATATGAGATTGAAATTGATCAGTCAAGTTCTCTTCCACAGCCCGTAATAACCTGCCGGATAATATCTAACCAGATAGAATGAGATTGGTGCGGACAATTCCTCGAGGGAAACGGAGAGCTGTAC
This sequence comes from Phymatocera aterrima, assembly GCA_963170745.1. NCBI lineage: Eukaryota > Metazoa > Arthropoda > Insecta > Hymenoptera > Tenthredinidae > Phymatocera > Phymatocera aterrima. The sequence goes on from OY720670.1 coordinate 4,698,370, forward strand.
ATATTAGACGGTACCACGTAACATCTCACCTCGTTTTCATTTTAATTCTTCTTGTTCGGTAAATAAACTTGAATCAAGCCGTTACTTCACAACAGACTTTGAGACTCGCGCGTTGGTTGGAAAAACCGGTGATAAAAATATCCGGCCTGTGTGATTAACCGCAAGTGCATGCGGCAGCTGGTGCGATTTTTAAACGTATAATAGTATAATATAGTTAGCGCAAAATGCACTCGTTGGTATAACGGACCTGTGAAACACGATTTTTCGTGAAAATCACAGAATATTTTTATTCTCTGCAGAATTTGAATGAATTTTTTCGTTCGATTGAAAGATCAGATTTAATCCAAATTGAACAAATTTTTTGGTTCGTCGAACAAGAAACTTGTTCGAAATGCTGCCGTGAGACGCGAACAGATTTTTGTTCGATTCAACGAAACTTTTCCCTGCGTGTAGTATTCGTGTACATGTAGATGAATTTTCTTATATTTCAAAAGAAAACGAGCTTCTTACGATCAGCTTTTTCAAAAAAATTATTAACGGTTACAAATTTGTCTCGCCTTTTAGAGGAGTTCGAGGAGTAGGTATATACACACGCACATTCGGAAAAATATTTTTTTGAATCAGCCAAATTCACAGTTGAAAAACAAATTTTCGGTCAGAATTGAAGAGAAATTGTTCAGAAACGAACGAATTTTTTGTTCAATCAACAAAACATTTTTCAATCGAACAAATTTTTTGGCTGATTGAACGAAAAATTTCTTCTACTTCGAGGAGACGAAGCGAAATTTTTCTCTGATTCAACAAAAATTTTCTCTGCGTGTAGATCAAACTAATAATGAATGTTTCTCCCTCTCTCTTTCTCTCTTCCTCATGTTTTCACAATTCTTCGTGTCATATCACGCGTTCAACAACAGTTTGACGTTTGTTATAGAACTTGTTCGCAAACAAACACAAAGCCAGCGATAAGTACAGTTACTACAGTAGTGTACTGTATACAGTATAATACATAGATACGTAAGTCCCCGTATATAGATACGTGTCAATGGTATATAATACGGAGAGCATACAATAGCCGAGCGTGGTCAAGTAAATTCATCGTATTGTTAGAAGGTAGGTAGAGGCATAGGCAGCCATATATATCTATATACAGTATACTAGTAGAGATACAAAATACTGCTCCACGGTCTGTACCCAACAGTATACAGAGTGTCCCAGAACCAAATGCATGAATTGAAAGGGGTAATAGAGGGGATCGAGCTGAGTAAATTAGCCCAAAGAACATGTAGTCTCCGAAGCACCGGTCGCGAGGTACGGCCGGTTAAAAAATCGCGCTAGGCGCCGGCGTGTAGGCAACCGACTACGCAGCATAAGCACGAATGTTGGTACGAGTCCATAAGCTCTTTGTCATCGAAACTGTTCGTTATTGAATTTTAGCCAAACAGAACAGCGTGAACGGGTAATGGGAATGGCCTGTTATCATTTATGCATTGTAAGCTGCGTTCAAACACAGCATCATATCGTCTTTCGTCAGATTTTCCGTATCTTTCCGTTGGCAATAATATACGTTGTGGACGAATGCCGGCTGTGTAGTCGGTTGCCTGTATGCCGGCGCTCAACGTACATTTTTAACCGGCCGTATCTCGCAACCGTTGCTTCGGAGACCACATTTTCTTCATGCTAATTTACTGGGCTCCAATCCCCTCTATTGCCCCTTACAATTCACGCAATCAGTTCTGGGACACCCTGTATAGAGAATCAGGTGAAAACTTGTACTCCACAGAATTGATCGTTGACAGTTTAGAAATATCCAGACGGAGTTTTCCTTTTGTTCGCGTTTGAATACGTATATAGCTGCAGCTGATTTCAGTACGCACACACTTTGGCACGTAAGGCTTGAAACCAAAACGAAACCAAAAAGGGGGATGGGGAGGGGGAAGGGGACAGCAATTGTCGCAAAAATATACCGCAGATATTTTATGGAGGTAAGTAAATTTCGAAAAACGCGAGAAACTCAGAGTGAAAGGTTGGTTATCGGTAAAGGTGGGGCAGGAACCGGCCACCCTTAGGAAAAAAAGGGCCAGCTAGCATTTCTTCCTCAATACGAGTGAGAAAAGAACTGCGTATGGAACGTGGCTCTGCGATGAAACGAGAATAAAACGAAAACGAGGAAGGAATATAGCGAAATCGGCAACTCCGCAGAAATTAGCTGATATGTAGTTATTAGTAGGGCTAATAACATGAGCTAAAATTGTACGATATCATTCGTAATTCATTACTGTCGGCGCGTAAAGTTTAGAACCCTGAATTTGGGCGTTCGTAGTTTCGACAAAGAAAAATTAAGTCGCACTAGTTCAGGGAGCATTCGGAAGTTAGGAGTTCCCTACGTCTTTCGATACAATGAATGATCCTTTTCCGAAAAGTGTGATGGCCGGTGTGATCCCGGAAAGGTTAAAAAACGTATTCCTTCCAGAGTCCGTCGTCGTATGTAAACTTTGAGACGTCGCCGCTCGTTGAAAATGGGTGTAAAAAATCTGGAAAAATTCAGTGACCTTTCCTGAACTGTACTGAACATGTCCTCGTTTAGGAATTTCAAAAATATTTCATAACCTGGCCGCCGGGGGCACGAAAGTCCAATGATGCGATTTGGAGAACGGCTTGCCCGTACAGGTAAACCTTAGCTGACGAAAAATTTTCGTTAAAATATACATTATTTGATCTCGTAATCAGTTTTCGTTTTGCAATACCGAGCTCACGGTAATCGACGTCGATAGTTTTCTAAATTTGCGGCGGGCAATGTGTGCTCCGACCGCGATGTTCGTTAATGAATCTGCCTCCTCGCCTCCTTCACCGACTCAATTGTTGCTCGCAGTATACAATATTCATTCGTTTTGTTTTTTCAACCGTTATTGTCGGCGGAGGATGCGAAGAGGGGAAATTCAGTGAGGAATATCGCGGCTCGGACACACGTAGCCCACCGTAAATTCAAAATACTTTCAACGTCGATTACCGCAAGCTCAGTATTGCGAAACGAAAACTGATTACGAAATCAAATAATGTACATTTTAACGAAAATTTTTAGCCAGCTCAGGTTCACCTGTGCATCATTGGACTATCCTACCCATGGCGGCCAGGTTTTGGAACATTTTTGAAATTTCTAAACGAGGAAACATTCAGTACAGTTGAGGAAAGGTCGCTGAACTTTTTCAGATTTTTTATGAATGTCAATAAATGATATATACATATATATTATAATATATTTGCGTGCTGCATATTTCTCGAATATTTTCCAGCGCTGAACAACGTGTCACCTGCCATTACTGTTCGATTATCCGAATTGTCGATTATCCGAACTAGGCCCGGTCCCAATTGGTTCTGATAATCGAGGTTGTACTGTATTCGTAAAATTTGTTCAGGCGGCCGGTTGTGCCCCCCCCCCCCCCCCCCCTCTCCTGATTGTTGAGAATCAAAGAGCACTGTGATTTCGCGAGATAAACCGATGTATCCATACACATACAATATACTGTACACGTAGGTGTACGCGCGTTTTGATTTTTAGCAAATTTTTTGCTTTTTCTTTCTTTTCTGTCGTCGCGGCAAATATTTGACAGCTGGGTAACCGTTCCCGGCACCCATCCCTCTTTTCCCTTTCCCCTCACCCCTTGGCCCACATCACTCTATGTGTTACGTATAAAAATATTGAAAAAATCATACGCCACGAGAGAGCAAGCTCGGTGAGGCATACCTCCTGCCTATACTGTATAGTACTCCCCTACACTATACTACACAGACAGTGTGTTTTTAATCTCGTTTTAATACGCGCTTGGGGCGTGTTTTGATCGCTCTACTACCTTATATAATACCTATCCCGCCGTGAGAACAACGCGAAATTGATAGTACATAGCTGAAGCGTTATTTCGTTTCATATTTTCCGTTCTGTTTGTTTGTTTTTTTTGTTTTTTTTTCCTTCTCTTCTTCGTTTTTCTATCAAAAATTCCCCAAAATCATGGACGTGAATCCGAATGCGGTGATATGGAGAATCATCACGCTAGATATGTAGAAGACAGATTTTTCTTTCTTTCCTTCCTCTTGTTATCACTTCTCGCGTGTTTTTCGATTCGCTCTCATGATATTTTATACCCATATCGTTTCAAATAATTAGTTTCACGTATAACCTGTGTCATGTAGGTATATGGAGGGTGATCCAGGAACCACAGAAAAGATTTTAGGATCAGATTCCTCGTGAAATTCTGAGAATAAAATTCATTTTCGAAAATCTCGTGCGACCCTATGGTTGTCGAGATATTAATTTTTGAAGTTGACCAATCAGCGGGCGTTCGCCAACTCCGTACAGTGCCGTATCTAGCGTGTGCACTGACATAGACCCGTGTCACACAAATCGATTGAATTAAAATTTTCAATTTATTTGTTACATTCAATTATACAAATTTCTTTGGGTCGTCAGCCGTCTGATTTCGGGCAGCGATTCCGGGGAGCCGACGACCTGGACCGCGAAAACTAGAGTGCGCTGGTCCCGGACGACGGGAAACGTCGATCCCGGGATTGCTGCCCGAAATTAGAGGGCTGACGACCCAAAGAAATTTGTATGATCAAATGTAGAAATATAGATTGTGAATTACAATTTAATTCATTCATGCGCCACGGGTTCATGTCAGTGCCCACGCTAGATCCGGCAGTGTACGGAGCAGGCGAACGCCCGCTGATTGGCCAACTTCGAAAATGCGAATAAATCGAGAACCATAGATCCGACGAAGTTATCGGAAAGGGACTTTATACTTAGAATTTCCTGAGGAATCGGATCCTGAAATCTTCACCGTGGGTCCTAAATCACCCTGTATATATTCATGCATGCGTGTAACAAAGTAAATGCAAAATTGTGGATCACCCTTTACTCGCGTATCCGCTTTCCAGCAGGTCTCTCATACATATACCTATACGTATGTACATATAATGTATATAATTTTGTATAGTATGTATTTTGTATGTAGCGTAGATATACTGGATACGTGTATAGGTATATACCTATACGCGGATGCGTATTTTCCAATTAATCAGAAATGAACAAAGTCGACGCCTGCCAGCAGATCCGGTACGATATAAATGTTATTTATTACTCGACGAAAGTGTGTGTATGTGCGCTCGCGCAGGTACCCGTCGTTGTCGCGATACGGTGATGCGGTAGGTAATGGTAATGGTGATATTGGTGTTTTAGTCTGTGTTGGTTGAACCCGTTGTTCGAATCGAGACTGCGATTCCACGCACTCTGCAGTGCAGCGCATAAAATTCAAATAATTATACGTATATATCGGTACAACAGCATGCACCGGCGGGAAATCGAATGTCCAAGCAATATAACGAAACACTCTTGTCTATTCGAATATTATTTATTCCCCGCGCCACTCTCCAGTACCTACCGTAGACATACTCATAACCCATGACGAATAAAATTCAAAACTTAGGAGAAAACGTATAAGGAGGTGCCCCCCTCCGATTGAAATGAAATTGAAAGATGTTGTAGAGCTTGGAAAACTGGGAGACGCGTTTTTTCGTTCGTTTGATTTCTATCGGCTCAAAAACATATCTAGCGGGTGGAAACGCCCTTCGAAATTTGGCGAATCGTAAACTTGCGAGCAGTAAGAGTCAATCGTCGATGATTCCAAAGTAACCTGTGCCGAAATGTTGCCTCATAATATAAAAATATAATTGTATATATAAGTGGTATACTGATCTCGCAATAATCAATGAATGAGCCAGCTCGTATAGATGCTGCAGTCGTAAGCTGCTGACTTCAGGGGGGTAAGTTCACCCCCGGAACAGAAGGATCACGGGAAAGTTTTGAAAATATTCTATTCCGTTCTGGTCAATGAACATTTCGGCATATGGGTTTCGTTGGAATCGATTGACTCCTTCCTTCATGCTGAAATCTTCCATACGCCCGCGGCCCCTCTGATGTCTCTCACAATCAGTTTCCGAAGCTCTTCACGACATATTTCAATTTCATTCGAATCGGAGTGGGACACGATCAACGTATGTTTTCTTGTTAGACTTCTTCTCTTTCGCTCGATTCATGTACACTGCCAATGACCGTAACTCTACGTCCACGGGTTAATAATATCTTCTAGTTGTCGAGAGACATGCGACGCGAGACACAGAGAGACAAACGTATAACATGATTAGGGTCAACCGTCTCGACCGGAAGTGGTTGATTCAAACTATTCACCGCCGTTAGGTTGTATAGAACAAAGGACAAGCTTCTCATCCTTTGATAGCGTAAGCACTACGCTGCACCCCGTTCTCTCATCCACACTCGCCCCTTTCTGAAGAATGTATATACATGAAGTACGATGCCGTCCTCCCGAGATGATAACGCATCTCCTTCCGAGCCGCAGGACAGTGTACCGCGTGCAGGTTATTGCGTACGTCATTATCGAATTGGCAAATTAATGAAATAACGAATAATTCACGGATAACGGCGTTTCAATGAATGGAGAAAACGGAGAGAGATGGCGATCGGATAGAGACGGAGATATAACAATGGTGGAGAATGGTCCGGATCAATAATAAATACCTCTATACTGGCGAATGATTGCAGAAGCAGCAGAAACTGCGGATGGATATAGACAGATATACGTACAGGCGTAGATTCGCGTGTATGTATGTATGTATGCGCTATCTACTGGTAAATCGTCATCCGCATTGGTATAAAACAATGGATGATTGATTCTCGCGTTTTAATTCTCATGCACAATGCATGCACGTAGGTATAGGCGGTGGAAGCTGCAGCGGAGCTGCCGCGTGATCGTCGCCACGAAACGCGCCAACTAAACGGTACGATATGCTCTGGCTTTTATACCTAGCAACACACAACCCAGGCGGCCAGGCATCGACGACGATACACGATAATAACTGGCGTGCACCGTGTCCGCCAACTGCGAACCTATACCTATACCGCATGATATAGATGCAATATCGTACCTACATTCGCACACTGATTTATCTACTAGAATCGAACGAGCTTATCCAAGCGCGAACCTAATGATAATGACACTGGACCAGGAGGATGCTATACCTATAAGCTAAAATACATGTATACAACTGTAATGTTCATGTGCGAGACACAGTATGTGGTATACATACCTAACAGTAACTAGGGGTGCATTGTGTGAATATAACATAGCGTCGGTGTGTAAGTCGAGGTTAGGTTTTATTTACCGCGTTTTATTTTATTCTATATATATATACTTGATTTTTATCGTGCTCAATGAAAATATCCGCAACTATATTGGTATTGTATTAATATTCCGCACGACGACGTACGTAGATACATACCTACAACGGCGAAAAAACAGACAACAACATTTTTTCGTCGATTTCGTATCGGATACTTTAAGTTTGAACAATGAAATTGAGTTGTACGGCATACCCAAGTATTTTCATGGATTTGAAAGAGGTTGAAAATTTCCCAGCCACGAGTCAGTTTTCGATATTCAATGATTATTATCATACCTAATACAGATCTCCGTCATTTCGGAACATTGTGTTTTCTCTTTTTCTACCGGACGATCGGTGACTGATGAGTTGGATATGATCCTCCTTGATGTAAGAATGAGTGAAAACTGCGCTACTACAAAGTGGAAAAAGTAGGATAACGCGAGTGACACTACTCGCATCGTTTCTATGGAAACAAAAGTATAGCTCAAACTGATCCCGCCGGAAATTGTACTCTGGAGGGTTACACCCACCCGCGATGGATACGTGTGGTTGGATGTATAACGGCCGCGTGGTAAACCTTCGAGATATATCTATGCGTATGTAGATGAGAAAACTTCGATTCTCGTAAGAATATTGATAACAAAAATCAAATAACTGAATACAGAAGGAAGATTCGTGTAGATTGAAGAAACAAGAATTACTTTCCAAACGATCTTATCCTCCCGCTGTGAGGGGAGAGCGCAGAGGGGCGAAGAAGGGTTATTATCATTACCGCCGGTAATTTTCGAGTGAAAATATTCACTAGCTCTCCCTGCCTCCCTCCCTCCCTGCCTCTCACTCACTCCGTATCTCTCATTCTGACTCAGTGAACCTTGAGAGAAGAATTTTATTCCTCACAGTAAATGAAATTCTGTCAGCCGGGCGGTAACGCGTTCTTTCAAATAACAATTATACTCTTATTTGCCTTAACCGGGACGACAATGAAATAAATGAGCGGAATGAGGCCGGCGCGGGCGGGCGGGCGCCCCCCAGTCCTGGGGTTTGCTCGAGCGACGTAGCCCATCGGCCGCCCGAGGAAAGAAGGCGAAATGAGGAAGAAGAAGAAGAGAAGGAAAAAGGGAGAGGAAATAATGGAGTCGGAAGAAGCCATCTTAATAAAAACGTACAGCATCACCGTGCTGCACCCTACGCGGCGAAACTGCTTTGCAACACTCAACAAGATACAAATACCAGAAACGCTTTCTCCACTAGAATTGAGGGAGCCCGGTAGGTATAGGCAGGGATATTACACGTTCCTCGGTATTTCAGGGGAACTGAACATCGCGGAGTGAATGTAGACACGGTTGAAGGAGTTCATAGCCAGGTTCGTGATGTTAACGTTTTACAGCACCGACGCAATCAAGCGAGAATATAATATCATCCGTTTCGCTACCCGAACGATATTTTTCACGATGCGAAAACCAATTTTCACCTTTCAACGGGAAATTAGGTATATCATCAAAAATTGCAATATTTCACTGACCAGTTTACAGACGGCGAAACAGCTGATAATATTTTCGCCTGATACGGTTGCGTCAACGTTATGTCAAACCTCGCGCCTTATTCTCTACTATAGCTAGCACACTGAACGGTTTCTTTCCAACGGCTCACAATCAGCCGGCCCCGTCCTCAAAGATTTGTTCTCCCGGCTGTTCGCGCGTCGCGTAACCAATAACTATTGTAGTCGAGTACCTACTGTACGGCGTGAGCTCCTACAGTTCTTATTGGAGGATGGTAAAGGTATAATTTGCGGGTTAGATCGGTCAACTCACAGAATACTATCCACAAAATATACACCTAATGTTGAACTGATCGGTTGAGGTTGTGGGTCGCACTCGGCCGGCGCAACTTCTGCAGTTTTAGATACCTACTCGGGTATAGATTTAGTTTGGATAGTTGGCGGTGCAGAGGAGAGTATAAGTTGAACAGCTCATAGATATTCCCGGAGTATACGCGGCCTTTCGGTTCAGGTTTCGAGACGGCGGCACGACGGTGCAACTGTTGCAGCCTATACAACCTGCTCGTGCTCGACAGAGGATTGTGAGTTTTGAAGTAATGGCGGTTAGCGAAATTGAGAGTGGAAAGGGAATTTTAACGGCAGGAGTCTCTGTTTGCACATACTTATCGAAATTGGTCGATCTTTCCTATACCGGTCGATTATTCTCTGATCGGTCGTTTTTTCCCCATTTCTCAAGGAATTGAAGAAAAGAGTTTACGAAAAGAGAGGTGCATGTGAGTGGATCCTGCGATAGAAGATGAGTGCTAGAAAGCCCCGTATGATAGATCGCAGAAAATATCGGAAACTCGGACTTTACGCCGAGGATACATTCGATCGCCGAATATGATATGCTTCGTTCCCGTAATGGGAAAATTTGAAGGCCAGTTCATGGCGGCTACTTGTACGTTCGACCTTTTGCCATAAGTTTTGAAGCATCACTAATTAATATTGAGAACCACACTGTTTCAATTAAGGCACGTCGTAAGACTTCCGGTAATCAATGCCCCAAGTTAGAAATTTCAACTTGCACCTCTCATGTGTAGGTATTATATATGTACCTATATACCTACGAGTGAAATTCAACCGCGGTGTGATCACGCTTCGGTGTAGGTAAGTCCCTACTTCGGAGGATGAATTTAAGGGTTATATTCTCATTAATCTCACACACGCGCGCTATTTTATTGCACATCCTCAATTCTTATGTGCAACGTAGGATACTGATAGGGGTACTAAGTACATCTTGACCGGCAATTGAGGCGGAGATTTTTAATTGCGGGGTATTCTTTGTTAAAAACGGGATAGAAATAACCTCGTCAATTCATTTCCAAACCGCATCGCGTACCAATACATTTTTCGTTACGTTCCCTACACATCGAAGATCAGCCAATGACGCGCGTTCTATGAACGGGAGAGGGTGCTCAGTGTGTCGCCCCACTCGGAATTGTTTCCCCTCCGTTTCTTCGCTTGGATCGGCAAGCGTCCGTTCATAGAACGATATACGTGTCATTGGCCAATCTTCGATCGTCGGTAACAAAAAGGAAATCTATGCATTTTGGAAAAGTATCGCATGAGGAAATTTCAATCCCGTTGAAAATCTCGGCGTCAATTGCGGGTCGCCATGTATACACATATATATATATATATATAATCAAGAAATATATAACACCATGCACTATACATGTAGCGGTTATTAGGAGAAAAAGTTGCTCGTGACTTACGTGCCGCGTCCGAAACCTCCGGATGGAGTGCCAGCAGCAGAGGAAGCAGCAGGAGCAGCGCCGTCACGAGTGATACGGCGCCACGGACGGACGTATTCGGGATTTGTTCCATCACGGCATTTCAATCGCAGTTTTTTCTACAGCTCTCTATCTCTCTTGATGATTTTGTTCAATTTTTTTTTTTTGAATTTAGATTATTCTTTTAATTTTGCTAACCCTCGGGCAGCTGCATGCCGCATCGGATTCACCCGAACAAAATCTCGTCAAGCTGAATATTTTCACTGTATACACACGCACGCAAACACTATCAACAAACACGAGCACAAGTCACAGAATATTATTTACGGTATTAAAGCGTACGTACGTATGATGTACACGTATATTATATATTTAGAGTACGTTTCCGCATTTATTATACAATATGATATTACATAGGTCGCTCTATACACGCGATCACTTTGTTATTATAAGTTTGATTTATAAAAAGTAAAAGAAAAAAACACACGCACACGCGTACACAGGTTGACGGCGCTTTCTCCTTGAACAGCTGAAATGTAATTGAAATGAAATTTTTAGCATAACACGTAATATTACTTTGAACAAGAATGAAAATATTGAGAGAGAGAGAGAAAGAGAGAAAACGCGAAGTTATAGGTATGTACGCGCAATACATACATGTACGTTAGGATGGTTCTAAAAAAGTTCATACATATTTTTGTCGCCGTCCATTACGCGTGAAACGTATAATTACACGGTGAGAACAAACTTTTTCCCAAACGTCAGCTCCATAGATTCATTTGCAAAATGGAGCTCAGGGCATTTTAGGCTCGTTTTCCAAATTTCGGCTTATCGCGCCATGGTTTTCCTTACATTTTCGTGAAAAAAATATCATCGTAAAATGTGATGAAAAATATTCATCTCGTTTCTAAATTGTATAACAAAAATATCAACAGGATTCAACCTATATATATCGTCATTTCGCAGGTAGTGTCGGAAAATAGCTTCTCTTCTGTCAAGAAAGACGGTACTTTTTCTGTGTTCTTGACGAAGACTACTCGCGGAAGATATAATCGTTTCTGACTTTCATTCTCAGTTGACAACTATGAGAACGAAGATGAAAAAGAATCGAGAACCGTACATGGCGACTGTACAAGAATGGCTCGAGCTCCCTCTCGAAATCAATCTGTGGAGCCCTTATTTTATAAAATTGTTTCTTTCTTCACCGCGGTGTATCAACATTCAACGCGTAATGGGGGAAACAGAGAAGATATCAACTCTTTTTTAACCATCCCCACATACATATCAGAGGATGGGTACGAGTTTACTCGCGTCGCGTCGTTCAGTTTCATCTCGGAGTATATATACATTATACCTATGCATAACATATTATACCACTAGTAGGTATGTATGTATGTATGTAAATTCTCCGCGTGAAATGTAGCGAAGCTATGCCTACATACGGTCTATAGAATATATCTTGGGATCGCTCGAGGTCCATGTTGTTCAGTTTTTTGAAAAAATTATAAAAATGATAATAATGATAATACTCCAGCATATAGTATGTATATACATAGATGCAAGGTGCGGCGGTACCGATTCTGTTATCGGAGTATTTCCTCTTATTATTATACCGAAACAGAGTAGCTGCCTGAGTATAGGTTATACATACACACATTGTGTAATATGAAACCACCCCGTACATGTGCGGGGGGACATACATCTGTACGAGATAAGACAAGAAATGATTAGGTATACGCGGCGGAATGTGAGCTGCACTCGCCCGCGGGTGGTTGAGGGGTAGATTCCAATATAACGAATTACGATATGATAATATATGTGATAATTTAACGAGATTACATCATAAAGGACGCGTTATAGTCTTAAGACTGGATTTTCGAACCGCTCGCGCTCGCGCCCGCGGCCCTTCCCCTGCAGTCTTCATTATCTCATCATAAAGGTCAGCCTCTCCACCAATCAATCTAATTTTCCCTAAGGTTCGTTGGGTCGTATTACGACCTGGAAGGTAGCTACGTATGCATGTATAGGTATACGTACCTACGTACACAGGAATGGGCAGAGTACTGCAGCTATAGGTACCGGAAGGCATAACAATTTAATTAAAACAGAAATACCGAGAGTGGTGTACGTTATACGCAAAGCTTATTACATGCTTGGAGCGGCCACATCCTCGATATAATTATACAATTCCATTTAGCGTACAACGTAGGTACTACATATTTATACATATACGAAATTATTTACAAATCACTCGCATATATGTATAATCTTTACGAAAATTATTCTCGCACCTTGATGGCGAATTTAGCAACGCGCGATCTACGGCAAATAAAAAACAACCGAATGCCTTACTGAATTCCTAATTATATATTATACCCTGCGCTGCATCGGTTACAACTCGGAGGTACACGGAATTATAGAGTTCGACCTTTCAAGAACGGAAAACAGAGAAGCAATTGACGACAAATCGGCTCATGTTTTTCCCTTTCTTCATATTCGATGTTATCATTTTTGCCGCGCTTTCGCCCCCAGCCCGTTCGTTCAATTCGCGAATCAAATTCGGTTCGATCTCCGATCAATACTATACATAATGATATGGTAGGCATCGGGGTACGAAACGCAACATTTCACCTCACGACGAACCTCTATACTATAATATACGATAACAATAACAAAAAAAACATCGTCTGCAGTAACAATAATACTCCGGTATAATACCACCTGACAATGAGACGATATTATGTAGCTGTATATCTATCTGTACTTCAGGTATACGCATGTATTTGAATGGAAGATGCGGTGACGATGTATGTATTCTATGATACTTTGGGCATAGTTGTGTAGTTGATATTGAATGAGATTTACATGGTATGTTACATTGCAACAACTCGTTCGCAGAACAATCGTGGATAATTTTCATCGTCCGTTTTCCCAGTTAATATACTTATATTATGCATTTATCGTGTTTGACGGATATTATTATACCTATATACTCGAATAATAGATGATGCCTATCTTTCTTCCGTATACATATTATCATATTAATCGCGATAATGTTATAATATCGCGCACACACACACACACACACGCAAAACACACACGCGCGCGCGCGCGCGCGCGGTCTATGTATTAGATTCGTTTATTTTTGTCTGTTTTTTTTTGTCAATTATTTATCCTCAATTCTTTCACAGTAAAAAAAACCGCCCACTCATCGACGAAACAAAATCCGTCGTTCGATTAATCCATTTCTATATATTTGTTATACCGATGCGCAATTTCCCCGCGATCGTGTTACAAATACGGATAAACAATGTTTTGTCAACGAAAAGAGAGGAACGAAATAGACTAAAAATAGCAAAAAGAGAAGAGCAAAGAAAGGAAGAAATGAAAGAAAAAAACGCACGAGGAATTAGAAAGGAGAGAGAAGAAAAATGAGAAGAAAATTCTTACAAAACGGAGAACGAACTTTCCCTATTGTGAATTTTGGGATACGGTGTAATAAATTCACGAAGATCATATTACTAACTGACGAGAAGAAAGAAAAACATCGGAATTAAAGAAAACGGATGAAAACTGCACTCAGGTCGAAGACGCGGGTTTTATAATTTTCCGATATATTATTTGAAAGAGAGGAGAAAATTTGTTCCGCCAAATCCGCCAACTCCTCTGCAGGCTATGTTAGGTATATATAGAGTATATTATGTTCTCATCATAAAATTCCCGCACCTGTCGCTGCACTGGCCGGCGATATATTTCGCGCGCCGGGAAATTTATCTGGCATTTCAGATCGGCGAGAAGCGAGTAGAATGATGAAAAGAGACTTATTTAATTGCGATGAAAAATTGTGTAATCGTTTTTCTTCCCCGTGGATATCGCGACGACGCGACACTCCGGTCCAGTGAAAATAATCTCGCGATAGAGGAATAGGTGTATCGCGTTGGATTATACGAGAGACCAAAAATTATGGTGGAGAAAGAGTAACGGGAGTCGCGTATCCCCGGCAACGTTGCGGGACCGAGTCTGCTCTTGGAACTGAACCGAAAGGCGAGGCGAGGCGAGGCGTGCCACGACCCCTCCGTCACTCGGTTGGGGGTTCCTCGCCATCCCCCGGTACGACGTCTGCGCGCAACCAACGTACCTAAACGCAACGTAACACCGACGCCGCCGCCGCCGCCGCCGCCGCTGCCGCCGTGAGCGCAAAACTTGGTCTCCTCAAGGCGCCTAGAAACGACCGGGAGAACGTCGACAACTTTCCCCGCGAGTCGACTGCGTTTAAGTTCTACCCCTTCTTTTCTTTTCCTTTTTCTTCCGCTTTCTTTCTTCTCTTTTCTTGTCCTTTTCCTTCATTCGCTTTTATTTTCATCCTTTTTTTTTTCTTTCTTTTCCTATTTCTTTATTTTCTTCTTCTTCTTCTTCTTCTTCTCCTTCTTCTCCTTGTTCTTTTTTAACCGCCGTAAAACCTACCCTACACCGCGCAATCCTCACCGCTCGCGGAAAACGAGACTATACCTATATACATATACGGAGAGTAACTAAAGAGGCCGAGCGACTATCAACGTACGCTGTAGGTAGTAGGATATGTATGTAGGTATGTACCTAGTATAAGGTATTTACTAGAAACCACCATTCGTCTTACTTACCTCATACATACGTATTTACCTACTTTACAGAGTGGTAAGCAAACCCGAGGGAGAGCAATCCCTTGTTTACGGTTGATTAGTCGACTGAGTGATTCGCAGCTTACGAGCTTCTGCCGATTTATTGAATTGATTCAATCGAACCTCTTTATTCTTTGATCGTTCTTTATGTATATACGAGATTTTCTCGTACCGTCTCAACACTTGTGTACTACATAGACAATATATTTCTCAATCGAATGGTCATTTTCACCGGCAAATAAGAGAAAAATGAAATTAAAAAAACAACCATCTCTTCTTATTCGTAGTCACGCATTATTACACGATTCTATACGCAGGCGTGCGGACAATGCACGGTCATCATAGTCCGTCCGCGTTTCATCTCACCGAAACTATGTTACATACCTATATACCTATAATAGACCTATGCGAAGTATACTTGCGAAGGAGAAGAAGATCACGGGCATTCTCTGCCGTCTAGCCTAGTCTACTCGTTACTTTCGCCCACATAAGCTACAGCCGCACCCGCCCAAAGAACACGTCGAACCCCGACCTCGTGTATAGAAGAGAGGAAAGCGAGGGACGGGGAAAAATCAACGTCCCGTGACGTCAACGAGCTTCACCATATACTGGTATGAATAGAGAGAAAGAGAAAGAGAAAGAGAGAGAGATAGAGAGAGATGTGCGTAAACGGCTATACATGTATTGTGTAAATGCGTAGGTATACATAGGTATACGTGACATGATGTTTGTAGGTCGAGCTTCTCGTTTCAATTTTTAAGAATACTATATACATATGCCTATACATGCTACAGACATATTATAGTCGTAACCGTATGATATAACATATACTATACAGCGGAGGGCCAAACCCGCGTTGACATCGCGTTCCCTCTTGCCCCTCTTCTATATGGTACGTCACTAAAAACGATAGGAAATAAGGAGACGAAGTCTAGTTCCCGTTTTTCAGCGAACAATAGAATTCACTCGGTCCGGGGGTAAGAGAGTCTTGGCTGGTGAATCCAACCATCCGGATCAAGTCTTTGAATCGGAGATAAAAGCGAGCCATGGACCGATATACCTATGTATACATATAGGTTATAGGTATAGGTATTCGCATTTCAAAGTATGTATATATTATACTTATACTATGTATAGTATAGGTATGATCGTAGAGAGAATAATAATAATTATTATTGTTATTTTTTTGTTTTGTTTATCCGTCGCTTGTCCAAGACGATAAGGTTATTAATTTGAATAATACCTAACAATAAGAATAAGAATATACTATCAAAGAAACGAATGTATATAAATCCCTACAAGTTGTTGACCGTTCTTTTCATACTTTTTTGCTGTTTCCGCCATAGGTACCGGATACATATGGGAATGAGAGGAAAATAGTATTCAGATTACATAGTATAGGTATATCCTATGTTTCTTCTTCTTATTATTATTATCAATATTATGATTATCGCTATATTTACGAACTGCAAAAGGTTAATTTGAAAAAGCTGGGTCACAGAGCGCGAGCGAATTCTTTCTCTGTTCTTTACAAGTTTGTACCTCTGATTCCCTCCTCTTTCAACGAAACCCTAGTCTCTTACGTTTCACCCATCTCTGCACCCCTGTGCCGAACGTGAAAGCGACGACCTACACTGTCTCTCCCCTCGTTTCCAGCCCAGAATACAAAGACTTGCCTCGTTTAATCCGAGCAGAGAGCCATTTCCATTTCTCGTCAACCCTGTTCCTCATGGCAAACTCGACATCCCCCCCTCCCCCCTGCTCCTCCGCCGCTCGTTTCATTCCTTACTGTTATAGAGGTGTGTATATAGGTATATATATATATATATACACACACCTATACCTGTATATACTTTTCCTTGCCAACGTCTCGTCGTTAGGCTTTACCGCCCCTTTACTCGAGAGAGCGTGATCGCTTCATCTACCAGTCTGCCTCTCGCGATACACGTGCCCGTGGTCTCGTTCTTCTTGTTTCTCCTTTACTTTACTTTACTTTACTTCACTTCACTTTACTTTACTTCGCTTTACTTTACTTTACTTTACTTTACTCCGCGTTACCGCTACCTCGCCAGGCTTTCCGTTACTTTAACCCAGTTTTCTGATGGTAGTTTCATTTTTTTCACCCGAACATTGGTGTAACTTGTAACTATATCTGAATAGCTATACGTATTTCACATAGCTTGGTACTACATGTGCGTACGTACTGCACTTGGCGAGATAATATCCGACCGATTCGAGGCCACACACAATCAATGTTCGCACCGTATTTGCATGCTTCGTCAAGAAAATGTTCGGCCTTCAATCGGTCAGATATTACCTCGCCGATTATACATATATGTAGGTATATTTGCTATATACATGCGTGTATTTGTTCGTCGTAGCGTGTACATACTGCTACACGAGGGGAGAGAGAGAGAGAGAGGGAAACCTATACGCGTCGTTATTAATTAAGCAAACACGTAATTCAGAGCGCCATTATCGAAAGCCAGAGTTATGCCGTTAGTAGTTGGAGATTAATTATTATTATAGTTCATCGGGCCCGCCAAACCCGCCAATGCGGTACGTAGTAGGTGCAGGGTATATATATATGTATGTATACGTACACAGGTACTCTAGGACTTGGGAAATTTACGCATTTATGCCTAGCTGATGTATCACGTTTGTCTATTATTCACGTGAACTTAGGTTCCTAGAGGTCCGATATACGATACGTATAGGATCAACAGTGAAGTTCAATAATCTTACAAAATTCGGATAATTCCAAATGGTTTGCGGTAGACTGTCGTCATTAGTCTCTCGATAATTTGCACCTATTTCACGATTCTTATTTCAAATACTTGGAATACGTATTATATTACAGAATGCTATAGTTAGTTATACAGCTGTTTCGATATCGAGAGATGAAAAAAGCACACGAAAATTTCATTCGTATTTCAACAGTGGTTGGAAATTTGCGTACCGCTTTAGAGTTGAACGAAAAACGACCGGAGAGAAAACAAAATCTTAACTTACCAGATAATCGATACTCGCACTCATAATTATAAATTTTCTTTCGCTGACTTAAAATCATCGCTGACTTCGTTATACAACCGAATACCGATCAAGGACGTTGAATTGCCTCAATCAGACAGATAATTATCATTCAGAAACAATCACATCACTCGGAAAGCGTGGTCGAGAAAATTCCATAAGAGAAAAAAATTGAGCATCGTTATGCATTCGAATCACACGTTGATAGCGCATCTATTGTTTGCTTTCGAATATGAAAAATTGTAATCGTGGATGCGAACGTAGCGTCATCTTGAGCCCCGCGGATAAAGCTGGGAACCGTTTCTTCCGTCGATAAAAAAACCTCTCCATTAAAAATATGAGTCGTTGAATCCACGGGTTGAATCTACACACTCATCGGTTGAAGTAGATCAGCAGAAGACTATTGGTATAATTTTCATTTAAAAGATGTGGAAAGTCGCGACGGCCGCAAAACCTCGAAGCCAAATATCATCTTTATTGCTTGGCAAGTGCGTACCGTGTCCGAAACAAAATGCGGCAAAAATACGTGTCTCTCGGTTCAAGCTAGACGAAAATATTCACATGGTGTGTTAGTTATTCTTCTCTTCCCGAATCTCTGCAATCTCGCTTCTAGGTTATGTATTCGAACTAAAGATTTCCGATTTTTTAGTATTTCCGAAAAACTACATTCTACTACGCTCACGACCCGCAAACAATGTGTAAACCCGGAGATACCGTACTGATCAAACAATTACCCAATAAATTAACTCGTCTCATAACTCACGAGGTTCGTATTATAATCACTTCTAACCCAACGCTTCTCTCATATTCAGACGTTTCTATTTACATCATTTCATCATTTTAATATCTAAATTCAATGCCGTACCTTTTCCTTAGGTCCTCGAGGTCGTCTATAAACTTGGTGATGTGACGGATCCTATAACAGGGAAAAAGGTCGTTGCGGGCCGCTACAGGTACGACGCATTTCATGTCTTTCATTTGGGGTAATTTTCTGGGAGGCCACTGTACTGGAAAGCCTGGAAGACATAGAATTGTCTGAAAATTAAATATTCTCGAAAACTCGAGAGAATTTAGTTGCAGATTCATTTTTCTTTCACTAAGTTTGCGTACTAACATTCGTTTTTTTCTGTCTTGTTATTTTCTAATCTAGTATTTCAATTCTCTATGTAATCTCCAAACAACAATTCATGTTTTTGTGTGCTAACTGGTTTTCTACTCTTGTGATAAAACTGTCTGCAATATATTCCAAAGAACAGTTGATTTTCTTAACACTTTTCATTCACTTGAAATTATCTGGACTTGAATTAATTGTATAGGAAGATAACGTGATAACGTCGGAGAAAAATAATCGGGAAAGAGTCAGGGATTTTTATTCATCAAAATCAGTGGCCGTCCTAAATTTAAACTTAATCCACTTTCTCTCTTGTTTTCTTTGTTTTATCCTATTAGGGATGATATTAAGGCCGATAACGAGATGTTTGGGAACACAGAGGCTGGCTTTGACTATGACAAGGCACCGCCCAGAGGAAGTCAAGAAGATAAACGCGATTTTAGCCACAAAGAATCTTACGTCAAATACCACGAAGACCCTGACGACCCGCAACCATATTCTGTTTAACCATTCATTATTCTTATCTCAGAAATGTATTTTATCCATTAGAATCCAATAAAATTTCATTACAATATTGTAAGACTTTACTATAGTTCTATTCATTGGAAACCAGATTCAAGTTCGACTCTACCCCGTAGACAGTGAAGAAGCTTAGATATGTAATTTATTATCCTCAGCTTTCATTTCATTTTATTATATCAGCCATTTTTTCAATGCTTTCACATTAATATCTCAAATGTTGATGATGCAATTAAAGCTTCATGACAGAATTCTGGTGTTTTTTTTCTCTTATCAATGTTCTATTAAAAACAAGAGCTGGAAGAATATTTTTTTCACTGGAAAGATTCATATATTATAGTTCCCTTTGCTGATTTCAACCATTTTATTACCTAATATAATTCTGTCCGGCTCGTTATATCGGAAACTCCTGAGGTAATAGGTATATATATATATAATTATAATAAAAACAAGTTCATTTCATTGTTCGCGAAATATTTGTTTAGTTTCTTTTTCTTCTAGTCAAGTAGACTTCTTTGTGTAGAAAATTGATTATATCAATGCATTATTATTAAAATCATCATTATTATTTTTATCATTTATCATTACCATTATCATCAATTCATAAATGAAGCAAAACGCTCGGTAGATTCTCAGACGATGAAATCAATCGGATAGAAATTCCCGTTCTAAAGCTGCACCCATTTCATTCCATTCGCCGTCATCTTCATTTGCTGTTACTTCCATAGAATCTTCAGAATCTAATCCAAGATCTAATTCGTCTGGTAAATTTTCCCCTTGTCGAAACCTCGTTATTAAATCGTCATCGTCATCGTCATCGTCATCGTCTTCATCTTCATCATCGTCGCTACCTTTTCTATCTTCTAGAGATGAATCGTCCTCAGCATCTTCTAGAGTTATAGTTTTTCTTCTTTTATTACTGAGGGCATCGTCGTCCCCGCCATCTTCTGCAAATACAAGATTATATGTAGAATTAACAAAAAATTGCAGATTTTGTTTATTCCCGCTTCTTTCCTTTTGCAGAAAACTAATTTTTTTCTTGCTATTTATACCGTTGGATGAATCTGGGGTTCGAGATCTGCGTCTTCCGCGTTGGGTTTGAACTGCTTCAGGTTCGTTTGAAGGCGGGGTAGGGTCCAGCTCCTGGTCGCTCATATCCTCCTCCACTTCTTTGTCCATGTTCGCAATTTCTTCAAGCGTAAAGGACATTAAGGGATTTATACTGTCTGCGAATCTATCAACCTCCTCCGTCTCTTGGTCTTCGACCCTTTCTGGACTGCTGCAGTGTGGTGGAGGTACCCTGGATCCACGAGCCTGCATTGATTCATTTTATTCCACTACTAATATTTTCAAGGGTTTGAATAAGTGAAAAAAATTGATGAACGATTAAAAACGATTCAGAAAAAACTTCTGAGAGACTGGTTCCAAGCATCAAGAGAAACGATTGTTGAAAAAAAACTGTTCATTGTAAACCAGAAGTTGGATTTCACGTGTTTCCCCACAAAATCTATAATTCGATACACACCCTTTTAGTAAGCGGATAAAGACGCTCATCAACGCGCTCCCATCTCTCAGCGCAAGTCCAGAGCCAATCTGGATTCACGATTTTAACCTGCCACATTTTTTTCGCAGTATTAACCTTGGCAGTTCCTGGTTTAATGGCCACTAGATGCGTCGTGCTTTCGTTCAAGTCCTAGAAAATGACATAAACATTGAAAAAAGAAGATCGTTGAGATAAATTCTTCACATTCTAAAAAGCATTCAAATTAAGTACCTGAGATACTTCGGCACCGAGTGCTCTGGCTACTTTGTAAGCTCGGCTTTGGTGTAATTTTTGATGAGTAGCAACCATCCCACTGAATGTTAGTCGTAGGCCTTTCAAAACTCGAGCTCGCACTCGTGGGATGATGTCTCTGAGCGATCTATTTTCTACATCCGTATCTCTTTTGGTATAAAATTCCGCGTGAATTCTACGCAGTATATCCTCAAGATAGAGGAGATAGTCGTCATGGTCTTCTAGCTCTTGTTTCTTTTCTAATTCTTCCAAGCTATCTATCTCAGCTTCCTTTTTCTTTACATCCACCGTCACCAAAGGTTTCTCAGACTCTTTGTTTTCCTCCGTTTTGCCTCCTTCTGGATCCTCTTTTTTAGTATCAAGAGAAAGTTTCTCCTCTTTGCCACTATCTTCAGGACCGTCGTCTTGCTGCAACAGTTTCTCAATAGACTCAGGCGTCTTACTCTCTCCAATCTTTACTTCCTCTTCATTCTTCTTGTCTAATTCTTTAGTTTCTTCTAATACTTCCACATCGGTTTTCTCGGCCTCTTTTTCGTCCTTCTCCTTATCCGCTCCCGTTATTTCGACTTCCTTCTTTGTCTGACTGGAATCTTCGATTTTCTGTTTCTTGGATTTCTCTTTTTTTATTTCAGGCCCCTGTTCTTCAGTTTTTCGCAAATCTCCGTTCTCGACTGGTTCAATTCGATCCTCCAAGTCGTCGATCTCATCCAAACTAGTCAATTTAGATTGTGAAAATTGATCTCTCTTAGCCAATCCTGGGGGAGCATGAATATCCCCGGTATGACGGAAGAAATGGTATGGTTTCACTTGTACCAAATTACCACACCCTTGCCAAACGTCCTCACGGTCGTCTATTATACAGACCATAGAATCGCCACACGGGAAAAGAGCTCTAAGAGTTAAGACAAAAAATTACTTCTCTGAGTGAATAATAAAGCCCGAAACGAATAATGAAAATGATGAAAAAATTATTATGAAAACATTTCACTGTGTGATTCAAGATCTCCAATGAGTACCGCTGAGTTGTTATTTAGAACTATTTTAGACATATTATAAATATCAGGTTTTTGATCAAAATTTATTGCTTCTCTTTATCTTCCGATAGTTATTTTTTATTAATCTTCTTGTTCAATTTGATAAAATCTTCAAATTACTTGAGATTTGCAGTCTTAGAAGCCGGATCAAAACACTCGTCCCTAGAAAGAATCCTGTGGGAGAATAGCATTCCATCTTTGTCAAGTAGCGCGGCTACAGTATGAGCATAATTTCTTGCTCCGAAAGTGCAGATATGCAATTCATACAGGCGGCTCATTTCTGCTAAAAAATCACGAGTTCCAGGCCTCAGTCTAGTATGATACCAAGGCGAGTGCGGTCCGTAAAGTTGGAAATGATAAACGTCCTATGGAAGAAAATATAAAAAGTGGGCTCAACTAAATCAGTGCTTTGAAAAATTACTTCTTTTTTTCTGTTACTTTTCATCAAAAGAACTAAATCCTGTTTCAGAATTGTGTCAAATCTTCTTATGATTTATGTTTTGAACCGATCTTTTATTTATAAGCGCTTAATTGCTGAAAAACTAACGATAAAATTGATTCGGGTTCAAACCACTCGACTGAATGACCTGAAAGTAGTAAAATCCCACCTTCATATCAGGTGGAACGTTGTCATTAGTTGTATGAACGATTGTCTGATCCAAATCGACAAGTAAAGCTAATTTCCGATCACGTAGAAGTCTTTGCTCGTCTTCTCTGCCAATTTTTTCTGCTAATTCAGGGCAAACTTTAAGCTCAGGAATGCAATGAACCATTGGAACGCTAGCCTGAGAAGTTATAGCCGGCTGTCCATCTTCTCCGGCTACTTCTTCCCTTAGATCAGCGCCGCATTCGGCGCAGAGGTCTTTCATAACCGTAGGATGTTTACAGCCTTCTAATAGCAGAACGTCTTGCCTGGAAGATCGGAGATTGGGCTTTAATCAATTTCGTCTCGTAAATATTTAGCATTTGTTAATGATAAACTAATTTTTAGGTTATGAAATGTGAAATCTTGTTTATATACCCAGGTTGAAGAACGTCGCCTTCTTTAGCGAGTATTTTAATAACGCGACCGAATTTTGAGGCGCGTAATTTTTTCTCCGGATCTTTAGAAGCGGCATTTTGACTGTTTATACTACGATAATGGAGGACTACTCGACCAGCAGATATCATAGCGTTCATTCCGATTCTGAATTTTGTTATTCTACCGGGTTCTCCACCAGCCGGAAAAGCGATATTAACTGTCGTCATGTCTCTATTAGTTTAATAATAAATTATTATTTGCTTCGGTGGGAAACGTTCTGACAGATGACACTTGCAAAGTTATTTATTTATTATCCCGTTATTGTTACGATTGCGATAACCCCGCGCAAGAGGTTGCGTAGAATTCCTCTTTCAATTTCTCTCGTATTCAAGATTTTTATAACCTTAAATTATACGCGTTTTAACGTTTATTACATTCGATCTCGATGGGTTACTTTTACGCGGGAGCCAGGTTTTCTCCGTCGGATAGTTGTTTCTCTTCATGAACTTAATTCGATACTACCCCCCCGAATAAAGTAAGAACCTCGTGAAAACATTGTCCCCTGCTATATTCGTATCTTTTTTTATTCGAAAACTTCTAGCGCCATCTTGCGAGTTCCGAACGTAAGTTCATTCGAAAACTGGCGCCCTTTCGATTTCACATTTTCCGTGTAGTTTTTCCAACTTATTTATTACGTTTTTGTTAATTTTTAGTTATTTTTTGGCAATATAATATTTTCAAAAGTTGAAGGAATTCAGCTTCCGTTATTTTGTTCCAATAACAACAAGCTCAAGAAAATCCATCTTTGTATTTTCATAAGATTTTTCTTGGCGGAGTTCAAAATTAGAGGAACCCTGTTGAAGACCTATATTATTGCCCATTGTTGACTGTAGTGCGCGCTTAATAGCATCTCCATAGCTTCCTACCTGTTCCTTACGTAGATTTAAATTTGTTTCCTTTAAAATCGTTACACCAATTTAACAACTGAAGGAAACTTGGGTTTTATACTTTCGAAACGTTATTGGTCGTTTTTTTAACATATTTATCGTTTTTCCGTGGACTTTAATACACCCTAGCTCTCATGATAATTTAACACATGTAAAAACTCTGTTTCTATTAGAAAAAAAATAGTACAAATTTGAAGTTCCAGTACCACATTCATTCATCATTTGTATTTTATTTTTCTCTTCAATTTGTAATTGTATTTTTCAAATTATTTTAATTGAAAGAATTCAGACAAAACCTATTGCCAAAAACTTGTTATCTGTAGCCCTGATACATATTTCTCATTTTTCAGTAGGTTTAAGTTTGGCCTCTGATACTACAGTAGCTTGAAAATTTGGCAAAAACATGGACAACCTATTTTGAAGTCCTGAATCTACTGAAATTGATCAACTCAACAGAATTTACCGCATCATTACTTTACGATGTAGGTAGTATTGGATTGATAATAAGTTATAAGAATAAAATCATCGTTGAAAACTGTTCTAATATACGCCTGATAAGCAGAGAAATTCATATCATCTTTGTAAAATAACACACCAGTCCATTGAAATGAACAGTCAGTAATTAATAAGTCATATAAATAATTAGTATCTTCTTGGAAAAATGACGTACGTTAAATTCTTGTCTCTGTCTAACTCCACAACATGGATACTTTGTCCACATTAAATATCAAGAAATAGAAATAAGCTCTTTTCGTAAAATAACATCAATTCAAATTAAAACATGAATAATTCAGCCATTTCTTCCAAGCTGGCGGTACTTGTATGGCTTGCGGTTTCCATCTGGAAAAAAGAAAAATGAATCTCATCAATTTTTAATTGTTAAATGGATATTGAGGGACAGAATTTTGTAGAAATAAAAAGTTTTAAGTAACGTTAAGATTTACCAAATCTGAAAGTTCTTTCTTTTTCCCTTTCTTCTTCGAACCGTTGTTTCTAATATAACTTTTTACATCAATGTAGCCTGCGGGTTTTTTATAAACCTCAGAAGAAAATTCAACTCCAAGTACATCACCCAACATGAAAGGTTTCAACCAATTAACGAGGGGAGTACGTCCGTGTTTATAATGCGCTTCTTTGTGATAAAAAAGTAATCCATCAAGAGGCGGAAGCGATTCCAGACTCTCTGAAATCGTAGTAACGTCTGAATTGCAGGGATAGTTTGGCAGAGGCAAAATCGGATAGCTGTTGATCGAACTTCCTCTATCTTTAAGCCCCTCGGTCTCTTCCAGACGCGTTTTTAACCAGAAGAATCGAAACTCTGACTAAAATAGCAAAATATCATTCATGATTTTAATATTTCATATTTTCATTCTCATCTGATAAGCTGATCTCAATTCACGGCTGAACAAAAACCATTTTCAAATAATTCATGAAAAATAATAAGATTCTGCGAATAATATACATTACGTCACAGTCAAGAAGCGGCTGATTAGACCAAGCCAGTACATCCAGAGTATAGTAGGTTTTAGTTTCTCTGATCCAAATGCAGTCTAAAATCGTACAACTGCTTTTGTAGTCCTGATAAGTACCGCCGGGTAAAGCAGAGCTAAACTGACCGAGTAAAACCCCTCGTTTGTTATAAGCTTTTGTAGCGCCCTGCGTTTGAAAGTTATTGCAAGAATAATAGAGTTGTTTTTCATTGTTATATGAACGAATGACTACAGGAGAATGAACAGTCCAGAAACCTTGCAAGCAATTAGCAGTACTCTCCGACCCTCGGGACACGGAACCATCAACCATTTCTCTGAAAGATCTGGAGGAACTTCTAACATCCATTCAGACAACATTAATTGATTTGCATAGCTTGGAACTCGCCTCGTAAGACGTTTGTGCGCCTTTTCTTGTACTTCCATTTCTTCTTCATTATTTTCATCAAAATTCAATACTTCATCCAAGAGACCTCGCACCAAATTGAAAGCCGTGTCCCTATTTCTGTTGCAATAAATCGTAGATTTATGGTTTTTTTGTTCGAATAAACTTGATATACGAGCTTTTTTTTGTTATTCGAAGAAATTACATAGAGAAATTTCTGGCATCAGCTTGCAAGAAACTTAAATAAATAAGTAAATGACAAATGGAAAGAGGATTCACAAGCTTACCGTTTCTGTTCACAAAGTGACCGTTGTCGTCTGATTTCTTGGGGTGATTCATCCTCATATAAATTGGTTTTATGGTTATTCTTTCTTATCGGTTTCTTGTAGAGTGCGATTCTCGGATTGACACTAATTTTCTCATTAAAGTCATTCGACAAATCGAAAAGATTTCCAGCCATGATGCATACGCCGTAAAATATGCGGTCAAACGAACCTAACCTGACCTCTTTGTGTCGTTTCTTTTTTAAGGTTATGTTCACAGCGGATCGGATCTTATTGTACAATTCTTTTCATAGATGTCGCCAGGATGCTCGAAAATAATGACTGGACTTTACTTCACAGTTGCACCACAGCTTGGTATTTCTGAAAAGAAATAATCAATTTTTATAAAATATAATTGTTGTCTAATCAAAGAAGTACACACCAAATGAATCATTCCTACGAATCTATTTCATCTCAATTGTTTACACGTAATTTTTAACACTTCCATATTGTTGTGTATATTAATCTTGAGCGAGAAGGAGAAGGAGGAATTGTGCCAACAAAATGTCGCTGACAAGGTAAGTTCATCGTTCATGTCTTTTTGTAATAATTTCAGTTTTAATTTCATTGAATATCTTTCTCTGTAATAATGTGATGTCAAGCGATCGGTCAATTATCTATATCCCCTTTCTAACAAAGTTTCCGAATAACCATGGAAAACAAATATCTGAATACGAAAAATATCATTTTTAACCTAGTTTGCTACCTGCACCAACTCAGGCTGTTTGGGATCGCGAAGATGAGGCTAGGGAACAAAAACTCCGACAGAGACCAGTCTCTGCGCTTGTTAAAGCCGTAGTTACCGCTCCGCCTTATGGGCAGCGGAAAGGATGGATTCCACGGAACTCGGAGGTAAGAAATTCAACTGAAACATTATTTGGTTACTCTTAAAGAACTTGAACCATTACTCATAGAAATTTCATAGAAAAGTTGGAAAATATACCTCCTATCGCTTCAATATTAACTACAGTGTCTTTCTTAACCAGAATAATTAGAAGCTATTTCTAAACAATTGATATAATCATTGAATTTTAATAATATTCAGGATTTTGGAGATGGCGGAGCTTTCCCGGAGATCCAAGTGGCTCAATATCCGCTTGGTATGGGAATGAAAGGAAAAGAAGCGACTAGCAATGCTCTAGCCGTGCAATTGGATGCCCAAGGCAAAGTGAAGTACGATGTAATCGCGAGACAAGGACATTCCAAAGATAAGGTGAGTTTATAAAGGAGTAAAGTAGATATTTCAGAGATTGAAATATAGTATGGGCTATCACACACAAGAATTTATCAACTCATTCTTCGTCTTTACAGATCGTTTATACCAAACTGAGCGACTTGCTACCCTCAGAAATAACTACTGAGGATGATCCGACACTGCAACGTCCATCCGGAGATGACATCGACGAAATAACAGAAAAGACTAAAAGAGCTTTGGAAAAAATAACAGAATCTAAAATAGCTGCGGCAATGCCCGTCAGATGTGCAGAAAAACAGGGACCTGCGCAGTATATTCGTTACACACCATCTCAGCAGGGACAATCTTTTAATTCTGGAGCTAAACAAAGAGTCATCAGAATGGTAGAGGCGCAAGTCGATCCTATCGAACCACCAAAATTCAAGTAAGTTTTTCTTCGATTTTAATACATTTTTAAAACACTTGTTACAGGATATTTGCGATTTTATGATTTCAGGATAAACAAGAAAATTCCCAGAGGTCCTCCGTCTCCTCCTGCTCCCGTCATGCATTCGCCGACCAGAAAAGTTACCGTCAAAGAACAAAAGGAGTGGAAAATACCTCCGTGTATTAGTAATTGGAAGAACGCTAAGGTAACAATTACTTCGATTTAATTCAATTTCTCTGTTTCTTTAAATCATCGTTTCTAATAATCACACAATTATTCATATTTTCCACAGGGATACACGATTCCCCTCGACAAACGTTTGGCTGCGGATGGGCGCGGTTTGCAACAAGTACACATAAACGAAAATTTTGCCAAGTTAGCTGAAGCTCTTTACATTGCTGATAGAAAAGCTCGCGAAGCTGTAGAGATGAGAGCTCAATTAGAGAAGAAATTAGCACAAAAAGAAAAGGAGAAAAAGGAAGATCATTTACGTCAGTTGGCTCAAAAGGCAAGAGAGGAGCGTGCGGGAATTAAATCGGCTGCTGCGCTTGGTAAGGATTTTTCTCCAACTTCTCTTACGACGATATGATAGGGAAATAGAAAGATATGAGTCATAGAATCGCGCTTCTTCTTTGCTAAGCTATCCGCTTTCTTTTCAGATAAAGCTGGAGAATCTCGTGAACGTGATCAACTACGTCAAGAGCGCCACAAAGACCGTGCAAGAGATCGTAACTTGGCACGCGCAGCACCTGACAAGCGTTCAAGATTGCAACGTGAACGGGAGCGTGATATAAGCGAACAAATTGCTCTTGGAATGCCTGCTAAATATGTTTCAAGTTCTGGAGAAGCCCAATTTGATCAACGACTGTTCAATACAACAAAGGGAATGGACAGCGGCTATGGCCACGAGGATGAATACAATGTTTATGATAAACCTTGGAGGGATTCGAGCTCGATTGGTTCGCACATTTATCGTCCTAGCAAAAATATCGACAAAGATAACTACGGCGATGATCTGGAAAAACTTGTGAAAACAAATAGGTGAGATTTAAGATCCGTGCGATGAATAGAATATTGATTAGCGTCGTCTGCTTGATAATTAATCATAATTTTGATCCGTTTATTTTTTTTATTTTTTTTATTTTATTTTATTCTGTTGCAGATTCGTCCCTGACAAGGAATTTAGTGGAACAGATAGATCCGCGACACGATCTGGACCTGTACAATTTGAGAAAGATGAAGAAGATCCTTTCGGTCTTGATCAGTTCTTGACTCAAGCTAAGCACGCTAGTAGCAGCACAACTACTACAACTAAAAGAAAAGATGATAGAGATCAGCGAAGGGACGATCGTGATAAACGCAGAAAACATTAACTTCACATTACTATTAATCTGATGTTAAAATACGTTAATGTTAATTAATTACCTATTCATTTTTGTACCAGTACAAAAAATAAAATGAAATGAATGAATAAAGAAGCCACAGTAATAATGTAATTCCAATCTTATCGTACGATAGGATTCTAATCTACCATTTCTAATAAAATACGAAAGTATGTGTAAAATTGTGTATTTCATTGTAATAATTAATTAAAAAATATTAGTAATGACCTTCGAGCTATGTGCAATTTCCCTTTGAAACGACATTTGGCAATAATAATAAACCATGAAATATTTGTTCGAAAGTTGAAACGAAGCTTCCATTGGCGGAAAAGTAGTTACAGATTGAAATCAGCGAATCAGATCGCTAGAAATTCCCCGCTCAAATCACACCCCTGGATTTTTAGTATCGTTTAGAAACTGCGTAGCGCTAGTGTTCCGGGGGCCCCCGCCGACCAGAGGGACGCCACGAAGACGCCATATTCATTTGTGAACGGACGTCAAGCGATTGGTATTAACGTGGAGGACGACGTTTCGAGGAATAAATAATAAAGCATAAAAACGAAGAGAATAAAGAATGATAGAAAGATAAAGAAGTCTTTGTAACAATAACTAAAAGAGAGTTAATAAAATCTTGTTAGAGAAAAGTACTTTAATTGAATAGAGCTGTTGAAATCGCGCGTTCAATTCATAAAATAATACAAATCTGAGAGAAAACTGGTATAAATTATGGCGGTGGAAGAGATGAAGCAAAGGAAGCGGGAGGAGTACGAGATGCAACTATTTGGCCATCACTCTCGGGAAACATACGATGGCAGTAAGAAGCGGTCTACGTCACTTCCATCAAATTTTCTTTGTCGTTTAATGCCTTTTAGGTTTTCTACGCTTTTTATATTCAAATATTATACCTATGTAGATCTACAATATTCGATGCTTCAGTCGTCGGGCGGATGTGCTCTGGTTTCATGTAGTTTTTCATTTGAAATCATGACTAGAGTCACACTCGTCCAACGCTTGAAACTATTTCATCGCGGTGTATAAGCTACCTACGCGTCACTACGCGAACCCAAGCCAACTTTGAGATGCCGCTTTCTTTTTCTCGTTTCATCTTTTCATTTTCGCTTCTCATTTATTATCTCTAGCAATTTTGTATTCACTCTTTCAAGTCTCAATACCTCTGTATTCGTCCTCAATCTAACAATGAATCCTTTTCCGTTAATTACTGTTATTATTATTTATTTTTATTTTTCAATTACTGTTTTGCATACGGAAACAAGACGTCGGTAGTGTCTTAAATTTTTTTTTTTTCTCCTGTTTTTGCTGTTATATTGTTATTACATCGAGACTCTCTAGATCTCTGTAAAGTATTTGACACGAGTGAAAATTCTTACGCATTGTCTGAAATATCTTCGCATATTGAAATGATTACAGTGACAAATATTATAGAAGAAGAGATAGAATCGACATGCGAAAAATTATGCAAGTCACTTGAAAATAAATATAAACCAGGCCCGGAGGAACTTTCCATACTTAGAAATGATGCCAAACAATTAATAATGACTTATAAAAACAGAGCAGAGAACCACATGACAGAATTGAATGTAATTATTTTGTTTGAGTTTTCTGTTTTTCTGTCTTTGTTTCTTCCAAGTTCTGATTCGGTAAAAGTCTTCAACCAGCAGGATTATGGATATTCTAGGTCTCCCTGTTAGCCTTATTCAGTAAAATTTTTTCAATCGTATGTAAACCATTTCATATATTTCTTTGTTCTTTATTTTATTTTTTTCTCTCTTCGCTAGATAATCGTGAGAAAATTCATTGCCATTCCGAATCATCTGCTTTTGGATGAGGATAAAGGTCAAGCGGTTCAAATTAGCCAGGATGACTTAGATCAGATGAATTGGAAAATGGAAGATCTTTGGAAAAGAGCAAAAAAAGTGAGAGAGGATTAGTTGATTTATTTTCAAGTAATTGGTAATTGTTATTCTCTTTAGTTAATTCTCTGTTATATTTTATTTCTCTCCGTAGGCAAAAATATTCAACGCTGCTCTTCGTCAAGAACTAGAGATTCAAGAAAAGTTTAAAATCTGCGAAGAGTCGATAAAAAAATCGAGCAAAGAGATTGAATGTTACACCGTACTTCCTTCTCTGGAAAATAAAATAGAAAAATTAGCCCAAGAATCCGAAAAGCTTTATACCTATTTAGCTACTTTAGAAACTACGAATGATCAAAGAATTGATATCTATAACCCGGTTATAAAGAATCTCCTGGACCTTGATTCAATATCCTAACATTAGTGGGTATAGTTATTTTAATTTTGTTCTTATTGTTGGTAATTTCATGATAAAATTTGCGCATCAAATGAAGAGCTTTCCAATTGTACAGAGCGTTAATCAATACTTCGAAAAAATGTATTTTAATTTATCGCAGATGTTTTTTGTTTTTTTTTTACTCTTATCACAAATAAAGATATTTTCTTAAAGAGAAGCTCCACGCATCTTTTCATTCATCTTCCTCAAACATGATACTGCAGCTTGGAGTTTTCCCAAAATCTAAACCAAAGCTATTTCAAACTTATATTTTATCCCTTTTTTTTTTTTTTTGAGGTAACCAATATATTTACCATTCAGTTTTTGACCTGCAAAATGATTTTTGTAAAATATAGGAAAAAAGCATTTTTCACGTCAAAGGTCAATGACTAGATTAGTTTTCTTGTAAACCTATAATGTAATACAGGATTTTATTCCGAGTTATGTATTTCGCGGCCATTTTTCATTATCACGGATAAATTGCGCGTTTGCCAAGTTATACAAATTGTCAAATTACCAAGATGTATGGTTAATGTGATTTCAATAATTTATTATCAACTACACCGCATCTCACGACATATTTAGCGCATGTTGCTTGTGATTGTCCTTCGCTACTTTCAAGAAATCAAAAGACAAGATCTCTACGGATTTAACGGAATCAGGATGGAAAGGAGACCGCCGATTATGCGGGGGTGGGGGGCATCGGGCCGTAATCTACACACGTTTAAACAACAGAAAAGCAAACGACTTCAGCTGCAAACTATTCATACAGCGAACGACAAAAATATACGGGTTTTAGAAGGAATCCGCTTGTACCAACGCAGTGCGCCTTTTCAGATTCACCGGCTGTATAATTTGATAATCATTCATTTATTTTATCTAATCCTCGCAATCAGGTGGAATCTCTATTATATCGATGAACATTGGAGTATATTCCGTCTTCATAATTACTGAATATACGTATAGGAATTTTGAGATCGATTGTAATCTCTTATAACTAAGTATATACGACAATTTTTTACCGAGCTGACTTTCGAATCGACCCGACAGCGCTCGGTCTCCAGGATGCATTATTGGTTATTTTATTTCATCGAACTCTTAAAGATCAGTGTTTTGTTTTACCTCCTACGAGACCTTCTATGCAAGTGACGGGAACGTCGATTGAGAAGTGTCGGCGCTCGACACCGGCTGCTGTTCGCTAGGTATTACGCTAAAGAATTTCCATCAGACTCCCGCAATATTATTATTTATTGACGTTAATTTATTACGAATCTCATTTAAAGTCAAGCTTTTCAACACAATGGAAACTGATTTATTACAAAATCTCCAAGACGTTGGGTAAGTCTGCTAATCTTATTCGAATCTTTGTTTTATAGGTTATAGCTCTCTGCCGGCAGCTGATGTAATTTTACCGACTATTTTCGAAATAATGTATATTCAATTATCCGATGCATACTTCATTTACGCAATTACCGCCTGATTACGGAATATTTCGAATCAATATGTCATTACAAATAAAATAATTTCACTGATCTTTCTATAGTTATACCGGAGCCCTGTCTGACGCAGACGAATTATCCAAAGCTTTAGAAGACGGTCCGAAGTCCGTAAAATTTACAGAGCTAGTAGCCTGGCTAGTGGAACAATTATCCGCTTTTGGAGAATTGGAAGAATCTGTCAACGCAATTACAACGCCAGACGATGCCAGTCATTTTTTATTGGAATTAAGCTCTTTGCTTAAAGAATTGGGATGTACGAATGAAAAACTTGTCGGCGGTACCGTTAACCAGAGACTCGGCACAAAGTATGATAGACTGGTTCTATTAGATTATCTAATTACCGAACTCATGACTAGCAAAATTCTGGGCACCAGAAAATCTGAAAATACTCATCAGATGGAAATAACAATTGTAAGTCAATGATGACATGACATTGATGATGAAATTCAGATTATTAATGATCATAAATAAGATTTATTTGAAATAGAGCGGTTTCCTTTACAGAATGAAAGTGACACAGCGAGAAACCTGAAGAACATGTTATTGGCATTGAAATTTCAAAAGCCTCCTGATAATATAAGCGCACAATTGTTATTTGCCAAAGTAGAGGCTAAATTGAAAGATATTGTAGCACAGGTTCCAGCAGAATTGCTCGACACATCGTTATTTACGGGAGAATTATCACCGGACCAGTGGAAACAGTTGGATAATCTTCAAGAAGATTTTAAAAAAGAATATCAAACACGTAGAGAGATGTTATTAAAGAGGCTTGACGTCACTGTACAATCGTTTCTGGTGAAGAAAAAGCTTGCGATTCAGAAATTATAATACATTAACTTTAGGAAGGCGATTGAAAATTCAAACTAATTTAATGCAATTTCTACCTTTCAGTGGTCAGAGAAAATCAAGTCTAAGGAAGATCAGCTGACTGCAACTTACCAACAGAAAAGAAATATCATGTCTTCTCATCCCAATGTTAATATCGCCGATCTCTTAGCTGCTAGACGAGATTTAGCAATAGTTGAAAAAACCAGCAACGCAACTGTCCGTAAAAATACTCGAAGCCAAATCAATCAAGTAATTATTGGCGCTGTACCAGATCGAGGAGGAAGACCTTGCGACCAGGCACCACCTCCTCCGGAAATGCCATCGTGGCAAAAAGATCGTGTAGCTGGACCGCCGTCTTTCAGGTATACTCCGGTCTTTCCTTACAGTCGGAAGGATCTCTGGAATTTAAAAAACTTAGAACGTCAAACTCCCAAGATTTCTAATCTGATTTTGAATCCTTATGAGCTTTCTGAAAAAATTTGTTTTTCATACTTTCAGAGGAGGTAGAGGAGGAAGAGGCGGTGGAGGCGGAGGAGGTGGGGGAGGTCGTGGAGGAGGATATAGAGATCACAAAGATGCTTCCAAAAATTTTGGGCAAAACAGAGACGATTTTCAGCAACAAAATCAACCACAGTATGAAAGTCGGGGTGATTATCGAGGGAATAATCGAGGCGGTGGGGAACATCGAGGTGCCGGGAGAGGCAGAGTCCAAGGAGGATGGAGCGGGGATGGAGCTTCTAGTGGCTATCAAAGAGGAGTTTCCAATCGAGGGAGAGGACGAGGCGGACAATATTAAAAAAGATTAGGGATTGCCGATGATTATTGAGCTTTGGGATTACGTAACTTGTAACTTGCCGTAATTTATAATGATTATTATTATTAAAATACTTATTGAAGGAATTTAGATTTGATTGTGAGAGAGCTGAAATCCAGAAATGAAATATTTATAATAATATTTTTTGTGGTAATATAATTAATAGTATTTATTTATCATTATTCTATTCACTTCTATTTATATTACATCTGATTAAATATAAATTTGCATTCTCAAAACGCAAATTGAATTTCTTCAATCACCTAACTACATGGCAGTCTGATTATTCCTGAATTGTTGATCATGAGAAAAACGCAGCTATGCTTTTTGATCTTTTTTCTGGTTCTCTTGTTTCAGGTTTATTGCGTTTTCTTTTTATTGGTTTAGTATTTGAAGTATGATGATTTTCTAGAATAGCTGTCGCACTTTGAGCAACAGATTTGTTTAGTTCTTTAGACAATTTTCTAGCTACATGGAAATCAACATGTTCCAAATATTCGTTGAGCGGTATCAATCTCTCACAGTCAGGGCATTTCTCTAATAATTCATTATCGTTCGAATTACCAACAGATTTAGTTTCGTTATTGAAAAATACATCTATCTTATTATTACGATTTTCGACCGCAGATTTTCCACGAGAACGTTTTTGCTCTTTGCTTTTCTGCTGCCTCAATTTTACCAAATTCAATTTGTTTTCAGTTCCTCTCTTCTTCTGACTTTGCAAAATTAGATTAGCTTCTTTTTGCAATCTTGGCGGTAGAGCTGCCACAATACTTTCGTCAATATTATCTAAATCTGGAAATAAGTCTTGCAGTTTTATCGGGTTATCATCTTCCTCTTCAATCTCAGTGTTGTTAGTATTTACAGAACTATTATCAGATCCATG
Organism: Phymatocera aterrima; assembly: GCA_963170745.1. Lineage (NCBI taxonomy): Eukaryota > Metazoa > Arthropoda > Insecta > Hymenoptera > Tenthredinidae > Phymatocera > Phymatocera aterrima. The sequence goes on from OY720670.1 coordinate 4,734,521, forward strand.
CTTTTCATTCTTCGGACTTGCGCTGCTAATATTCTCCTCTGTTTCTACGTAATTTTTTGAATTAGACATAACAGAATTCTTCTCCTCTGTAACACTTTTGCTATATTCTTTGATTTTCAAGTCATCATCTTCCTGCGTTTGAGAGTTCACACTTTCATTTCTGGATAAATCTTCCGATGAAGCCTTGATCCTTTCAATTCCAACATCCTTAATACTGATTGTCCCTTCATCATTTTTATTCGTGTTCAAAATATTCATAAAAAACGATTTTTTAAAGTTGTCAGGTTGTAATTTCTTGTTTTCAGTCCTCAGTAAAGACAAGGGAGATTTAACATCCTTATTTGATTCCACTGAGCTAGTGGACGCAACATTTTTGTCATATGAATCACATATAGAAACCACTTTTTCTTCGGTTTTATCAGAAGATGAAAAACATTCTTCTTTGGCTGCAGATATTCTTAATTCCTCTTTAATCTCTTCACCGTCTTTTCTCTCATCAGAAGATATGGTTTCAGGTTTCGGAGAAGTGCTCTGATTTTCTGAACTTTTTGATGCTTCGTTATGTACATTAGTCGTTTCTGTATTTACAGTAAAAAAGTTACGAAAATTGGACGTCTTTTTATCAATATCGACGAACTTGCTAGCCGACATTCCCATGAAAACTATGGGATACTTACTAGCAAATTTAACAATAATATCTAAACAATTTTTCATTATTGTCTCGGATTTGTTAGAAGTTAATCGACATGATCGTGATTGATTTATAGTCTTACTATCTTTGTAATAATGATAACTGATCGTCAGTAACGTAGCTTTACGATTATTCTCCTCAAAATCTTGAACCAAACGCTCGCTCATTTCCAACGATAGCTGCTCCACCCAATGCTCCAGCTATAAACGAAACATATTTATTATAATTTCCGGCTTGTTTTTTCACTCCGAATGAATCAAGAATGATGCCGGAAGTTAGAATTTCCAGATCCATGAACTCACTGTTTCCTTTGTAACGATTGCTTGCTTGCCAGGAAAGTTTTTACAGCTCCCTATAGACTTAGGGATAAGCCTCGTAGTTACCGGTTCGTTATCTGTACCACGGGCGATATTGTACAACCATAATCTGAAGGAAATGATTAAGAACTGAATGATACCGATTCAATAATTATCAGTGGACAGGGTGAATGTGATTAGAAATAGATAATATGTCATAATATGTACCCCGTTTTGTCGTCAAAACGAGTTTGGAGATCCTTTAGAGAGTAGGATAATAAATCTGCCATGACATTACATCCTAGGGATTCTATGACAACGTCTCCAAATTTTCCACCAAGATTTCGAACCTTTTTTATAGGCAGGGTTTGATAAAGAGCCGGAACACCGGAAAGAGGTAAAATTGTCTGACGATTTGGTTTGTGCAGTCCACAGGCAAGTTTGGCTAAAATCTGTCACAGTGAGAACAGAATTTTTATTAAATAATACAGACATGATGTAATATAAAATAGAAAGGCAGATTTTATTCTATAGTGCTCTTCTGTTCATATTTTATGATATTCTAAATCTTTACCATCTTTGGGAACCTAATTATTAATTATACCTTGTTGAATGAAACTCCAGCAGAACACCTGTATCCCGTTGTTTCATAGATATCGGCTCTTATTCTCTCAACTATAGTACCAGCTACAGCGAGTTTTTGAGCCTGCGTATCTCCCAATTCTCCGTAAGATGCGGTAACCCAATTATCAACAGCTTCACGCCTGTGGGCTGTAGATATTTATTGTTTAATTAATACTGAATACGATTGATAACGACATTTAATACTTCTCTGCTCTGATTCGTATCTCATTCCAGTTTATAACTATCATTATCGTTGTATCAAAAGTTTATACCTTCATCAGTATCACCAACTGTCGTATGTCCGATGACAAATGTATTTGGGAGACGATCAATGATTTCTTTCAAATTCGGCTGATTTGAAGTCATTTCTTGACTAACAAGCTCTGTTATATCCAAGTAGGCCTCATCGACGCTCGCTCGCTCTATCACATCACTATGCTTTCTCAATACATTGACTACTTCACGTCCTGCTAGCCTATACCTGGAGAGAGATGATTGGAAGTCATCAAATCAAGCGATTTACTTATATTGTTACTCCTAGAATTCTTGGTTGATAGAAGTTCGTTTCATTTCGTTTCATTTCATTTCAAAACCTATTTTTTGATTTTAGAAAACACAAATGATGGGATATCAAATGAAGTTTGTCACTCCAGAGACAGCATTTTGTTTTTTGGAGCATCACTCTGGCTGAGAAATCTCCGATAATTTCTCAAGCAACAGTTACTTGGTCTGTTTTGGGGTTTTAGATTATCGCCGAGAAGAATTCCTGAGTGGTAAGGAGAGATATTTGAAAAATTGTATTAAATACTTGAATTATTGCTAAAAAATTGAAGCAGAATTGGGGCAATTATAAAAATTGATAATACCTCGCACTAAGAGGAGCGTTTATGTATATTTTTTGACGCCGAAACACAACTTCAGGATCGCAAATTGAAATTGATCCCTTTTACATACCTAGAGGTATCTGGCTTTCCTCGAACTCCCGGAACAGTAGCCACGACCAATTCTGGACACTTTTTTTTTGCCTCATCAGCCCGCATATGCCGACTAACTCCTTGATCACGTGCTTCATAGTTAACAGCTATAATACTGGGGAAATAATAATTCGTTAGAAAAAAAGAGATAAAAAAATATGAGTTTAACCATAAGTCGAAGAAATTTATTTGTTTTAATACAATATTTATATCTAGTTTTATTCACATATTACGTACCCTCCTCCTGCCAATTGCCACTGATTGAACTGTACGACCGCTAAGGGTTTCCCTTTCCATTCAGGTCGGAGCTTAACCTCCACCTGACAAAAGAAGCAGTCCATATCAACGAGGACGACGATTCTTTCGTCAGAATTTGTCATTTTCGTTATTGTTGAGTCACAGATAGATTGAATGAACAGGTAATTGTTGCATGCAGTTGTTTGTTTTATTGAATGTTAAACACGTGTTGAACTGTCAAAACTGGATAGAACGTTGAACGGAGTGGTACAGAAAGCGTTGATTTTTTGTTCTGCTGAAATTATATTTGTGTGGGGTGATATTTTTCCCGCGCCTATTGTATTTTCTATCTAGTATTTTCATTTCATATTATCAATACCCATCTAGGTTATGTTCTCCGTGGTTTATGATTCTTGACGATCAAAAGATTTGACGTGTTGACCGATTTGACCGACTGAGCAGTTCCGAAATAAACGCATAAACAAACTGCGGTCGTAACAGTTTTTATTATTCGTGATTCGTTATTACCGTGAAAGTTACGATGTTAAAAAAGTTTGACGATTTTTTAATAGTGGAATGAATAGTAGGTAGTATAAATCAAAGAAATTTAGCAATTGATAAAGTGAAAACTAACCGTAAAAACCGTAGTGGTAATTTGATATAATTCATCCTTATAAAAATGGCGATGCATTTGAATTTGAAAAAGGAAATATTGACGAACGAAAAAGAGTCCGTACTGCATCTTATGCCTTGCGATATTCACGGTGATGAACCTGCCCTCGTATCTTCATATTTTACACCTTACATTCGAAAGAAAGATGACGAACGTAGGTTATGAAGCTAATTACTATCAACAAGAATTTTCTCTGGCCACGCGTTTGCATTCGACAGTTATCTGACTTTCTTTCCGAATGTTTTTTCCGCACAGATCTGACTACCTCATTTCGTGGTTATCCTCTACAAGGACAAACGATAACTTTACCAAAGGGATACATTGGATTCGTACTTCACGAATCGAAGAATTTAGAATCTGAATCTTTGGAAAGAAACCTTTTTGCCACAGGCAAATTTTCGAAATTTATGTACTGGAATTACGACAAGTTACCATCGAAGAACGATGCCGTTGTCGCAGCTTTGGAGTGGATCGACATCGCAGAAGCAGTAGGCCAATTTTCCGTTCTTCTTTCCTCTCGTTACCCTCGCTTAGTCTTAAATAATTTTTCTGTTTCAGCTTCACTCTAACGAAGAGACTGACAGTGATTGAAAACCGATAATGCTCAGGGATATGTAACGGATAATTAACCAATTCATATGAAGAAATTATTTTTGTACCTGCACTCAACTACTCTTATAGTATCGTAGAACTTTTACGCTCGAGTTGATTATACGAACGAAAGAGAATTAAATGTGATAATATCAGCTGTTTCAACACCTGAACATTTTCTCACAGAATTAAATTTTTCACTGATATAGTTCGGTGAAAACAAATTCACATTATTGGTGATCCAGAATTCACTGCATACGAATATTGAATGAGAATTAGTCTCCATCCAAAAATATCAACAAAAATGTTATTTTTTGTGAAAACGTTCAGGTCTTGCAGCAGTTGATATTATTTTCTTTCATTTTCTTGTGGTAGCGCCATAAGCTCCTGCCTCACAAATCGTTTCAATCCGTCCGTCGATATGGTAAATTCCACACACGAACGACTTTAATCAAAGATCTGTTTGGGAGTAACAAAATAATACATTTTATAATCAATAGTTAGCATAACATTAAATGAACATGTGATATTTGATAAACGAACAATACAGGGCAAATATTTGCTCAATAATAATAATAATAACAAGTGATCATTTAGACAACTCAGGTTATTTTCTGGATCAACGATTGATTGTTCTCTATTCTATTATATTACCATTCGATATGATGATTACAAATCTATTGCTACAGGTAGTGTCGTGCATTTGTTATTGTTGAATACTTTTTAATATCTAAAAATCATTCAATACTATTGGCTCAATGACAACATTAATTTGAATTTTTCAACTGAACACAAAAAATTAAACAAAAATTTTAATGGAGAATATAAATATCAAATTTTTATGGATCAGGGTCTAGTTTTTTTAATTAATTTGTTTTTATTTCCTCGTAATGAATATCAGTTTTATTTAAATCTGCGATAAAATTATTACTTTAATATCAGAAGACATTTATTCACCATAATTTATAATTATTATTTAACATTAAGCATTTATTATAATTATTATCATCACTATTATACGATCAGAATTTTTATTTTTTTTTGTATCATATTTACAGAATAAAATGTACATTTATAATTTATTCTTAAGTACATATTATGTTCACTTCACTACCTTGGAACTTATCTATAGTTAGTTAGCCAACTGCTTAGGTCGAGGTTTACATGGGTTTGTTGAATAATGTTCCGTGGATCATCAAAGCATTTATTTATTTTATAAATTTATTTTGTTATCTGAAAACAATAGCAATAAATTTACATTTGCAACGTTTTAACATTTCCAGTGGGCGATATGCTTTCTTCAATTTTTGTTCGGTCGATTAATTATTATCAAATAAAATAATGACTAGACAGTAGCTAGGAATTGTAAATGTCATTTCAAATAATCTTTGGCTCTGTGTTTCACCTTCTAGGACCATAAGACTATTCATAATCATCTCTTTTCTTTTTCATCGTCACATTCAATATACTATAAGTACAATCATACTATACTTTTGAAGTATTATCATAATACTAGAGTTGCATTAAAAGTATCAATATCTAGAAATCTGCAAGAAAAAGGAAGAACAAAAAAACCTTTAGTAGACGTTTTCAGAAAATCTACTACTATTATTCTTATTACTGTTATTATTATTATCATCATACGCTAGTTTACTTAATTTAATATTGTTACATACGGCCTATAAGCTTAATTATAATATCCCACATGCACACGTTTGATCGGTCGTGCAGTAGGTAATTTATAAACTTAGGTATTAATACTATACCTATATTAATTGAAGAATATTTTTTAAATTTTAATTCACAACGTGAACTATAGTCTAATATACATGACTAATAACCGTACGCGTGTTGTTATTTATTTGTGGCTTTCTTGTTTTGTTGACTTTTTTAATGTCTCCTATTCAACGTCTTCAGGATGTTGACGAGACTTGAGTATGTAATATCTTGATAAACGAAATCAAAACATTTGGGATTATGTAGTGATTGAAAAATATTATTCTTCTCCCTGATATTCCGATAGAATAATCTCTTCTTTAAAATTTATGTAATTATTATTAGGCGCTAGATCATCGTTGAATCATTTATATGTACTCTATTATTATTAGTAGTACAAAGAAGTCTATATCATTATCTATCAATATCTCTAGTGGCCTTTGATGAAATTTCCTCTACAGAATATCCTTACATAGTTTATCAAAATCACAGCCACCTATTTTTTATATTATTTTTTTTTATCTTATGTTTTTGCTTTCATTCTATTTTTTCCCCAATCAATTTTCAACTCCTTAGGTTACACAATATTTATTAGCGGCAAGTATTATTTTTTACTTAAATTATATATTTTTATTTCAGTTTCGCATGAAAGTGGTCGTTTGTTTGCAAGTTACTTTTTTCCAAGGCCCTCCATACTATTATATTCATCTCTTATTAATGTATAAATCAATGACAGACTTTCCTATCCCTTGAAAACTTTCTCTGTATAAATTTAATCAAAAATTATTGTTATCACTGTTATTATTTTCTGTGAAAAATTCAATTATTCTCATTATTGTTCTTTTTTCCCCTTCGTTTCAGAAAGCTTATATTATCTGTGACAATATTACAGAAGGTAGAGAGATTAATCTAAAGAAATCAATTGAAATATAACTATATAGTGAACAAATTTATAATTTTGTATTTAAAAACGATAAGAGGCCTTATAAAAGACTGGACTAGGAGGAGAAAAGTAGCATTAAAAACTGCGGCAAGAATCTATATTATTTGGCATATTTGAATAACCGTTCTGTGATGTATTTAAATCTCTACATGAAATTACCCAGCTCGTTGGGTTGCTCTTGTCTAAATTTAGCCTGATCTTGTTGTTGTTTAATGAAAGCACTAAGACGATTCAATAAAAACTGTTTATCATGTCCCTCGAGTACTAACTGATTTTTTAATACTGTAATCATATGCTTATTGGCCGCGGCAACGGCATAATAGTAATACAGCATTAATGCAAGAACGATAAAAGCTGAAATACCAAAACCTGCGGTACCAAAGAAGAATAATACCGTTTGTAGCACATTTGGAAATTCTTGAAAAGTTGAAATTATTAAGCTCCAGACTGTCTCTTGGCCTCTGAATGGTCCGCAAGACTTTGAAGGTGATAATTCTGCTATGGCGTAGCCGACTGGAATAATTGCCAAAGTGAAAGCAGGCAGAAGAGTAACCATGAATAAAGAATTGGAACGACTAGCTCTGTACACTTGACTCGAAGGCGTACTATTCACCAAACATGCAAACTTCTTGACATAGAAGAGAAGAAAACAACTGATTGTTCCCATGAGAGGTGAAAGAGGAGAAAAGAAACAACCCAGCCAGCAAAGTGTTTGAGAATAAACAACGTCTAAAACATGTTTTGGCAGGTTGAATTCCTGCTCTCCCATAAATCGTATTATCTTATTTTCCGTATGCCGTGCAATTAAAGATCGTGGAAGGTTCACAAAGAATGTGATGAAAAATTGTGTTGAAAAATCTGTTAGAAAGAGTTTAAAGAATTGTTGACCAATGTAAGTTTCCCAACACAGAGAGTGGCGATTTTTTTCACTTTGACATTTAGTGGCGTCAACATTTTCCACAATTATATCATAAAATGATTTTAATAAAACAATCAAAGAAGCAAGTCGAAGTATAACTGTTCTCAGTAAAGTTAATCTTACTACAAATAACGGACTATAATTTTCAAGCGCTACTAAATAATTGAATAAAAATGGTATGGTCAAATTCAAACCGACTATACAGAGGTATGGCAAAAATTCAAAAAATAATACTGCCAGCGTAGCAAAGGAAATTGACCCATCGTGGTCACTGCTATTACCAGTAGTCTGTATTCGATTGTTAGAAATTTCAATAATCTGATAAATAAACATACCGCTACCAGCTAAAACCAATATTACAAATAAATTAATAAATAAACGTATCAGAAATAATTTCGTCTTTTCTTCCCTAGTACGGTTTTGCCTCTCTTCTTCTAATCTCTCAGATTCTATGAAAGCCTTTATCTCATTGTACAGCGCTTTGTGTTTTATAACGGCTGATTTTTCATTGTGAATGCAATAATCCCATCCGCCAAATATCAAGTTACAATACTGATAAAATTGGCCCTCTCCTTCGACAACGCTTTCCTTAAAACCTCTAGCCGCTGATCGAACAACAGCCGCCAAGCTAATAATGAAAATAGCTATAATCGTACAGATATATGCAAGTGGAAGATTATAGCGAAAACCATCTGCATCGGCGCCTAATAGTTGATATGTGTAAAACCCATAAAATAATAAAGTGTATTCCATAGCTCCAGATCCCTGTACAAGAAGGGTAATCGCCGTGGCATTTTTCGTCACTGAATTTTGATAGATTTCTGAACAGCATGCTACAGTTGCGTTCGAACTTTCGATACAGGGCTCTGCCTCTGGAGCTTCCATCAGTATCGTCGGAAGCACAATAAATGCAAATATCAATACAAACAACCACATATTTAAAAACATCAACCATTTTAAGAACAGGAAGTAAGCCACGATTCCGGTACCAAAATTTCCCTCTATCTTCTTCAAACTGTAATGCCATAATTCCATTTTTGAATAAGCTTCTTTCAATCTTACACAAAACTGCTGCCATGCCTTCCTTCGCTGCCATTTCAATTGATCAAGTCCTTGCAAACGAAGTTTCGTTGCGCTCTGGAGGAATAAATGAATTTGTTTAATTAGTTCTTCAATTGCATCTCAGTTGAAGACCCAGAATGGGGTTCGAATTATTCTTTTCTATGGAGTTTTGTTCAAAAGTAACGACTTTCTGCATAATTTATAGAATTTTTCTCTATTTTCACGTTTTTGAAATATTCAATTGAATTGTTTCGAGTCAGAGGAAAAATTATACCTGCAACTGATTTTTCAATTGTAATTTCTGAGCCATACATATAGGCATAGCTTTAATCTGCATTATTTCTTCCCATATTCTTTCCTCGTTAGATAAATTCTCTGAAAGATCAGGCATCATTGCAACCCCGACGTCATGAACATTCGTAGACATACGTCTGACTGTACTAGCCCCACGAGATCTGGTGCTCGTCCTTCGTCTGAGCGTTGTTCTCGGTTCATTTCTAACGCGTTTTGTAGTTGCTGTAATAAAAAGTAACGATAATAGGCAAAAAGAATGAGAAAAGCGTTTGAAAAGTTTGTCAAACATTTTCAATCTACATAAAAAATTTACATTTTCACATATTTAAATACACTTTGAAGTATTTTCCCCTACCGACACGGGTTTTTTTGCTTGGAAGTAAAGTGGCTATATGAGAAGGATCTCTTTGTAAAGCCTGTTGTAAATCAGCTTCAATGGCCGCAGGATAACTTTCTTGATAAAATTCAGCGCCAGCTTCTTCCCATCCTTGACCACCGCCGCCGCCTCGTTTTTTTCTTTCACCTCCAGACATTTTATTGTCCTCTGGTAGTAGCCGGTACGTCAAAACTGTGTTTTATGGATCGAAGATATGAGTTTCGTGTTGATGAATGAATGAAGTTTCGTTTTTGAATTCAATTTTGGGAAAAAATTGACCGCGTTTATGATATTTATTATCACTCGTTATTTATTTACTTAATGATACAAAGAAATCATTGAAGAAGTGGTGTGATGTTGTATGAAAGGAATGACTAAAATCGGGATATCAGATACTTTGTAAGCTCATCTGCTAACTTTCGACACATCGCGATAGCAAGTGTAACTATGATTAATCAGACTTTGATATTTATTACCCAAAGGTTTATTATAAACTCAGAATTAACTTCATTTATCACTGCGGATAAGTAGAGTTATCGCATTTTGATCAGTATGACTAATTACGATTTCACTACAGATTCACTTGTTTTACATGATCATTTATCTTTGTGTGATCTTATCTGGTAATACCGAAGATAACTTGATTAACATTGCGATACATCGTCAGCGTGCATTTTCACAAATCCTAAGTATCACAGTTCGCGATTTCAACTTTAATGATTTGAAATACACAATAACAACTTTCAACAAATTGTTTCGCTTCTTCTGTACATTTTTTCCAACAAATCACTTACTACACTTCACTATTGCCACAAGAAATTATATCAAATATAGAATCAAACAAAATCAAGTCTAAATCGAACGAATATTCATGACAAACATACTTTGGCATTATCGCTCGTTCTTATCACCAAACGTCAAAAATTTCAGCTGCTTGCTGTGCTGACTGCTGCGGATTACTGCTGATTACTAAAAAGAACACGAACTAGAATCCATTATTATCCCATAGAACAGAAGATAATACCGAAACTGGGCCCTTTCATGATAGTAGTTTGAAATTCCACGTACGATGGCGTAATAAATCATTGATCTATTTATTCAGATTAAAAACAGTTCACGAACATCATAAAAGATGGCATAACTGATCGGTACATCAGCAAAGTGGCGCTATCTTCACGGATATTTGTTAAAGTTTATTGAACTTCTAATATCTAGCATCCAATAGTATTTTGTATACGGCACCATCGCACCACTGAAAAAAAAACACTCCACATTCATGATTCAGCAATATAAGTACGACATAAGTAAGTAAAGTAGAATCAATTTTCTCCGAGTGTTAACTGGTGTTAACACTCAACTCTGACGAAGCAGTTTAGTCGTAATTCATCATCGGTGAAAGAAAGACTCCGGCTAATTACTCCAATATCCATTCATATCTCTAATCTTCGTTAAACACCCGAGAATGACTGTAAAAGCAGTTTGCGTCTTAAACGGAGAAGTCAAGGGTACCTTGGTCTTCGAACAGGCCGTAAGCTCCCTCAAAAGTTTTATTTTTAACAAACTCATTGTTTTTCTTATTTTTCCTTCAAAGATTATCCTCATTTAAGATCAATTGGACTCTACTAATTTCCCTTACAGGGTAATTCTGATCCCGTAAAGGTTACCGGGGAAGTAACCGGCCTCAAGGCAGGACTTCACGGATTTCATATCCACGAGTTTGGCGATAATACTAATGGTTTGTATTTTTCACGAGTGAAGTAAATTCTCTTCATCTATTCCTGAACTCACTTAAATAATTTGATTAGCGCTCATTTCTCACGAGAAAGTAAAAGGAGAAGTTCAGTCCTAATACGTTAACCGATTTTAATCAACGTTTGTATCTTGTTATGTAACCAATGTCATTCAACGGATATGATGCTGAATGCATATTTAAAATCTTGCACGCTACAGAATGATGAAATATATTCACGCATTCCACATCAGGGAAAAATATGAATTAGTTTTCATTGGAAAATTTATCAGACGAAATCACATTTCTCACACGAATGTTTACGTTCCAAACAGCTGACTTTGGCTTGGTCTTTCGGTTATGCTAACCTCATACACTTGAACCTGATGGTAAACTATCTAACGAGTTACTTAATTTGACGAATTTTTCAAGGTTGTACAAGCGCCGGTCCACACTTCAATCCACTTGGCAAAGAGCACGGAGGTCCAAATTCTGCGATACGTCATGTTGGTGATTTGGGGAATGTTGAAGCCGGACAAGACGGTATTGCCAAGGTCAACATCTCTGATAAGCAAATCCAGCTGCAAGGACCGAATAACATAATCGGCAGAACACTTGTGGTATGGTCCAAATTTCCAAATTAAGTGATTGAATAGTTGGCAATTTTTTTTTCCTATAGATTTATCATCATAATACAATGATTCAAAAAATTCCAGTGTTTGTGTATATTGCTTACGTTAACTAAGCAGGTTGTATCTTGGACGCTATTTTCGGTATCTATTTTACAACTATTATTATTATTACAGGTTCATGGAGATCCCGATGATTTGGGAGAAGGTGGCCACGAACTGTCTAAAACAACTGGAAACGCCGGAGCTCGTTTGGCCTGTGGTGTTATTGGTATTACGAAAGCCTAGAAACCACGTAATAAAATGAAATAAAACGAGGTGTAAAAATCTTGTTAGGATTTATCATCATTGTTATAATTACTATTTTTATTATTGGTATATTTTGTCTATTTGTAAAGTCACTTTTTGTCATTCCCTATAATATTGAATGGAAGTTCTTAATGAACTACTATAATGTCTTATAACTGTAACTGAGCTTTATCCTAGCGCAGAAATAAAAATCTTGAAAAACTGTTCTGTATCTAACACTCTTTTGTGTGTATTCAAACGCCTGATAATATACCGAAATATACTATTAGAAATAAATAACTACAAATTATTTATTAGATAACGTCAATTATTTTTCATATATTTCTCCATAATAATAGATTCTTCTTATAATAATCAACAATATCTAGATAGTGAAAATATTACCCCAATTGAATTCGATTCTCAATTTTTTCTTCAGATTCATTTAGCGGAGTGAGTAGAAAGAAGGGTTCAGAAAATTGAAAAAAAAAACTGCCAATTTAAATTGAATAACTGCAAATAATTATAAGATTGGAAAGCATGCGCCAAATAAATAAATGAACGATTTTCAACTGAGGATAGTTACTCCTTTGAATAATACTTCTAATACAATTCAGTTATTAGAGCAATATGTACAAAATTTTATTAGTACTCACGAGCAGTAATAATTAAACTAAATCGTAATTTTTATAACTACAATATTATACATACCAGTTGTAAGCAAAAGTATTAAATTACTGTTAGTTTTTTTCGTTTTTTAATTTTTATCCACTTGTAAATTTTGTGGATACATTATTAATCATCGATGGTATCAATGAATACAATTTCATTTTAGCCAAAATATAGCACATCGGAATAAAATGTCAAAGACTCAAGCTTAGGGCACAGCATTCGGAGATCTATCAGTCTAATCTTTTTCAAATCATTTCTCTTATCGTCCTGCTGGATTTCATAATTTAAAATGTTAGATTTGTTCATAACCAAAATCTAGAAAATATTGCGACTTGTATTGCAAATCTCTTCATGAAAAAAAGAAAGTAGGAATTATTGACGAGGGAAATAATATCCAGTTCAGTATTCAGAGAATCTACCTCTAGGCTGAGGTACTTTTTGCGCATAAGGAAATCTTTTTTGAGATTGAGGACCGTATCCAATTGCTTTTTTACCAGACCATCTATTTCCTCTGTTAAATGCTGCTGGCAAAGCGTTAGCAGGGATTGGGGGCCCGGACGAACCTCGCCAAAGCATAACGAGTAATAAATAAAATCCGCCTACACATTTAGCGAAGAAGTCGATAGCTCCTAATGTTATCGGCGTCAAAGAACGAATGACATGAGAAAGCTCACGAATCAATTTAACGCTATATTCACAGAGAAATTTTGAAGCTCCCACTAGAAACGCTGCAATGACTAAAAATAATACAGAACAAAATCTGAACGTCTCTTTTAGATTCTCATACGTCAGGACCTGTAGAGAGCAAAGAAATGAGATTAAGAGATTTTGACTATGATACAATAAGACTCCAGTCTTGTTAGCTAACCGTAGAAATGATAGGTACATTGCTCTTACGTTTTTTAAATTCAGGATGCACCAAGCAGATGAGTCTATTAGGAGCTTGATGCCGAGATTTCGAACTTCAGACCATTTTAGCTCCTGGAAAAATTTCTGGACATCAAAATTCTCTATTAACTCTGCTGACGGCACTGATTCCTTCGTAGATTGTGCACTTTTACTTGAATCAAATAATCGCAAGTGTTTCAATCTTAGGATTATTTCTTTTCCATACAGATCAATGGACTGTATCTGAAACCAATGTTTTCCTAAGGGTATCTGTGAGATGTTGACCCATAAACACAAACCTTGCGGAGTACCGTCGTGCTCATTATCTAATACAAAGGAAAAGAAATTAAAAGTTGATACAATAATAAGGCAATAGAGACTCAATGAAGTTTGCTTTAAATTTTAAAACTCACTGGTTACTCCGAACCAAAAAGTTTGCCCGTAAGTTTTTTCAACGATTTTAGTAGCTCCTGTAACAGATTTTGAAAACTCTATTTCATCAGAGTTAACGACAACCAAATCTCTGTAAGAATATAGGAGCAATAAGGTTATGCATTGAAGATCAAACATTTTTAATATATTATACATAGTAATTTTGTAGATTGTTGATTGTTGTACCTGTAGGTTGAAAGAAAATCTACGTAATGTCTTTCTACGTATTCCCCGACGAAGACTTTACCGACAAGTAACTCTTCTATTGAGGTTAAAATTGTCGCGTGACTGTGTGAACAATTTTCTGATAAATATGTCCATTCTGAAATATCCTCGTCACTCTGATTATCCATTTTTATTTAAAATAGTTAAATATACCCGGTTTATCTTTCCTCAAACATTCGTTTGACCGTGAATTTATTATTTATTATTAAGAATCTGTTTACTTTATTTTTGTTATCAAAAACGAAGAAACCGTAGATGTCAATTTCATTTAGCTATTTATTTACTTCATGGCATTGAACAGATTTATATTCGTCGTAGAAAGTTTTTATCCGGATTCATTGAGATAAAGAATAACAGTACTATACCTATACTTTGACTTCAAGCATTTGATATTTATTTGTCTCTTTATTTTTGCTGTCACTTAAAAAATCTTGCAGAGCTTGTCGAACGTAGAGTTATAAGATTCTAGAAGTCGTCGACGACATACGTCCGTAATATACCGTCGAAATTGAGTCAGAAGTTTTTAAATGTGGAGAAACTTCATAAGGACGCGTATCTGTAGTTCTCTTTACTCGAAGGTTATGAATTATCGCGAAGCACATGGCGATGGCGGTATAACCAAACGAGAAAGAAGAATGTGTGTAGTATACCGGTAAATGAATTCAATTGTGCAAATACGAATAGAAAGAACAACAGTACGGCGTAATCTGTTAACTAATGTGTACGTTTTTTATATTGTGGATTTCAGGCATAAAAACGATGTACTGATGCATGAAACCAATGATTTCCTCAAACGTAAAGAAAACGACGAAAAAATAACCTCTGACAACAATTTTCAACAATCAAGTTCCACGTTTTACGTATTATAGTAATGCTCGAATTTTGTCCTTTGTGTAATAAAAATGGTAACAAAAGAAAGATCATCCTCCGTCAAATTAATCTTCAAGAAGCTGTATGGCTCTGCGAATATTCAGAGGTGAAATAACACGCAGACTATTATTTGATAACCAATAAATTCAACTCATGATAAACTATTTATATTTACGCTACAAAATTGGGTAAATTTGGGCAAACTGCAATTCAAATCTTTAAAACATTCTCTGCTGTCACTGTCATTTCTAACCCAACTTCATTTCGTTTTTATTTACCTTTCATTTTCAGTGTCCATGGCCCTTCGGATATGAAGATTTTACGTTTGTATTACGAAAGGTTGGTGAGGTGTGGGCGTCGGAATGGGAATTGCGAAAACCGGCTGTATCGAAGTCTCCGCACTCGATTCAAATACCTCTGGGAGACTTGGGACTAGATACTCCGCCAGTAACGCCGGGTAGTGGTAATGAAGTGGTTCAAAAAGATACAGTATTTGTTGCGAGTACGAGCTCAGTAACTAGTCTCAACTTGAATGGAAATAGCATTAAAGAAACTAACTCAAGTTCACAACCTTTGAAAGACAATGAAAATAAATTGAGACATTTTAATACAAGTGAAAATGAAAGTATGAGAACTATGATAAGCAGAGAAACAAGTACTTCTACTGCAAGTGTGAAAATTAACGGTCGTGATTTCAAGAGTCGAGAATCGTTAATTTGCAATGATTCTAATTCTAGAGATAAGGAAACTTCTAGAGAATGTAAAAACGGCTTTAGCCTAAGTGACGATCCTAATTTAGAAACTTTAGATAAATGTCTGTCAGGTTCTCTAGGGTTTATAGCCGCTTGTAATGCTGCCGAAGCTATTACAGATTCTGTTTTTAATGCCAGTAAACCCTCAATTGATAAACTTACAGCTCATGAATCGACTATTAAATGTAAAAAATGGTTAAGCGATAATACCAAAGGAATTGTACTCGGGGATCATTGTTATTTATCTGAATCTAAACAGCTCAATGTTGAACGCGGTAATGTTTCATCAGGTTCATTAGATTTACGGTTTGAAAATAGTAGCGTTAAGAATTTTAATACCACTAAACGATTACCTGAGATTAGGAGTATTAGAAGAGCGAATATAAAATTAGAAGAAGTTATCCCAACGTTGAATCAGAGGAAAATTTTAGAAGAGAATGATTCGGTTAATTCTGGAGATGTTGAAAAGATTAGCAACCATCCTGAGGTGGTTGCGGATTCCAGTAAAGCTGAGAAAAATATAACTAGTGCAAACTCTGAGTATTTTATTATTCCGGAGGATAGTTCTCTGAAAGTAGATGAGGGGGAAAATAGATTTGAAAACTGTAAAATGGAGAGCAAAACTATCGCCATAGGAGGTTTAGCTCCAATAATATTATCTTACGAAATTCCAAGTTTTTTAAGAGATTCGATGACTCACCCTTGCAGTACCGATCATGACAGGAAAGTTGAAGATGGAATTATTGAAATTACATCGTGTCCAGAACAAATAGTTCATAATTCCGTTGTTTCAACCGATGTAAAGATCGAAAGTCCAGGTTGTTCAGAAAGTAAGAATAACGAATCCATGATGAGCGATAAAAGCAATGCAAGGGAACAGTCAATAAAAAAACTTTCGAAACGGACGTTGCCTAAACTCACTAAATACCAAGGATTTAATTTTGGTGTTTTGAAGAAAAAATCTAAAACTAATACCATCAATAGCGAAGAGAACATGAAATCTATTATCCCGAATATATTATCACCTGATAACGTTTCTAGCTGTTCAGATTTAACTTGGACTTCGGAAACTTCGAGCGCTACTACCGCTACTGTAGATTCGAAACCAGAATCTGTTGATTCTGGTATTTGTGATAACTTGAAATCCTGTTCAAGTATGAATAAGTTTAGTTCAGGAACAACAAGTTCAGATCTAATGAGAAGTAGTAATACATTGAGTCATCAAAATGATGGAATGTTAGAATCAAACTTCAATTTAGATCAAGTTATAGATGACTTGTTACTCAGCGAGACTGAAGATTTGACGCAGAGTTTTCGAGATGATTGGCTGGAATCTTTATTTCATTAATATACATAAAAATGACCTATATTTATTTACCTAAGAGAACCGGGTTGAAATTGATTTGATTACTGCCTGGATGATAGTTAGGTTAGTAAAATAGAAATATTGTTATTAAAATTGCCTCTAGCTTTGAAACTTGTGGGCAATACTATCACGAGTTAAAAATGTACAAATTGAAAATGTGTATTTTCACGATGACACTTGCAGTGATATCTCATCATGAACTTTCATGATAATTATTAATAAATTTCAAACATTGAGTGTTTTTTTTTTCATCATTAATTTCTTTTAAATAACATATATTATCAGCATGATGTAATTTTTTGCTCACGCAGATGATATACGAACAAATGCAGATAATTTTATACATTGCAAAGAATGAGTAAGCAGACTCTACCATTTTTACAATACAATCAGCTATTCACATTTTTATAATTGCTTGGAGTTAAGTTGCTGAATTTTTATTACTTTTGTTTGTCGTTATTCCGCATATGCATTGACAAATGCGAGCATTATTGGATTTTGATCATTGCAATAGATTGAATTATAAACCCTGCATTCATATTTATTTGTATAATCTTTTATGGTCTCTTTAACTTATTGCTAACTTTGTACATTTCAACTTCTACGTTGTAATAAATTATGTTCATATAAATGGATTTCAATTTTCTTAAATAATACTTCATTACAAGCTCAATACAAGCTTGATTTCGTGCAGGGAATAAGATGCTTCAGACACTTAAACAATCGGAAAATCCAGTGAGATCCTTTTTGAAATTAGTATGTATGAGCCTTCTATCCGATCGTTTCTTCTCTTTCAACAATTAAATTATCATCGTGATCATCTTTGGTGACGTTACCTGCATGAGATATCAAATTATCATCGTCAAATGATTTTTCATCACCAACAATATAGGGATCTTGTTTTTTTTCTCCTGATTCGGAATGTTTCCTTTCAAAGTGTTTAGTCAGATTTCCTTTCTGTGTAAATCTTAAATCACATTTCGAACAAGCGTAAGGTCTCTGTCCAGTGTGAACCATTACATGTTGCTTCAAATTATATATCGAGTAAAATTCCTTCGGGCAAAACATACATTTATGCTGTTTCTCAAAAGTGTGAAATCTTCTCACGTGATGATCTAATTCTGATAATTTTCTAAAACTATTTTCGCAATAATCACATTTTCTAGGTCTACCTCCGCCGTGACCAGCTCTATGTAATTCCATTTCAGATAATAGAGAAAAACTACGACCACATATGTAGCAAGTGTGAGGTCTTTCGCCCTCTTTATGTATCTTAACGTGCTTAGTTTTATTTGCCTTTTGCGAAAATCTTTTCCCACATATTTCACAAGAGTATGGTTTCTCTCCAGAATGTATTCTGGAATGCTGCTGCAGCGCTCCAAGCTGCGCAAATGATTTTAGACATATTTTACAATCATATGGTTTCTCCCCCGTGTGAGTTCTCATATGTTTTTCTATGTCACTTGGTCTCAAAAAAGGTTTACTACAGATATGGCATCTATATCGTGGATTATTGTGAAATTTTCTATGAAAATTCAACTGCCCTAGCTGAGCGAAACGACGATCACAAATTTCACATATGTGAGGACGTTCTCCGGTGTGAACAGACAAGTGTCTCTTCAGCAAAGAACTGCTAGTAAAAATTCTATCGCATTCCATACAAGGATGTTCGATTTTTCCAACTACACGATCTTTCCGTTTCCGCGTTCTCTCCGCTTTTAGTATCTCAGGTTTAATTCTTGCATCGATTACTGTTTTTTCTTCAATTGAACAACAGGATTTTTTTGATTCTAATAGAATGCTTTGTGTAGCTAGAGTTGACTTACTTGTGGAACTTGTAGAATCAAAATTTGGAGTTGAATCTCTCTTGATGCAATGATTCTCTTCATTTTGATCCAAATGATTAGCAGAATCATCGTCTTTTTCTGTATCATTATCGTGATTCGGATATTTCAAATCCGTTGTTTCCTGATCTTTCAATTCATAGTTCTCATCCAAATATTCAAACTCACTCAAATAATTAGGGCTACCGTTTCCGTCGTTAGAAGCAGTAGAAACCAACTCATTGCTATTTTCACGGTAAGCTACTGGATGACAGTAATCGCTATAATGTGCAGTGACTGAGTCTAAATCTTCAAAATTATTCTCACACCGCAAACATTTATATTTGACTCTTTCTCTAATTTCTTCACCGCAGAGTATCTGCTCGCGAATCTCTTCAACATGATAACAATCTACATCAACGTTATAAGTATTCAAAGAATCGTCCCCGATAGTTGAGTTAAATTCTTCAACCGCCTCGGGTATATCTTTTTCTCTAGATTTTTCTGCAGGTTCTAGATCAATATTGGGATCTTTTGTAGTGTCGTTTGCAGACAGTATACTATTATCTTCGCAATTCAATTCTTTTTTCAATTTTACAGACCTGTTCTCCGGCTCTAAACACATTACATGATGTTGCGATACATTTCTTTGTGGATAAAAATCGTCACAATTTTTGTTATTCTCTCCGTTATTTTCTTTCTCTGCAAATGTCAGGTTGTCTGTATTCATGGCGGCAGGTTCTCTACCGATTACTGATGTTAATAATATCGATTCGGAAACATGTTTCAATGGAAAATCATCTTTTTTCGATAACGATTTGGTATTTGATTCTAAATTTTTCATAGATGGATGATTAGGAAGATCTGGAGATTCTGGCGCTGGATCTGACTGTTTGATAGGATTCTTAGATTCTCCAAAATTAAGTATAAGGGTAGTGTAAGCTTTTGAACAAGTTTCCCGAAATGAGTAAAACATGTTGACCGATTCCTCGCAATGCTTACATATTTTTTTTGGAAACGGATCATCTTCCTGGATCTAGTGAGGAAAAGACAAAGAATAAATAAAATAAACGGAAGTATAGAATTCCGAGTAAAAATATCAACTTTCCAATACGTACTGTCAATGATACACAGACCATAATTTTCATAACAAGTGAAACTCCGTTTGGATAAGATTGGGGGAATATTCTTGTAAGTTGAGTTCCATCAATTTTTGCCAGGCAGAGGCGACATGTATTGTTGATATTATTGTTTTTACGCATCGTTTACTGTTTTATTGTATATTTCCAACATTTTCGAACGTCGCATAACCTCAAAGAACCATCACTTGACAGCTACGGAATAAATATAGGTATAAAAACAGTGGTCACGTGATCGGACAAATGACTATTTTGACGTTTGACGCTGGCGTCAATAGTTCTATTCGAAATTTGAAAGATTGAAAGAAAAAAAGAATCAAAAACGAGAGGGGAAGTGCGTGCTTGACAACACTTGACAAGTATACTATGTCATTGTGGTTACGTTGTCATTATTTGTAATTTTTCGAAAATTACTGTTATCATTCGAGATTCGAAGAAATATAGTAACCGGGCAGGAGCAGACGTTAATAATGATGATACTAATAATAATTAATATCACTAATTATTATTAATAATACACCGTCTCTGTTCCTTTTTTGTTCCCTCGTATTATTTTTCATAAATATTCTCGACTTGAATTAGATTCAGCGGATTAATTACAAATCAATATTCCCTAACCTCAACCTAACCCCCAGACTTTGTTCCGTTTAAGAACATACGATAAAAATTAATGCTGTATGAATTATCGAGATGGTGCCCCCCCCCCCCCCCCCCCCGCCCTGCGGAAGAGAAGTACTTTATACTCAACTCGGTCCATCATGGCCGAGTTCCATTATTCACTCAAGGCGCTTTAAGCAGTCTTTCACTTGCGTTGCGCTACTGTACTGTCCCCTTAATCTGTCTCTTTCCCTCTAGATTTTGAGCGATTTAATCGAATAATGGAACTCGGCCCATGTGGGTTGTTTGTTGTTTATCCTTCTTCTCACGGTATTTATCCTCTTTCTGACGGTATTATGTAATTTGATCATTTGAACGATAATAACTACGAAATTTCGTTGTATCAACGAATAGTGCATCACTATGAAACATTTTACTTATTCTTTTTATATAGTTCATCAAAAATTCTCAGTTGAATCACGATGAAAAATCTAAGATAAAAAATAATAAGATAGAACGATACAAGAAAGCCTGAATACTCATATTATGATATTGCAGGCATTCAATCCTGTAAGTAATTAAGAAATTATGGAAGTTAATGCGTTTCTATCATTTGTTTCATTATCAGCGCCTTCCTCCCAATAACAAAACGACAGAGGATCTTTGAGGTCCAGAGCCTCGGTTCAAATTGAAATTTAAAAATAGAAATGACATGACGGAATATAAGCTGGTCGTTGTGGGCGCTGGAGGCGTTGGAAAATCAGCGCTCACTATACAATTAATTCAAAACCATTTTGTAGATGAATATGATCCGACGATAGAAGACTCTTACAGAAAACAGGTAAAAGTTATCAACAAAAATGTTATGAACAAACCGATAATTGATATCGGTTTCTCGTTGTAAAGAATTTATGGTTTCTGTCAAAATCTGCCTCATCTTCTTCCTGCTCTCTAATTCTCAATTTAATTGTATTTATCAATTCACAGGTTGTTATAGATGGAGAAACTTGTTTGTTGGATATTTTAGACACTGCTGGTCAAGAAGAATACAGTGCAATGCGCGACCAATATATGCGAACTGGTGAAGGATTTTTACTTGTCTTTGCCGTAAACTCTGCCAAAAGTTTTGAAGTAAATATTCAATATTAAAGTATTTAATCATGTGACAAACGATCAATTTGATTCATTTATCTACTGACACTTCCATCAAATCAGAAGCAAAAATAATTGATCTGTTCACCAATCTTGTGAATCTTTGCACTCAGTTTTTATTATAGTGAAACAAAATCTGGATAATCAGAATTAGGGTGTGAAATCTCGATCAATTTTATCACTGATATGTTGATCAGGTGTCTCGAGTGCGTAATTGATTAATTTCTAAACACCATTAGAGACATAGTGTTATTTTCCCCCATTCGTTGATAAAACAACAATCGGAAAGTAAATTTTTTGATATTTTTTCAATCGCTTCTAACTGACTAGATAAATTCATCCAAAACTGAATGAACATCGATAGATTTATACCCAGTTTGTCATTTTTTTTCCAATCGTACAGGATATTGGGACATACAGAGAACAAATCAAACGTGTTAAAGATGCCGAAGAAGTTCCAATGGTTTTAGTTGGTAACAAATGTGACCTTCAATCATGGGCTGTGAATATGACGCAGGCGAGAGAAATAGCTCGTCAATACGGTGTACCGTTTGTTGAGACTTCGGCTAAAACTAGAATGGGCGTAGATGATGCTTTCTATACCCTAGTAAGCGAAAGTTTATTGATTTTGAATAGTGTTCGATATGCAGAGTGTATCTAAAAGATCCCACCCCATTGGTACCGACGGAGTGAAAATATCCCCAGTGAAAAACATATTCGGAATTCCTCTGCTGTATTTTTCTACTGGTCAAAGATTTCTCCTAATATTCGATCAAATGGTAGTCAATCAGGCGCATTTGTTAAGCAGGCGCTCGACGGTGAGCCTACCGAGCAATGAGCGTCGGACACGCATACAACGTACAAGGCTTGCTGGTGCTAGCTTTTCACTCATACAATGCGTTAGATCTGCTACATTTCAATTAGCTATTACACGGAATCTATGACCAATAGAAAAATTAGCTAAGGAAATTTCAGATACGTTTTTTACAAGGAATTCTCCAGTACTAATGGGGTGCGATCTTTTAAATGTATCCTGTATGTACAAGCGTGCTAAGCCTAGGAAATTCATTTACTTTGAAAATGTAATAAATTTTATCAACTAATCTCATCAGGTAAGAGAAATCCGAAGAGATAAAGAACAAAGGGGTAAAGAAAAACGGAAGCGTATGAGAGCAAGGAGTTCAGGACGTCGAAGGCATCGTTGTTGTCTTCTATAATTTCAAATCAATAACTTCTGTTATACTTATATAATAAATAGATATAAAACACAATTAGAATGTGGAAAAACGAGAGAAGCAGAAGAAAGGAAAAAAGAAACTTTGGATTATCTGTGCCGCACATAATATTCACAGCTGACTTTAAAAAAGTGAAGTTGGAGTAAAGCTACAATTAATGTGAATTGTTTTGATAAAACTTAATCAATGCATGACTGTGAAATATATAAAATGATACATTTTTACTCAAAGTATTAAATTTTTAGTGACATTTTAGACATTTTAGTGGATCAGCTAATACTTCTCCAATACTTTTATTCTGGCTTATGAGCTACTTGCTTAAGCTGAGTAAACTACGTAATTAAATAAGTAAGTAACCAAATAGGTAAATAAATTATCTTCGAAAACTTGTTGAATAATATAATCGTACAATTCCAAGATATATATTATAACTCATACGCATGAATTCACACAATTCATTGAAAAAAAAGAAAAAAGAAGAACTATCTGTGCTATCATAATCAATATCTCAATTTGGATCAATAATTATTAGGTAATTTCTCTATCAACGGTACTCGTAATATACTGCATGCTAGAAATTTTTTCAATTCGCTCCTATCAGAGTAAATATAGAGATAAATACATACATTGGAAAAATAGTTACGACTATCTGCGTCATATATGGTTCTGAATATTTACCATTATTAATTTCAGTGGTAGATTAACGTATGAGTTATTTCATATTTGTGCTATCTTGCTTTATCAAAGCACACGACGATTGTCTAAATATATTCTTTGTGAATCTGGACTATAACAAAAACTGGAAGAAGTAATATAACGAACTAACGTTGCAATACTATATCTCTGCAATCGTTGAAATACAATTTTTTTTTACAAGGAAAAAATGTGTCTCATAATTTAAAAAAGCTTATAATTATATTTACATTGTATTATAATTAGAATTTTTATTAAAAACAATTTATAAACTACTAGATTAAAATGTGAATTCGAACTAATTCTTATTTGTAATAAAAAAAAAAAAAAAAAAAAAAAAAAAAAAACGACAAATTCTATAGCATATGTACTGATCCTTCATGAGATATTTACTGACATAAGAAACACGTATTTCTATTTTCCATGGCCACTTACATAAACTTATTCCAAGTTTTCTTGACATTTCTTTTTTTACAGAAACCCTAATAAAAATGTTCGCACCGTATTCAACTAGTTTCATTTGACAAAAAAAAAACAGGAATTCTTAACGCCTTTGGAAAAAAGCAGCTGCGTTAGTGCTCCCTTTTGTGGTAAAAAGTACCACAATTTTCGATCACTAGTGTGACTTTTTAAATGAGCTCTATTCCACAGATGCTGTAACGGAGATCACTATTTCCAATCGCAGAGCACCAAGCTAGACCCTCAATCTTCCCTCACTCAAAAAAAAAGCAGTTAGCTCGCAAACACCCTATACATCAGTGTAAATGGCCTAAGGATGATGATCCTGACGACCCTGACGACCCTAACCATTATACCATCCCACATGCATTTCTATTGATCATTATATATTATGTCGAGCGAGTCGATGCTAAAAAATTCAAATTATCTGAATATCTGATTGACAAAATTTTCATTTTCATATTGAATAACTGGAACAAAACAAAGTTTTCAGATTCTTCGCTTCTCTACCCTTGATTTAACTGAGAAGATGATACATATACACGTGAGATGTTGCACATGATTAATTGTGATTATGTTATAATAATGAGTCCGATACACTTGGTATCATACCAAATGTTATTACGATTGCATACTTTCACTCATTCCAACGCAAGTATACTGTTTGTCTTGAATGAATTGTGTGTTACATATACCTATAATCACTCGACTAAAACGATGTTCCCTATCCTACATATGCGCACGCCAGATTGCAGTTTGGCACACGCTGAAATCCACCTCAATCTGTCTCGAGAAATGAGTAGGTGCCCGCACGAAACACCATACATAAAACCCTAAAAATGCAGCCAAAGATACGCGGCGTGCAGAAAGGGAGATGAGTGAATGCGCGATTATGCAGATGCTCACTTTTCCACGCACAACTGCACTTTCACACCCCTCCCAAGGCCCAAAGCTATTCCACGTTGCTCAAAGAATTTTCGAGTCAAGGAAATTGATTCGGAAACTTTGCGGTGAGGAAATAACTCGGAAATTAGTCGCTAAAGCATTATGTGATCACATATTCGATGAGGATTCATTACTATGGATTTGATCGTCCAGCATAATGAGTTATAGATGTCCATGAGAGCGGGACGAAATTTGTTTGTCCGCATTTGTGGAACGAATCTGCATGAGGGAGCTTTTGACGATTCGGTAGATATCTATCTACCTACGTTCGCATATTATAACGACCTTTCAAACTGGCAATCAGATTGCGGGGTCAATAATTCTATGAGACACTGTATGGATTATACTTTCTATGCGTAATCATTGCGAAAGATAGATATGGGTATAAGTTGCTCTGAGAAGGCAAGCTAGCCATTCTGATAAGACCGATAAATTTCCACATAAAACGCCCCTGTAGGTAGGCAATATGCTACTCTAGCCAATGCGTGTAGTGGGACACAGCACACAACTATACCTATAGGGTACAGCATTATATTGCAAGAATAATGCTTCTAAATATGTATTTGGAAGGTCTGATAGTTTTTCAATGAATTATAGTAATTTTATTCAAAGTACGTAGCTATAATATCGCCTGACAGCTGCACCATCTGATACCGTATGCTACTAGGATAGAATTTAGTAGAAATTATTTACTTAGTATTCAGTAAAGTTGTACGGTCTGTACTGTGTACATTTTATGTGATATGCAAGTGAATACGTACAGTGTATGGTTAGTGTATAGATGTAGCATTATTTTATGCTCATGAGTAGATCGATACGTTCATAATAGATACCTACGCACGTCTTTATCAGCTGTATCATGATATATATAACAAAATATCTGAAAGTTAAACATGCAGTACGCAACGTTTTTGCTGCATGCAAACTTCACAATATAGGTATATAAATCAGTGTTGAAAGGGATCGGTTGAAAGTTCTAGTAAAGTAACGGTCCGATTGTATAGTTTCTTCAATGAAAAATATTAATTGTAACATACACCGTTTGTATATAATTACGCTTCATGATTATGTGTGTCATCTATCTACAGACTATATGCTCTTTGATTATTCACTAACAGCATGATAACAAATTCGGAACAATTATTTAGTCATAATACAGCTAATTATATATTTTTCTAATATGTAGATCAATTATACATAACACACAATTAATTGGTATAATGGACACTATATATATAGGTATACGCATATAATCAATTAATTGAAATACAAGAAGATATAGTTAAGTTCCCTCCATAATTCCCATCCCATTGTAATCGAATATCTTCTGATTTATATGAATGTAAAAGAATAAGTAACTACAGCTCGAACTTGAATCAAGTGATGAGAATAGAAGCGAGGAAAGCGAGATGCTTATACTTGATCACCCATCTTCTGCAGCTATACTTAATATATAGCTATAGCTGCAATGTAGCTGTAACTATACAGTGTTACAGTTTTCTTTTTTGTTTGACGAATTTATTCTACTGAATTACTCCCTGAAATTTCTCCTTTCGCTTTAACAAGTTATTCGTGGCCTTGAATTTACACACGCACATGTATATATATACCTATGGTACATGTATATACTATACTTAGGTGTAAGAAATCGGAACATCGCTGTATCTATATATAGGTATATAGGTATGTGCAGTTGTTGAGCAGGTTTCTTTTATATTAAATATCAGGTAAAACCTTAATAAGAGATTCAGGGAAATTCATACCGACACAGCTTGCAAAACATAAATTATTTCATAATGTGCTAGTCGTAATTAGTCAAGTAAATAGATATTTTAGCTGTATGAGCAAGGGAATAGAGATGCAAAAGAGATAAAGACTATAAAAATCCGGAAATACTTCAGCTTTTGCAGTTGATGATATGCCTTGGTGAGAAATTTAAAAAGTTTTGCTAAATGTCCACCAAAGGTCAGAGTTTCAATGTTCTGGAGCACTTTAATGGCAGTCCAAGTTCTGACCCGTTGCTTTCCCTGCAGCGAGTAATATATTTATATACCTATATCTATACCTTATTCCTTTCCTTTTTTTGTCTTTGCTTTTCTTTTTCTTCCGTATTCTGGATGACTGGGTTTCGGATGTTTCTCCTACCACAAGACCATTCAAAAGACTTCTTTTACCTTCTCTTATTTGAGTAGGGGTTCACTAGGGTATAAAACAGTAAGGAAGTGATTTCAAGAACAGTTTCTACCCGGCATCTGTAACATTAAAATCGTTTATATATTTATAAGTTATTTTTCACACATAGTATCACAGTTTAAGTTTGGATCTATCATTAGTGTCCAAAAATAAGGCATAATTATGTTTCGAGTAAGTCAATAATATCACTCATCAGGAAATGCACAAAAGAATTTGAATTTATTAATTAAAGAATAGAATAATAATCCATCGTTTCAATTATTTCACTCATAGAATCTTGAAAATTTTGTTATAGTTACAAAAATGTCCATTCCAATGTCTCATCAAATTGATTTGACTATTTACAAATTTCCTTCTTTGCAGCTCGTCTTGGTGGCAGCATGCCTAACGGTCACCTTCGCAGAGCCACCATCTAGTAAGTAGACCTATATTCCATAATATTGAAAGAATTCACCGAATCCATTTCTGTATCCACTACAATAATTAAGAGTGAAGGTCATGATCACGACAAAAGTAAAGGCCACAATTCCTTCTTTCACAGTGAACATGGCTAATGAAAAAAAATAGTCCACATCATTCATCACTAATAATAGTTCATTCTATTTCATCAGGTTACTCAAACGGCGGTGGAGGCGGATATGACTACAGTAGTAGCTCCGGAGGAGGTGGTTACGATTTTGGTGGAGGAGGTGGTCATGGATCAGACTTAGGATCGGACGGCGGAGATTTTAGCAGTTACTCAGGAGGAATAGGACACGGAGGTGGTGTTAGCCAGGAAAGCTTCGGAGGTAGTTATTCATCCGGAGGATATTCTGGAGGTCACGGAGGATTAGGAGGCGGAATCGGGAGCTCATATTCTTCAGGAGGAAGTAGTCACGGAGGATTGGGAGGTGGAATTGGAAGCTCATATTCCTCAGGAGGAAGTAGCCACGGAGGCTTAGGAGGTGGAATTGGAAGCTCATATTCCTCAGGAGGAGGTGGTCACGGAGGATTGGGAGGTGGAATTGGAAGCTCATATTCCTCAGGAGGAGGTGGTCACGATGGATCCAGTCTGGGAGGATATTCAGAAGATGTAGGATCAAGTTATAGCGGATATTCTAGCGGAGGTCCAAGTTTTGGAGGATTTAGCGGAAGCAAGGGTCATGGTGGATCAAGTTTTGGAACAGGAGGAAGTGGCTATTCCAGCGGCGGATATTCTGCAGGCCCTAGTATCGGCAGTTTTTCATCTGGTGGTTACAAGGTGGGACCAAGTCTAGGGGGAGGGCGCGGTCATGGAGGCAGTAGTTACAGCCTAGGAGGCGGAGGCGGACATTCATCGAGCTATTCTTCAGGTCCAAGCATAAGTTATTCATCTGGAGGTCACGGAGGTGGCGGATATTCTTCAGGAGGTCATGGTAGTCGAGGATATTCTTCAGGTGGTAGCGGCGGAGGTGGCAGCAAGATAATCTTGATAAAATCAAGTGGTGGAAGCGGAGGCGGTGGATATTCAAGTGGCCCTAGCCATTCCAGCGGATACTCTAGTGGCCCAAGCTATTCCAGTGGAATATTTGGAGGTGGTAGCTCAGGTGGAGGAAGTTACAAAGGACAAATCGGTAGTAGCGTTGGCGGAGGTCACGGCGGATATTCAAGCTACTCCTCTGCCCCAAGTTTTGGCAGTAGTCACGGAGGCTTTTCTGGGAGTTCTGGCATCGGTGGTGGCAGTGGATACTCACTAGGAGGTTCAGGGGGATATTCTAGTGGTTATTCCTCTGGGGGTGGACATGGAAGTTCGTTCTCTGGGTACCCTTGATTGCTTGTAATGCAAAAACGAGAAGATTTGTGCTTGCTTGAGAATGGAAACCGATGATAGATTGTAAATATTTATTTTTCTTATGGCTAGGTCCAAGGAAACATATTTTTGTACTTTTTTGTACTATTTGTTTTATAATAAAAATACATTGTGAATAATTATGGAATTGGAATTCTTTGTGCTTTCGTATGTGTGCATACTTTTACTGTATCCCTGTATCATAGGTAAACGTTCTTTCAATCGAGTGGAGCTCATGATTAAGAAGAAAAACGGGAAAGTTAGTAAACAAGCTCGGAACATGTTTGAAAACACTATGAAAATCTTACGTAATATCTACTTAGTGGACACACGTTTCGTGTTAGTCTTATTGTGCGCTGATACAGTTTGTAGCCGGAGTTGGGCTGAGAGCGGAGGAGTCCTAGAAATTTTCGGTTTTGCTAAAAATGCATCAACTTCCTTGTCCAGTATAGGGTTGTCTTGGTCTGTTTGGTTTGGAGTCGCTACAGCCGTATTGGTAACTATCTTGCAATCCCTGTTGGTTTGAAATATGAAGTTTATAGAATAGAGCATTAGATTTATACATAATGCAGTACTTATAGCTATTGAATATTGAAAATTCAACTAGCAGCTCTAATTTCATTTACATTTTTTGGATATAGTAGAGGTGACCTAGTTAGCGGAAGGTGCAATTTAAATATTTGAATAAAACATTTAGCAAATAGCTTCAAACATATTCTACACATTACTATTCGAAACGTGTTTACCTAGATCAACTTTTCTTTTAAAGTCGTAAGTGAAGTATAAGTGAAAACTTTGTGACTCTTTTTTTTTTTGTTATCTGTTAACCCAAATCACAAACTTTCGTAAACTAGATGAATATTCGCATTGAAAAGTCTCTGAAAGTGAGTGAATTTCATTTGCTTCAGAAAAATAACATAGCATATAAGAAGCAGTAACGTAGAGTTCTCATGCATGAGTGTATAGATAATCCTTTATTAATCGAATTGCTGTAAATATATAAATACAAATGAAATAGAGGGTAATAAATAAAGAGTGTGAATCAAATAATAACAACAAAAAATAAGAAAAAACAGACCATTCGCTTCTTTCTTGACATACACTTACAGCGAGGCGATACTGCTGAGCTTCTCAGTTTCTGAAATAGAAAATTTTGCATACATAAGTGACAATAATTAGATTCTACTAGAACCGTAACTATATCACTCAGTTATCTTGTCTCGAACTGACATATGACTTTCATGTATTCAAGAGCATCCAATATTTATGTGCTACATAGCGACTCACAGCACCCAGCTTTCTAAAAGCTGGTCACTATACACGATAATATAAGTAGAATGACGTGAAAGTTAATTCCGAACTTTCACTGAGGATCCAGATTTTTTCAAATGTTTTTTCCTTTCATTTCTTATTTTTCATGTTTATTTTTTGTTTAATATTCTGCCTCAATTATATTGTACCCTTCAATTACGCGATAATCACCATCCCCAGCTTTGCTGTGACGCTTTAAATTCTCAATACGTAAATATTAAACCTCGAAAATAAATCCCTGTCTCCATACCTGCGACTATTACACTATTGCAAGTTTCTCCTACAAGCACCGCCGAAGAGGCTACTGTAGTTTTACTGCTACCTCTGAAATAAATGTACATAAAATAGCAAGATATTAATAAAAATCTGTATGAGTGATTGACTGCAGTACTGGAAAATTTGATTATTTTTTTTTTTTTTTAAATTAATAACGCACTTGGAACTCTCATTGGCGTATAAACATAAAGCAACTTGGCTATTATTCGATTCACCGGAGTAGTTCAATCGAACGGATTTCATTTTCTTCTCACGCTTTCCGGAGAAACTGGGAATCTTGCTGAATTTGTCATTACCGATAAATCTTGGGCGTTTATTTATTTTTTCAGGATTGTTAGACTCGGTAGAATCTATTGATAGCTTTTTTATAAATGCATTTGGTGAGTTGGTCGATTTTAAAGTCGGTTGCATAGATTTGTCTGAAGTATATTGCTTCGGTTCATAAGTACGTGTGAAACTGAAGAAGAACGGAGAACAAGTACTAGCTTCTGATTTATCGGACATACCCTCAATCTTTTCATTACTATCACTAGCCGCACTTATTAAAGATATTCTCGAAGTTATGCGGTTGATCGAATTACTTCCTATTTCAGAAAGGAATGGACTCAGATACTCCAGACCAGTTTTCTTTATTGTCATCTCTCTCCCCTTGAAAATTGATTATCAGATGATTATCTACGTCTTTCTCAAATTATTTTACACGTATATCATACCTGTTTACTATGAGGCAACAGTCTTTCGATCAAAGATCTTACAGGGGAAGTAGCAACAGTTATGAGATGAGACTTTTCTCTCTTTCGTGATATTAAACGTTGCGGAGTTAATCTTTTTGGGAATAAAGTATTAGGAATTTTGAAAGATAAATTGGAGAGACAGGATATTACCTAGGGGATAATCCTATATCACGTGTCGGAGTCTGAGCATCATCGTGATGCTTATTCAACTGATGTTTTTGCCTGCTTGAACTTCTGATTGAATTTGTTCTAGAATGCATTTTGGGAGTTTTTGGTCTGGATTCGACAATGTTTTTATTTTCTAGTTCAATAGAATCATTTGGGGTGATGGAATAGCAGGAAGCAAGTAACGCTTCCCCAGACAATTCACCAGAGTGTACTTTGACCGGATCTCCCTCCTCCAATTCATCTTCTAG
This sequence comes from Phymatocera aterrima, assembly GCA_963170745.1. Classification (NCBI taxonomy): domain Eukaryota; kingdom Metazoa; phylum Arthropoda; class Insecta; order Hymenoptera; family Tenthredinidae; genus Phymatocera; species Phymatocera aterrima. Next base: position 4,766,548 of record OY720670.1, read on the forward strand.
GACATCGAGCTCCTCCTGAATCAAATATGATATTGTAAACATGCAGAATTTATGAAACCCATAAATTTGGAGAAAAACCTACATTTTCGTCATCCACAGTTTCGCAGTCTTCAGTATCATTAGTGTAATCACGATTATGGATTTTTAAAATATGCTCTAAATGTTTTCTGCAAGAAAATAAGTGGTTGTTAGCACCAGGAATCTTTGATCTAACCTTAACGGTCTCAAATTAAAAGATCTGAGATACTAAGGCTCATGCATAATACTTTATTTCGCCTGAATTTTGCTCTCGATGATATTCCAGTATTGACGTAAGAGCAGATTTCTTTGCCTCCTCGTTAATCGTTTGATTCGACAAGAAACTATTCAAACAACCGTTGATGTAGGGTAGAGCCTGATACAGAAGAATCAGAGAATGACCGAAAACGTTCCAAAATTTGAACATTTGAATCCTGAGAAAATACTCACAGGTAAATAATCGGTATCCAGTAATGTGGTGAGAGTGGAAATGACCACGGGAGCCATGACAGAAGCTCTAATTTGTGCCTCTTCATGTAATGACAAATTCATCAAGAGCGCAGTGGCATATTCTAATCTGTAAGAACCAATCTTTGGGCTCTCAGACTTCAGATGATTTATCAACCACTCAACAAGCCCAGTTTCAATCATGTAGAGTCTCTGCTGTTTACGTGATGACATTTTTTGCAGCATTGCAATTATCATATCACAAGTAAAAGCGTCTATTGATTCTCCATTATTCCCTTTCAGGCATTTGACTATTAAATTAAGCAGAGTCGATCCAACGGCTAAATAATCTCTACCACATCTTAGAGAAGCTAAAGTATTAATTAATCTGGCAGCAGATTGTTGTAAAGGATGAGGAATCGCCACGTCTTTCGGCATCAGTAAATAAGGAAGGATTTGTTTACCGCTATCACATGCTACCTGAGCGTGTAAACCAAGAAGATCTCCTCGTAAATATTCGGTAATCGTTTCATCACGGTCTCCTGGTTGACTAAGTGTAAGTTTCTGTGGAAATAATAGATTTGTATATTATTACTAATGTAATGTTCGTTAAAAAGTTAGTTTAAAGTTTCACGCACCCAGCGCAATGCTTGCAGTAGCAATAACTTTGTTTTAACACTTCCGTTAATTAAATGCAATTTAATTTTCCGATAATCTAGTAACTTTGGTGATATAGGATTGATATTAAACTCAAAGCGCGATGTTTCGGTGAGGTCTATCTGTTTCAATTCCACCTCTTGATCGTGCAAAGCCTTTGACTGGAAAGTAATTAACGATAAATAAAATTTTAGTGAATTGTATAGAATTAAGGACTAGAAAAGTCGTGTGATTTGAAATTCACCTCTGAAGTATTCCCTCTGATATTATGATTAAACAGGTCAGGGAATATTGCGATACAGGATTCCAGCATAGCTTGTAAATCAACGGCCTGCCCTCTGACTGAATTTTCAAGCGCAGCCGTCAATTCTCCAGCAATTCCAATCAACTTATGGTAATCTGAATGTAGTTTGTGGAATCTAAGCTTCAATTTTCCATAATTACATTGAATATTATACAAATGTGATTTAGTCAAAGCCAACTCTTGATATGATTTAATCGATTTATCTTTCATGCTTTTAATATAAGTCGAAGAATTCAAAATAGTTGCAGGGTGACGAAGATCACTGGTAGATATGAAATTCGTTGTTGTAGTAACTGTGCTGATTCTCGTCTGCGCACTTCTATTTAAAAAAAGAGACGAAAAACAATTTAAAAGAATGGCTGAATACTATAAGTTGAAGAATTTCTCTACGCTAAAATATACACTTACTTAGAATGTATTTTGTGAGATTTATGCTTATCGCAGTACCCCAAATTCTGATCGTCTAAATCAGGATGATGAATATCTTCTCTAAACATTGGAATATTCCGATCGTTTGGTTCAATATCGATATTATTGTCAATAATTTGCTGCGGTATAAATCCCATAATAGAACTTGTAGTAATTTCCAACGGAATATTCGGAATATCATTTCTCGTCATTGGTATTTTGCCATCTGTATTAATACTGAATAATTCATCTTCAAATTCTTTTAAATTCTCGCAAGTTAGAGGAACGTTAACAACATTTCCTTGAACACAGACATAAGGTCTGCTCGCCGTGGTCATAGTTTCCGTTGAAGTCTTTTGAGAAGTCATAAGACGAACCTTGAATAAAATTATTGTGAATCACTCGTCAATTATATTCCAAACACAAAATCTGATTATTTATTAAATCAGATTACCGACCTGCTTGTGATTCAGAAGGAATACTTGAATAGTCTTAGTCAAATCTTCCATCCAACTTAATTCAAATAATTCTGGAAATGTGGCGTAGGTTTGCGCATCGTTTAAACAAGGCAAAGCAAAGAGAGGTAATAGTTCTGTCTTTTCCTCAAACTCTAGACCGTCACTTTCTAGATATATTCTGAATTGTTCCATGGCTTCTAAGATCATCTGTTGTGTTTGATTATCATCAGCTTCTTTAGCGAAGAAGAATTTTTCCACAGCATTCTCAAGTATCTTTGCCGTTTGCATTTTCGATATTTCATCCAGTCCTGCGGTGACGAAGAGAACCAATGAGAAAAAAAGGACAAAATTTGTATCGAAGCTGAACGATGAAGCATAATAAATAAGGCTCAAAGATTAATAAATACTTTTATCCGCTTTTAGATTGAGCCGTTTTATTCTCAGCGGCAAGATTGCAAAATGAAGATGAAGCTTGAACGTTAGGATTTTGTACTCTGCAGTTTCCCTGACGTTTGGCGGAATCAAGTTATCCCAGAGCTGTCAGGAATGCAAGAAATGACTATAAATATTGAAGAAAAGTAAAAAAATGTCGATAAGTGAGATATCTTACGTTGAAAAAATGCTTCCAATCGCCCGTGATATATTGGGACATAATCCCCCTGCATACATCCTTAGGTATAGAATTTTTTGTACAAAGATGTTCAGAGAGAACGTCGAAGCCCAATTTAGGCGCCTCGTGAACTAAACTGTCGGCAGTATTCTCAAATTCGTTGTAAAGTAAAAACTGTATGGGATTATTTCAGACTAGATTATCATTGTTTTCATTCTATTGATTAGATTGAGAAATTACCGAATAGTGGATAACGAACCTGGTGAATTAATTTAATAAGACAATCGTTGACTTGAAATGATCCCAGTAATTCTCCTAGCGACGGCTTGCATCGGCTTTCTCAGAAATTTTGCTTACTTAATTTTTGTTGATGTTCAAATAATTAAAATCTAATCCTACTGTAGTTGATAATTCACTATAAATCCTACTGTAATTGATAATTCACGAATTTCTCTGCTGATTGATGAATCATCAGTTATTTACGTAAATAAGGATTGATTTAACGATATAATTTATCGCGTTACCTTTTCTCCTCGATTTCTCCCGTATCACCAGACACCCTGATCCCAGTCATACCGCGAGTCAATAACGTATAATTTTGACTTTCTCAATATTCTAAGATTGTATACAAAGCTTGGTATACTAATCAATAAAGTGAGTTAAGTCATGGTCGTGTTAGAGTTAAGAACGGATCAATTTTTATAATGACGCGCGCGAATCCATGACAACGTGGATTTAAAAATCAAAATTACGCGCACTGCCACCAAAATGACAGCTCGATCTGCCGATCCATAAAAACCACTTTATCTTACCTCGAGATGAATCCCGTTGATTCTGAGTAACAAAAATGAGCGAGGATCACAAAAATCTTGACATTTCATCAGCTTATACAGTCCTTGAGGTATTTCATCTATTTTCTGGTAAACTTGATCTTATTCTAACCTAATACGAGTTCCAGCAAATTGAAGGTTAAGACGAATGTATATTATATAGGTATAATACATGTGTTTAAATACATTTAAGAGTAAAAATGGAAATAATATGAAATTTATTGAACTCTTGTAAAGAGAATGTTGATTCTTGTCATCAATTGATGATATTTAATTAGGTACCACCGACTGTACGCTATATACAAAATTTCATAACCCTAAAAGAAGAGAATGAGATTATAAAGCGTGTGAATAGCGCTCCGCTACCAAAATGGACCCAATTAAGTAATCGAAGACTTCAAAATTGGGGTGGAATTCCACATCCTAAAGGAATGATAGCCGAAGAAATTCCAGAGGTAAACATAAACTGTTTATAATATGTCTTGCTTTTATTGTGAATTATTCATACGCACGTTGTTCCACGTATACAATGTTAAGCATGACTTATATTTTCAGTGGCTTGCTAAATACATTAAAAAAATATCAGACCTGAATATTTTCGAAGAGGAAGAAAAACCGAACCATGTTCTAATCAATGAGTATTTACCTGGACAAGGAATAATGGTAAATTTGAAACAAAACCTGATTTAAATCCACAAGATTGTTGATAATCTGGAAAAAACTAACATGCATTTTAGAGGAATTGTAATTCTTTTAATGTTCAGTTCATTTCATGATCCAATTCAAGAGTTTTATGTTTCCTCAGCGAAGTTAGATTGTTTTTTATTCTTTTCTTTTACAACAAAACTAATCATCTCGTGATTTTGATGAAATGTAATGAATTCAGATCTACCCGCTTAAGAATATGTAGTGAATAATCTCTGTAAGTCTTGCTCTTCATCTGGTGCGAAGAGTTCTTCTGTCTTCTGCTTTGTAGGATTGTGAAATTCATTGCATTCAATCTCATCAGGAATAAATAACTTATAATTGAGCAATCATTTAGTATCTATACCTCTTGAAGACAAGGCTTCATATTCCACAGGGGCATTCCGATGGTCCATTATTTCATCCAATAGTTACAACGATAAGTTGTGGCTCGCACGTTATCTTGGATTTTTATAAACGGAATGAGACTGACCACATAGTGAGTAGTAGTATCTGCAAAAAGAAATGAAAGAATTTTTATAACAGAAAAGCTTTAGAACATTAGAAGATAATTCAATCTATTTCCTTGTTTGATGTGTTCTCAGGGAGCCCCAAATCTGGAATTCAGTCTGCTACTCGAAAGGAGAAGTTTACTGATTCTAGAAAATGAACTATACCACAATTACCTACATTCAATCACAGAAACAACGTCAGACATTATTTCCAATACAAGTATCAAGAATCTAGATTTGTGTGATCAGAAATATTCGCAAGGTGAACGAATCGAAAGAGGTACTAGATTATCTCTGACCATCAGACACGTTCCAAAAACTAGCAAGCTCAAATTAAGACTAGGAAAATAATATTCAGATACCCAAATGGTTGAACATCCGTCTTCGTTTTTACTAATAAAACAATACTATACTTAAGTTGATAATTTTTTTAGCCTTTTTGATTCCTGCTTGTATTATTTTTCATATGAATGTAAAAAATCTGAAGAAACTTTAAAAGATTTACCAAGCCGCAGCTTTGGGAGACTCAGGCATGGATACATCTACATCCTCGTAATTTTCTAGACTGACGTCCATTATTTCTTCGTCAGATTCATCTAACATTCCTTGTAGCGAATGAATGGACGATATTAAAACATGGAATTGTTTTCTACGCATTTCTAGTTTGTGTTCTAATTGCTCAGATTTCTCCTGCACATAAATAGAGCAATATTTGGTTATCAGAATTCTGATTGAAACCCAAATGAAGGTATTCAAACAACGGGAATCACGTAATACCTTCAAAGTTCCCAATTCTTTTCTCAAAGTAGCGAGCTTAACGTCAGTTTCGAGTCGATCAGGTTGTTCATTGATAACTTTAGCGAGAACGTCGTATTCGATTCGATTTTTACGAACGCGTTTAGCCTCTTGTAGCTCGATTTTAGTTTTCTCGATGTCTTTTTTAGCCTCTTCAATTTGCACCCCAATTTCACTAGACATTCTTTCATAACTCTGTAACTCCTCTTGACTCATAGCAGACACTAGGCGCGATTTTTTTTGCGCAAATTCACACTGGGCTAACTGCGATAACATTCTTTCATGTAAAGTATTGTCCGCCTCTTGACAGTTTGCCCATTTAATGAATGATTTTAGCAAAACATTTATTCGCCTATCATCACCTGTACCATCCCCGTCTATTAACAACCGACGACGTATTACTTCCTCTGCAAAAAAAATAATATATTCAATGCTAAATATACAAACATAAACACGTCATAAATTCTTTTGGAATAGTTCAGGTTATGTCAAATGAAGTTAGGTTAGATTTTCGCCATATTCTGATGCCAATGGTTTCATAATTTCAAAAATAATCTAATTATTACCGTCTGACATATCGAGACTAGTTCTGGGACAGAATATTGCAAATTTTCAGAGTTATTTCGCTCGAAAGCAGTAAACAACAAATCAAAATGTTAGTTTGCTTTTTTATTGGCCTTTCCTTCAGCGATTCTTAGTTCTGCTCATGCGCACTCTTCCACTTACGTACCGAAGTTGAGTGTTTCTCCACTCAACGTATGTATATACATACGAAGTACCAAAAGAACCAATCACAACGAACCTCTAGCTATAATGAAGCCATCAGTAGTTTCATTGTTCGGTGTTCGCACGTTATTTACGTACAGTATAATATAATATACTATAGTATAATATCCTTGATTTACGTGTATCCAAATTGGAACTTCCCAGCGAGGCTCAAAAATAGACACACTCAGTCACACGGTGATATTATTGGTCCTTCCCGTAAGATCCGTCCAATCAAGTCGCTGTGTGACTCGCTGGAGATGCAGCATCAATTGCCACGCATGAAAAGGCGCTTTTATTTTGTCTGTCTCGCGAACACTTTCCACTCATGGGAAGAAATGGGAAGCAAAGCAGTTCAGTTATAGTGACGCCCTCTGTCCATTCTCTCTGCGGTGAGCTATAATACGCATAGTGCACTGTGAGAAAAGGGCAGCAGAGGGCGCCACTATACCGAAAGCATAGAATTGTGGTAAGCCCCAGTGGCCAGTCGGCTTATGCATACTGTTGCAGTTCCTTGATTAGATTTGAAAGACTTGATTCGAAACTAATCTTAAACCGATACGAGAAATTAATATGTCCATATACGAAGAATTTCGAGACTGTTTTACTCAGTTCATTAGAAATATCCTTCCATGTAAGTATTTACTCACGTAATGTATTATTAAATGTGAGCGTACCTTTTGCTGGTAAACAAACGAACAGCGATTTCACCACTTGGGGCTTCAATTGTTTACATTTGGAACTGCGATAATATTTAGAATTGTTTTGGAAATAAATTGTTCCACTTTATATCGTACCACAATAACACGAAGCGGACGATACATGTGGTGACGGTATAGGAATTATTAGTCGATACATTTTTATTATCGGGATATGAACCATGCAATGTGTAGTGCAAGACTGTTATCAGCTGATCACTTCAGATAGGTCACTCGAATCGACTCCCTGCAACTTATGTGGATTTTGTTTTGATACTTATACTTTTTAAGGTGCAAAGATTTGTTTTTGTTTTAAGACACCCTGTTTTAAGTCAAGATGAGTTATACAATTGAGTCTAATCGGCAGGGCGCTGAGTTTCAGGGAACTTTTTTAACTTGGGCCGTGTCAAGACTCTGAGGGTCTATGAGATCGAATGAAGCATGGTGAGTCTGATATTTTGGCCCAAATAAATACCCCGAGCAGTTTGATCCGTAAGCGTCTCCCGAAGGTCTGACACTCTCCTTGTGAGTAAAGTAGATTGAATAACCATAAATATTAATAACTGTGGATAATTTTCGTTTCTCTTCTTGTTTATTCATACACATATTATTTACATAGTTTTGCCAGGAATACATTAGCTGTGTCTCAATTCGCCAAACTTCACCGGTCTTTGGCTTAGTCTCCGTCTTATGATATAGTTTGATAACGTGAAGGGATATAACAAACTATACCACAAAACCGAGACCAACACCAAACCGATGAATTTTGACGAATTGAGACACGGCTATTGAATATCGGGCGTGGGTCATAGGTTAGTTTTGTAAAATCATTGTTGACAATAAAAATCGTAAACGTGTTGTTGCGGGGAACTCAGCTTCTCGAGGGGTGCTCTGATCTGAGCCCATCGCCGCACGTGCGGGTTGCACGGACTTCAGTCACGTCGTTTGAGCCGTGCAGGTTGGTGTGGATTGACATTGCTCAATTATCAGTAACAGGTGGTAGACCGAGTCTTGTCACTGTGATTTCATAAGCCCGTAATTTATCCGATGAAATCAACGTGTGGAATTTGCATCGGAATATTCTGGTAAAACTAGAATAGTATACACGACTATTGACGATGTATGTATATAGTATAAAGACGTTAAACGTGTAAACGCGCGATAATATCCATGGAATAGTTGATTGACAGAAATTTTTCTTTTCATCAATGAATATAGTTTTATACCTTCTTCAAAATTATTATTATCTACGTCATTATTGACAATTAGGTTATTTTTGCTCGCTAGATCGGTATAGGTATATATATAGGAATTATCATTCATCTGTGAATGTGTATAAGTATCATATTAAATAATTTGCATCGGCAAACTTCACGTACTATGAATTTTATGCTCTGAGGGCATGCTGGGTAAAAAAATAGACAGTCACTTATCAGTTATATTATAAAGAGACGTAGCAGTAATCGGGATAATTATATTTCCGAAGTAAAAGTTCTTTTTTTGCGGAACGAAACATGGTAAGAATGAAATATAATATTGATATTCTGTATTAGTGTAGCTTAAGTCAAACCTACATGCGTTATTTATATCATAATATTAAATAAAACTCGATTTCAAACTTTGTTCGAAAAATACATACATCGCGGTCGTGTTTTTTTTCTCACGTTGAAATTCAATCTCGATTCTAACTTCAAGTCGTTAATATTTGAATATTGTTGATAAATATCCTGTGAAAGTAAATTCGTATTGACAATCGTGTTACAAATCAGGTAATTATATCGTTTTGTTTCTTCCGAGCCGTTATTATCGCAAATTAATTTCAGGTCCTTAACAAAATTTGCATTTTCGTAAATGCCGCGTAAAACAAATACGATCGTGTTCGAAGTGATGTCGCGCATAAAAAACCGACAATCGTTCCTATCGAGGAATATTCTAGCGGGATAATTTTTTCTTTTGTAGATTTATATTTGGAGGTATGAAAACTGATCTGATGTGATAAAAAAGGTGAATATCGTTTAATAATTTTTTTCTATTGGCGTCGAAAGTAAAATTAGAATGTATTTGTGTCATTTATATTCATTAAAACTCTGTTGGAAAAATTCATCCTCTCCGATCGTGTTTTTTTTTTTGCTCACGCATCGCTTATATCTTCATCGTCATTTGTCTTTCGTTCGTAACTCGATCAAACGTTCTTTTTGACTAATTGTAAGTACCGAAAAAATTAGTTTACGAGGAAAATATAATAATTAAATAGGATATTTTTAATATCAGAAAATAGTTTCATTGCGTAATGAGTATAAGCGTTCAATGGTGAAAATAGATATTACGGACTATATTTAAATTAAATATTTGATTTTATTACGCTGGCGTCCCTAATTGTGTTTCCAAACAAACTCTTTGAACGTCTTTTTTTTCTCTAATGTTTTGGAATTTTATCACTCCAACTATTATTGTTTTTTAACAAAACAAATCGTAAAATAACAGGATAAAATGGTGTAGCAACGATTGAATAATGAGTTTTTTTAGCTCAAAATTTTCAATTTTCTATTTAATAATAAATCAAGAAAGGAAACTAAATTTTTCGACAAATTCTCTACAATTTGTACAAATCTTATTACAAATTCAGAAGATTTCTTATCAGTTCTTTGATTGACACTTTCTGCAGTAATGTATACAAAAAGAAATGAAAAAAACAATAATATCATTCCTTGTTTCAGTGGGCCAGATTCTCTTGATGGCATCTAGTAGACCTATGCTAAATGATACAAACGACATTATGCACACTTATCTCGTCATCCAGAACGACTTTGGTAAGGGCAGATCAAATAAATGTATATTCATTGACATCATTGACTTTTCAAAGCTATCAATGAGAAATTTTCGAAATGTGAACCATCTTTCGATATGCTTTTTATTCTATATTTATCTTTCTTGCTCTCTTTCACAGAAGATTCTTCATCGGACTTGAATACAGTGAGTTGATACACTGATCACTGTCGTGGTTTTCAGAAAGGAAAGAGGTAAGGAAAGAATCAGAGTATTGCCAATTTCGCTAGAACGTTTTCAGGATTCTATGAGACTGAAGTTTATAACGTTTATGTAACAAAATCAGAAACAATAATATCAGCTGCTTGCCTACTCTGAAACATTGCAAAAAATACAATTTTAGGGAAAATTGATGTGCAGGCAAAGCAGTTTATATTATTTCCCATGAGTTGATTGCATTAAGATTATAAACTTCACCTCATGAGATCCTAAAAATATTCTAGATTGATAAATCAATTTGTCACTAAGTATCCTATTCGACAAACTTCTAAAATTATTTGACCATTGAATTCTTTTTATCAATACTTGATGTAACTTTATAACGACATTGCTCATCCACTTTAATCGAATTTGCAGTTGATCCTTTGATTAATGCCATAATCAATCGGAGTTCGGGGTCTGATCCTACGCGGATGAAGCCTCTCGGAAAAATGAAACAATAGGTAAATTGGTACAACCACAACATGCTTCTAAATTATGCCATATTTTTTGTTGAATATAATTTTTTAATAATACAAATTATTGTTCAAGCATAGATTAGTATAATTTGAATTTAGCGCTCTTCATTGCTTTCACAATTCTTAATTTGATTGGATAAAATCGATTTCGATATTATGATGCTTCTGTTTAAAGTCAGTCATTAAATTGTTTTTCTTTTCCCACTTCATCACAGTGCAATAGTGGAGACTCAGCATAGATCCCGATGACCCGACAAACCAAAGAAATCCAAGGATGGCTATGACATGCTTTACTGGAATTCATGCATGACTTAGCAACTTCTGTTAGCGACAGTCGGTCGAATATCATATATAATTGTAAGAAACAAATGATCGCATAGTTAAGCCAAGAAAATACAATAGATAGTAATGGAATAATACCGGCCAGGGGATTCAGTACTTCTTCTAGATCTTGAATTCGTTTGGAGATAAGACTTGAATCTAATAAATCAGTTAATTTATAGCATTCTCGAAAAATATCCACACCAACTTGGAATTATTCAATTTTCGTCCATGGGTACCGAATATCAATATGGTATCTCGAAAAAATTTGTTATTGATATTAAATGTTTATTTGATTAAATTTCGATTCAAAGTCTATACAACTCTCAAATAATTCTAGGGATTAATTCTTGAGACTGGAGGCCGTAATTGATTTTTTTGTAGTTTATGCCCGCTAAACAAAATCCCGTTCATGCGATGTTGCTGTAATATCACAATTGTGCAGTGTAACATTTTGTAGGATGTTTCCGAAACATTCATGGGACATTGCCGTAACCATGAATGTCCTACCTCATTTACGTTGCGAACGGAACGTTTCAGTTGTAACATTGCAGAACATCGCGGCAGCTGATTATGTATGATATGGCAACGTTTGGATTGTAACATTTCATTTGTCACATGTTTGCGACGTTAGCGAAGTATAAAATAACGTTTGTAGAATGCTCGAAATATGGCGTGGAAACATGTGGATATAGTCTCTGTAACGAAGAGATATTTTACTCCCGCGGTATGTTGTACTCTCCGAAACGTTTTTCTGAAGTTGAAGTCAGTTTTATATCGAAATGTACTAAGAATTACGTTTCTGTACCCTATACGAAACGTTGTATAATTGTCAATTGAATATCAGAGCAATGTTATTGTTTACAAACATTCGAGGGACATCAGAAATATCATATCAAACGGGTCGAATCAAAAAGGGTATAAATGGCAGAGTTGACAATTGAAGAAGTCTTTTTTCTCACATCGGAGGCTCCAAAAAGTACTTTACTCTGAATTTTTCAACTCTACCATTTATACATTTTTGCTTCAACTTTGATCATATATTAGGTAACACTAATCACAGTAATACAAAAATAATAATGACCATAATTAATGTATATCAACTCGCGCATATTATATATTACATTTTTATTATTGTTGAATAAAATAGAATACAATATAGTATTCTCATACTATACTCAAGAACCTAGTACGGTACATGTATGACTTGGATATCTTAAAACGTAGGCACAACCCTATTATAAAAACTCAAAATACATTAAATGGAACGGTATCTGAAAAAGTAGGGACAACCTCTTATTATGAAAACTCAAGAAATTTTCAACGCGATATTCTTTGTGAGAAACGGGACCAACATTTCCTCATCAATTTTTCACAAAATGCATAAATTTTCTGTTGAGGTCTCTAGAAAATTAGCGAATCGCGTATATATATACGTTCTGTAAACAAGTCATGTGCATGGTCTGCCGATGTGTCGCGCGCTTGGTTGTACGGATGTTTCGAATGTAATGTTACTTGCAAACTTTCGAGAAATGTTTCGGATACGTAATTTACGGAATGTTACAAATATGCGAGATATCCGCCCAAATGTGATGTTACCTGAATGTATAATGTTTAGCGGGTGGTTAGTAAAAAAAAAAGGTTTACTTGAATAAGTTAAGGATTATTTATCTACTGCTGTTGGGTGTTATTGAGCGTACTGAAGCATGCATTGATCAGTTATGATATTTTTTTATAGTAGAGGCAACTTACGTAAACTTTTGATATCTTCCAAGAAACTGTGAATCTTTACTTAACGTCATATTCGAATGAATCTAATTTCAATTGGTTATAATCTATGAATCATAAGAGTGTCTATTTTCTTCTCAATCTTCTCAATCGAATTCAATGAAATTCTAGAGTGACATAATAGTTATGTGTGTCAAGAGCGTGTAAAGTAAGATTTTTTGACCAGTGTGAAATTCCACAAGAGACAAAAGCCAGTGCAAAATGCACACGAGCCAAGAAGTCTCTATATGCGCTCGTGCCTCACATCCTATTTTCTGCCCCTACTCCTTGTTGAAAATTCGACGTTTATGGAGTTTTCCAAGCACTCATGCTCGGAAAAATGCTTGAAGAATTCCATGATCCCAGACATACTTGAGCGTAAACCTACCGAAAAGTAGACACATTTTCCATTTCCAAGTGCCAAACGCCAAATTGAGACTCTTTTCATGATTAATAAACGAAACAAAAATGTAATCGTAGAATATTTGGCAATTTAAATTTCATATTTATTTTTTCTTCCTTGTAGATGAACGAATATATTTTTCTATAAATTATTGAGAAAATTTCAAGCTTCGATAATATCCCCCATTATACAGTGGGTGACGAAAGGATTTTTTTACTAATGGCTCTTCTGTTTTGTCTGTTTATCTGTTCCAGCGAGGGACCAGGGGCCTGCTCTATGAATCTGATGAATCGGGGAACCTATGGGATAACAGTGAAGAAACCAAGAAGACTACGGGAGTTGAGAGTACAACAAAGCCTCATGGTCGAATAAAATGTAAAATAAAATTCCTAAACTAGGCCGCCTACTATTTTGAATTTCTTTATTGCCGATGTATTTATTTCTCCACATTGCTGTTATTGTCCTTTCAATTTCCAACTCAATTAGAGAGAATCGTATACATTCAAGACAATCTCGTTTTTGTTGTTAACGATGTTTGAACAATAATTTTATAAATGTTTAATTATCGGATCTATTTTGGGTTTCAGTATTATGCCCGCAGTATGATGCCAAGATCCATGAAATCTTCCCAGATTATGAGATAGCGGATGTCAACTGAGTACAAGAGAGTTGTGAGACTCAGAGACAGCTCCAAAAGAGGTGAGACTAGGTGTCTAGAATATAATATATATTTCAATTATCTTTTGGTATCCATATGGAATGTAATTCGGTGGTTTGGTGGTTTCAATATGATCATAGCTGCGACAAAAACAAAAATTTGCACACGTGATTATTATAGGGTTCGTGGATACTAAATAGAGAATAATTACTATTTGTCGAGAAAGTTTGCTTTTGCAACAAGGAGAACGCTACTTCAAATTTTAAGAAAATCTATGATTTCAGTCAGTCAGCTGATGAATAACCTGAACAAGTATTTTGTGTATTCTTTTAATCAATTTTAATGATTGAATTAGTTAACAAAACAGAAGAAAGTTGAAAAATGAAACCTCAAGAAAAACTATAAAATTATAACTAAATTAGATGAATTAGTTATCAATTCATTGACTGATGATCAAAGATTGATAATTATTAATAATTGATTAATATATTAATTGTCAATTAATTATTATTATTAATTTTGTATTCGTTATTATTAAACTATCGAATCTTTCTTATTTCTCCCAAGACTACAAAAGCAAACTTTGACGGGGATGCATACATTTTTCCATTGTTTTGAAGGATGACCAATAAGAAAAAATGAACCGAACCCAGGCATAAGACATTTTTTTTCTCTCATTGACCGGTGCAATATCAACGAAAACAGAAGATTTTTCCACTTTATCATCATAATTTCATACTCTGAATCACATTAGCCAAAGTCGGATCCAATTTATTTATGTTTAGATTACGGTGATTATGCTAAAACAGCGGGCCGAAGAATCATTTTCTAAGCAGCGACATAGCTCAGTTTTAATTCATGCATAAATGGGAGGAGGGAGTAAGATATTCCATTGTTTTTATAATGTATGTAGTTAATTGCTATTCCCCCTTCTACAAAATACGTTGTACCTAAGTTATACTTATTCACATCATCTCTTAATAATACACGATTGGAAAATATGATTCATTAGCCGGACTTTGTCCACCCGAAACGGTTCTAGATTTTACATCGGGCAAATCGCATACCTTGAAACAGTTCTTTCAAATAACTCGATGGTATCTTCCATCAGTTATGTATCAGGTGTAGACGTAACGCGTAATTGACAAAACCGTTCTTGCAAATATACTTTATTTCATTTTTTCTCTGTTTCAACCGTTTGTGAACGTAGAGAGTAATCTCAGATATAGAGGAAATTGGAGTTGAAATCGCTTGCGAATTCAGAAAATAATACAAGGTCATTGTAATTTTTTATTATACATACAAAGCGTGAAAAACATTTAGTCTAAAATATTTCATTTTTCATTTTCCAAAAAAAAAAACAAAAGTACTCAATATCTGCTTATCAATTTTAATCATTATTTTTTATTATTAATAGTTTGTTTTGAAATTGTATATAAATATTCATATTTTGAATTTCATGCTATTAACCGCCAATTAAAAGCAGAGAAGTCTCGAGAGGCTGCGCTACGCGCCGTCTGGGGGGGGGGGGGGGGGGGGGGAGAGCAAATGAACGGTCTATGCAGAAGTTCAGAGCCTTAGATTCTCGGTGGTGCTCGAAGGGATAACATCGTCTTTGGTCGTTCTCGCGTATTGTGTGACAGTTACATGATGATCGTACAGCTTCGGTATCAGTGAATTATTTCCGCTAATAGTTTTTCCCATAATGGAAGTCTGAATACTCTACAGTGGGATGTTGGAAACTTCTTTATCCACACAGGGTGATTATTGCTGGTTAGTATGAGCATGCGAACAATTCGTGCCTACATATATACTTTTCGTTCGTGAATTGAGATACAATATATGGTACCGAAGAAATATCTGTATGGGCTACGCAAACTGTTAGTACCGTGAAATTGCCGGATAATATTTTTGTGTCGTCCGAAAAATGAGACTGGGTTTTTTCAAGGCCATATTTGTTTACAAGCGGCAGAACAACCCAGCGAGCTGGGCGGCGGTTCATACGAATTGGCCGTTGAAGCGGTATAAAAAATGTCAACAGTCGTGCTATCTGAATGAATTCTCAAGTGAAAATACATATTTAATTGAATAATTATTTCGTTTATATTCGTTTTTATCAAATTATTAACTCTGCTTCAAATTCGTTCGAAAAAACAAATAATATTCAAATGGTATTTCCGTTTGTCTCAGAGTTACTTTGAAATCGTTCGAGATTCGATATTGTTTGGTTGAATATTTTGAATCCGCGACTTTCAGTTATTGTTTGACCGATGGCTTATTTCACGGAGTGAGAGGGGAGGGGTCGCGTTCTTTTGTTACTCGGTCTTCCATCACGATATCAGTTCCCGCCTGAACCAGTTCGTTTTCTATCGGCTGTTTTTCAGTTGCGCGAGTGTATTTGGGTGTTCAGTACTACGGTAAGTGATCGTAGTGAAAATAGAATCAATTTTTCGAGTCATATATTGAAAGATCTGCTTGTGCGAAATAATGAAACGTATAATATTGATGGAAAGGTATTAGAAAAAACCCTCGATCATCGTACATAATTTATCCTCGCGAATCCCAGGTGCCGAGCACAGAAAAAATAACTACATAGGCTACGTGAACTGCTAATATCGTGATATGGGTATGTTACATATTTTTTCATATTCTCCGAGATGATGGAGCTTGGTTCTTTTTATTTTTTTTATTTTGTTTTTGTCCAAATTTTAACTCTACGCCAAATATGTTTGGAACAGAAATGAAAAGAAAAAACAAACAATATTCGAACAGCATATTTCTATTCAGAGTTACTTAATTTGAAATCGTTCGAGATTCGTCATTGGTCGGTTGAATTTTTTGAATGCGCGATCCTCAGATGTTTAACCGTTGGCTATTTTCACGGGGCGGCAGAAAGGAACTTGTTGGAACTTGTTAATCAGTCTACCATCACATCAGTTCCCGCCTGAACTCGTTCTTTTTTCCATCGGCTGTTTTTCATTGGCGAAAGTCTATTCGGATGTTTATTATCAAGTGATCATAGTGATAATAAAATGTACTTTTCGAGAATCCAAAGATTTGCGTGTGCGTAAGAATGAAACAATTAACATCGGTATAGAAGTGTTGAGAAAACCCACGATCATCGTATATAATTTCTAATATCGTGGTATGGGTATGTTGCGTGTTTCCTATGTCCAATAATGGAGCTCGTTTCTTTTCCGCGCCACATTTGTTAACAAGTGACTGGTCAAGCCCGTAAACTAGACTCTTGATTTTTCAGAATTAACGACGGTTTAATCAAGCTGAATAATAGACTGCGTAGAAAAATAACAAAATGAAAATAAAACAAAATTATAAAAAAAATACTGTAAATATAAGAACGAAATGAAGTGAGTAGATAGATCTATTAATTTTTCGGTTCATTCATGGTTTTCCTGTGCTTCAAATTCGTTCGGAAAGAAAAAGAGGTCAAAACATGTTATTAGAATAGAATTTTTATTCCCGAGACATTTTGAAATCGTTCGATATTCGGCGTTGGTTTTTTGTTTACCAGTCGTTTTACGGCGTAACAATTAGTGTGTACGTAGATCTTGCCCACCATTACTTCATAGTTGTGGAGTATACTCCGAAGCGGTGATCAAAATAATTCGTTCCGCTCTTTTCTTTTTTTTTTTTTTAATTATTATTATCATTATTATTAAACCCGTGTGCGAAGTACCCATGCATCGAAAAACATCTGTATAAACGAGTTAGGAATAACGTGATAATGTAAGGTGTGTATTGAATTTTTGTACCGTTTGAGAAATGAAACTAATTTTATTTTCCTCAGCGAGTTTTGTTTACATTCGAATTGCTTTGTCCAACAAGGGCGACGGGCGGGGGGGGGGCGGGGGAGAGCGCTGCAAGCGGGATTCTCAGAATTGTCGGTTGAATAGCGGCACGGAATATAAGCTGGAATACCGTCCCATCTAAAATAAAATTATCCGAATTAATTCGTAAAAAGAAAATAAACAAATAGTACGAACGCAATCGGTATTCAGCCCCAATAAATATTAATCTTACGTATGCAAACTACTGTTGATGCTACGAAACGGGTAGAAAGAATGCATCGTAGTCTTTTGTCTTCGTTGATAGTAAATTAATTTGAGTCGGTTCGTGCAATTTATATGGAATATAAAACTCGATTACGGAACACACATCGCGGCTGTTTTATTTTCCGTTTGTTTTCATGCTTTGCGCCGTCATTTGCCTTCTCTATTTGTAACTGTTGAATTCGAATCTCAATTCTAATCGTGAGTACTCTGTCATCAAAATACTCTTCGGGTAGAATAACGTAACTACTGCAAAGTCGGAAATGATTCTTTTAGCCAAATTGAATTATATTTTTTCAACTTTATTTTCTTACGATTAGGTATGAGAATTCTCCAATATATTTTTGTTACGTCTGAAAAATCTGGTCATTTTTCTTGTTTCTATCGCTCATAAAAATGCTTTCCCGATAATAATGTTTCCTTTTTTCTTTTGTTCTTGCAGCTCAGTGAAGATTTTCATCCACGAAACATAGACCCATCATAATATACCTGTGGACCCAAATAACTTGCAAAACAACCAATGTCATAAAAATCCCACCTTCTGGAACAATCGCATAGCAGGTAAATGAGTATAATTAAAACATGCTTTTGAGTTATGTTTTATCATTTCTTCGATTTAATTTATTTCGATTTATATCGTTATTCGTTTGCACATTATTGTTATGATATAAAGAAGACAGAATTTGACTAATAATTGTCTTTCCACTTTGATTTCTATTACAGTGTGTGACGAGGATTCCCGAGTATCGAAGCAGAACCAAAAAGTTGCGTGCGCCCATCCGACGGCTGGAGGAGCCTAGGGGGAGGCAACGACGCTGGATGGATGTCGGCCTACGGAGCAATGAAGAGATGGTAAAAATAACAAATATGAAACCAAATTCTTGCTTGTATTACAGTATCGGAGATATGAAGTTCTGAAATTGAAAAAAAACGCCATTTTCTAAAATCTGAGAACATTCTGAAAAATCGAATAAGAGATTTGAGCTCTATTAGAACATTTAGTTTTATATATTGTTTTGTCAAGTTTTAAGATT
Organism: Phymatocera aterrima; assembly: GCA_963170745.1. Taxonomy (NCBI): domain Eukaryota; kingdom Metazoa; phylum Arthropoda; class Insecta; order Hymenoptera; family Tenthredinidae; genus Phymatocera; species Phymatocera aterrima. The sequence goes on from OY720670.1 coordinate 4,785,490, forward strand.
CAACTTTAACCGTGACGAACTCTCCATGTTCTAATAGCGCCTAAAAATTTTGTTATATTCTATTTGATTTTTCAGAATCTTTTCAGATTTAAGAATATGGCATTATTTTTTGATTTCTAAAGTTCATATCTCCGATACGACGGGTTAGACAAATCTGCAAAAAAAATTGGGTATGTATTTTTTGTCAAAAACTTGTGTACAATAGATTGTGGAGCAGATCTGACACATAACTGCCAGATCTTGATCAAGTTGTTATAGGAGGCCCCAATATTTTTTGCGATATTTTTGTGGTGCTTGTTTGATCATTGATTAACATTTGTCATTAGGACGATCTTCTAAATCATTTGTATCTGTTTAATTGCAGATGGCCAAGCAGAGACATCCGAGTTAATCTGCTCCAAACTCGGCAGCGTCGGTAAGTCGCATGATTTTAATTGCGGGCAACTCTTGGTTTTCTATTTTCTCTATCGCGTGGCACGACGGTAACATTGATATTGTATCATCTACGATTTCCTAGCTCAACTCTGTCAGACTCACTTGCTGCTGCAACGGAACTAATAAAATTGACTTCTCCTCTCTCACATTAAAGCAAAAATTACTTTTGCCTGATACTGGTAATGAAATATTACATGTAACCGAAATTTTCCGTTGCACAAAGCGGCGAGTATCGCGACAGGAAACTCCGAATCGCTTAACCAGTTTCGCGATAAATCTAATCACTTTGTCAATTCCCGTCTCTACGGTAATTTGCTCAGACTCTCACTGGTTGAGCGGTCGACTTTCCTGAGATTAAATTCACACACTCCTGAAAGGAAAAAACACAACTCAGATTCAAGCACAATTTGCTGATATTAATTTATACAAGATCGTAACAAGATCATTGCAACAGTATTTATTTCAAATTTTCTTTCTTCTCTCTTTTATTTTCAATATCAACTTTTGCATTGAATAGTTCGCTCAAGAGAAACATTGACACTCAGTCTAGGATGTATCTAACCCGTTCTCTCCCTACAGATACAAAACGGTAAGTCTCTGACCACGGTGTACGACCTGCTGAGAATGTTTGTGTTGGTGAGAATGTCCTTTTCTAGATTCCGACAGGTACTTGTCGGGGAGGTAGGGTGGGGCATCTGGGGTATTCATGTCTGTGTGCGCGCCTGTTAGTTTTTAATTTCTAAGTCCGTCGGGTGGGTGTGGGTCCAGGCGAAGGGTAGGAAGGCTCGGGTTCCTATTTTTAATGTGTCCAACACTATTTTTTCCACAGATGATTCGGACGATTACAGGAAAAAGAAAGACAAGATTTTGATATTGCCTTGTGACTATTTCTCAGTAACAGATCTGTTTAAATTCTATTTTTCTGCAAAGAGAGCAGTGAAATTAGACGATTTCCGTATTGAGTCAATGTATCTCATTCGATCGCAGTAATTGAATTACTGTTTTGTAAGATCGATTAAATCGTAGAATGATTAATCAAATGCTGTCTGTAATCATCCGAATGGGCAAGATGCGTACCTCCGTTTCCGTGTTTACGTGGGGCATGGAAACGAGGGACGCTGCGCTCGAAGACGCCGCGTCGAAGAGGACCGCCGACCGTCGTGCCACAAATCTTCTCTGCTTGCTTCTATCCCCCTTTTCATGGAAACACTTGTTGATTTTCTCCTAAAATCAAGCCTACATTGATGAAAATTTGTTATTTTCGTGCAACGAGTGATTCCATGCATATACTCTTCCTTGCTTTACTTAATTTCATACGACTTCTTTTAATACGTTTCTAATTTTACAGGTTTATTTTTTTTCAGGGCGCGTATAACTTCATCTTTTCTTTCTTCCCCACAGGTTCCGCTAATTATTATTTTTTCTTTCAGAAATTGTTGTTTCATGTGTGCCTAACGAATCTTTCATCATTTCAGGTGATACTAATTTTCTCTCTGTTTCAGTTTCTTGCGGAAAATCACTTTTTTGCTTTGTCCTCAGTGTAATGCCAATGACGATGCTATTTCTATGGATTCTGGGATACAAATACGTATCGGATACAACAGAACCAAGGGGAAAAATTTCTGCTGTGCAGAAAAGGTGAGATGAAAAACTGATTTATCAGAGAGTTCAAAGTTAGTTGACATAGTCGAGCTTATTTAAATTTATCTGCTCATTTCCGCACTCTTGATGAACTTCAACCGCAATTAGGTGTGTCTTATTGTGGTCTTTTCTCAATTTCCAGAGTGGTTGATCTGGTTCACCCCCTGTGGAATGCTAGAGATATTCCTTCCTTCGACGCTTGATTGATTCATCATATTCGTACCCATGTGAATGAGATGAATTGGAATGATCAACCCAGAGCCAGGGAACGGAGGGATGAGAGGGTGGTAAGTGTTGAACGTTTGTTGGATAATCCGATGTGCTATTGCACGATCGAGGGCATCGAGGCATCATTCTTTCTCCAATTCTAATGTGATTGTACAGTGTAATAACTAGTCCTTTCTAATTACAGTGGGCTGATTTTTGAGGCATCGATACCGGGCGTGTACTTGCATAGAGATGACGCAGAGGACAATATTTACTAGGCTCCATAGAGTGTTCCTCACTTCAACACCAGTTTATTTCGTTACCTCGATCGCCGGATGGTTTCTCCTTCATTTTTCGAATAATTGAATAACTTTTTCTATGTACAACATCTGTATAGCTTGATATTCTGGCATTACTCCAGCGTAAAATCATTGGAAAGTAGATATATTTTTCATTCATAAGTGTTGGCCAAAAAATCGCGATCACTGTCCAGATTGCCGATCGCAGCCAGAATTCGAATAAAAAAATTTTGTAGATTCGATTTTTATCTTTTTTTCTCTCAACGAATACCTTGCTTTGCGAATTATCATTCAGGAAACTTGAAGCTTGATTATATCTCATCGTACAGTTAGTAACTGATGAATTATTTTACTAATGGATTTCCTGTTTTGTCTGCTCACTGTTCCAGCGAGGGATCCGAAGTCTACTCCACAAACCGATGAATTCCGGAATCGATAGAATAAAGGTGAAGCAACCGATTAGACTACAGGTGTCGGGAGTACGACGAAACCTCGGGATCGAATAAAATGTAAGACAGCTTCACCGGGTTTTCAAACGATCTTTTTTCTTTAACCAGGCGGCCTACTATGTTGAATTTATTTCTCGTAGATGTATCAATTTCCCCATATTCGTATAATTGTCATTTTATTTTCCATTTCAATTAGATAGAATTGTATAGGCTCATGACAATTCATTTTCCTGAGTTGAATATGTTTAAACATTAATTTTATTAGTCATGATCCATTCCATTGATAGATCTGTTTTTGGTTTTGCTGTCCTGTTCAAAGTATAGTCCCGAGTGTCATGATATCTGCAAAATTCTGAAATAGCGGAAGTTGATTGAGTACAAGAGTCTCACGATCAGAACTAAAATGAATAAAGTATATCCTTCTATTATGCAGCAAGAGATCTATGGTCCACTCCACGGATTGGATAAAGTGGAAAAAACCTTTCAAATAAAGAAAAGCAGAAGTATATATTGAATCTCGTAGCGATTCTATTCAGTGTGAATGATTAAATAGATAAAGACTGATTCCCCGTACAGTTCCTTATGAAAAAAATGAGATCATTTGGCTAGTTTAAATGAAGTCATTATTACCCTATCATTATTTCTTCTTTTTTTAGATTACCAGTTGTCTGAGTAAAAATGGCAATTTTTTAATCTATTTGTAAAAACGCCAGACATAATTTAGTATATGCTAGTGTGTTATCGTTATGTTCTATCATCGTTGTTCGATTCGGAAGAAACAGTCTTTGTGAGTGCTCCATGCTTCTGTTCACCCAAATCTTGAATAAACCCGTCTCTAGATAATAGCTCTATTTTGAATTTTTTTATTTATTCTTAATGAACTTGCAGAATACGTAATTTACGTTGCAGCATAGTATTTTGTAAACTTCAATCCCTCGGATTACAATCTAATAGGTATTTTTTTTTTTTTATTCCAGTTGCAATTCGAGATGTTGACGATTTGAGGATTCAAAACCATCGAGAATACTGGTTTCGTGCTTCCATGGTTTGTCTAGACATCTCCAGAAAAGCTAAGTGTCTTTTATTCTTCAATATATTAGTGTTTAATTTTTGGTATTATTAAGTTTCGGTTTTGAATCGATAGTGACTATGTATTCTATGTACCGGTATCATATGCGAATTAGGAGGCTATTAAAAAAATTGTTCTATATATCACTCGTGCTTTATAAATTTCCGCTATTACGTATTGTCCAACTTGTGATAGGGCTTTCGGCTTTTAGCATCGCGAAGGGGGTCGTTTCGCGTTCGCGTCTGATTTCTTATACGAAATTATTTCGCTACGCTACTCCGGCAATGGAGAGTTTCCGAAGGTCTGCTAAATTTTTCTGAATCTTTCTCAGGTGTTCTCAATTTCTTCTAATTGCTGTTGCGTGCGGCCACGGATCTCTACACGGAGAGACATTCAATTACTATTACATTTGCTTCATTGCATATCCATAATTGAAATAGTGTATGAATTTAGGGATAATCGACGTACCGCCATAATAAATACAATAATGGAAAATCATGGTAATTGCAATATGTTTGAGTACAATCATCAGGACCGAGAATTACTATTGGCATACTGATCATTAGTATTTGAATACTAATATTTGGTATTGGAATACTAATTCTGAGTCCTGAAGATTACAATTATACATATCGAAGTACCTCTACTACCATTTTTGTAGGGATAATTACGACGGAACCTCGGCGATCCCCTAATAATTCTTCTACTCTATTTTAATTGAGAACGGTAATCAAGCAAGAATTGTAATTGAAAGTCTCTCTGTGCAATGATATATTGAATAGCGTTCGCGCGGGTACATCGGGAATAGGGAAGCCGAGGACCGTGCATGGCGGATGTAAATTCCCATTAGCTGGGCGTTGTGATATACTTTTTTTTCTATTACTTTACCGATCACACGATTCTTTCATTTCGATGTAACTTTTCCGAGCATTCTAATTGATCGGCAAAGCTTGGGTTCCGAGTCTGGCCTTTGGAGTCCGGCGGTAGAAAAGAGCCGGAATTCCGCTAAAGTATGATTTCGTTAATCTCGGGGACGCTATCGTGTTGTAGGAAGGGGTAGTAACTTTCAAATCTCGGCAGGGACCTCTATTTGTTATTGCAGGTTCGAATTCTTCATGGAAGAATACGTAACAATTATTGGAAACATTTCCTCCGATTCGATTCGAAGCGCATCTTTCGAAATCGTTATATTTTCAACTGATCCACGAAATTCGCATTGTTTCGGGAATTAGGAAGTAGTGTCGAATGTTCTCAGGAGAACGATTCCATTGAGCGTAGGTATGAGTTAAAAAATTAGATAGTTTGATTTCGTTCTTTGCACGCAAGTGTATCATTGCAATCGCATGGACGCTTACATTCAATGGACTAACTACTATTAGCGCTACCCAAAAGTGGAACCCCGATGGTGAGAGGGCCGGGACTCACCGAAAAAAAACCCCGGAGGTGAGAGGCGTGGGAACTCACCAGTGGAGTGCTAAAAGTAGTTGTTTCATTGAACGTTTGCGTACCTGTTGTCGTGATGCGAAGCTTTCGTCTGAAACATGAAATTGATCTGACTAATTTCTGAACGCCTTCGAGGTGATCGAGTTGAAATTACGCTCAATCGAATCATTTCTCTGAAAACATTCAACGCGCTCTTTTTTCACGGATCGAAAGCGCATCTCTTTGGCAATGTTATTTTTTTTAACCACAGCGCCATGTTTCTCGAACTGAACGGAATTTTCTTCATTAAAACTTGCGTATTTTTCCATGCAGAATCCGAATCTTCAATATGTTTAAATGAAGGGTTTGCGTCTGTAATCTTGAAGTCACTATCCCTCTCGCCGTCAGGGGCTGGAGATGGGGGGTGGATTTTCACGGTGTCAGCTTTTCCCTACGAGATCGAAAAGCTTTCGTTCCGGTGCATTTTGGTGTATGATAGGTATTTCTGGAGACATTTCGATGTCTTGAGATGAGAAACTTGTCCCCTATATTCTCAGACGTTTTGTTCTTGGTTCAAATATTTACAACAACAAAATGAATAACGAGTCTCATTTGTTCGGTCAAATTATTTATTCATACAGAAGAATTTAGCAGACTATTCGAACCCCATAAATTTCAATTAGTACAAATGATTTTTCGTTACAAGGAACGATTCTACCTTCATTCGATCGTACAGACGTTGCATGAATTCGAAAAATTCGGAAATCATCATTCTCAATTCACAGTTGCTCATTACACCTATTCTTATGATACAAATATTCTGAACGTGGTTCGAATCAGTACATCTCTCAATACCATATATTTACCGTATATCTTTATTGGTAAACTAATTCTACTATTTATTAAGCACTTTCTGATACCGATCTCACAAAATAAAAATATTTCGGAATCTTTATGTCAGCCGGGTTATTCAACATATTAAGAAACGTCGTTGATTACGAATTTCAGTAATATGAATCTCATTACCCTTGTTTCGAAAGAAATCTGATTTTCATTGTTTATAATTCATGAATCATAACTGCGACTACAATCTGTGAAAGTTATTGTTTCATTACTTTTTTTTTTATATTCGAGACGTGATGGATTAATGTTCCGAAAAGTTATCACCCATTGATTATGATCGAATTATTCCAGAAGAATACTACCCCAGGCTGACCCTCGACGACAGTAGTAGATTCTACAATACGTTAATCACTGGAGCTATCTTGAGCCTTGGTGGATACATGAAAACTTTACAAAAAATTCAATACAAACAAGGTATGTTGGTGTTTGTGATTGTTTCTCTTTTCTCGTTTCCTCGTTCATCATCTGCAGATTTTCCTTTATTTTGAATATAGAGATTTACGATTCTGTCGAAGTTTTGTTCCCCCTGTGTTGAATTAATCTTTCGTTCTTCATTTATCATCATTTGACTAATTATTATCTTGGCGACTTTATTCCTCTTCTAGTATGAGCCCTCCGAAGTATCGAAAATGGACCAATAGTGGGTTTCTTCTCTGATGGTTACCAGAGTTGGAGGGTGAGCGACGACGTTCGATGGATATATGGTTATGGAGCAATAGACTGGAGGTGAGAATAACCAATTTGCATCCGAACTCTGGTTTTCGTTACAGTTGTTCGAATACGTAGATTTTATTTACCCGACCTCTTGAGACAAATGGGAATAGGATGTTCTATTATATGCCATACGTTCATCAGGCTTGTTTGTTTTCCAACTGCCATGGAAAGGGTAAAAATGAGTCGAGTCGCGGACGTCGCTCGCGTGCACCAGGTAAAATTCCCTAGGACCGATCGCGCATAATTGTAATCAATTTTAACGAATGAAAAATTATTTATCGAACGTCAGGAATACGCTATCAAACTCCGTCCGACACCCGAAAATGTCCGTCGAACGATTAAACGATTAAAAAAAGAATTAAGCTGATCCGAGAGTTTATGGAGCTTAGAAAAGACGCGTTCGGCGCTGGAACGAGTGCTGCCGCCATCTACAAATAATCTAACCAATTAGTTACAATAGACTTGAGAGATGTCTACAGCAGTTTAGATGCACTTGCGTTTATTAATTGTAATTGAACTCTCGAACTAATTTTACTCGGATAAAAAGAATCATAGCAATTCATCCATAAAGATTTGAATATACATAAAACCCAGATGGCTACTTTGGAGGATAAATCTATCTGGGAAGATGGAGAGGTTAGTTTCGAAATTTCATTAATTCACGCAAACTGTATTTCGGAGGTTATGTATCTTCTGGATGACACGACAATTCCAAACACGTTCTAAACTATGATATTAACAATTCCTTTCAGCCTTCTATATCTGTCGGCTCCGAAATCTGAACCTCATGCAATTATTTTTATCCTAAACAGGTTAAATTTTACATAAATAACAGAAAATTGTTGAATCATATTTTTATGGTCTAACCCCTGTTTCTCACCTTTCTTTCAAGTTTTCTGTAGTCGAGCTATGCAAAACCAAGCATTTAAAATAAACTACATAAAGAACCACAATATGTATATTTTTCAATTTTATTTTTCAAGGAAACTCTCGGCGAAGATGTTCTGCGTATGTCAACAGACGAGATAGTATCACGTTCTCGTCTATTAGACAATGAGATAAAAATAATGAAAAGCGATGTGATGAGAATATCTCACGAGCTTCAAGCGCAAAATGAGAAAATAAAAGAGAATACAGAAAAAATAAAAGTAAACAAGACCTTGCCTTACTTAGTATCTAATGTAATTGAATTATTAGACGTCGACCCTCAAGACATGGGCGAGGAAGACGGAGCTGTAGTAGACCTCGATGCTCAAAGAAAGGGAAAATGCGCAGTTATCAAAACTTCAACTCGTCAAACATACTTCTTACCTGTGATAGGACTTGTAGATGCTGAATCATTAAAACCCGGTGATTTGGTTGGTGTAAATAAGGACAGTTATTTGGTTCTTGAAACATTACCGGCCGAATATGATGCCAGAGTTAAAGCAATGGAAGTCGATGAACGTCCGACCGAACAATACTCAGACATCGGAGGGCTGGATAAACAGATACAAGAATTAATCGAAGCCGTAGTACTGCCGATGACCCATAAAGAAAAGTTTGAAAACCTGGGAATCCAGCCACCCAAAGGCGTCCTTTTATACGGACCACCTGGTACTGGAAAAACTCTGTTGGCACGAGCTTGTGCCGCACAGACGAAATCTACTTTCTTAAAACTAGCTGGGCCACAGTTAGTTCAAATGTTCATTGGAGATGGAGCTAAACTAGTTAGGGACGCGTTTTCTCTAGCCAAAGAAAAAGCTCCGGCTATAATATTCATCGACGAACTCGACGCCATTGGTACTAAAAGATTTGATTCTGAAAAGGCTGGGGATAGGGAAGTCCAGAGGACTATGTTAGAGCTACTCAATCAATTGGATGGATTCAGCTCAAACGCAGATATTAAAGTAATTGCAGCCACAAACAGAGTAGACATTTTGGATCCTGCGCTTCTCAGATCTGGTCGTTTGGATAGAAAAATTGAATTTCCTCATCCTAATGAAGAAGCAAGAGCTAGAATCATGCAAATACATTCAAGAAAAATGAACATGTCTCCTGACGTTAATTTTGAAGAACTTTCTCGGTCTACCGATGATTTCAACGGAGCTCAGTGCAAGGCTGTTTGTGTTGAAGCGGTAATAATCGAATTTCCCAATAATAATTTTATTCCGTTAGCAAATTTCTCCATAATTGAGTTTTCTGTTCTCATTCATAGGGTATGATTGCTTTGAGGCGTAATGCTACTGCTGTTACCCATGAAGATTTAATGGAAGCTATTATGGAAGTACAGGCAAAGAAGAAGGCGAACCTCAACTACTATTCATGAATAATTTCAATTCTTCAAACATTTTTTTACATTATATTATATAAAATGGTAAGAAAATACACAACTCGTCGTATTTAGAGTATAGAGATTTGTTTTAGGGCTTACAGTACGTGCTTTCGTAATTGAATGATTTGAAATATTCTTCCGAAATTAAAAATTGAATTTGAATTTGAATTTTCGATGAAATGCAGAATTACTATGAACGCAGATATATAATTTATGCAAGTGCTAAATAAAATCGTGTATTCTATTTTCGCTTGCGAGTATACCTAGTTCGTTCTGTAATCCTTTTTGTTACTTGGTTTCAAGTTGACTGTCTTCAAGTAATATTGTTCTCTGAATAACTGCGTTCAATCCTTGGATAGAATATGAGTAGTTAAATCAATGAACAAGCAAGGAGAAATTAACAATGATATAAGTAGTTGAAAACTTTTTATTCGGTATTTAATTAAATAAAAAAATTTAACAGGTTCTTTCATACCCGACATTATGTCTTCTTTATCGATATGATGAATGATAAACGAGTAGAATTATAGAATATATCAAGTTTTTCATTCAACTTAAGATGGAAAAACCCTCGAATGGAATAGTTTACCGCCTTCTATGACTCCTCTTCTTGATTCTGAAAGAAAATAACAAAGAAAAATCATTTTAAGTAAAATCTTCGTTATTTCGGAGTAAGAACAAAGAAAGTGAGCTGGTTTTATGGCGAGATCTTTGGAAAGATTGTTTTTTTTTTTGCCGTTTCTTACTTTTTTGGTCCCTTGACGAAACACCAATCGACAGAAATAGATTGTCCCAAAATTTCAGCTCCATTTAAAGCATCTTTGGCAGCTTGAGCTTCTTTGAATGTCTCATATTCGACCAAAGCGTATCCTTTGAGGAAACCGGTTCTGCGATCTAAATTCAAATGGAGATTCTTTATCTGTCCAAATTCAGAAAATTTATCCTGTATATCATCTTCTTGCGCCTCTTCATGAACAGAGTTTATGAAAAGTATCCAACCCTCGACCGCTGCAGAGAGAAAAAAATGGAAAGTTCAATAAGAATACTGAATAAATTAAAACCAAAACTCTTTGAACCAGTTAGTCGAAAATCTGTATGTCTGTTTCTCAATCTTACATCTCTGAGGTCCCGGTTGATCGTCCTCATCTTCTACTACGTTCATAGATTCATAATGACCAACGTCGTCCCTTGTTGAAACTAGTTCTGCGCCGTGTCCTCTTCCTTTCCTTTTTTTAGCTTTTTCCTTGAGACGCGCGATTCCCTCTGTGAGTAAAGTATGATAAATATTATTCACTTGAGATTAACTTGCACCAAGAATTACCTGAACAACTAAAAATGGAACGGATACAGTGGAATATCGATCTATGACGGCGCGATGTTTGTTAGTTTTGAGGTTAGAAAAATCGTTCAACAGAATTCATAACAACTTACACGAATTCAGGATATAAACGAGAATAAAATAGTGATCACTTACGATCTCCTTCATCGTCGACTTCGAATTCTTCGGCATTATCGATATCCAGTACGTCTGCCATTATTCTTCTTCTATTTTTATATTCACGATTTACGAAGCGTAAACTTGACACGAACAGATAACTGATTGAGGATGCGGGCGCTCTGGAGGTTATAAAAATTGTGACCCGCGATCGGAACGCTGCCAGAAGAGACAGAAATACGAGTAAAATATATACTAACTTTGCCGCCACGAAAATTAAACAAAAAAAAATCCAAATTCGGATGTTATTTTTAATCGATATTATTAATCGATGTCTGTTTGAAGTATATTTAGAGTATGGGAAATATTGAAATAGATAGATCAATTTTATTCAGGATTTTACAATGTTGTTGATAAAAATTCAACGTAGTTCCTTTATAACAAAAATAATTCATGAAGAATAACAAAAATTTACCATTAATGGAAACAATATCGTATATTATATATTGCAACAAATTAAAATGTCGATCTACGAGGTATTGATGATTATCAAAAGTAAGAATTGAAATCCCCTCTATAATAAAAAAGAATAATTATATGACCTCGACGAACATGAAGTTAATAGTTATAATATTAATTATATTTATATATAATCCTTCTAATTACACTCATGTAGCTGATACTTGATATAAGATCACAACTATTATGGCAACATTACCGAAAATTGAAAAAAAATCTAGCCCATCTAACACAGGAATAAATCCATCTGGCGCAAGTGGAAATAAGGGTGGCGAAAAATTGTTAGAACGTAAATTAACAGTTTTAGAATCGCATGGTTATGCCTTAGGAGAAACTATAGGCGCAGGTTCATACGCTACAGTAAAGGCACGTTTGTAAATTAGAGAAAAGGAAACGAAGATTCAATTCTACATTCTAAGCACAGCAATGAAATATATGATTATATTAAACTCCGTTTCCTTAAGGTTGCAAAGTCCGACCGTCACGATTGTCAAGTTGCAGTGAAAATCGTTTCAAAATTTCAAGCACCTGGTGATTATTTGAAAAAATTTCTTCCCCGTGAGATTGAAGTTGTTAAAGGATTGAAACATCCGAATTTAATTCGTTTTCTTCAAGCCATTGAAACTACGCATAGGTATATTATTAATTTTCAATAATGTAAACACGAATGTTGAAGAAGTTCGAAAAAAAACAAAAATTGTGAGGGATATCCGAGTAAGAAGCCTGAATTTGGAACAAGAATAATATTTTAATCTCTAGAGAAATTCGAATAAACAGTTTCATTAATTTCTCCTAGGGTTTATATCATTATGGAATTTGCCGATAATGGTAGCCTACTCGATGTTATAAGACGCGATTCTCACATCGACGAATTACGCAGCCGGCGTTGGTTTCGCCAATTAATTGAAGCGGTTGATTATTGCCATGAACGTGGGGTCGTACACAGGTAGTTGAAATTGAAAGAAAAACATTATATATCTAACTACCACGATTTTAAATCATTTACAAAATTTATCAATATAACGAGAAAATAGAATTGATAAAACGACAGTGATACAAATTTTGATTTCAATGAATAATAAATTATAGGGATATAAAATGTGAGAATTTGTTAATGGACTACGATTTCAATATAAAATTATCCGATTTCGGATTTGCCCGTGGTCACATGCGGCCAAAAAACGGAATTACACCATTAAGCGAGACATTTTGCGGTAGCTACGCTTACGCCTCCCCTGAAATTCTCAAGGGCGTACCATATCAGCCTCAATTATCGGACATATGGTCAATGGGCGTAGTATTGTACGCTATGGTTTATGGTCGACTTCCATTCGATGATACAAATTATGCCCAACTTCTCAAGGTACCGAGGTAGTACATTAGGAGATCATTAGGAGTGAAAAGGAATGAGAAGAATTTGAAGCAATTTTTCATTTTTGTTTTTGTTGTTTTGTTCGAATATTGTATGAATTAGTCTTCTTTGTTTCTTGAATCGTTCAGTGTCTGCGAATCTATAAGAGGATAAAAGTATCTTTATTTCTCTATGTATTTTATTAATCCTGTAGCAAGTTCAAAACAAAGTTACGTTTCCAAAAGATCCCAGAGTTTCAACAGCTTGCAAAACTCTTATAACGCGGATACTTGCCCCCCAACGATCACGAGTACGAATATCAATAATAAGAAATGATTCTTGGCTTGCAGCTTCGGTTTCTGTTGCTCAAACATCAACGGCGGATAATTTTTTGGTAAAAATTTGATCACATATGTGGTATAAGCTCATTATTTGAATTTATCTTTTTCTTCATCTCTTTTCGAAAGCAAAGTTTAACAGAAGAAAAGAAAATCAATTTGATATACCTATATATTCATATTGCAGGATAGTCTGCCTACTCTTACAGCAAACGAGGGGATGAAAATATCGTCGGACAAGGGAAGCATGATAACTCTAGAAACTGCGAAACTTTTAAATAAAGAGAAACTTGCTCATAATAATGATAATTTTATGGACAATAATAACAAGCAAAAGAATAGTGGAGTTTCAAATAATCAAGACGAAAAGAAACAAATTCATTCCAATATAGTAGAACCAACGATTATATCTTCTCCGAACGGCCGCGCACGTAATGAGAAATTTGAAAATCATTGAAAATAAAAAAAAGACCGAACGTTGAATAACTGACACGGCGAGGTTTGATCTGTATACAACAATATAAGAAAAATACAAAGGCAGACACAAATTCGAGTATATTCGCGAGTTTTATAACAGAAATAGGAGAAAAAAAACGAAAGATTCAATAAATATTCAAGAGATAAATTTACTGCGGAGGATATTTTTTATTACTATTTTATTCTTTGCACTTTTTCATACTAGGAATATATAATATAATATAATATTAACTAATTTATATTATGCAGTCGTTTTACTTTTTGTTTTTTCTCTAGAATAAAGATAAAATAATCATAATAATAATTACTGTAGAGGTATAATTTGATCATGGTAATATTAGGGCATAATTAGATATTTAAATGCAAATACGTTAATTGTGTTATCCTAAATAATTAAAATTCAACTTACTTAGGTAATAATAGTCTTTCAATTTTTGTTTACATCTACTAATGGTAGTCTATCATAGAAAAAAAAATACAAATTCAAATTTTCATTTCTTATAACATCGATCTAAACTTTGCAATAATTAGTATAATCATTGCGCTCATAATAAATATAGCCGGAGCTGTTACAGAATGAATTTTTTCCATTTCTTCTGAAATTGGTAGAAAAAAAAAAGAAAAGGAAACGAACAATTACTCAGAGAATTCAATTTATAATCATTAATACTTTTATCCGATTACGTAATTACACTTACCATCTTCGTCTACTAACGGTTCCCATCCCAAACTTCTATCAATAGCCATTTTCCATTGAGAATATAGTACGTCTCTCTCTAATGAATAAATAATAATAAAAAAAAACAGATCGAGAAAAGAATATACCTAATGAGTTATTCAAATACTAGAGAACGAGAAATAATTAGATTTGAAGAACTTGATATCATGCTCATATCAATATTTATTAATTTTTTTTCAAATTTAGAATTCATGAATCTTACCATCTTCAGTTATCGAAGGTGAAAAAGTATCGCTAGGTACAGCTGCGTTGACTTTAACATCCCATTTACGTATACCGCCTGCGCATCCAGCTGCTATGGCAGCACCAAGTGCAGTCGTTTCACACATTAGTGGCCTTACTTCCTTGTGAAATAGTAAGATATGTTATTTTATATTTTTATACCGAAAAAACCGTTTATCTCCATTTTTCAGACAATTCTTTCACATTTTGTAAAATATTTTTTCGAGCTTTGTATTTGCTAAAATAGACGGAAATAACAATTCAGCGAATAAAACTTACCCACAGGTATACCACAAATATCAGCCTGCATTTGCATGAGTAAGTTATTAGTCGTCATACCGCCGTCGACTAATAATTTTGTTAACGCTAAGCCTGTATCTTTTTTCATAGCTTCTAAAATATCTCTAGTCTGAAAACAGACGGATTGTAGAGCTGCCTTTATTATATGCGCGCTATTCGTATCCTCTGTAATCCCACAAATCACACTAGGAGAGAATAAATGAATAACAATAAATCAGATTAGTAGTAGAAAGAAATTCAGAAGCAAAAACGCCCCGTTTGACAAGAATAGAAAAGAGAGGATAAAATATTACAAGACAAAAATCAATAAGTTATTTTGTTTTTCTTCTGTGTTCTTCTAAATTTTTATGATATCTTATGCATACAGATCTTGTATACAACTGTTATTGTCAATTGAATTAAAATTATACTTTCTTCACCTTCTAGCATCTTTCCGCCAGTACGGTGCATAGAGACCGGCAAAAGCGGGTACAAAAGTTATACGATTATCGTTATAAATTTGTCTAACTGTATCTTCGCAGTCGTTTATGTTGGATATAATGCCTATATTATCTTTCAACCATTGCATAACTGCCCCAGCTATCGCGACAGATCCTTCTAATGCATATACTGGCTGTGCATCAGGTCCAAATTGATAAGCAACGGTTGTTAATAAACCGTGAGATGAATCGACGATCTGAAATATAACGAAGTCAATATTTTTATCTTGTTAGAAGAAATTTTTCGGGCTTTATTTCTCTATTTTGCAATAGAAGAGCAATAAATTTTTATAATTTTGGCAGTTACAAGATACAAAATTAGTGAATTTTGATTATTTTGGATTTTGAAGTATTTTTCTATTAGACATTAAAATAATTGAAATCTGAATAAACCAGCTTGAATTCTGTTTATTTTTTGAAAACAAGCAAAAAATGTCTACCGCGGATCCAGTATTATAAAGAAGAAAACATCCTGTTCCATAGGTACTTTTGGCTTGTCCTTGATGTAAACACATTTGTCCAACAAGCGCAGACTGCTGATCACCAAGGCACTAAAATAAATCAAATTTATCATTTCGTTAGTCATAAGTAATTGCTTATTTGGTGAGAATATTATTTATCTTAGCATCTCGGAGTTGAAGTGTTTTGACGTTAAGGTAACGAGATCAAGAGAAAAAAGATCCGCCGAAATTCTTCTATTAGAAAAAATTCTAATTTTTGTTGTTGATTTCCCAGAACTCTCGCAGACATTAACTTCAGAAACTTCAGCCTCATATCTTATGTTAGCATTAGTATTACCCCTGAAATAGGAACTCCCTTCAAAGATCCTTCTTGAATATGTCCATAAATTTCTGACGAACTACGTATTTGGGGTAGAATTTCATACGGTATATCAAAAAACGATAATAATACCGGATCCCATTTCAAAGTATCAATATTCATTAACATTGTTCTAGACGCATTTGTAACGTCGGTACTATGCACACCGCCGTTTATACCTCCAGTTAAATTCTGGAAATATAAAAATTAATAAAAAAAAAATATTAAGATGGGCGCACGAAAGAAGACGAAAATAGACTAGAATTGAATGAATGAAAATTATGCTCACCCAGATGAGCCATGAATCTACAGTACCAAACATGCAGCGTTTTTCGATCACAGCTTTTTTTATACTAGGAACATTTTTCAAAAGCCATTTTAATTTCAAAGCGCTAAAGTACGGGCTTATTGGTAATCCGCATAATGGCTTCAGGTAATTTTTATTCTGATAACGAACTTGCTTCAATATATCGTCGACTATGCTCGTCGTACGCATGTCCATCCATACTATAGAAAAAAATAATAAATTATTGAAAATAATGAAAGTCTGATTAAATTTGTGTCACCAAAAAACAAAAAATTAATATACAAATTCGTAAAATTTACCTATAGCATTATACAAAGGTTCTCCCGTAATCGAATCCCAGACAATTGTTGTTTCTCTTTGATTTGTCACACCGATAGCAACAATGTCCGATGGATCTATTGTTAGTTGTTGTAAATTTGACACTGTTTGATCTAGACATTCTTGAACGGCTCTCAATATCTCCAATGGATCTTGTTCAACCCATCCTTCTTTTGGAAAAGTTTGTGATATTGATACTTGATGGTATGTTAATACTTCGGCTGTATTTGCTGCGAATACCTATAAAACAGTTCTGTTCTTATTTTTTCGCATTTGTTGGAAAAGAAAATTACTTATCGAAAACGGAGAACAACTTTTTTATCGTTTCCGAATCTCATTCCAATATTCACAAAAGTATTGAATAAAATAGTTAGAAAAAAATTGAATAATGTACTTTGTAACCTCAAAACACTTGATTCAGGATGTGCAAAGGGGACTTGTCATAATCATGTAGGATAAGAGTAGTCATAATCATGCGGGATAAGAGTAGAGTATTTCATTGAGGATATAAAGGTATAGGAATATAATCGAAACACGAAATGACGGTATTAAAAGTTGCTTGCTTGTGGTCATTGTACCAGAAATCTAGCACTGCCAGTTCCTTCGTCAATAGCACCGATTAGTGGCCCGTATCTGCTCATTGAATCATTTTTATTCATTTGCGATATTATTGAGTAATTAATAATCTATCTCAATTCAAATTATCCTCTGCTTTATTCTTATATTTATAATAAATACAATCAACATAAATTGCAATTTATTTAAACCGGTCTCCGGCCCCGTAAAAATTTATCGATTTCCAACCTCACATGTTATTCTCTATATTCTAGATACTATTCGACGTAACAACTATGGTCTAACTATCCAACAACTTAGACAGTAGCTGAGTTTGTCTCTTTCCCAGGTATTTCAATTTTCATCGGATATTAGCCTGGAAATGGGAATGATAATAATTATATTATGAAGGAATATAAAAAATTATCTCCTAAGAACAGTTTCTGGCCCTATTTCGAATAGTTTTTATATCTTCAGAATCGAATCTCCGATATTTTGATATTCGGAAGACACAGCTGATTTTATTGAATCGACACATGACGAGGTTTGTTCGGCTTGTGATGTGGCTCGTAGCTGTATTGTATCCCCGTCTTTGGTAGATGGGGAATGTAAATGGCGTTGCGAAGGAGGCTTCTCTCTGCTATTTCGGTCGCTGCCAATCTCTCGGATTGATGAACTAAACTTTCCAAGTCAGTGCTGGCAACTTTTTATATTTTTTTTTATAATATACTTGTTGTAATTTAACGGATCTAAAAAAAAAATTCTCCTCTATAATACAATACTTCTTATTTAAACTTTAATTACATATAGATTTTCTGCTTCTTCTTCTTCTACTTTGTCATACTTTCACACTCGTCAGTTACTATTTTACAATTTTACACATTGCGTGGTCGACTTGATACTTTCTTTTGGGGTTACTTATTTATCACTTACAATACCCAAGAATTATATCATATTTATTTTTTATACATTGTCTGTTTCATTCACACTCTTCTGTTTTTTTTTTCTCCAACGATATTAATTTATCGCTACAATATCGATCAAACAAAATTCGTTGTCATAAATCTCTCTGAAAATGCATCGTTTAATTCGAACCAGGTTAGGTTGATACTTTCTAATACATGTTATAATATTTCCAGATTTCTTTCAAGATTATTACCACTTTCTTCGATTCCGATTGATGAATCTGTTCAATTTAATTCATTTTCATTTATATTTTATCATCACGCATGAATATTGTAATTTGTGGTCCAACTCTCCTTCTCCGAAATTGATGATGCGTATACTTCTGTTCTTCGTTTTGAATTATCATAATTGAATATCCATCCGATATCTTTCCTTAATAATTTATTTTTTATCTTTTCCCATATCATTTCAGCCACCGTTTCGACGATGACAGCCGACGGAGAAAAAGATTGTACTCACTGTTTAATATGCAACAGCAAAGTTGGTGTATCGACACGTAATAGCGTTAGAATATTTGGATCTCATTCCTCAAACGTGACTGAAAAACCTTTGATTGATATTATCTGTTCTGTTTTGGATGTTGAGTTGAACGAAGAAAATGTTCATTCACTTGTCATTTGCAAAAAATGCTATAAACTATTCAACGAGGTGAGATTTGCATCGTTTTATTGAATTTATACACTTTTCTTTTATTTGAAAATCATGGAAACAAGAATATTTGAATCAAAAAAAGAAATGGTCATAAGATTGATGAAGAAATACGAAAATAGTGAAGATTTTCGCAGTTTTCCAGGCTTTTAACTTCAAATTTATTTTAACAATTAATTTCACTCAATTTCTTATTAGGAAGTAATCTTCAGAGTTTGATAATTATGGCAGAGATGTCAAAAAAAAATGGAGTTACAAACTATGTAATTTTTTATCGTTTTTATGTACAAAAATAATGTCTATAGGTTGATGAGCTGGAAAATAGACTGGCGGAAATAAAAGTTGAATTATTTACAAACTATAAAAGAACGGCGAGGAAATTGTCCAATACTGTATATCAAGATGAAGAAGAATTTAATGATCATGATTATACAGAAAATCCCGAAGCTCTGAATTCTGAATTGGCCGGATCTGCCAGAGTGGGTCAAAAATTGAAAAAGAAAGGTGTTAACGCAAAAAAAACAACCAACGATGGAAGTGCGGAGAAGGTATCGACTACTTTGTTGAAAAACACATCCTAGATTTTCGATTTGAGAAGATCATAAATTAAGAATTTGTTCCATCTATTTATAAAAATCATTTTTAGGACGAAGAAACATCAAAAGGTGAGAAAGAAGATGACGGTGACGATATCGAAATAAGAGAATTCCTAGACGAGCAGCCAGAGAAAATAATTGTAAAAATTGAATCAGACTTGAACAATGAAAGTTCGGAGGTTCGTAAGCCAAATACAAAAAAAGGGAAAGTTAATGTCAAGGCAGAATCTGTTCAAGAGCAGGTAAAAACGATCTCTCAATCCGAATGAAATGCAGATGATTAGAATTTTTTTATTTATTTTCTTATTTATATATAATTTTTTTTCAGCTTGTTACCAGAGACGGATCAGTTTACACATGTTTATTGTGTACAAACGAAGATGAAAGAGCAATCGGAGATGCCAAAGTAATAACAACACATTTAAAATCAGTTCACGATGCACGTTTATATATCTGCGATATATGCAGCATGGAATTTAGAAAGAGGAATGAACTTTCGGTTCACCTTGATGATCACGTTGCCAATGAGGAAGGGGACTTCCAATGTGAAGTCTGTAATAGAATATTCAGCAATTTAAGACTATTCAGAATTCATAAAAGGATTCATTATCCTCAGGCTAAATCCTGGCCGTGTGAAACTTGCGGCAAAAGATACAGGTTTGTCTCTGAAAAGCTCGAAAATTTGAAGACTTGTAAATTTCCATTCAAGTTCCTTACAAGTTTAATCATTAATTTTTCTCATTCTATCACACAGTTCGAGGAATTTACTCGAAGAACACATAAATACACATACAGGAGTCCGTCCTTACGTATGTGAAACTTGCGGCAAAGATTTTGCATCCAAATATACCTACAAAGCGCATGTTAAGACCCACGAAGTTAGACCGAGGCCTTTCGAGTGCAGTCAATGTAACAAGTCATTTCTAAGTCAGCAGAATTTGAATCAGCATGAAAGAACGCATAATGGGATAAAAGAATACGTGTGCCATCAATGCGGTGAGAATTTTCGAAAAACTTTATCGTTTTCGGTTAATTCTCTCAATTATATTTGTATTTTATCTTATAAGTGTTCTGTTCTTGATTTTCGAATAAAGAGAGTTCTTAAATTTTATAGGAAAGGCTTTCGGATCGCCTCATAATCTTGAAGTTCATAACATCGTTCATACAGGCTACAAACCTTACATATGTAGAATTTGCGGCAAAGCTTTTGCACGGAAAGCTGAAATAAGAGATCACGAGCGTACTCATACAGGGGAAAAACCGTATCAGTGTGAATTTTGTGGAGCAACATTTAGGTGATTGTTTACATTATCATTGAAATCGAATTTTCAAAGAAACATCGTGGTATATTGCTAAATATGAAAATCCAAATTCTAGCCAAAGATCTAATCTTCAATCCCATAAGCGAGCTACTCATTACAACGATAAAAGATATAAATGCAACGATTGTGGAAAGGGATTTAAAAGACGAAGGCTTTTAGACTATCATATAAAGGCGGCTCATACTGGTGAAAGACCATTCAAATGCCCAACTTGTACAGCCACTTTCGTTTATCCGGAGCATTTTAAGAAACATATGCGCATCCATACTGGGGAGAAACCTTATTTGTGTGAAGTGAGTTTTTCCAAAATTGTTTATCATACAATTTAAAACGAATTTAATTTAAAAGTTTAATTGAATAATGAGTAAATATTATTCAAGAATCAAATCGTTTATATTCATCCATTATCAGGTATGCGGTAAAGCTTTCAACAGTAGAGATAACAGAAACGCTCACCGATTTATACACAGTGATAAGAAACCTTATGAATGTTTGGTGTGTGGTATGGGATTCATGCGCAAACCTTTATTGTATACACACATGCAGACTCAGGTATAAAAAATAATATAAATTTTTTATGAAAAACAACTTAAAAACTTATTACATTCTACTTTTATACTTCACTTTTTAGGGCCATCTCAACGATACCATCGTTGTGAATCAGCCTCGTTTAACAACCGACGATGATCAAGTTATCGCTATACCAGACGGAGACGTTGAATTGTTAATGGAAGACGGAGAAAACGAACAGGTAATACAATTTATCTGATCTTTCTTCTCGCCTTTTGGAAGTTCGTACTGTTTATTCTTGCTCTTATCAGAGGAATGTTCATTTTTTCAATTATTCAATACTGAATTCTTTTTTTTTAGAAAGATTGATATTCACATCAATATTTTTTCGATTTTCAATAGTTTAAAATGTTCGTCAATACACGGATGAATGAAATTGGATAATTATACTATTTTCAATTTACAGACAACAGAATTGTATATAACTGAATTGAAAGATCATGTAATTATACAAGACGGAGATCAAATATACGAGGATGAAAATGTCTTGGGACTTCCATCGGATGATAATATTGTAGAAGAAGATGTTGATCACATGGTGGTCGATGGACAGGTATAAAAAAATGAATTCAAGTCAAAAGACCAGGAGAAAAAAAAAGAGAACACTTAATTTTATTTGTTCATCGTAATTTATTTTGCAGATGACCTTTACTGAAGGAGAGGAAGTTATGAGTGCAGGAGGATGTAAGTCGGAAGCTGGTGAAGAGGAACATATTGAAGAAGTTTATAGTTATAACGACAGCGAAGATGGTTCAGCCATAGTCGTACCAACCACTTCGCAATACGAAGAAATAGTTAGCGATGATCAAAATTCAGTTAGATTAGTACAGATTAGAATTCCAACTTCCGTAACAACCGACGACGGCAGAAATTGGTTGAATTTAGTACAAAATACATGAAAAAACGCAAAAACAGTGGGATAAATGAATAGAGAAAAAAAAAGAAACCGCTATTAATAAATTTCATTTTAATCTTTTAATTGTAATTTAATATTCACGCTGATTCATCCAAGCTAATCAATATCAATAAATATGCAGATAATAAGAAAAATCGAAAATATCTTCCTTGTTCCCTTTATCGTTAATTTTTTACTTCTACTTTCGTCATATTTGACATTTTCATGGCGTTTTCTTATTTTTTAATTTTGCCACTTTTTTTAAATTTTTTCCTTCTGTACTGATTCGGCTGCAAGAAGCGGTCAAATACATTCCTAATTTATTTAAACACACAAAAAAAAGAAAGATGTGGAAGATCTCGATTTTTCAAATTTGATTTAACAATGTCACACAGAAGGCAGGCATTCAGGCTTATCAATTATCGGTAAAACAGGAAGATACCAGCACACGAATACGGTGATAAAAATGCCTCGGATCTGTTGATAACTTCAATGAAATATCCACTGCGTGCAGAAAGCGGCAAATTCAAACGTGAGTAACCATAAAATATATAATTTATGACGTTGACTGGAAAATATGAGCGGCATCTAAGCGTGGATGAAAATGTGTGCCAGTAAAGTGGGCATGAATGTCAGTAATGTTGACTAAAACAACGCACAATGTATTTGCTAGTTATAGATACAAGTCGAATGTCATTTAGGTCGGTAAGTTCGTACTCTGAAGTTCGTGTAACTGACAATAATATAACGTCCCATGAGGTTAGCCGTCTTTTTTCAGTCAACGTTTATGATTACAAGTAATTATTTAGCTTTCCGAGTTCCGAGTTCTTTGAATTAATAAAGGGAAGCGATTGTCATTTTTATTCTTGTTGGATCGTGTGTTCATAAATACATTCGAATAGCTAGGATCACAGAGTTTGATTTATCGTCACACTTCATTCTCATTGGTGTAATTTCTTCCCGCGTATCGCATATAATAATCTCAATAATAATCAAATTGATTGGAACTCGAGATTCGTTAAATCGTTAAATATGGATCGTATATATCGATGGAAGATAATTATACTGAAGATAAATATCGATGAATTATTTAAAAATAAAAAAAGTGTGCTAAGATAGTGAAGTTAAAGGATTTCGAGATGCATGAAAAGTAAAAGAGAAAGAGCGAGAGGGGGAGCGAGAGACAGAAAAAAATAAAACCTTGACGAGGCGGTATAAATCCGCGAATAGCTGCGAAAAGCGAGAACCACTTGTGAGTTGAGGGTTCTATTCAGTGATCAATTATGCCTTTATGCCTTTGGACGCCAAGAACGTTCGTCGCGTCTCTATAAGTTAAATTGAGCGTGAGTAATAATCAAACCTTAGAAATTCCATGTCATCTCTTAATGTCTTCTCTCTATACTATAATATGCGGTTGGTTTCTCTCTCTCTCCCTCTCTTTCTCTGCATAGAACGAGACGAAGAAGAAGAAGACAAAGAAAAAGAAGAATTTTACGACTCTCCGAAAGGCGAAATCCCTCATTCTCATACCTCTTCATAGGATAAGACTTTTGCACTTCGAGATTCTGCCCGTGCTCCTATATCTGTAGACGTATAGAGGGAACAGTAGAGAAACGCGAAAGATATTCTTGAATTCCATAATCAACCCTTCAGCCTCGTCCCAGTTCCTCCTGGCAGTATTCAACCTTCATAATACCTATACATCGTCCAAGAAATTGGTGAGTGAAATCCGAAAGGAATCTTTTCTCTTTACGTATATAATAATCGTACCTAGATATATAGTATATACATATATATATATATATAGGCTAGTATAGGTATATACTACCTTACATACTCCCATAATTATGAAACGCGTCCGTGTAACAATGGAGAAGTTTTCACCCCATTATGATAACGAACTAATGATCAAACCGTGATTCGTCGTGGGGCGGCGGCCGCACGGGCCAAACCCTACGCACAGAATCTTCAGACCAAAACCCACAATCCGCAACCTTGCTAACCAATAACCTTCTTCGTTGACCAAGAAGGAGACCATAAACTAGCTATATACCTACCCACCATGAAGCTTTGGTCGAAACAAAACCCAGACCAAATACTCTGCTCATTTTACATAGTATCGTACATACCTAATATAATAAACCCTTAAGTAGTTGTTAGAGAAAGAGAGAATTAAGCGCCTTCCTGCGGTCTATGGATAGGTATGTGTGTAATGTTTCAACGCAGAATAATCGAATTACGAGCTGTAGGTACCGTTACGGCAAAGACCGCCTCTCGTCATTACACTTTTTGATCAGAAATTGTTTTACAATCCTAAGCATGCGGTCTCAAAACTTATACTGTTGATCGAAGTGCATCATAGATATAAGTTGCCACGATAAAAGCGGCGGAATAATTTGCGGTTAGGCACCGTTTGACAATTGTACCTGGAACAGTTCACGCTTTTTTCTCTCATTTTGTTCATTTGTCAGCCATTCTTACTGTATAAACAATAACGCCGATTATAACAAATTCAATAATTATAGACAGTGGACAAAAGTTTGCCGAGTTTTAGCGCGGATCTAGGCATACCTAGGTATAATACTATACACAGGTAGCAGATATACGTGTACGAATATACTATGGGAGATATTCGTCGTGGCTGGTATAGTTCGAGTTTCATGCGCTGTTATTACTGTATGACTACGGTTAGCTAGATACTAACGGAGGTCCAACTCTGATAATTAGATTATTCTATGGGGGGAGGAGGGATACGGAGCGACGATGAGAGGAATGGGGGGGAGTATACATGCTATTCTATAAACGTATATAGGTATATACGTATATGGCGGTATACAACAGTATTTGAGGCGAATCCGTAATCCGAACAAATTTTCCAGCTTACAATACATAATATTACCGGCTGATTTTGGTTCATTTCATTGCCAATCCTCATAATCATTATCGTTGTTATTATCGATCGTTATCACGTAGCTATGATTATACCCATATTGGCAAATTGTTTCGATCTCTTCCCAGTACGTATTCTTTAAAATCAACCGAATGGATGGGTGTATGTTCACGAGAAAGTTTCGAAACTCCCTGATAGATAAATAACTTTTGTTATATCGTTATGTTGTGTACAAGATCAAGGCTTTTCAATACCTACTATATAACCTGTTACACAGGTGTATGCGAGATGAATGTATGTGGTTAAGATTAACCCTGCATTCGTCAAGGGATCGCTGCTGCAGTCATTAGTATACATCATGATTTGATTAATGGTTGAGTGTTTTTTCCGCATAGAATTAACGAAAACGTTATGTAAATAAGCTATTAATTAAGAGAAAGGTATTTTTCATTTCACCAACCCTACTACCCCTTTTTGCTCACGTTCATAGAGTTTTTATTACTCTACTCGTTGATCTCTTTCCGTATACTCCCTCTCTTTCTCCCTCTCTCTCTTCCGCCATCTCCTTCTAGTTCGTAAGCGACCCTCTTAATTTCGACCTTTTGAAAATCTACTCTCCTCTGCAGCGTACGTCCCTTTGACCACGTATATAACCGACCCCGCGCCCGCAACTGACCCTTCAAATTGGTGTATTTAAATTTGTCCGCGTATTCATCAAAAGACACAGTATAGCCAGTGTAACGTAATATAGGTGTATGAAATAAGGAGGTAATTATGCGGAGTGTAGTATAATCGCGTATATCAAAGTGGACGAATTATTAAATTACGTCATCGTCTATATAGATTATATTTTCATGAGAATATACAAAATATACAGCTACATGTATACAATATTCTTCGTAACGAGTTCCTCCAATCTCTCGTGGAAATTCTTCGGAGTTTTGATTACGCCTATACGCAAACACAACATGAGAAAAAGAGAATCGTATCTCGCACTTCGAATGAAAAGCCCTCGATCTCGATTTTTGTTTACGTTATTGAAATTCAATTCATCAAAATCACGGCAATTATTACAGTAGAGATGAACCCGGCGAATTAGCCACCCCGCAGGGTAATATTGTTGCCAAAAATTTCACCATGAACTAACAATACACGCGGAATACTCATTCTGTAATGTTTTCACGGCACAAACGCAAGTATAAGAGCGCAGACCAAGAAACTGTGTTGATGAAAAGTCGAGCCAATTCACTCGTCTCCATCATCCTATACATGATCATTTTTTTGCGAGTTTTACTTCCTTTTTTGTTCATTCATTTTATCAGTATGCACCTCGTTAATTGCACGTGGTGAATGGGTGTGCGGGGCTGCGGGTATTTCGTGTTTTATTATAGTTATACCTTACATAGGACGTGGCAGACACGAACGCAGACACACAGCTATGACCAACTTAAGTTAGGATGTCTATTTTTTATTATACATGCGGTTAGTGCAAAAGCATGTTACATTGTCTGAGGAATAATATTAATGATCCTTTATGAGCTTGCTGATAATGAATCATGCTGGAAGAGGGGTTTACTGGCATTAAACAAGGGATTGATTAAAAGGGAACAGTTTATAAGAAGTATTATAATTATTGAAAATTTATACAGGTAGGTAATATACTTGGCAATATTCAAACACCCGCATCTCCATTTCCCTGCAGATATTATCAATAATTAATATCGCAAAGATGTGAAAGAATGTGAAATTGTTTCGCAACCAGAGAGGGGAAAGAATAATCACGATTCATCGTGAAATTAATTAGCGAATTTCATTCTAGTATTAGTATTATAGTCCTTGCAAATATCAATTTAGATTATACCTATACCTACCTCATGCCTTTACCTGTGATACGAATTCTTCTTCTTCTTCGTTCGTCTCCTTTTTTCTTCTTTTATACATTCTCTGCAGTTTCGTTTTTCTTTTCTTGTAATCGACACGAAGCTCTGCAGCTCCTAATACTATAATCTTTAATTGAACTTTAATCTTACCTTTTTATATAGTATAAGGTACATATAAGAGAACCAATTTACTATTTTTCGATCCGCAGCTTTCAACCGATTGAACGAGACGGAATAAAGAACGTCTTTCCCAGATGTTCACTTGTTTTGATATTAAACCTCCTATAATATCAATTTTTACCGCGTCTTTAACATCGTGTCGTTGGTATGTATATGTATGGCTACATCTAGTACGTACATACATACATACATATACATACATACATACCTATCATACTACTCTTTGACTTTTTCTACTATATAGGTATAATTTTACCAATAATCCAGACGTTTTCACAAACTTTCGTCTTATAATTGCTTCCATCACAATCTGCACATAACGTGAAACCTACCCCCGTTCATTTAAGTTCCCTTTTTTTTATATCATCCGCTTCAGCTTCAGATTTTTCCTCTTTCATATACTATATTACGAAGTATGGATGATTTATTTTCACTCATTTTATCGTTGTTTTCTAAACAAGCCGAATTCTATTCTTCGTGCATTACTCCGCGCGATGGCCGCGCAAGGATTTGGTAGAAATAAGAGCAATGAGGATCGGTAAGTAGCTGGGAGACATCGGAAATAGGTGCGGAGGTGGAGGTGTTGGTCTTACGGGGGTTCTGATGGCAGGGGAATGAGGAGGGTGGGCGATGGGGGATGGGGGATGGATTAGCATATTATTTACACCCATCTCTCGCGACTACTACTTTGAGATTGGGAAACCTTGCTTTATACTATATAGGTATGCAGTAGGTAGAGTACAGTATATAGGTATGGGCACGGGAACCGACGGGGCGACCGGGTCCGCACTTCGTTCTCGCAATAAGAAAAACTCTTCGAGTGAGCGACTAACTTTGAATCTTCTTCTTCTTCTTCTACTTCTTCTTCTTCTTCTTCTACTTCTTCTTCTTCTTCTTCTTCTTCTTCTTCTTCTTCTTCTTCTTCTTTCAAACAATACTCATTCCCTGCCAAACTGTCTCATTTTATTACAGTCTTATTCCGTGACGAACCCGACGACCGTCAGAAATTTCTTTCATGCACATTTCCACGAGTATGTTAGATGGATACACTGCAGGTATGTACGTACGTGTACATAGGTATATGCATAGGCCTAAGTTTACCGCATTCAATTAATATCAGATATAGAATTATAATACGATTCAATAATTCGTCCTAATTATCTTTCTTCGTCATTATTCATATTATTATTCTCATTTTCATATCGATCGATGAATACATATAGATGGTCGATAATTTCTCGTCCGTAATATTATATAGGTACATATATATAGGTATACTGCGTTGACGTTGACTGGGGGTGGGGATTGAGAAAAATATCCAAAATTGATTACTTCTACAGCTCATTGATTCGGAGTTCCGAAGAATGAACGTGGGTACTTTATTAAAAAATTTCTCCCCATTATATACTATCCATGAAACTGCAATCCGTAGGTTTATTACTGCAGCTCCGGGGTAAACATTGAACCCTTCGATTCTTTCCTTTCCTTACCTACCGCGACGTATACATAGGCATAGGTACATACATACATACATATATATATATATATGCGTACTCAAATTCATAAAGGAATGAAAGAACGCAAAGCTTAAATGTCAACGTGCAAAATCTCCGCTGGCAATTTCCTTTTTTCTTTCTTTGTCGCCTCCTTGTTCGAGTTATTCAAATCATTTCAACGGACCGGACGTCACGGGTCTTTTTTCTGTACTCTAACCTAACAGCACTCCGAAGCACGAGTGTAGGTATGTATGTATGTTTGCACATACTTCGGCAAAGAGGGATCAGACAGTCGAGTAGGCTGCACTACTCGAAATCGGGCGTGTACAAGGTCCGTAGGTACATTTTGATGTATTATCAGTCGTATATAGATATAAAGATCGAAGTTCACAATCGGTTCATCAAGTTTCTAAAATGAAATGGTTGCATGTGAACCGCACTCGTCAAAAGGTTTATTCCTTCATAGAGAGTTTTTCAGCTCGGTTTTTTTTTTATCATCTGTTTGATTGGTTCCGTTCTTGTTTGCGTTGTCTCTTATACCTGCAGCTCCTTCGTTTTCTATTTGTGTGGATATGAAAAAATGAAGATAACGACAGATCGATGATATTCATACGAATATGAATATATAAATAAAAAAAAAATGTGGTGGGAGAATATAAAGAACGAAAACCGGCGATCGGAAATTGTAGAAAAAAGATAAAGAGAACGAGGCGGGTGAGTGTGTGTGTGTGTGCATTGAGTAAAATTAAAGTAAGTGAGTAAGTAAGTACGTAAGTAAGTAAGTAACTAAGTAAGTATGAGACTTGCGAATATAAAGGGGGGAAAAAAAACATAAAAAAGAAACTCCCCCCAGCCGACAGTTATATTAGCGGAGTTTATCGCAATCTTAAGAATATAAGAACACCCCCCCCCCCCCCCCCCCCCCAAAGGTAAATCGCTTTGTGTTGCGTTGGTGCACGACAACGGGCCAAAGAAAAAACAGAAGAGACTGAACGGAAAGAAGGAAAAGAAAAAGAAAAAAAAACAAAAAATGGAAAGAAAGAACGAAACAATAAAGTTTTTCACCACCTACGCGCCAATATCTTTTAATAAAAACATTTTCGCACTCCATTTTTACATCATTTTTATTTTATAATAATAATAACAATAATAATGATAATAATAATATTGATAATAATGATAACTGCAACGACAATGATAATAATGAATAAATCGACAACAATATACCGAACGAGAAAGTGAAAGCAGGTCTAAATATACACATCGGCGATTGATAATAGGTATACTTACCTATCGGAATCGACGAATAGGTTTCTATTGATCGCGCGCGCGCGCGCGCGTATGCGTGTGCGTGCGGGTGTAGGCACGCGTATCTTTTGTTTCATTTTTCTCTCCCGAATCCATATCTTTTCGATAAAATTTGACTTTAATTTTTTCTTCTTCTTCTGCTTTTTTTTTTCCTTGTTTTTTTTTCTCATTTTTCTGCCATTTATTTGGCCTCCGCAGGGTTCAAGCGCCGTTCGCTTCGGTATTTAAGGCGTAGCAGGGTATACAGGTATATAGGTTGGGTGGCCTCTGATAAAACGGTTTTTTTCATCGTCAGCAAAATGAATAACCCACGCGAGGTGGATTTTTTCTTGGTTTTTTTATCTCTTTCTAATTAGGTACATACCTACGTTCTGATGCGGAGATGCATGGCTATAATTATGAAAGTGAATTTTACGCTGTTGGTTTGTTACGCAGACGATATTCCTTAATGCAATAACTATATTCATTACTATAACGGTACGTCTATTTGATATTATAGTTCCATGAACGATCACAGTATGAATTTACACGTTATGTATAATATGTTGGTACATGTGTATTCATGTATTCGTACATATATCACACATTGTATACATGCATCTACCTGTTATGTATAGGAATTGCGGCGCGTATGTGGTGACGTAATTTATAATTAAATATGTTTTATACCATCGCGAGTATACGTACGTACGTACGTATATATTCAGTAGTATACCTATGTACTACGTACGTACGAATACTTAGGTAGATACGTGATGCTATGTATAATAATATATTAGGTATTATATAATACGAGGTTACAATATAGTGCACCCCGGGGTTCTACCTACGGCCTACTCTCAGGCCGACAACCTAGATTTACATTAATCACTGCCATCTGCGGTCGCACGCAGTTTCCTTCGAAAGGATAAATTTCGTTGTCAGGAACAATCGAATTGTATATATGTATATATGTATATATATATATGCATATGTACCGAGGGGGTAAACCACCCCTAAAATCCGGTGTAGTTGGCACATACATGTGCACATACCTATATACCTACATATACTGCTCACCTAGTCGCGGAGTCACTTGTCAAACCTCTCAGAATCTCGTGAAATTGTCTGAAATATTCCGAAGTCATTGCATATTACTTGCGTATAACGATGTTTTATAAAATCGTGCATGCACGAACTCGTTCGAAATCACTTGCGGAAGCATTTCATATTGTTCAAATGGACGTAATTAAGTTGTGGGATATGTAGAAGGTCGCGAGGATGCGATGCTGGGAAATGCTTCTGGATCAAAGCGCGGAGAAAAAGGTAGCAGAGATTACTTCGCAGTCCGTTTTTTCCAATCACTTGTCACTCGTTCAACAGCGTCACATACTTCACAACGAATGGCCCTCCCATAGTCACGAGTATCCCAGCCCATCCCCCATCCTGCAGTGTATAATGATAATCTTCATGGAATCTTTATCGGTGCAGTCTATTTGCGAATTGGGCGAAACTGGGTGGGCGTAGGTATATACGCGAAGTAAAAATCCTGAGAGTATAGAAATTTGACTTGCGATGTATTCACAGAACATTCCGTTTCGGTAATTTTTTTTTCCCCCCCACGACACCCATCGGCGGTAACGTTTTCGGAAATCCTCACTGACATGCCGTGGAATGGAGAAACCGACGCGAAACGAAAATAGAACGATTATAACTGGCTGGAACGAGCAAAACGTTATTAGCTTCACGGTTTCTGACACGGGATCCCAGTATCTATACCAACGAAAATCTGAAGTATCTATTAATTGATGGTTTGGCACCCAGAGACTTTCGCATGGCTGAACGCCGCGCCGGCAGGTCCGAATCTGGACCACTTTTAACTCGCAATTCGAAATATCGCCATTTTTCAGGCTCTTAAGCAGCTCTCCGAGAGAAGGCAAGATCACAATGCTCGAGAGCTGAACTACTTGCCTATACGTAACACTGCACCAGAATTAGGAGATCAACGATCTCTATGATATTCACTGGATTCCAACGTTTCTTTGACATTTTCCCCACAATGCCGAATTATAAAGAAGAATTTGTCGGCGGTCAGCAATATTCGCCAACAGTATATGCATCAATTTCTTGCGCGTTAATCTTTCGGCGATTAATTTCATCGACTGACAACAACAAATCGATGACCGCGCACCTCCGCGCACTTTCCGCTGCACTTGTAACTTGGAAAAATATTACGAGGCTATTCCCCTTCCGAAATATGATTTCGCAACGACCTGAACCGCGGAGATTGCCATTCGAACAATATGCTGTTCCTCCGCTATGACGAACAACAGAATCCCGTGGAGCAAACATTCGTGCGTATATCCTACCAGCATGGATCAAACGCAGTGTAATTTCATCGCCCGCCAGAAATATCCCCCTCCCTTCTCCATCTGATTGCGAATCACCGCAGCCGGACTGTTCAACTCACGGGGAACGGTAGGTCAAGTCTCTCTCCGATTTGGATGGAATCGGAATACGTTGCAGAGCTTGAAAAACTGAGAGAAGCGTATCTTTTCTATCGGCTCGAAACCATATCTAGGGGGGAAAGCACCATTTGAAAATTCACGAATAATTAGAGGCGCAACAGAAAGATTTTACCACAAAGAGTCATTCGATCCTAACGAAACCTATGCCAGAGAGTCCCTTGACCAAAGAAACAAAGGATATTTTCAAAACTTAGCTTTCCGGGACCCTTCTGTTTGGGGGGTAAACTTACCCCTAAAATTAATTCGCATTCAAACCGCGCGAGTTAGGTATTATTTCCTCCGTAAATATACTACCCTGCAGTTTACAAAATCATCGGAACGAATGGTTTTCCTTCTTGTTTTAATCAAAACTGTGAAATTTTCGACCGACGCGACCGTTCGTTTCACCGGCTGTATTTGCTTTCCAAAACATTACACTACCTGAAATTGGATGAAATTGACGTTCGGGTAGGTAGAGACATATATTTCCGCTCAAATATTAATATGGAATGAGAGAGAAAACCAAAATCCCCCAAAATCTGTGCACCTATATCTCGCCGAGTAGATATACTGGGTATAAAAATCTCCGCGTTGTTTTTGTTGCGAGCTTTTCTTTATCATCATCTCGACGAGCCTCGACGAGCTGGGCCGCGTCGCGTCGCTCGTTGCTGTAGTCGTCGTCAGGGTAGAGAGAAGCAGAATACGTAGATATATACGAGAGTTTGGATTGAAGACGCACTCGTTGCAGTATATTCTTATAGAGGGGTTAAAGTAAGGGCGGAAAGGGGGTAGTTTGAAAAAGAAAGGGAGAAAGGTGTAGCGTAGGGTGTCGTGACTTTGGGATGCCGGCATGCCGGGACGCCGGGATACCCGGGTGGGTACCTATCCTACCTATGTACGTACGTGCATACATATACGTACAGTCATATATAGGTACATCTATATACATACGTACATACAAATGTCGGTAAGGTAAGGTAAGGTAAGGTATACCTTCTTATACCTACGCCGAGATGGTGCGGAGTTGAGTTTCGGCAGCTCCTTGAAATTTACGAGCTTTGAGGTGATGGGGTTTCCATGCTGCCTCCACCTAATATCTTTACACGGCTCCTGAATCTTTCGCGGTAGGTAGGTAGGTAGGTAGGTATAAGCTTATAAGGTATACCTATATCCGGGGCGCAAGGCTCCCGCAACTGGCTACACCAACCCCAAAAAAAGCGTGGCTCGGTGCAGGTTATAAAGTAAGAGAAGAAAAAAACACTTACTCGTATAATAGGGACTTTCGGGTGGGGGTGGAAATTCCGAAAGACCAAAAAGTGGACGGGACGAAATTCCGAATTTCAAGAGTGCGAATTCTGGAGTAGCGAAAGATCGAGGGAGCGGAATTTTCATTTCTCACGTATCACTCGAATCGAATCGAATGACTGTTTCATCGGCAGGGCTATTCACCCGAACGCGCTTTCATCCGGAAATGGATATTCAGAAGAATGAACGATCGACGAAATTTGCAAAATATATATCTTTGAAATCGAAAACTCAGAGCGGTTAACGTTTCTGTCGGCAAATGCGCCGCGAAAAACAAGATCCAAGATAAAGGTTCGGGACACGGTGAAACTTCCGCAAGCAAAATGTCGAAAGACCAGACTTCCGGAGGACCAATGTTCCGAAAAAATGACAAAAAATCGATTATTCTCTCAGTACGAAAGAATGAATGCTTTTCCAATGTCTCTCGAGTTTCCGCTTTCGCGGTCCTTCTATTCCCATGGGTTACCAAATTCCGACTTTTCCATTCTTTGGTCTTTCGATTCCATGAATTCGGATTCGTTAACTTTCGCAATATAAGCACGATTCTGAATTGTGAACACTTCAGTCGACCAATCGGATATTTTTTCGCCGCTCGTAGTCTCGCCCATTCTGAGCAATGATTTTTGGTTTAGGTATATCATTTATTTCCACGTTCTTGTGTTATGAATTTCTTCTTTCTACCGGCCAGCCTCTCTCTACATTTCGCACTCTCGGTAATTCGACTTTCGGAATCTCCGCCCCGTCCATCCTCTTTCTCTTTCGGAATTTCCACCCCCATCCGCGCTTCCATCCTTTCTTTCTTCGTGTGTAATTCTTTCTTTATAGAGCTCGTAGAACAAGATCGTTTTATATCCTACAGTTGGCTGGGCTGGCTCGTATATAGGTATTGTCATGCCAGAGAGCTAAAGGATCAAATTATTGTCGATTTCCTGGCCCTTAGCTTCGCGCTGTTAGACCCTACTTAGATTTGAGGGGTGGCCTACTACCTATACTATATCTACCACTACTGGTACATACTTGAGTAAAACTTATACTATACTATACTATATACCTGCATAGTATAAATACATAGAACGTATAAATATATATACTTATGATACGATATTATATTATACCCATATAGGTGGTATGAAATGCTGGTATCAAATTTTATTAGGGGTTTCCAGCGAATGAAACAAGAAAAATGAAAATAAGTTGATCCTTTTATTTTTTACTTTTTTTTTTCTTTTGTTTTTTTGTTCTTTTTTTTACACTGTTTTCTGTTTTTTTTTTTCTCTCTGTCGTTTCACTTTTCAATAACAAACAACCGACTGAAAAATGATTTCCTTGCATACCTATGTATGAATATGTATATGTATATACATAATAGGTACATACCGAACGTTTTCGTGTTGTGTTATAATTTCATGTTGTTGTTGGGGTGTTTTTTTTTTTTTCCCCCTCGTTTTCCTTCCTCAACTTTGTTGCTACTCTGTTAAATACATATATACAATATATATATCTACCTACTATACGCCGTTCGGCAAACAACTCGTTAACAACAATAACGCATTATGTTTCGTTATTTGAAAATTGGTTATTTTATATATATTCATTCCACTTGTTTTCCCATCGGCGAAAGGTTTGACGATTGAAGAAAGTTTTTACCTCTTTTTTCTTGTTTTGTTTTTCCCTGCCGCCCCGTTCGTTCATCCGTATCGGGCACAACATGTTGTCGTATGTAAATACACTCGACAATGTATACTAGTTGTACGATATATATGCGCTTGAGTCTCGCGTTATCGCTTGGTATGATCCTAATTGAATTAAATGCCTCTTATTCTTATTAAAGAGAGACGCCTTTTCCTAAATTACCGTAAAACAAATTTTCGGGCTAATATTAGAGACGGAGAAGAGATTATCAAGTAATTATTATAAAAGCTTGCCTCAATCAATCACGGAGTGATAACAACGATAGCGACTCGGCTGATTGGTTACCTGCCTCGATCGCTGGCTATATGCTGTACCTAACTATATATATGTATTTATTATGTACGCACACACACACAGACACATATATATCTCATATATTCGCGCACACAATTTTATATCGCGCGTATACACACGTATGCAGTATAGCTTCTGTGACACGAGGTGGTATACCTTCACCCCTCCTTCCCTCCCGCCCTCCCTCCCTCTCGCCGTTTACCGAATTTTACCCTATTTTCGGAACTCTGTCAGGTTCATACTATGGCAACCACGCCTCGTTCTATGTATAGATATTATATATAGAATATATATATAATATATGTATTTATAAAAAACAAAAAAAAGAAACAGATTTTCCTTTCCTAACGTTTTTGAGGCGACCATATGTATACCTATACTTCGGTGGTGCGTGTGTGTTTTTTACCTCGAAGTAGAAAAAACAATCTTATACCGCGAAAGGAAGGTTAAAATTTGTTTAACCCGTCTATATCTTGTCTCCCATCTTCGGCGCAGGGCTCCAGATACGGAATATTGCCCGTTTCTGATGTAAATTCATCGTTTTCAAATCATTTAGTAAATAGGTATGTATGCATGTATATACATTGTACGTGTGTACATCCGCCGGCGTGGGATTCGTCCGTTTCAGAATCAGGCAACTCGCATTATACGTGTATAATTTTTAAACTTCTCAAGTCGGCGATTCTGTCACAATTCGCGTTACTCGTTCGAATTTTCACGGATCATCAGTTGTTCCGTGTTAAATTTTTATTTTTATTTTTTTCTTGAGAATTTTGACAGAATCGCCTATTCGAGAGGTTTAGAAACTTACATGCGTAATATGTGAGTCGCCTGATTCTCAAACGGACAGTTTCCACGCGGGTGGGCGTACGTCAGGGCGTTTTAAAATGAATAAATATTCGCCTCTCCATCGAGGGTCACACGTGAAATATTTAGTTAATTTTTCAGGAGGGAAAACAGATTCCGTCGAAAGATGAGCATTTCAGGCTGAGTGGAAGATCGGGCTAATTTGTTTTTTTTTTTTCATTTTGTCCCTTTGATCGAATTTCAGACGGGCAATTATTTGATAAAGAATTTTTCTTCTTTCTCACAGCTGTCAGAATGTCTGATCGCGTACTGAAAAAGATACTCTTTGAATTTTAGCGATCTAAATCTCCGAAGCTTGATTCTGGTCCCGAACGAATTTTCACTTTATTATTTCACCATTTTTCAAAACTATTGTTCTTAATAAAGTGGACGAACCGTTCGCGCTGTGGGTATCGCTTCGAACGTCGAATAGAATCTCGAATAAAATCCCGTTAAAAAATTTGCTCACTCAACAATTTTCTTTCACAAATTCGATAAAAGGAGACAAAAAAGTAGAAATCAAATGAGCGCGATCTTCCGCTCGACCCGAAATGCTCATCTTTTGACAAAATCTGTTTAGACACCCAAATAAACTATTTCAGGTGCGTTTGGGCCTGTTGGAAAATTGGAATTTTCCTCATTTCGAAACATCCTGATGTATGCAAATACACTGGTAATCGCGAAGTATTTGAAAATTACAAAATCCCGTTCGTGTATTCGTGAGGCGGGTCTAGGTATGGTGCACCTACATCATATCTGCTTTCCAATTTTATCGATTTCTATTGTTTTTTGGGTCGTTTTTTCATGCTCTCGGTCTCTCTCGCGCGTAAACACTATACGGAAAATGATAGACTGTTTTTCTTCTTCTTGTTGTTGTTAAAATAAATTATCACCTGCACGGAAAACATAACTTCGGCAACACACGTAGATAAATAGAAAGAGAGGAAGCTAGGCGGCGGGTTATGCGATCGCGTTCGTTTACAGGTGTGCAGATGAGATTGATTGACAACGAAGTCGACTCAAAGTCGAGAGAAAAAAGTTACTCCTTTTTATATTTTGTGTATTTTTCGTC
This sequence comes from Phymatocera aterrima, assembly GCA_963170745.1. Taxonomy (NCBI): domain Eukaryota; kingdom Metazoa; phylum Arthropoda; class Insecta; order Hymenoptera; family Tenthredinidae; genus Phymatocera; species Phymatocera aterrima. The sequence goes on from OY720670.1 coordinate 4,823,248, forward strand.
GCGTCGACGGTGTCGTCGCTGCTCGGGCTCCTTCTTCCCCCTCATTTTCTCCCTCTTCTTTGTTTTCCTTTTCCTTCTCCTTCTTTTCTTCTCTCTATTCGTCCCGTTTTCACATTTTCGTCTCCGCTCGTTGAGTAGCTCGGTTGGCAGGCAGGGTGGGTATATAATTCGCGTGATCTGGATCTGGATTCGTGATTCAAGATTCAGGATAAACAGCGAGGGCGTCGTCGCGCTGGCTCTGCGTGCCACCGGTAAGATGGCCCACTCCTCTTCTCTTCTCTCCACTCCACTTCTCTTCTCTTCTCTTCTCTTCGTTACTCTCCACCATTTCTTGCCTTCCCTTCCATCTCCTCTCCTCTCCTCTCCTCTCCTCTTCTCCTTTCCTCGCCTCTTTTCTTCTCTTCGATATTCTCCTCTCCTCTCCTCTCACGGTCGCAACTATCTTATATACACCTATACCACTCGGCTACCGGCTCATTGAGACCCGAGATAAGCTCGTCGGCATCGGCGCCGCGTAGAGAACGCGTTGTTGCGATTCCGACCCCTAGATAGGTGCGGCGGTGGAAGGGGATATATATTTTTTTTTCCAGGGGGGAGGGTGTAGATTTTCCCTGCCGCATTGAGACTTTCAGAGTTTCAGACATCATCTTATATTATATTGTGTATACAGGTATACGGTATGCACACATACAGGGACGCCTATACTTGCACGTATATCTCGTCTTTTTTTTTCTTTTCCTCTCTACATGAGGTACGTACGCAAACACATACATATTATGCGTGACATTACATACAGCTATACCTATAATACCGCTGGCACGTCCGCAAGCCGTTTCTCGACTACACGCACTCCTCCTCCTCCTCCTAACGTTAGTTATACCGCTGCAGGTACTTATAATAATATAGACGTACACAAGCACACGCACACGAGCGCACACGGTTTTAGGCACGTAACAGCTAACACAGTAAACTGTATACACGGGGTGTCATCTCGTGTAACGAACCGAACAGACGCGACGAAACGAAAAGAAGAATATGAATAAATTGATCAAAACCAACGACTTCGATCGTTATTTCGTCCCCCATGCTTCTACAACGGTAACGAAAAATGAAACAAATGAAACGAAATAATAACCTCTCTCTAGTATTCACACATAGTATAAATAGCTGACGGAGTCGAAATTGTTCGTTTTTTATATATCTGCGAAGGTGTCGATGATTCGATTCTGTTCGCAGATGATATGTAGAAGAGAAAAAAAAAAAAAAAAAAAATAGAAATAACAACAAACTGTTACAGAATATCGACGAATCCTCATCTCTTTACTTCGTTCTCGAAATATAGGTACGTTATGTGTATATATATATACGTCAATGGTAAAAATATGGTATTCCAGGTTTTATCTATGGCTAAACAAAAAAGAAAGAAATGAAACACCCTGTATAAGTATAATGTTGCATTACAATCGCAATATGTAATATAAATATAGTCACGTAGGCATAACGCGGTGTAGGTGTGTGTGTTCTAGGGCAACGGAATTCTATGATAGACTCGTCGTAAGTAGACTGCACGAAATACCTACATAGGTGTGTGTATATATATATATATATATGAATATATGTATACTCATGTATGCGCGTGCTTACATTGATAATATACGTAATCGCAGCGTTTTACATACATATACGCATGTACCGCACGCACCCGTATACACAGTTAAATGCTATACCGATACGTATGTATGTATGTATGCATGTATGTATACACAGCATGTACCTACCTATGTGTATAGAGTGGTTTAGAGAGGGTTTTGAAAGCAGGGGATTTCTCGTAGGATCCCTTCGTGCCCCTTCATCTACCGTTTCCCTCCCCTCCGCCCGTGCATCACCTCTTTTGGGGGATGTGACGACCAGATCCTTGAGGAGATACCGACCGTGGAAGCGCGCGTTCGTTGCTTTTCCATCGGGAGGGACTCCTCTATCTATGTTCCTACTGCTGCAATGGTATAGGACGACTAGGGTTCACCGTTCAGATCCCGTCCTCCACGCGGACGAATATACCTATATATATATATATATATATTGGATCTATGTATACGTAGTACGTGTATATATATATATACTACCTAAGCTACCTAAGTAGCTAGGTATGTGCTTCTGAAACGTGGATAAAATTGTCTCACATTTACAAGATTAGGCAGTACAGTGGCTACAATCTTATATATAGTATGTACCTATATATACCTATACCTAATACCTTTACCTATACCTGAACTCGCGGTGCGCGCCCGCGACGGGAGAGTAGGAGCCTTGGTAAATGTTATCTATTTCATTTCCTTTAGATTTAGATACTTGGTCGGGTCCTCAAAGATTTCGTATATACTACAGCTATATGTAACGTTTACAGCTACCTATGTGGCTGCGATACGTGTATATATATATATGTGTGTGTGTGGGTATGCCTACGCGCGGCCGGAGACTTCTCCTCGTTTGGCGCGATCAATCAACTCTGTGGAAATTGGTTAACCGGGAAGTAAAAGTGTATACATATATACCTATATAAGAGAAAGGAAAAAGTAGCAGTAGCGATAATAGTAATATTTCATGTCGACTTTTGTACCACCGAGGCAAATTGTCAGCCTGCAAGTTGCCCTCTTCCGTTTCTCAGTTTACATGTTTGTTTTATCGTTAACCAGCCGAGGTGAGAAATATATTTGATTGTCGCGGGAGGTAAGATTTTTGGGTGGGGAGTAGGGTGCGAAATCGCCCGGATATATCCATACGTATAGACCGATGGAACGGGGTGGAAAATTATTATGTGTACCGCACTTGACCAAGAGATTTCGAATGGCGATGCAGTTTATTCTATGAGTTCCCGCGGACGCTCACGGTATATAGGTATAGGTATAGCTATAGAAGGTGTAGGCAAGCGAATATGGCGAACAATCAGGAATATAATTTCCTCAAGCTACGTCCGGATGTTATTTAAATTGAAATTTTCTTTTCTCATTATAACTCAACCGAGTAGAAAATTTACTTTTCTTCTGTCGTACTTTTTATCATTCTAATTCTCATTCTGAAAAAGTTAATCTTTGACAGGTGACAGTAAGCTGTATCCGGCTACGGAATGTATATACCTATAGGTATATCCTTATCGTTTTACATACTATATCTTATGTGCCTATATACTTGTGTACATACGCTGCATATTATGTACCAATAGCTCTCTCTCTCTCCTCCTACCATTATTTGAGACCGATCTCTTATTTTATTTCTGTATCTACCTCTCTCACTCTCTCTCTCTCTCTCTTTCGTTGCCCGTTCTTCGATATTTCATGCATACACTCACCGCGTGCAACTCGTGCCCAATATTATACGGAGGACTTACGTAGGTACAGTGTACTCGAAACGAAGTGGCTGCTCGTATGGAAAAATATACAGCTGCTGCCCGACTCGGAGTACTTAATACATCCATCCATCCGTCCACCGGATACAAAATCGCTGACATGACACGGGAGTCCCGGATGAAATACAAATCTCTAATTATGCTACTGCCGCATACCAACTCGAAGTACCATTCAAACTTTTCGCAATTTCCCATCCGGCATGCGCGGGAAACTGCAGTGCACATCCCTTGATAAATCCTCTACTCTATATAATACGTCACTTTTCTCAAGTATGGCATAAATGTAAATGAATATTACAACGTTTGATACAAAATTGTAGGTTCAGAAAAGTAAAAGCCGCCCCCCCCCCCCCGCCCGCCCCCCTCTCAAACGAAATTCGTTCAAGTTCTCTGAAGTACCGTTAATCCTTTCAATTTTAGTTACTGTTTTTCCAAACACATCGAACGCAATTGCAAGTTTTGAATTGGTTCGTTCTTTTCGAACGAGAATAATCGTTCCCGCTTTCTCATACTGCAGCGATAACAACTGAGCTAATCATCATACACATAGACGTAGGTAGCCGGTACCTATATTTCGATGTACAGTATGTGCACAGTTAATCGGCAAGGACGAAAGCATTATACATGCGGATGAATAATAAATATAACAGCGAACGCGCGTCAAGTTTATTTTCTCAAAATATCAGTTGCGCGAGAGCCAGACGAGCGAAAGCGGTAGGTAGATGCGCGCGGATTTACCTCTCGCTGACAACTTTACTAATTGGAACTACGCGAGTTCCTCCTAGATAGGTATATAGGCACGGGTATACATACGTACTTTGTATGTGTAGAGTTTGATAACTTTTCCTGCAGAGAATAACAATAATTAAATTGAGAATTGTGAACAGAAAAAAGAAATATGAAAACGAAAACGAAAACGAAAATGAACATGAAGAAAACGAACAAACGTACAGACAAAAATATAAATAGAATAATAATCATTGTATGTGGGTATACACACATGTGTGTACGCGTGTGTGTGAGACTCACTCGCCCGCCCACTTACGTTTTCAATGGAGAAAAATGATTCAATTATAAACGTTTATTCATATATAATTTGCCGTATAGTATACCTGCGCAACAAATTCGAGCGAACGTCGAGCGTACGCTGATATCATAAATTGTACCTCGGTTGCAGTTTGGAAACACGCAATTAATCGGGATCAATATAGGTAGGGTACTCAATTTTTCCCGCAGAACTCCGATCTTGACGAAGATAAAAAGCCATTTCCGGTTTTATAAATTTATCGAAAGCGTAATTCTTCGATCTGTTTGCTCAGCGTCGTCATATTTGATTGTGATTTCAAATTCATTGTTTCGGTAGACCCGCATTCTCTTCTCGAAACAACTCTTGCCGCGTAGGTATTTATGTATTATACACCCAGCCACCTACCTACCCACCTACCTACATAACTTATGTGAAGTGGTTCGCTCTTCTCCTGCGCCCCAGGTGTCCAGGCCACGCTAGTAACCCGGAAGATGAATTTGACATTTGTTTAAGAAGAGAGCTGCCGGTAGTATAGCGGTAGGGTGATGCTCGAGAGTATGAGGTTGTAACGTCGGTTGACAAAGGGGTTCCCAAAGTGTTGGGTGGTATACTACGTAAGTATATAGGTACCTATAGGTATTCCCTCGAGATGAAATTAGACCACTCGCACGATCGGAGAACAACAAGAGGTAGCCGGTGCAACAACGGAGTTCACAGATTGACATGGATATTGTAAGAAAATGGGGGGGGGGGGGGGGGGGGGGGGGGGGGGGCGAAAAAAGTCAAAAAATCACGGATGATTCGTTCCTCCTCCGACATCGACTACAGTAATCATAAATCAACGATTCGCCGGCAGAACCGCGGCGCGAAGAGATAAGAGCGAGAGGTTGAAGACCGTTCGAATACCGACTCGACCCGTGAGGGGGCAGAGCTCGGAGCTCCCGAAAGTTGGAAAAAATAGGAGGACAAAATGGAGGACACACTTTTTCCTCTTAATTTGGAAAAATTGTATCTGGAAAGGAGAGAATTAGTCCCGTGTCCCGTGTTTCCGGTCTCTTCACCCCCCTCCGTCTAAGCGACGATCGGAAAGAGAACGAGCCACCGACCCTCGGTCTCTTCGGTTCTAATAATTCCGGCAAATTTTTGAACGAGATATTTCCGGGTCGGGAGCGGCGTTAACGGAGACCGAGGAGACAAGGATTGTACGAACGAGAAAGGAAATAGAAAATGTGAAAAAACAAGACGGAAGATGGAACGGTAACGTCTTGCCCAAACCTCCACCGCCAACGCCACAAGAAGAAGACGAAGAAGAAGAAGAAGAAGAAGAAGAAGTCGCGGAGATAGTCGGTCGCGCCCAATGTCCGCGGCCGGCAAATGTAGCGCGATGAAATCGCTGACTTATGGGTTCTCAGTGTTCGCGTTCACGTTCGTCCTCGGCGGGGCCGAAGTATAACGGAGTCATACCTTTCTCATAAACCCCAGTCCACCTAACCAAACCAAACCGAGCCACCCCTGTACCCCGGTACCCTGTGCCCGGAAGTTACCCAGTTTCCACCCCCTCACCCCCAAAAATCCAACTCAACTGAACGGGTCCAGCCCATCTACTCGCGCTTGCCTGCTGCCAACGCCGCGCCATGGCCACCCCAACTAGCGAGGGCAGCTCAAGCTGCGCTAGCTGGCTCGCTGGCTGACTGGCTGACTGGCTGACTGGCTGACTCTCTCTTTTACATTGTGCCCAGAGATTTCAGCGATTAATTTTTACCCATTGTACCAGAGCTCCCGTTCTCCCTCGTATAAGCCAGCTAGCTACTCCTCCTCTCTGCAGCATTGTCATTGGCAAACAAATCTCAATAGCAGTATTAAAGGTATCCAACCTAATGGAACCCCCGTCTCTGGTGTCATATCGGCTAACCGCAAAATGAACGAAAAAACGCAGGTACAGAAAAGAAAAAACGGAATTATAGCCCGCCCACGCGCTTCTTTATGCACACCCTGTGTCTGCAACATGTCTATTCGGCGGGACCGCGTCATCGGAATGCTGTAGTAGATTGATATCATGTACGCGGATGTATCTACACCTACTTTTTCTTCATCGCCGGCAGAGAGAAGATAACTGAATTGCCATTTTCCTTTTTTACTTTTGGTGGGCAGATTTTTCATCAGCCTTCGAGTACCTGTATACATATATGTACTGCGTGCGTATAGCTGTCACGAAATTTTCAAGAGCTTTGTAATTGCGGGATCTTCGGCCTCTCATATGTACTACGTATGTGTATAGATAACAGCGAAATGAATATATTTCATCTCGGAAGAAGAAAATGTCTAAAAATAACGGTTCAGTGTCGGTTCGGGTTAAGGATTCAGCGTTTCTGCAGAGCCGCGTACCTGCCTACCGTACATATATATATACATATGCATCAGCCTGAAAGGCAGAATGAAACGTAGGGAATATTCATGTTTCATCAAATCCGATCATTGTTTCGAAATAGTGAAATACTTATAGCCACTTTCTGCCGTTGTAACCACTCGATGAATTCTCGAAGTTTCATGGAAACCGATCTAGCAGTTTGCGAAAATTCATCCATTCTTGTTCCGAGATAGCGAGTCCTATGGCACCTCGAGGGAACGCAAATAAAACGACTTTTGGTCCGGGATAGTGACTCAGGTGGTTTTGAAAAAACGTTTTTCAAACGAGTAACATTTTTCGCTAGTAGATCAATTTTCTTGTGTGTGATTACGGGCGCGTGCTTTTCCTTTTCCTTCTTCTTTTACGTTTCTCACATGTTTCGTTGTTCTTTGCGATCTCGAAATTCAAACAATGACAAAAGACTGCAATCAAAATATACGTACCTATATACCTAACGCATACATGCAGCGGTGTAACATATACCTATAAATACATAGGACCGAGAAAACGCCCAACCTATTTTCTGTATATATATACACAGACGTATACGTATACAGAGCCTTCGGCAAAGTTCGTTGAGCAATGTTTAATATCTAGGTATATATTGTATAGATACCGAATGTGCTGCCTTCGGATATTAATATCTATATAACAGCAACAACATACCGAGCCGGTAAAGGAGACGAAGAAGGGGTGGCGGTTCGGTAACCGTATAGCCGGAGGGTGCAATACTTCGCGTCCGTTGTCTGTCGTTGATCGCGTTCGCCATGAAATCGCGGCTGAGGTGTCCAGAATCCTATCCCCGCAAAAACCACACCGAATCCATTATTATCCTAGCTCTCTTATTCTTCTATTTCTCTCCCTTTCTTTTTCGCTCTCTCTTCTTTCTGCTCCTTATTTCACCCTTCACGTTGTCGTTGTATTCCTTTGCTCCTTGGCACAGCGCGTGACGTATACGTATATACACACGTTGCGAGACGCTGGCGTATCAACCATTGTTTACTTTGTTTTTCTAAGGACATGGTATATATCTCCTCGGATGAAACGGGGCTGTATATACGTCTTTGACTATTCGTTCTGATTTGGGATTCAATACGAGACAAAACGAGAGAAAAAAAAACCGTAGGAAAACGGAAATGAAGAAAAAAGAGAACGAAAATTTCGCCGTATATGGATTCATTTTTTGTTCTTATCGCTCACAGCAAAACAGACGAAAAGCTCAATCCAATCCCAATCCCAATCTTTCTTCGTTTTGTAATATGCAGGTATAGGCGTATACATATGCCTATACGTTTTATATAATGTATTTTAAAGTAATTTTCGGTTATCCATGTAACCGAAAACCATGGATTGTTTGATTGACGAGAAAATTGGTCGAAGAATTCCGGCGACGAGGTGGGCAGGGGAATGTTTGTGCTTCATAGTATTCGTGGATGTTTGTATGTATGCAGGTATACACATGCCTGTGTACGTATATGCGTGAGGTACATGGTTAAAAATTATACGCGCATCCCTATGCTGCAGAGTATGTGAATATTTGAAATTCCTTCCACTTCGTTTTGTATATGACGTAACTTCTCAATTTTAAATATCATATACCTGTATACACCGTGTGAGGAGGGTGAAAATATTTTCTTCAGAATTTCTTTGACAAGGTCTTATTATAACCTGGATGCAAGTAATATACGTGAGGGAGGTATCGCGGTGTTCATTTTTCGTATCCTCGCGGTCTCGTCCAGCGTTTAGACGAGAATAGCCAGTCTCATGAATTTTCTGAAATTGTTTTCGTCTGTAGTATATACCGTAGATAATAATGAACTGAATAATTAACATCGACTGAATAGAGATTTCAAAATGAATTGGGAATAATGTATCAACTAATTGACTCGGCGCAACAATGTTCTCCGTGTCCGGAAATGAATATTTCAGCAGCCTTCGGAATACTCGAAATTCTTTTCTCCTACTTCGTCGTTCGTTTGTCAATGTTAATTCGATTTCGATTTCGAAGATCACGCTATAGCCGCCTTCCGAACGGAAAAATTGAACGAATCGTCTTCCACAGGTCCTTAACAACAATTCGGGAACATATTTCCAACATTTCGCGCGTCAGTCCGACAATCATTTTCATTTGAAAAATTTACCCGTAAGTTTTCTGGGGCCGAGGTCGAGGGAACACTCTCAGTATACTCGATTGTAAATTATCCGATGTGTAGCTCGCTACGCCACGCCGCGCCGCGCCGTCTGACCAATACGGTCGCTTACTACTTGCCAGTTTTAACGACGCACGGGGGTTCGCGCGAACACGATTTTAAAAAATTGATCGCCCCCAAAAGCACTTCGGTTCAAAGTAACTTCAAATTGTTTCGCGGACTTTATTCTCGTACATTTTTGGAATGTTTTGAAATTTTTCTTCTCTTTCCTTATTGTTTATCGTTTTTAATTTCTTCCTCCGAAAAATACAGAATTTCCATTTTTCTCATTCCCTCAGGTATATTATTGTTATTATTATTATTATTATTATTATTATTATTATTATATATTTGTATTTGATCATCTCTGAGTATACTTCTGATCCGTATCATCTGTACATAATTATACACTGCGGATATACGTATAATATACATATTTATATACATGTAATGTGTATATACGTACTTTGAATTAGATTTCCGAAGAGAGCAATCAGATCTGTGAGAAGGAAGTAGGAGGAGATATGATCGTTTCTGGGTAATGTTTTCGCGCATTGGAAAAGATATACGGCAGAGGTGTGTGTATAGGTATATATATATATATATATATACACAGTTAATAAAAAAACTTTTTCCGATTTATTTTCACCCGAGCGAGTGGGACGTGGGGGGAAAAACTCCGTGGGATTCATTTGGTGAAAAACTTATTTATTCAACGTAATCAAGAAAATAATTTTGTTTTTTCTATAATATTATTATTATACATATGTATACCTTATATAGTATATATATATATATATATATATATTATATGTATATAGATATGGGTACATACATACCCGATGTACCTGCGCAAATCCCTTGACGAGTATATATATATTTTTATATTTTACCAATACCTCAAAAATGAACCGGGCAGCTTGATTTTTGAACAAAAAAGTATCACTCCATTCTCGTTACCGTTTGGTTGATTCACGGTTTTTCGTAAATGGAGAAGGAGACTTCCCGAGATTATAAACTTGTCTATCTATAGCGTTGGTACATTCGTGTACCTATACCTATATGTATTATACATACACGTACGATATTCCGTATCTCCGAGTACAATTATAATCGTCCAGAATAGCTATTCGTGCGGCATGCTTGCGAACAAACCGTTTTCAGGCGAGGATGATATTTCCAGTACGAGCCAAAGGCGAGCCGACGGCGAGTATTGAAAATGTGATCCGAGCCGAGAAGCAGTTCACAAAGCATACCACATCCAATATTTTTTACGGTATTGGTATGAAAAAGTGGCTTTTCCACGCATGTTATCGGTCGGCGAAGTGCCGCTTTATACAGCTGATCTCAGAACTGCCATGAACAGACTTTATACGGCAGTTCTAAATGCCGCATGCGCAGTAATGATAACCTACACACTTATGATTCTAGTGGTTTTTCATACAAATATCCGTAAGAAGAGAATTTTAGGGGGTCTTGCGGTATTATATTGGAAAGAAGATCTTTAAATCCGTTGATCCTTCCAGTCAGATTCGTTTGACGAGAGGGATCATCGTTTTGTTTTTCTCCTTCGTTCTTTCGTTTTTTCTTTCTTTCTTTCTTTCCTTCCTTCCTCTTCAACAGACGAAGCTAACCTTCCATATGATGATTCGATTACCTTACGATCATTCTGCGAATTGATAATATATTACGGATAAAATCATACTACTGTGCGTACATAGTACCTACATGTATCGTACTATAATTCAACCGATAAAATAATACAGACCTGTATATTTCAACCTAATACAGGTGTAATATACAGAGGGATTCAGGTTGAACGGGACACATCTTGGCGCTGGATTCCGAGAGTAAAAGTCATTCGGCAAAAATTCCTGTGGCCGATAGTTTGCGTGTTGGAGAATATACTTGAGGCAATCCGCCAATTGCAAAGCTGATACACGAGTGTGCAAATACTGTGTTCACTCGGAGATCCGAGCCCGCCGTGTCTCGCTCACGTACAAGCTCCGTGATAGGTCAACTTGGATCTGATGTAGCTCGGAAACCAGAGGTCACGCGAACTTTGGCCGAAGGACTCTCGTCACATCAGAATTTCACCAAGAATCCATCGTCCGCTAAACGTGTCCCGCTCGACCTGAATCCCCCTGTACACGTAGCTACACGCACTAATAACTCGTAGTTCATAAATACAACAACAGCAATCTTATTCTTCATAATACCAGCATTATATAGCCAACAAGTTTTCATTTGAAAGCTCGAAATGAGCGTTTTCAGATCTTATAGTAGCGCTATCTAATATCCTACTACCTCGGTACTCGGTACCCAGCGGCTACAGGTCCTCCGCAACCGTTAGAATTCTTAGTCGTTACGAGATTCATATACCTAGGATCACATACGTGCAGTGTATTGTGTATAGACGTAGGTATGTGTTACCACCGTAAATCCTTGCTACCAGAATTTATGCACATAGCGTATACGTACAGTTTCTCATACAATTTATAAACGATGCATTACGCGCTAAATCGACCGTCTCGATCTCCACATTCTCATCATTTTACATATTTTACGTTGTCTTTCTTTTCTTTCGATATCTTTCAGCCCCTGCGCATATTTTCATGTATTGTATGTACGTATAACTATACTGTATACGTGCGCCGATTTTGATACAGAAAAAGAAAGGCAGAATTTTTCATAAAAACGACATACCTATACTGGCACCTTACATTCGGTTTTGAGAATTTTCCAAATTTTTTAGATATTTTATACATACATCTACAAATGTTGTTCCTTTTGTTTTGTTTGTGTTTTTGTCTTTCTTTTTGTTGCGATCGCGCACATACAATGCGCCCCGAAATATCGAACACTCTCTTTTCGAATATGTGGAAAGAAAAATAATACGAGGTTCGCAGGAATGTACTACACATCGTCAAGAAATAACCTCTCTCTCTCTCTCTCTTTATATATATATATATGTATAACAGCTATACAGGTTGACTGGGAGGAGAGAGAAAGAGAGAGAGGCGGAGTAGTTATTACCGTAGGCTACATGCTAGAGGACTCCGCGTAATAGTAGCAATTTGAAGAACGTAAAATACAAACGAATCACGTGGCAGGTATGTAACACGTGTTCAACCGTCGATTGACGGGGGTTTGAGAATGTTGAAGGGGGGTTGGTGCCATATGCCCCGATGTCGTACAGTTTTTTCATTCTTTTCTTTCCTTTGGTTTTTTTTCTCAGTTTTTTTGGCGACCCGAAGAAAAGGACATTTCAGCTACAACTCTGGAAATATTGCATCCGGAATTTTGGTTTTGTTTTTTCAAAATCAATTCTCCAATCTTCTTTCTTTCTCATCGGCAATTACAATCTGCCACACTTAGAAAGGGGGAGCGGGGGGCGGCACTGCAGAAGGTACACACATAATATTTTCACAAATACAAATTAATATGTAATTCGAAATTGAAAATTCAGAGCGGCTCACTTTTCTATCGGCCAATGAACCAAAGTAAAAAAGATCGGAAACGAAGGTTCAGAAACGGCGAATCCCCGATAAGCAAAAAGTCGAAAGACCGGAATACCCAAAGGCCAAAATTCCGGAAAAGGGACAAATAATCGATTATTTTCTCAGCACACATCAATGAATGTTCGTCTAATGTCTCCTGAGTTTTCGCGTTCTTGGTCCTTCTGATCCAATTGGTTTCGGAATCCTGTCCTTCCGAGTTTTTGGTCTTTCGATTCAATGAATTCGGATTCGTTAACTTGCGTCAGAAGCACGATTCTGAATTGTGGACACAGTTATACTTTTCAGGCGTTCGATATTTTTACCGATCGGATATCTCGCAATTATTTCCGCTATACTGTACGTATATATTTATTTCTATGTTTTCGTATTACGAATTTTCGCCCTTTAGGTAATTCGACTTTCGGAATCTCGGTGCATCTATTATTTGGTCCTTCGAAATTTTTCGCCCCCACCCCACGCAGGGTGGAAATTAGCAAACGTTCGTGAATCGAGTTTCGTGGGGGGGGGGGGTCGAATCATCTGCGGAGTATATTATGTCGAATGAGGAATCCCTCCGGGAAGGATATTTCGAGGTTGAAGGTGATTTTCGGTTACAGTATCTCATTCATTCATCGATTCCTCTTTCTCTTTCTCTTTCTCTTTCTCACTCTACCTCTCCCTCTCTTCCTCTCTCGCCGAATTCTCTCCCCGACACCACCCTCCCTTTCTTCATGCTACCATTTCCCGACGTCATTGAAATTTGTATCTGGCGCACATGACGCACATGGTGCTACGTCGTGTATCCAGGTTGAGTTAGTGACGGGAGGGCTGTCGCCGTATGTGCCAGCTGTTTCACTACTAGCCGAGGAGTAGCCAGGGCCTGGCCTAAAACCCTCCCTCTCTCTTCTCCCTTCTCCTTTTCCCCTTTCCTTCCCTTCCCTTCCCTTCGTTTCCCTACCTCTCCCAACCTCTCCCGTTACCCTTGTGTTCGCTAACCTGAGCTTTAACAATCTTGTATGACGCGAAGCTTTCGGGGACGAAAGGGGAACGAACCTCTGCAGGGTGTAAGGGAAGGGGATAGGGGGATGAGGATTTGAACGAGGATGAGGACCAGGCGAGGACCTTTGCTCGTGAGTCGCAGCTGTGTTCCAGCTTCAGCATATCATCGAAATATTATTTCACCGAATTTCAAGTTTCAACTTTTGACGGTTCTCATCTTCTCCTTCTTCTACTTCTACGTCTGCACTCATACTACATACCTATATAGGTGCATACACATATATATCAAAACTAAGAAGATAAGAGCGGGTGTCGGCTTGGGGAGGGGATACGTGTTTTCAGCGGATTGAACTTGTGGTCAAAAGATATTTTCCATTTTCCTTTCCTCTTGCCCTTTCTTTTACTTTTTCTATTTCTTTTAATGACTTTTCGTTCGCCACCACCGCCGCGCCGTCCGCGTGAACACTTCTATCCGCTATTTTTTACTCCTCCATCTTACTTTCTTCGCCCCCCCCCCCCCCCCCCCCCTCTCTCTCTGATATTCGGACAAAGGGATCAAAAATGTCGTTTTTATACCGAATTGAATGCGCAACGAAGAGAGAGAAGCCTCAAGGCGGTGGACTTGGATTCGTTTTAATGAACTGAATGTGGACTTCAAAGAGTTCTTCTTCTCGCGTCCTTTATGTGTATACCTACGTAACCTGTAGGTGCCTCCTTTCTGTTTTTCATCCCCTCGCACTCAGGCACCAAGATTTGTGAAAAAAAATTCTTCGTTTCCTGTTTTTTTTTGCTTTTTCTTTTTTCGTTCTCATCGCAATGCGATCGAAATCCTCCAACAACTGTACCCATACCCATATATAGAACACACCTCTAACACCACTTTCACTGATAAATATCCAGTCTATTCGCCGGTATACAGGTACAGGTGATCGCATTATTCACTCTCGTGAACGCATTGTTGCAGTTGACTGTACTACAGGCACGCGTACCGCGAACCGACGATCGGTGAAATTATATCGGAATAGATTTTCCATTTCTCGCGCGCGCCTTCTCTTCACTACTCTGCACCGTGGACTTTCGCGTACTAGATAACATTCACTATTTATTGTTAGCCATGCAACGACACGTCGACGTACATATACCTATACTGCTCGTATGTAAAACAGCTACACCTAACCATGAAGCATCGAATTTCTATCACTCGAGAGCTATAACGGGTGTATGTGACTATGCAACTATCTATAGGTTTGTAACTATCTAACGTATATATAGGATATCGCATTTATTATTAGTGAATGCACCGTCTACAATATTATCGGAGTTCACGGGGTATCGTGTACACCGCGAGTGTACAAGGTATAGCTGTAGGTATACCAATTCACGTACGTATATACACAGTTGTGTACGCATGTGCCTGTATGTACAGATATACGGCTTTTTCCTCGCTCGCTCCGCAGTGAGTTCATTTGGCTGCAATCAGTTCCTAGTTGCCTACGCTGTTCCTGGTCCTCAACCGGTCAAGAGGCAGCGAAACAAGAGAATTGTCTGTATCGTGAACTGTGGTGAAAAAATCAACTCGAGGCAGCTAGGAGCTAACTCGATAAGTCTTCGGTGTCCTGCAGGCTGGCGGCTTCGTTATTTTCGTTATCTAGGTTCGTAGTTTCGTAGTTTTCTGTGTCCAGGACGATCCGTGCGTAGTTTCCGGTGTCCAGGTCCGAAGCTCGATCGTCTTCCGTTGTTCATGCTCTTCTGACGAGGCAAGAGTCAGGAGGATCCTACGAAGCGGCGGACCCGGACGCCAAAAAACTACCAAGCGGTCCACCCGGACACGGAAAACTACGCCGATCGACCTGGACACGAAAAACCACGGAGCGTTTGACCTGGTCAACGAAAATAACGAAGCTGCCAGCCTGGGCAACGAAAGATTATTGAATTGGCTCTGAATTGTGTCGGGTAGATTTTTTCTTCGCCGCGGTTCACGATACGGACAATCCTCTCGTATCGCTGTCTCTTGACCGATCGAGGACTAGGTAGGTACAACGTGCGAGCGCGGTTGCAGCCGCGTTTGAACTTCACGAGAAGCAAGCGAGGAAACGCCGCCCCATGCCGGTACAATTCTCCTCATGTTTCTATACCAGAATTAAACTGCGAGCTTCCGTCCGCAGTTTTTCGAATTCAATTTCAACTATCACAAATTTGTTTCTAAACTTTTTTCTAAGTTTTTGATCGTACATTTTTTCTGTTTCGTTTGGTGTTCTTTCTTGCACAGTTGTTATCAAGTTGGCAACCTTCAAATCGCGGTTGCTATTGTTATAACCATTGGACCCGTCTATCTTGCCGTGTTTTGTTCATGTTGTTTTATTGTTTCTCTCTCTTTTCTGTTTCCTTCTCAGCCCCGCTCATCCCAGCTCACGGGCGCTCGCATTATACATACACGATTCTCTCCCATGCACACACACACCTATGTATATACATCCGTGAACCGCTTTCTCTTCTGGTATTTTCTTTTATTTTTGTTGTTGTCGTCTGTTTTTTTTCCCCACCACACTCCGCCAGTTTTTGTCTCACGGAAAAACCTCGGTTCGTGACTTTTGCTTGGTTTCAACCGATGAAGTTGCATGTATATACACACACGATACAATAAAGCCGCAAATATTTTTCACTCCGTAATAACATTGTAGCAATCTCACCGTGTAAGTCTTTCGGTCGGTCCGTCGGTCCCAAGAAGAAGAAGGAGAAGAAGAAGAAGAAGAAGAAGAAGAATACAAAAGAACAAACAAAATAACGAAATTGTATACAATATACTGTACATACAAAAAATTGGCGTGAAAAACGGGCTTCTTGTTTTTTCGTTATCAGTATCCTCCGCTATGCATATACAAGGAAAATGTGTCGACTGATTCTTCGTACGTAGCTACACGGCTTCGCGAATACCGTCCGTTGAGGATGAACAACGGCCAATTTAACCCCCGTTAATACTTGCAATTGTGTATATGCATATATGTATGTATGCATGTATGTATGAACCTGTACATAGAAACAATACCTAGTCATTCAAAGACATTTCCATTTTCGTTTCGATTTCCGTTAGCCTGCTCGCTTCCTCTCGTCTCTCGCATAGGCCTCGAACTCTACATTCTATAAGAGTGGATTTCCACCCCTTCCCCACCCCCTCGCCCTCGCTGCTGCCGCTCGCTGCCTGCTACCCTCTTCCTCCTTCGTTTTCTGCGCGGGTGTGCGTTATACTCGGTTATACAGAAGACGCGAGGCGCGCGCGGTGCTTCGCTTTATTTCCCATTTATTCTCGTCTTCCATTGTCTTTTACGGCGGGATAAGTTGACAAGATTGAAAATGAAAGTGAAGACTTTTCAACCGGCTGCAGGAGATTGTTTGTATAGGTGTATAATTGTACGGAATAAACATTTGCACACGTATGCGCGGTTTATGTGATGTGCAAGATATACCATCGATACATTTTTCCGTGTTTTTCTATTCCGCTTCGCCGTGAATTGTCTGTCTCGTCTTATGGGTTAGTAGATGAGATCAATCCGAACGACCGTTGCATTCGAAAATTTTCAACGTAGGTGTATGAAAAGCGAATGAATGCGTAAATATTGTAGCCCTCCGCGCGACCACTCGTTCTTCAGATCTTCGGCGTGAACGCTGGAGCTTCAAGGGACATTCAAATTTCTCAAATAGTTTAGGGCTTATAAAAAAAATCGGGATAAAATCATGTTCACTTCTCAGAGTATCCGTAACTTTGTTCGAAAGTCGGTCGAGCGAAATGTCAAACAGATTTATCAATAAAAATATCAATTTTTATTCAAACGTGGGAAACATGAGGAGTTTGGTAATTTCAACTGTTACCTCGAAGGCACAGTGTTCGCACGGAGGGATAATTATAAACCCATCCCTGATGTCGTACGATATTCAGGAACAAAATCGTCATAGTTAGATTATATTTCGTATAGTTTCGGAGGGTTTTTTTTTTTTTTACTGTCTCCTAGGGAGTTTCGGTCGTCGGAATCACTACTTTCGTAATTATTGTTACTAACATAAGCGACAATCGCGCATTGAATATTTATAACAATCATTCAATCGTGAACTTGGTATATTGAGAACTGGCCTCGAAATTACTGAACATTTTTTTTTTCAAGATTATATGCGAGTGCTCAGATATGCCTGTCGCATTGCAAAGTGCTTTGAAGATATTGAAAATTGATTGGAATCGGCCGATTTCATTCTGATTTGGCCTTCGCACTTTTTCGCCGAGAAAAGTCTTCCCCGCAATTTAACACTCGGACATAATGTTTTCTCGTTGAATATTCAATTCTACCTAACAGGATTACATCAGATATTGGTATCGATTTTGAGCAACGCGTAGTAGCAATATTCAGCCAATGAGTGAAAAAATAACAATTATGTCACAGTGAAATTTGTAGGGAACCTAAGGGAACTTTTTTCGGAACGAAAGCAGCCAACCTAGAATCAGATCGACCGATTCCGATGGATTTTCAATATTTTCAAAGCGCTTTGTAGCGAAACATTTACATCCCAGCATTCGCGTTCATAGTTTCGTAATTCTTTGCTCAACAATTCCTAGGCCAGTTCCTATAGTTGGCGAGTGAACGATCGTTAACGTATTCGATCAGCGATTATCGCTTAGTTACTAACATCGATCACTAAAGTGATTGTGATTCCAATGACCGGTTCGGTTCCTCAACCCTCAAAAAAGAAAAGTTAACCAAAATTCTGGGGATGTACCGCAGATATCGAGTGTTCCATTTCTCCTTCTTCTTCTTCTCCTTTTTCTTCTTCTTCTATGACCTGAACCGATATAAGGAATCGTACGATTTAATATAATATACATCGGTCCCGTATCCCGTATAACCTTTATCTATCTATCTATCTATCTATCTACCTATCTATCTATCTATCTATATGTATGTATATTGAAGTTTTATGTGATCCGATG
This sequence comes from Phymatocera aterrima, assembly GCA_963170745.1. Classification (NCBI taxonomy): domain Eukaryota; kingdom Metazoa; phylum Arthropoda; class Insecta; order Hymenoptera; family Tenthredinidae; genus Phymatocera; species Phymatocera aterrima. Next base: position 4,841,748 of record OY720670.1, read on the forward strand.
TGCGCTGCATTGTAGTGGAATCGGGGTGAGGTAGTGCGGTGTATACGTATATACATACGATCGGCCGAACAAGTTGCATACCTGCCTAACCGCGCGCGAGGTTTTTGATCGGTAAGAAACTGAGTTGAAAAAAAAAAAATTGAAAGGAAATGAAAAATACGGGGAAAAAAATGACAAAAATTGAGGATGGTATGAAGGAGCTGCATCAAACTAATATATTATATAATATACTTGGGTGGTTTGTTCGACGTGTACTACATAAATACTGTACTTGTATACGTAGCCATACACTGAGAGGCTATGGAAGATGCACCGGATGTTGCGGCATTTTCGAAAGTTATATGTATACATCTGTTACATGCATATATATATATATATATAGGTATTATGTAACGGAGTTCGTACAGACAGCTCGGCTAGAATTTCCAAACTTTGTTTATTAAATTTGATAATAATACTTTTTACCGCACGTATACGTATGTGTGGGCGAGTGTGTACCTACATGCATGTGTAACATAATATTTTTGAGACGTATACAGGTATTATATGTATGGTTTACGGTTAAGTATCGTCCGGGCGGGTCCGCGAGCGGCGATTATGAATTAGCAATTTATAGGAGATAAATTAACCGGCGTGGCGCGGGCGCGGGCGCGGGCGCCGCGCCGCGCCGCGTCTTTTATCCTCTAAAACGCAACCTACCGTGATTAAATCAGGTCGCTCGGTGGTCTTCGTGCAGGCGCTAGAGATTTCGGAGTCTGCGCCTGCCCCCCCTCCACCGCCCCCCTCGCGGCGCGTCGTCATCACGTTATGCATGGGGAGAGAGGAGAGAGAGAGAGAGAGAGAGAGAGAGAGCGAGGGAGAGAGAGAGAGAGAGAGCGAGAGAAAGAGAGGGAGGGAGAGAGAGAAAAGGTTTCTACTCCGATGTTAGCCCCGTCTCGACAGTCAGCCGGCAACCCCCAATGCATACGCACCGTTATAACTTTGAAAGGGTATCGTTACAGTCACGTGCGTTCGTGATCTAAGCTAAATCACTGTTCGCAATTTTCAACTCGAACAATATATTTATTTCGCAAATTTTTTTTTTTTGCTTGTCATCCCATCCCATTTCGTTCGATTTTTTTTCTTCCTTTTTTGCGCTAGGTTTTTTGTTTTTTTTTTCATATCTGCCCCCCCCCCCCCCCCCCCCCCCCCCCCCCAATTTTCTTCTCGTTTATCTGTCGACAATTTGGAATCATTCCGCGTCGCCACGCCGTTGAAATGATTATCGAAATCTCTGCAGGAGCTCGACATGTAAGTAGTTTTTGTACAGCTAAAAATCACAACAATTTTACGATTCACTTGCCCGTGTTTCCGATCTTTCTATCCTCGCGTATGAGATCATCTCTCTTTGTACCATCATTTTCGTTTTTCATATTTTTTTCCTTCCTCTACTTCTTCTCTCATACTGTGTTTCCCTCGGAATCGAATGCCTCGGTTTTACGTTCGCTCGTTCGAAATTCAACAAATTTACTTGAAATTCAACGTATACCCATATGCTGCAACGCATACATATACGATATGCATACGTATGTACCTCTATATGAAACGAAATGAAAACGAAAAAACTATGTTAGTATATTCATATTCTCCTACTGCAACGAGCGTGGAATGATTTGTGGCAATGGAATATACATGTATGTATACATACATACACGTGTATCTTCATCGCATAGATAAAATGATTATGTTTGGTGTGAGTGAGTTGAGCATTGTCATGTACGGCTGCTGACCTCTTGTTTGCTACCGAAAAAAATTGTCTCGCAGCGGCGGTCAATAATAATAATAGTATCTATAAATCGGTTTATCAATCAACAGAATTATGGTACGGAGTTAGGTATATATACGTGCATGTACAGAATGTATTAAAATATATATTAAAATACATATCTCACGTTACAGATGTAACGTATCTATGTATGGATGTATGCATGGTACATACCTATTTATACACGTTCCATCGCACGCAATGAGGGAGGAAGCTTCTTGATATTAATGCGCGTAGAACGCTCCGATGATCCTGTTTCGTTGAAGTCGGGCTTGTATCATATGTAATATAGGGTACATCAGAAGAGAAAAGATATTATCTCGATTTGATCGACCGTTCGTTTTTTTTTATTTTTATTTTTTTTGTCTCATTTTATCGTTTGTCCTATCTCTCTTAACAATTTTGGATCATGTCAGTTTCAAATTTCCTGTGATTTTTGTTTTTTTTTTGGTTTTCTTTTCACCGTATTTCCGTTGCTTTTTGTTTCTGTTCCATTTTTTCACAGCTCGGGCAATCCCATGCACAGCTGAAAAAGAAAAAATGTATATATATATATATATATATATATGTGGTGTATAATATGTACATACATGTATATACGTTAGGTATATACTATACCTATAACCTGCATCCAGTTTCATTTTCGTATGGGGTATTTTTAATGCATGAATCACGGTTTCCGCACTTTGTCTATTACACATCTAAGTATAATAACTGTTATACAGCTATATCGCGAGCGTTATGATCCGTCGTTACAGGTATACGGGGTATAGGTGAGGCTCTTCTCGTCTCCTTGGGGTACGATATGATATCGTGTTGTGACGCGGTGCTGCGTATCCGTGCTCGCGCGTCTGTGCGTGCGTCCGCGATGAAGAAAGAAAATGAATTGGATTTTAGCGAAGTATCGATAATATAGGGAAATGCGAAGAAGAAGAATAAGGAGAAGGAAGGAGAGAGAGGAGAGAGGAGAGAGGAAGAGGAAGAAGAAGAGGAAGAGAAAAAGAAATAGTAAATGGGAAATAGTTTTTCGCCATTTCTATATTTTTCCTCGCGGCTAAAAATGCTTTCGAAGAAACTTTTCTCTCTATTTTACTTTTTTGGTTGTTTTTTTTTTCCATACTTTTTTTCTCCGGTTTTTCTCTCTTTTGGAGAAACTTTTTAACCCGTTATACCGCAGCTTACATTATACGATATATAGGTAACATACACACACACATATATGTATATATATACATACGTATACATATCTTTCTCTCTCGGAGATAGGTATACGAAGTCGTAGAAAAATTTCTCTCGACTCTGTGTATGTATGTATATTTATATATAACTGCGCGTATGTATGTGTTTATATGGTATACATATGTATAGCTTCTGTCGCGCGTCGTTCTCCGCCGGAGCGATTTGCAAATTCGTTTCTAAGAGACGAATGGATATAACAGTTGCGGATAAAACGATGTCTGAAAGTAACTGAGCGCGACGAAAGGCTCGAATGTGATCGTTCGTTCAAATTTTTCTCTTCCCTCTATTCTCTTTCGCTCTCTCTCTCTCTCTCTCTCTCTCACACACTCTCACTCTTTCTTTTTCTCCCCCTTTCGGTTATTTTCCCCACGACTAGATACGCCCGATTGTCGTTATTGCACCTGAAATATGTGTACGTATACATTTGTCAAATTTTTCGATCCGGTCGCTGATCGCCGATCAGCTCGAGAAACTCAACGCGCGGTTTTGGATTATTTGTATCTGGAAAATTTCCTGTACCATCGTCGTTCCATTGATCCTGAGATGTGCCAGTTGTAAGAAATGGACATAAATGAAGGGAGAAAAAAGTAAAAAGCGGAGGAACATCGCACAAGAGTATATGAAAATATTTAATTGGTACAGAATCGCGAAAATACTGTACAGCCTATACCTGCTCTGGTCCTTATACATGCATTGAGAAAAAAAACACACACAATGGGTTTCGGTACATAATCTTGTTAATTATATTGACAACAAGGTCGCAAAGAAGAAGAACATCGAGAAGAAGAAGAAGAGAAAAGGTAGAAAACAAAAGGATCAACTCTGTGAGAGATGAATCAAGGCGATTGCGGCGTGGAAACATTTCTCCTCGATATATATTGATCATAAGATTGCTGGCGGCGTATGTACGTATCTAGGTACCTACCTACTAATTAGTTCGAGAGAAGGTGTATGTATGTATGTATCATAGTATAGTTTTCCGTCACCATAATATTTGCTCGAAAGCAATATGCTCAGTGAAACGATCTCCCCTCTTTCACTTCTAGCTCCTTCTTTTTCTTCTTCTTCTTCTTCTTCTTCTTCTTCTTCTTCTTTTTTTTCTCCTTCTCCTTTTTTTCTCGGAGAACACACACCTGAACGGGTATAGTAGTGGCTGCAGTGTACGGGTTTAATTATAATTAGCTGGGAATTGCTGATCGGCATGATATCATCTTCCCTTCTTATTTTAAGCTAACGTTCGTCTCCCTCCCCCTTGTCCTCTTCCTTTTTATCCTGTATTCTTCCGTTGATATTAGAACAGTGACGAATTGAGGAGGGGCAGGGGTGAATCTTGGGGTAGGTAATCCTTTGAGGAATTATCCCTCTCAACTCGATGACCAGAGCCTACAGCGTATACGTAAGAACTCTCTTCTCTTCTTTGTTTTTTTTTTCACTTCTCTTTCTTATCAAGTCGATTTTACACTCCTTCCGTTTCCCTCGAATGAGAGACCGTGAGAGAGAGAGAGAAAGAAAGATATAGAAATGAAAATAAATAAAATGAAACGAGAAACTTTACGCTACGCTTTCTTTTCTTTTCTTTTTTTTTTTTTTTTGTTGTACTTCTTTGAATTAACTTCACGACTCTTTGAAAGAAAAAGTAACGAAAAGGGTAACAAAAGTAAAGAAAGAAAAAAACGAAACAATATTGAAAACTAAATGTTTGAATTTTTGAATACCTATTATGTATGTACGTCAAAATTGAGTCGCGAGAAGATGAATTTTTTCTGTTTTTTTGCTCCAGTTTTTTTTTTTTTTCTTTTCTCTCAATGTACACGAAAGATTGTTGAATACGTACATACCTATAATGAAATATATAAGTAGTAAATCAGGTGAATAGTGCGATAAAGTTCCGCGGAGTAGTAGTATACGTCTTGGAGTACGTATACGCATACATATATATATATATATATATACGTAACGTATAAGGAAACGCGAAACCCTGGATAAAGACACTCCGAGTTAGCTCGAAGGTAGATCCGAAGAGACGTGACGCGATGCGAACCGACGCAGTTGAGTTGGTTGGCGAAAGTTAGACGTTAGAATGCAGAATCTGAGACGTACGAGAATTCCAAGACAGCTGCTAGCTGTCTGCGAAGTATAGTGTACGAGTATACCTATGTATGTATGTATAGGTACGCGAAGCGTAGGATGAAAATTCTTGAAAATTTCGGCGTACAGTTTCGGGGGAAAGGGCTATTTTCGCGTAGATTTAACGTTGCTGCCCGGTATATATGTATATATATATATAAATATATGTATATTTATATATAATGAGCGTAATGTTCGCATGTACTCTGCCTACTTGAGCAACCCCCTGCCCCCTGCCCCCACTTCCAATCCCTCTCCCACTCCTTCGCCACTCCATTCCCCCCGCTCTTGCATTTAATCAGACAGACTTATTGAATTAATTAATCTATGTCATGGCGATAGCCTTCCCCCGCGATCTTATAATTGACAAATAATTCGCATTCGATGGATTGCGAAGTTCTTACATTTCTCAAGCTTGAAACGAATTTATTCCTCCAGCTCACGCTCCCGCTCCCACTCCTCCTCGGTCTATCTCTATATCCCTCTATCTTGCTTTCACTTTTTCACTCTAACACTCCCTCCTCCGTAAAGCTCTTTCACTTTCGTGTTTAGCGTAGGTATAAATTTCGCGTCAAGTGGAAGAAAAAGTAAAACAAAAGATGAAAATAAAGAAGAGAAGAGAAGAGAAGAGAAGAGAAGAGAAGAGAAGAGGAGAGGAGAGGAGAGGAGTGAGAGGGAAATTCATTCTCTAGATAACCTTGCATAACGCAGAGATAGGTACAACATAACGATGCGTGTGACTCTGAAAAATCAACACACTCTGTTTGATTACATTCTTCGCAAATTAGTTCGAATCACAGTTTGAAAGAACGGGCGGGAGAAGAAAAAACCAGAAAAAAAAATTGAAAAAAAAAAAAAATACCAAACCGGGGGATGTGGAAAGAGAGACGAAAGACAAATGAAAAATGAAAAATGAAAAATGAAAGTATATACATACAAACGTATACCTACTATATATATTTATACAGTAGTATGTAGTATATTATACGAGAAAAGAATAATAAAATGAGAATGAGAATAACAAAAGACGTTTGAGATTGATAATGGTGTATAAAGATTTGAAAATCTTGTCGCAGGTAATGTTCTTTTTTCTTCTTGTTTAGGTAGATCAATCATTGTCAATCGTGTGGGTTTTATATACATACATACCTCGACAATCTTTTATACGTCTTTGATTTGACTTTCTCTTTCTGTTAATATACGAGTGAGTGTACCTTTCATCAGTCATACCAGGTAACCATACAACGTGGCTTGAAATTCGGTTCACAAAAAGTGATAAACAAACCGTACGATGAACGATCCTTCCTCCTCGTTGTACTACTTACTTAGGTATATTTTGTGTTTAAACCGAGGGGGTTGAAGTCCGGTTGAACCACCTACACCGGCGTATGAATTCCTATGAAATCTCTGAAGTCCCCGTAAGGTTCGTAAAATCCCTAGAAGTCTCAATAAGTCTCGCGAAGTCTATTGAAATCTTTTGAAGTTTTCGAAATCTACAGTCTTCTCGGAAGTCCCGCGAAGTCTATTTAAGTCTTTACGGAATCTATGAAATCTACAGGATCTCGGAAGTCCCGCGAAGTCTATCGAAATCCTTTGAAGTTTTCGAAATCTACGGAATCTCAGAAGTTCCGTGAAGTCCCGTGAGATCTTTCCGAGTCTTTCAAAGTCTCGTAAAATCTTCCGAAGTTTTCGAAATCTCTGAAGTCCTGGGGTGAAGTCCGGTGAAGTTCGACGAAGTCCGGTGCATTCACGCGGAATCTCTCGAATCCTCGGATCCCCGAAGTCCCGTGAAGTCTTTTCGAGTCTTCCGTGGTCGCTGCGATCTCTTAACTTACCGTGCAATCCCCGAAATCCCGTGAAGTCTTTGAGGTCTTGAAGTCTGTTTTACACCATTTTCGGGTGTGATTAACCCCTCGGTTCAACCAATCCGTAAATAATATTTGTCATTGTTCGTTCAGCGAGAGTCGGGAGCACTTGTTGTTAATTTAATGATTAATCTTCTCCTCTATTCTTCGTCTGGTTTCAGCTCGATCGATGACTTGGACAAAATGGTGGACAGGAAAAGAGCATTCCTCGCGATGTTATTGACGCTTTTGATGTACCCGAAAAACAATATTGGTAAATAAACATAATTTAACTAAATAAATAATGCATCCAGTGCTACTGCACGCCTATTCTCAATTAGGCATATAGGATTATTTGTTCAAATCTCAAACCGCTACCTAACTGCGCTGGGCTTATTGCACAGAGGATTCATCGACTGATTAACTTCAATTACAACGAATAGGTATAACACGTTACAATTATGTATAAATTTACATAAGTTGTAAATTTACTTTTCAAAATATATTCCGAGCGATCTGAATCTCTTCTGTAGCATACATACCTGTATACTTTGGTTCGTGTATACGCATTAGAAAAGAAGAAGAGCGGGAAGAGATAGAGAGGAGGAAAAAGAAGCTAGAAGGAAAAAGATGATATAGACAGCACAGAGAGACAGAGAAAAAAACAATAATGGTAAATGGCAAATGGCAAATGAAAGAGAAATAAAATCGCGGCGGGCTGGTAAGAGACGTTTTCCCTTGGATTCATCCTCTTCCTCCCTTTCTCCGTTCCGCCCACCATCATCGACTACTTAATTTCCTGAAATATAAAGAATCGGAAATTGGCGAAACTGCAAACATTAAATTTCGTCTTATATTTCTATCAAGGCTCCGCGAGTTTCAGGGTCTTGAACTACCCAGTTATATTACATTATTCAGGCGTATCTGCCTTCCTACCTTGAGCGAACCCCTACCCTACCCCTCTCCCACCCGAACCTACATATTTTCTGCAGTATTATACTTATAACACTGCGAAGGAAGGTAGGAGGCAGGTATGATAGAAGATTTTTCCGTCTCTCCACATAAGACGTAGAATCCGGTTTCTCGGTTCCTCAGTCGGCCGTGTAGTCCTCACCCCTCTAATTCACCCCCCTTCAGTTTCTCCGTGCCCCCCTCCCCCCGCCCAACTTCCCCGCGCATAGCCACTGACGTTTGACAAATGATCATTGTGCTTGAAAATATTTCTATAAACTCGCTGCTTTTATACGGTCGGACCGCACCGTCGCAGGGCCTGGCCTGCTTCCCTCATCGCGCGCTGCACCAGCGGCAGCAACTGATCAATGTTCTTGGTGAAAAAAAAAAGGAACAAGAAAAACTTCTCTTCTCTCTCTCTTTCTCTCTTTTGTGAAAAAAAAAAAACTTTCATCCGCTGTACTACACTGTAAACAAAAAAGTGGTGTTAAAATTAACACCTTTCCGACAGGGCGCGTTGTCCCAGGGAGTCCACTCTATCCATTTTCAGTTTTATTATGGACAGCGGGAAAATTTTGTTAGAGACGACGATGATAGCTCGAAGGGTGTGAAATTTACACCGTTGTGTTTTCCAATGCGGCACCGACGCGACGGGTGTCGGAGTTTCGGTCGCGGAAACTCCGAACAGTGTTGATTTAAATATACGATTAAGCGGTTGTTCATCTGACGACATCGCCGGAGTATCTCATACAGGTACACGAGAAAAGTGTCACCATTGGCACGGAATTCCTCGACCACCAGTCGCGAGCTATAGCTTACGCTGAGAGTTTTTTACAGTTTATATTGACGATGAATATGGGAACGTCTGAGTGGCAAAGAAAGAAATCAAATTCAGCATTGATTGATCAGTCTCTCTTTGACACTTGAATTATAAATATAGAATATGATATCCGCGTGAAATATAGAAAGAAACCGATAAGCGAGAGAAAACGAATTGAAACTAATTAGCCGATGCAACATGAAATTATTATTAATGTTATTAGAAAATCTAATATCCGCCTTCCATATATTAGCGATGAATTGATATGCATATGCCTGCAGTAGGTAGGTACTACGTATACCTATATACCTGCGTATAGTATGTACCATGGTGGATATCTGCATCACCATCACAATGAGCACGTACGCAATTATCGTGGTACGCGTGCGATTGCATAAGGCGTCTGCACGAGAGAAACTACGCGTTTAACCTGTATAATATATATGGTATGATATAATGTGATATAATATGATATAATATGATATGATATTAGAATGCTGTTCACACCGGAGACTCTGATTATAGAACTGATTAGAAAATTATACACATATAGGTTTCCTTGTCCAGATGATATATCGCGATGCCAATGCCGTAATTGGACGGAAGCGCCAAAAGTACGATTCCAACGGCGAAAAGACGTATAATTTTGAGCTCCGCATTCTCCGAGAGATACAAAAATACGTTCGGAGAATCGTAATTTGAAAATTGGTCGACAAAAGCCGAGAGATGCCGAATGCACCGACGGGCACGAACTTTTGGAATTAATAGAAAGCCAATTTTTGCCCCCCCCCTCACCCCACCCAACCCCACTAATGCCAGAAGTTTGCTCTGCGTATCCACCAAGATTTTGTCCTGTTCGAAAATGCTCTGAAAACTTCTAAAACGCGATGATTCGTCGATATTTATATCTCCGAAAATATGTTTCGAACATAAAGGTACGAGGTCGTATCTACGCCGAAGAATTGTCTCCTCTTAACTCGCGAAAGCTACGAAAAGTTTTGAATCGCAAAGTTCTATCGATGTCTGAGAAAGACGAAAATTCACGATACACAATGGTGTTAATATTTTCGACGATGTCCCTCTTCTGGAAACTGGGAATAATCCCCAGCAACATTCCCATCAGTGATCTCCATATCGTTGGAATCCCGGGAAATGACTATTCGAACATCGGATTTGATTCGGTGGAAATCCAAAAAGAAATCACAGGAATTCACTAGAAATCAATAGAAATCGTCATGAATCTAGATTTCTACCATCTATTCTGCTGAGTTTCGGTCTACCTATCGGCCGGATCCGAATGATTTCTAACGATCTATCATAATTTCACGGTGATTCCTAGCTCGAGTCGATGGCCCCTCGAAACCTACCTAATTTGTCCGGTACGGTTGCCGTTTCGATAGATCACAGATAGATTTACAACGCGGATGTATACGTATAATACAACACGTATACGTAGATATACATCGTGGATCTAGATAGTTATGTACATACATACCTGTGCACAGAGACAACGGCGTGGATGACGGCGGAATAAAAGTGGTGGGAGGGGGATGGGACTCGCGATACCTGGGCGGGGGGTGGGGGCGGAAAAGAGCATGGTGGGGGAACATCTGTTATATTTTTGATCCTGTTCCCACGCCGTGCCGTGCCGTCTGGGGAAACGTACAGTACCTATATAAAATTGAATATTTACTTACCGCGACAAAGCGTCGAATGGAAACGTAAAAACGTTTGCAAAGAAAAAGAAAAAAAAAAATAAAAACAAAAAAAGAAAAAAGGAAAAGGAACGCGAAAATATCAAATACAAAGAAAAAAAACCCAAAAATGAAAGTTAAATAAAGGAGAAATGAACGAAATGACGAAGCCTTTCTCTGTACGGTATATAATTATACAGATGAGAAAAACGGAGCAACAGAGAACAAAAGCAGAAAGAGGGAGAAAACAAACCGTTGTAAAATTCAAATTTTCAATACAACGATTCACTGGATTAATGATTCATATATGTATATAATTGTACCTAGTATAGCTGTATATAAGTTTGGGAAAAAAACCGCGCGAGCGCGCATGCCATCCCGAAAGGTAACGCCACTTTCACGCAAGACCGAACGAACGAGGCTATATTCTGAGGTATAATATCCTTGAAAGAAAGCAGAGACAGGGGGGGGGGGGGAATGGATTTTTTTCTCTAAGATAATCGCTTAGCGTCAAATTAAAATCTTATCAGCGTTTTTATGTACATTATATACGCGGGTATAGGTATACGCTATGGTATATATTTTATAAAAAAATTTAACGAGAGCAGTTCGCTACTTCGTCCTATATACGCAAGTGATTATTATTTAAATCAACCAATTTTGTATCTAATCCTCACCGACGATTCAACTGCAATTTGGTCAGCTTGTTGTCTCCCTATATCGAAGGGAAGAGTTACCACTATTTAGATAAATTTTGTCCGACCATCAGCTTCTTCGAAATTATGCCACGGACCTTTCGAATCTGTCAAAACATTATATTGGTGTTTAATTATATCAACGGGATTCTGGAATTTGGAGGAAAAAAGAACCGCCGCCTATTCACACCTGTTTACGTGTAAAAAGTCTCAGGATTGTGGAGAAAAACATCAATTCGTACGTACGCATGTACGTAGGACATCATCAGGAATCTCGTTGAATGGTGCTTGAAAGTGTGAAAATCGATTTTTCACCACGTACGCAAGGTTCGACGTTCGATTTGATATTGCTTTTCGGAATCCCGAGTGTTTTTTTTTTTACATGAAAATAGGGATTTACGAAATTTTGTTGTTCACGGATTCTCGCGGAATAGAGAAAAAAGTATCTTCTCCCCGAGTGTTGCGAATTTGCCGTAATGTTTACAGTTCGTCTCGTATACATTCGAAGCCGGGCCGCGGCGAGAAGCAGCTCTGGTCCAAGGATGTAGGATGTTTTGAAAAATTGTCAAATTATACTTGTACAAAAATACTAACTGTTTTCACGGATAACATAAAAAAAGAATAAATCGAAATGAGAAGTTGTGGTCAGGAATAGCGTGAAATTCGTTTGATACAAATCGTATTCAAAGAGATAACAGATCAAGCAACCACAAATCCCGCATATATTTGACATAAAAAGAAGTAAATTGTGCGATAACAGAATGAGTAATTATTATTAAAAATTTTGTCCCTTCACGTCAATTGTGAACTTGCGGTTAAATAATTCATCCGTTATCTCCGTGTTATGCGATCTGCATCAAAGAAATTTCATTTGCTCGGCAACCGGATACGATTTCAATTCCATTATTGAATGAAGAAAATATTTCTATGGGCAGGTAATTTGAGAATGAATGTATATACCTTCTATCCACAGCGAAGATTTTTTCCTCGTGATCTTTCCTATCTCGGCACCGGAGTTGCTCTCCGGCGGCGAATATAGGGAAGGAGCTGGAGCGATCGCGCTAAATCCGTGCGATACGTATACCTAGATATGTTCTTTACTTTTCATTCTGTTCTACGAAAATCCGCAAATTACCCAATTTCGGGAATTCCTATTTTTATGTAAAAAAACACTTCGGATTCCGGAAAAACAATGTCGAATCGAGCGCCAGACGCTGCGCGCATTTATTCATGTACTTCTATTTCAATATGTTATCCCAATATATGAAACCCAGGTATTATCATCACGAAAGTGTTTCCGGTCTCACGGTGATTATCAGCTTAAGCTCGCTTCTGCCATGACACGTCTCTCTTGAAGTATGAATCGTCTCTAGAGCAGAGCAACTAGAGAGAGTGAGAAAGGTATATTCAACATTTTGGACCACGAGATCGATGAATTTATCCGTTTAAGCTTCGTATATCTATGGACAGTAGAATCTTCCGTTTCGCCGCTACCTTTATAGTATCGTTTTGTGATTCAAGATCCTCGATGATGATGCTGATACAGCTCTGTGGCTTTTTCTTTCGTTTTGTTTGTTTCCTTTTCTTCATTTTTTCACTTTCTTTCCTCCGTGTCCCATGAAAAGAGACATAAACCTCAAACAGCGATTACGTTTGGGTGTATGAAATATAGCTTGTAATTGCGGAGAGAACCCCGACGGCTTTATAAATGTCTTGTTTGTTCTTCGTTTTTTTCAGCTCCTTCTTTTCTGCCGTTCTCTTTATATCTAGCTGATTATCTGATTACGCATAAAATCGCGACGGCTGCCTTAACACTAGTGTACTTTACGCGGATCTTCCTTAAAGAGAATAAGGGAGAAACGAACAAGAAATTTTCATCACAAATGCATGTGTGTGTGTGTGTGTTCGTGTGTGTATGTATGTATCTATGATACGCAGTCAAACGAAATCAATCGAAAAGATGAAGATTAAAAATAAAAAAGAAATTAGCGAACAGCACTGTTGCGTACTATATATATATGCAGTCTCCCGAAAACGAAGGACGAAAATACATAGTTCGTGAACTTACTCGTCACTATGTCGCCGCGAAAAAGTCCCGTCCTCTCGCTTCAAGCTTGAATAAATCTGTCGAAGAGAGAGAGAGAGAGAGAGAGAAAAAAAAAGAATGAATCGTGTAGAGTTGGGACCACGTAACGTCGATAAACTCGAGGGAATCCGCGTCGACTGGATTTTTTTACGGCGATACCAGATATTAGTACAATCTACCACGTCGACGCATAATTTACAGAATTACTCGGATTATCTGTAGAAATTACGAACGAACGAACTGCAGGTAATAAATGAATTAATACACGTATATATGTGAACGAATCGAATGAATGGAATGAGATTAGGGTAAATACGAAACAAAAGTGAGAAAATTATTGATGGCAAAAAGACGGGAGTTAAAGGAAACGTTAACACTGCACCGCGAAACGTATTGAAATACACATATAAATACGTATCGTATAGATGTAGTACGGGTACCGACAGCAGCGCGTGTGCGCCGCAATGTTCTCTCGGTGTGGTGATGACGTTCGACTCTGTGAACGCCGCTCTCCCGAGGCTTTGCTAAAGTAGTAACGGTCAGCGAGTCGTCAGTCGCCACTTGGCGTCCGACCACGTGCGCGACGTCTCTACCTAGATTATGTATATACATAGCTCGTCCGCCTATTATACCTCTATAGCTACTGCGCTGCTGCACAGTTCAACTATAGTATAGAATTACTTGAAAACAAAGATTGATTTATTGTTTTTTCATTCTTTCACTATTGAAGTATGAAATTTAGAACCCACAAGAAATTAGGAAGTATAGACCTATAGATATAGGTATACAACTAATATAGTCGAACTGTAAAATACAGGAAGAGTACACAACTGAAAATTGCAAGGGATTCATTTCATACTCGTTTAGAAATGCTTTATTTTTCCATTCTTCTGCCCCCCCCCCTCCCCCACCCCCAATAGTTTGATTCTCTTCTTTAATCATTATTTTTGTTTGTTTGTTTGCTTACAGGAGGCGCTTATCAACCGGAGTTTGTTGCCCCGATCGCCAATGTTACCGTACCGATTGGCAGAGACGCCACCTTCACGTGTCACGTGAAATTTTTGGGTGGATACAGAGTGAGTAATAACAATAATAATAATAATAATAATAATAATAATAATAATAATAATAATAATAATAAACTTCACGACTACGAATAACGAAAAAACGCTGTTTCCGACGGTTTTCATTCTTTTCGACTCAGAAAGAACAAAAATAAAAGAAAAAAAAAAACAGATAACTATTCGCGCAGTAGCTGTAATTCCGGCGCGAGAGCGAATATAGTCATACAAGGGCGGAGGAAAACAAAGTTGTAATATCTATGAGAATAGGCATGTATCTATACTGTACCTACATGCATACCGGAAGAGGTGAGAACAATTGGCAATGGTTTGTCCATGTGTTATCTGGCGGTAGGGTTCTTCCGGTGAAGTGAATCTATGTATCGGATTCGTTGGAACGGGAAAAAGTGGTCACGTGTCGAAGGTTCTCATAGAATTGTTGGTAGTATATTCGGAAATATTGATTTCAAATAAGTTATAAAATATGAAAAAGATGAATGAATAAAATGAAACGAAACGGATTGATTCGCCCGATATAATCTACATTGTGCAGTTTGCATTAATATATTGATGATAATGAAAGTAAATCTTTCACATTTTAGAAATTTTTTCAAGAGAGAGTAAAGAAAATGGTGAACAAATAACGAAGAAAGAACATTAAAAAAAATCGACTACGTCATCGAACGTCTATTTACGAAGTAAAAACTCTAGTCGGATATAGATTTTGCACAAAGTCGTTCGAATTTTGTACAGAATATTTGAAATTTTGAAAAATCGGCGATTAGTCAATTCTTCCCGTGGCTGAGATGAAAATTTCAATCGCATTTCTCGGAGTGTGATCATTCGATGTACGAATACGAGTATTGGTATTCTAACTTAGCTAACATAGGGTATATTTATTTTTCACCAAAACCGATCAATGTTTCGAAAAAATGAAATACTTGGCCGCCTCCTGCCATCGCACTCAATGAATTATCAAATTCTCATGAAAATCGGTCGAGTCGTTTGCCAAAATTTACCATTCTCGTTTTCGAAACGGTCTCTGTACATCCGAGACCAGCGAGTTCTATGGCACCTCAAATCTTCACCCGACTTTGCCAACTTTTTCGCGCTATCCCAATCTCTAGATCGGTGATAATCTCGGGATAAAAAATTCTCACAATTAGATTCAAATATACACAATTATAGTTCCTCCCACAAATGAGAAACTGAAAATTCGTAGCGTTGAATTTTCAGTGCATATATAGATTCCTATCCATGCATGTATGTATGTATGCATGCAAACATACCTACCGCTAAGGAAAATGTCAGTGTGAATATCTAGGTATGTATTTTAGGTTGGATGGGTGAAAGCGGATACTAAAGCGATTCAGGCGATCCACGATCACGTGATAACGCATAATCCACGCATATCTGTGTCACACGGTGATCATTCAACGTGGAGCCTTCACATAAAGGGTGTACAAATAGAGGACGGGGGTCTCTACATGTGTCAAGTCAATACCGACCCGATGAAAAGCCAGGTAAACCGTGTGATATGGGTATAATAACATTCAATAACGTTTAATAAGGTTTAACGACGCCTAACGACGCTTAACGGCGGTTTAGCACCCGTTTAACAACCCCCGCGGCGTTGTACCTCATACCCATACACCTATATACCCCGTTTTCCCTCTTTCTTCATCCCACGCCACGTTCGTTCCCACCTCGGGCTTTTACTGTTTAGATTTTTCTAATAACGGCAGAGTTAAGCTTCTCGCTTCGTTTGTGTCCTGTACCTTAAATATATTCTAACCATGTACATATATATATATATAATTTTTTTTTTTTGTTTGTTACGTTTTCTTTCTCGGTTTCTTCCTCATCTCTGAATTCCCTTCACCGCGCGGACAGGAATGTTCATTGTTTTTTTTTTTTGCCCTTCATCAAAAATCAACTAAACTTGGTCTCGAGAGGCCATTCGAATCGGCGGTGGCAATCTAATCTAGCTAACACAGGGAACATTCATTTTTCATCAAATCCTATCGATGTTATCGAAAAGTGAAATACTCACCGACCTTTTGCCATCGCACTCAATGAATTCTCAATGTTTCATCAAAATCCATCGAGGCGTTTGCGATAACTTACCATTCTCCTTTTTGAAACGGTTAATTTCTGTACATTCAAGACAACGAGTCCTCTGGTACATACCTACATCCTTCTCTGTTTATTTTCTGTTTCTCCTTTTCGTTCTCTCTTTTTCTCTCTCTCTCTCTCTCTTTCTCTCTCATTGTCAATCTTACCCATATGCGGACACTGCGGAGCAAAAATTCGCGGGGTAAATTTCCACAGGTATCACATCTCATAAAACAATTTTACAGAACTTCTGGTCCCCCCAATATAATGATGATGAGGATGATGATGATAATAACAATAATAATAATAATAATAATGATAATAATAATAATAATAAACGCCACGTCCGCGTCGCGTCACGTCGTATGTATTTTATATGTATGCGATTGACGATGTCCGAAGCATGGCTCTCTTCCTCCTCCCTCCCTGTCGTATCGTTATATCTATCTCTCGAACGGATATAGCACGCGCTTGCTGGTCCAGCAGCGATATCGGAAGTTTACATAGCACCGTGGCAACGAATGAATTACCTAGGATGCCGTACCGTTATAGGCAGAGCAGCCTCGTACGTTAGCCTAGGTAATGTCTGGGTCAACGTCTGACCCCGCGTGGAGGGGATTCCCTCAGCGCTGTTCATAAATAATAAATCTAGGAGAGGAATTCAAAATAATTTTCACACTCCGTGGCTGACATATACCGGTGAATAAACCAACGAATGGAAAAGAGAAAAAATGGAAAACACTTCAGAGCTCACGGAAATTCCTGATATAGTCATAGTCTTCTGTGAGAAAGAGAAAAAAGAGAGAAACGAGAGTCAAATCGCTTCGAAAATTTCCAAACAGTTAATCCGATCACGTATATCTTCAACGTGCTGGTTTTTCTCCTTTCGTTCTTTCCGCGCGGTTTCTTTGGTATACATGGAAGATAGAATACTGCTTGTTTATAGAATGCAACGTATCTAGCTGCGCTTGATTTATAACGATTTCATTTGTATCTACTCGATGTGCACCGAGTGCGGTTTCCCGGAGTCAAACTAAATCGCCGTTACCACTGTTCGTCCATAAAGTTGTTCTCCTGTAATCCCGTTCGTCGTAACAGTATTTAGCACATTATTGTTTCCCAGTGGAAAATGATGAGCTGAGCTTTTCAATGACTCGATTTTTGGCAAGTAGGTAAATAAAGATGCACGTGAAAAAGTGTTGGACTGATTTAGAAAGAAAAAATAATCATCTTTAAGCTGCCACCTTGAAAAACTATTTTTTGTTGCAAAAGATGAAGGAAAACAAAATTTTTTCACGCAAGCTGAGCTCTCAATCGGCCTATGCTCAGAGGTGCCCACTTTTCAATTTTCGATTTTACATTTGAATAACACGTGAAAAATGCGAACTCAGATTTTTTGTTGAACAGTTCTATGCGTGATACGGAAAAATACTTGGAGAACTTTTTGTTGAAAGAAAAAACTGCATTAACTTTTTCTTGCTATCTTCAAATTGTTAAATGTTGTCGTACGCAGGGTCCCAATTGTAATGTAAATGCGAAAAAAACAGATGAGATTTTGCGAGTATGAATTAATAATCGGAACGTCTTTCGGAAATCGAGTATTTCGTTTGTGTTGAAAACATTCCAGGATATCGGCTGTAAAGAAATGTCGATTTGCATATTTATTAGCGATCATACACCTCACAAGTCGGACATTTCATTCCCGACAGAAAAATATGATCTCCTTACATTCGGTTCGGCCGTATCTTGCATATCCTTCGAATTAACACAAAAATCTGAGATAATTGACAGAGAGTTCGCATTCAGGTGAAATTATCTTCCAAAGTATGTCACGTTCTCTTCACTCTTCTAAACATATTTCGTATTATCCGAGTTGTCGTTAAAATTGACAAAAATTCAGAGAATTCATGTTAAAATGCAATTAGCACTCGATAATCGCCAGGTTCGAGAAAATGTCAAGAGACTTTCTTCGGAGGACGTTAAATATCCTACGAAAAAGTTGATATTGGTATTCTTCCGTATCACGCGCAGCTTCGAGTGGAATTCAATAGCAAATCCAAGTTCGCATTTTTTACGTATTGTTCAAATGTGAAATCGAAAAGTGAAAAGTGGGGACCTCCGAATATTGTCCGATTGAACTCAGCTTGAGCGAACAATTTTCCCTTTCCCCACAAACAACAGTTCCTCGAGGTACCAGCCGAAAATAAATTAGTCTTTCTTCTCAACCAGTCTGATATAATATACATGTATTTATATCGATGATTGGCGACGACGGTAACCGACGGACGAGGATTCTCCGTCTTCGCAAAACGTCGCGTAGTAGGGTTTCTACTTCATACAGCTAATAGCGACGCGCGCCGCGTCTTACTTTTACTGCTACCACTACCACTACCGCCACTACTACTGCTGCTACTACCGCTACGATTCACAGGAAATTCCCTAGCGACGACGGCAGTTCTTTTTTATCTTTTGGCGAATTCACCCTTCAGAGAATTTTCTCTCCTGCAGCAGCTTTTCAACTCTTAATCCTCCATTCTCGCGATTTACTTCATGACTGTCTGTTAGTGTCTCTTACCGCCTCACAATAAATTGCTGTGTGTTCCGATCGACAATGAGAGGTCGAGAATTCGAGCGAATTTCATTCCAACAATATAATAATCTGAGTCTTGACCACAACTGCAGCTCTTCATCTCTTACTACGCGTTTTCTTCAATTTTTTAGTTCCCCAATGAAAAGCAGCATATCTATCTGTATCATAGTATTCAGTGAAACGTAGCGCAAAGATGTATATTATGTACGTGTAGTATATATATAGGTATGCATAGGTAGTACCTACCTACCTACACAGAATTAAATCGAGGAGAACTTTTGCTCTTTCTGCTCTTGCTCTTGCTCCTGCTGCCGCTGCCGCCGCCGCCGCTGCTGCTGCCGCTGTTAGCTAAAAGCTAAATTCACTCGGTGCACTTGAGAAATAGGCACACTTGTACAAGTGGCTCTAGCAAATGCGGTACTTCAAAGACAACTTGTCTCGCCTCTTTGGTATAGAAAGCTCGAGGACCCAGCGAGCAGTAGGACAAGTAAACGTATTTGACCGCAGAAATATAAGGTGGTTGCAGGGTAGCGGGGGAAGTGTTACATGTCTTCTCTGGAATTCGAGTATACATATACACTTGAATATACATAAATCATACAGCAGTGGTACATGCCTCCGGTAGAATTGGTTTTTTCAATTATTCGCGTGTCACCGGAGTAATTTCTCACAAAATACGCGAAATGAGTAGACGTACGAGTTTCCATGTACGCACTTACTTATACTATATACTATATACCTGTGTAATCTGATTGCCCGCCGCGAAGACTTCGGTTGACCGTAATTTTCATTCGAATCTCCAGTCTTTTTAGTCCCGTGTTATTACGGTAAATAGAGGCGAGAAAAAAGCGAACGAGAGAGAGAGAGAGAGAGAGAGGGAAGGAAATAGAAAGAGATGAGAGATGATGATCGATAATATACACGTATACCTAGTTTATGGAGGGAAATCTTACAGCGCAAAGTATAGGTACCTACCTATGCCCGTCTGACAAGGGAATAATTCTTTTATCTGTCATCCCACTTTGTTAGAGGTACTATATGCCATACCTATATACCGTACGATTATATTATAGACGGGCTCTCTCCTTATACTTACCTATGCATTTTTCAGACAGGTCTCCTTAATATCGTCATTCCGCCAGATTTTGTCCCGGAGGAGACGTCTGGAGATGTAATGGCCGGTGAAGGTAGTCAGGTAAGCAAAAAAGGAATTCATCTTTATCGGAATCATTAATAACACTGGTTCATCTACATGCCTACGCATACGTATATACATATGTATAATACATAGCTGCAGATACCCGAGCGAAAGTAAACTTTATATATACCTACCCGCAGTGCTATTTCTTATTTTTCTTCCATTTATTCCGTATCCTAGGTGCCTACGTATTATATATTCTTATCCTATATATGTACTAAATGATTACGATAATCACGGAACAGTGATCGATTGTTCTCCTTTGCGGTCCGGCTTTCCTTCTTCGGAGACGAAGTATGCTATAAATGCGAAAGAGTCAATAGCAATTTCAAAGTTTCTAATACGTATTATATATCTACAGGCAGTAGTATTACAGGCATATTTTTATTGAATGTTTCATGCGGTCATACCTGTACACCTACACACACACATACTGCGTACGTCGTTGCTAATTGTAAGCGAAGACACTACCGCCGATGCTACCTGCGTATATATACACACTCGAGGGAACACCGCACACCGCACACCGACACCGCAAATCCACACTACGCAACTATCGCTACGCAGGGAAAACCGAGGGGAAAGCTGAAATTTCGAAAGCGAAACAAAGGACAAAATACCGTGAAATGAAAACGATAAACCAAAAAGAAAAACGAACAAAGAAAGAATGTAAAGAGAATGGGAATGAAAAAAACGATGCAGCGCAGCGTATATACCGGCACCCATTTCCTTGCGGATCTCTCGGAACGAGAAAAAGAAGTGGAAGAAGGAGATCGCGAGGTTTTGAGAGCAAAAAGAAGATCGCGAGGTGAATTGAAAGGGACGTTGCCGGGTGGGCGATGAGAGGCGGGCCGCGAAGGGAATGGGAGGGAAAAAAATGGAGAGTAAAGCAAAAAGGAACTCGTGTGTATAGTAGTACATACGTAGTACAATATATAATACATACGAAAAACTGAACAAGCAGTCTCAGGACGACTATGGGCCAGCCTTTGAACCTCCCGTTCTCACATTTGTTTCGATCTCGAATGAAATTGGGAGATCAAAAATCCGTTCAACCGTTATGGAGATACGATCATTTTTATTGAATTTTTTTGAATTTCGATATTCAAATAATTCGGAAACTACTGGACCGATCGAAGCCAGAATCTAGTCAGTTCTAAGTTTGGAAAAGCCGCGTCGATTGAGCACAAATTCATCAAAATCCGATCACTCGAGTTACAGAGATATCGTCGGGCAAATAAATTGTTCGCACGCACACGCGCGCGCGCCCAGACGTCCATCTAAAAATAGTCGGAAATGATTCTCTACACCTAAAAACGTGGACATCTAGTGAAAACTAAACATTTCATTTTCGGCGTGTTGACAGTAACTTTCCTTTTTCTCCGCAAACAGAGTACCGGAAGTAAAAAAGAGCGGTAAATTTTTCGTAGCTATCATATTGTACAAAATATACGCTACATGTACGTTTCGGTTGTTCAAACTAGAAACATTTTTTACATGAACACATGCCGAGAACTTGAATATACATGCATGTGTATGTATAGTATACACAAAGGCACAGGGTGTGCTTTTTCGCCCATGTAATGGTTTTGTTCTTCCTCGTTGCCGTCATACTGCAAAAGGGATGAATTTTTATTTCGTTTTTCTATTATTTTTCCTTTTCCATTTTTTCGGCGGGCCGGGGGCGGGGTCGAGGACAGGGGCTGACTTTTTAGTCCGAAGGATTATTCGAGTCTTATGCCGCGTGGAAAAACGAACAAGTTTTAAGGGCGGCGAAAAAGCGGATCAGGTACCGGCTTTATGTATGTGGAATTTGAAACGTGAAGACGGGGCGGCAGGCCTAAGATTATGATATAGGTATAGGTATACGTGTTTTTTTTCTTATTTATTTCTTTTAACAAATCTGCCGTTACGTACAATATCCATGTCCGCCCCGTATCTATATACATACATAGGTATGTAGGCACTCCTCGATCTTTCTTTCGGTTCTCGCGTGTAAAAACAACGGCGGTGAAATGATAATTTAATGTTTGAATTCTAGGTTAAACTGACTTGCAAAGCTCGGGGTACACCGCCTCCTAAAGTAATATGGCGTCGAGAGGATGGCAAGGAAATAATCCTTCGCGAACCTCCTGCCGGGAGTACGCAGGTTCAAAAGACGCGGAGTAAGTTAATTCATATGACACTCGTGTACCTGTATGTATACACGATATACATGTGCCATAGATATCTATGTATACATAGTATACACAGGTATGTATGAGTCGGGGGTGGGTAGGTCGGTGCAGTGTTATAGCGGAAGAGGCAACTAACAATAAGTCAACTAAGCGCAAACCGAATTAACCGTTGTTTCTATATTTCACTGTATACAGCAGTATATACCGTACTATATCCTCTTCTTCTTTCTCCGTGACGACAGCCGGAGCGAAAGTTAAAGGAGAAAAAGAAAAAGAAAAAGAAAAAGGAAATGGAAGAAATAGAACGTGATAAAACATGCTTTGCCAGCTTTTACTAATTCTATGACCTATAGTTTTTTCGAGTTATATTTCATTGGGGTAGGCGCGATCACGGTGGAAAGTTTTGCGCAATTCCTCGTTCCGCGCTATCCAATGATCGCCGCGTCGGAATCGATCGTTGTATCATATTTCTATACACCTGAATCAAATTTGTTGAAATTCTTGTTGCTGCTTTTGAAAAAATATACCTGACACGCTCGTGCATGCGTCCACGGGTATACGAGTATGTACATTACTGGTATCGCCTCATTCTCAGATATTGCGGTGCCACAATTCGAAGGAGAAGTTCTCACGCTGGCCAAGGTATCCAGAGCTGAAATGGGCGCCTATTTATGCATCGCCAGTAACGGCGTGCCGCCGACAGTCAGCAAACGCGTGATCATCAACGTCCATTGTGAGTATATAACTTCGGTTATTTCAGGCTCAGACAATACCGAGAGTAAAGAATCGATTGTGAGAAACAGAACAAGACCGTCGAGACGAAATTTTGTTCAAAAATAACGTGTAATGTAACTTCTCGGCAGATCCTTTTCCCTCTTACCGCTTTGCCTCGAATAATTATTTTGATGTTGTATAATTATGATAAGCTAATTATCTCGTGTGTAGATATCTGTGTTTAGTATATATGTATATGTATATATACATACTGTGCACAGCTTCTTCACGATTATATTTATTTATAGATGTATATAGGTATATGTATATAGCTGAATACACATTCACCTGTATACATACATACCTACAATTCTACTATCTCCGCGTTCTTTGCGACTTTCTTGTTACGCACGAGACTTTGCATTTCATTGAGACTTGAAGTTTTTCTCTTCTATAGTATTTACTCGTCTCCTCTCGTTTGCTTCTCTCTTTTGTCGCTCTTTCGTTCTTGTTTCGCACGAATTTTCATTCATTCGAAAAGTTTGTTCCCAATTACGATGCGATTATCATACAGTATATATATATATATATATATATATATATGGAATATAACCGACGTCGAAGAAGGACTGTCTACGCGTCTCTTTCTCGTAACGACGAAAATTACAAAACAGACGAAAAACAACCATAACATTAATAATAACAATACCGTACAAGGACAGTAATTTTTTCCTCGTTTCTGCCACATCAATTCACTCAAAGTCGATATCATTTCATATCAGTTGGCTGGATATTGGCAATTATTTTCTTTATTCGTTTAGTTGTACATTCGTTCATATAATATTCAAATGATAATTATAATTACGCACCAACCCCGCATGTTTTACTTTCAAATATGTTTTGTTTCTTTCTGTCCTGTTTTATACGTTTTTCTCAATCGCTCAATCGCTCAGTCTTCCTCTACTACTTCCCTTATTTGTTCATGGCTTTATTTATCCATTCATTTTTCATCCCCATTGATTTCAGTTCCTCCGGTAATACAAGTACCGAATCAACTGGTCGGAGCTCCTCTGGGGACTGATGTGGTTCTAGAATGTTTTGTCGAAGCATCACCGAAGTCGATTAATTACTGGATCAAGGATAACGGTATGAATTCATGTAATTTCCCTTCTTCTTCTCTCTCTCTCTCTCTCTCTCTCTCTCTCTCTCTCTCTCTCTCTCTCTCTCTCTCTCTCTCTCTCTCTCTCTCTCTCTCTCTCTCTCTCTCTCTCTCTCTCTCTCTCTCTCTCTCTCTCTCTCTCTCTCTCTCTCTCTCTCTCTCTCTCTCTCTCTCTTCTTTTTTCTTTTCCATTTGTTTCTGTTTTTCGATCGTTTCCGATTTTTCTTCTATGTGTATGCCTGAGCACGCGTATACGGTCGTCGCGTGACGATACAGAATCATCGTATATACATTTACATAACATACATATCGTTCCATGATAGTTTCTTGTTCTTTTTTCACCCACCCAATTCCATGTACAGGTGCTATGATAATATCGAGCAATCGTCACGAAGTTCAAACAACCGTTGCAAAATCAACATTTGAAATACGAATGAGCCTAACTGTTCGTGATTTTCATCGTCAGGATGTCGGCTCTTACAAATGCGTGGCTAAAAATTCTCTAGGAGGCGTCGAGAGCAGCATACGTTTATACGGTTAGTGCGAAGTTGTCAATCCGTATGGTGTTATACTATATACATACACCTTCTTCGTTCAAAATACAATATATATATATATATAAAGAAGAAAAAAAACTAATCGAAGGACAGATGTCGCCATATTTTTATTGTTATTTCTCTCTTATTCACTTATTTCTGTTTTTTTTTTTTCCTCTTTCTTTTTCTTCTTTTTCTTCTACTTCCTCTTACAGAAATTCCCGGACCAACGAGAACGCAGACGACGTGGCCGGTGTTCTATGACGAGAACGAAGAACCTGACGTCTACGGTTCGGACGAGTTTGAAAAGTCTGACATTAAGGAAATCCCCATCGACAATACGGTTTACGGTCAAGCAGCCGCTGCGGGTGCTGCTGCCGCTGCCGCTGCCGCCGCGGCTCATCCAACGATTTTTTCTACATCAGCCCCGGCTATAAAGTTGAAAAAAAGGCCAACGTTTACCGTCGGTTCTTCGTCGACTCTTAATCCGGAAACTTACGCCTTGGTTACGACCGTCACGTTCGTAATGTTCCACGTCTCTGTTTTCGGGTGAGAATTATATGAGAATAAAAATACAGTGGCGCGACAAATTTTATGTGAAAATGGTACGAAGAAGAGAAAAAAAAAAAAAAAAAACGAACGAAGAAAGAAAAAAAATTATACGTGTAGAAAAAACGAGAGGAAAGAGAGCGGCAAGGAGAAGAGCAAACGAACGAACAATTTAAATTGTTCGTTCGTTGTTAACAAAATATTACATAAATGATATTCGTATGATAATATTGTTATTATTATTATTATTATCATCATCATCATACCACGTGTAAATTATTATCTTCCGTTTAAACGATCCGATATAGTTATAGTATAGCCTAGGTATACCGCATGAATTGAAAGAACAAGAAAAAGCGACACTGTAAAACCCCTCGGCCCCCCCCGCCCCCGCCCCCGCCCCCTCCCTTCACCCAAAAGAAAAGATAAGAAACGAAAAAATTGCCGTTTTATCAACGTGAGGGGGGCAAAAAACAAAATATACATATATAATACGCGTTCTTCGCTGTCAGCTGTTTATCGATGTATGTACTATACATATATATACACACACACTATATAATCGGATCCGGTGAGTGGCTTATACCTATATTTATAGTTGTAATAAAAAATAAAGAAGGAAAAAAATCAGCAGAAGACACAAATTATTCATTATTGCCTGTAATATTTGGTTGATTTTTTGTTAAAAAAGCTTCCTATGCATATACATGTAGGTATAGTATATATGGGGGGTTTGGAAATTATTCGAAATCTTTCTTACGCGAGTAAATTTTGTTACGAAAATTTGCCAACATTTTTTTGTTTCTTGGTTTCTATTTGCGTGCGTGTATGCGTATGTGTGTTGTTACGTTTGTTTGTTTGTTTTTCTTCCCCTTCGGCCCCCTCAGCCCTCCTCCCCAAGGGTGAATTTATCCTCTACGACGAGAAAAATATTGATCGTAGAGTAAAAAGTTGCATATCGCGAGGTGCAAGTTAATTAATTTTGACTGAGGGGGGGAAGAAGAAAAAGTGAAAAAGGAGACAAAAAGGCCATTAATAAAATGGGGAGTAATATTTTTCACTTTTCATTTTTCATTTTTCATTTTTCTCCCTGCGTCCTCCCCGTGCTAGTCTTATATAGATGTATTATATCATATATATACATATACATGTATAGGTATAAAGGTGGAGAAGAGTTTTTGGAATGAGGTTACATGGTAGGAAGGTAGGTAGCGTAGCGTAGAATCTTAGTTCCTTCATAAATAAACACAACTGCTCGAACAGCTGGCGCAGACGTAATTCATCGCGAATTAATTTAAGGGCTATGCTTTCCTTGCCGCACTAGTACTTTCATTAAGGTCTGGTCTGGTCTGGTCTGGTCTGGAGATGGGGATGGAGATGGAGATGGAGATGGGGATGGGGATGGGGATGGGGATGGGGATGGAGATGGGGATGGGGATGGGCTACGGCGCCATTTGGTGGCTCGCTTTATGCTGATTTTATTTCCTTTCTTTTCAAGAACTTAAGATCGCCGAGCAATTATGGGGTATTATTACCGAAAACGGTGTAGTAGGTACACTATAGGCGTGGGCATAAGTAATAGGGATAGGTATATACACATGCGTATATATACCTGTATATATATCGGCAACGTTGCTATGATATAGCATCTGATACAGCTGTCCATGCTCCGAGTAAATAGACCGAAAAGAAATACCTATCTATATAGGCCCGAATCGGTATTCATCGTGAAATTTTCATCTACGAGAAGCATGTATATACAATAACTAATGTCCGAAGGTAAGAAGAAGGAGAAGAAGAAAAACCGGACAGTGTGGAAACCTGCTTGGATAGGTACGCGCCTAATGACCAACGAATTCGGGCGATCTTTGTTTTTTTCGTAAACTGGAAGAAGAATCAGGCATGCTTACGTCTTCATTGGCTGCCTAAATTTGTAAAAATCAATCGCTCGCGTTGCTGAGAGACAATTGCGTTCGGATATTGTCTCCATCATTTTACTGACATATTCTCATTGCAAAGTTATCTTGCGGTGTGATTATGCCTATCCGTGCGATATATCCACTAATTTGGAATAATCGATGAAGGAAATGAGAGAAGAAGATCGGGAGAACATTCGAAATGTGATGAACGGTGACGCGAGCTAAGTAGGTACCTAATCTCAATATTATCAGTACGGTAGGGAAAATCTATACGAACAGCTTTGAACTCAATTTTTATTTTCTATATCGCGATCGGTGGATCGATGGTCACATATTCCGTACGAAATTCGTTCATCGCTAATTGTTGTACGGTATCTTGTTTCTCGCCTCGTACTATACAGATATATTACAGAGATCACGCTGATGCGGACGCAGCTTACGATTTTTGGTCCAATATTTTCATCAGGTTTTCTTCTTTCCTTCTTGTATATCATTATTATTATTATTATTATTATTACTATTACTACTATCGCTATCGTATGGGCAAAGGAAACAATTTTCATCTCGAAATATCCAAGCTTATTATGCCGGCGTGCTATATAGGTATGCATCTAGGTATACGTATGCATGCATGTATTCTATGTGTTCTAGACTACCTTGTAACATATAGCATGCATGTATATCCATCTATCTATCTATGTGTTCGCGTATGGCATATTTCGAGTTGCATACGTACGTACGTACACGTATGGTAAATACATGTGCGAGAGCATAGGAGGAAGAATATTCCAGACTAGCACGCACGTGCGATGTTTGCGTATATAGGTACAGAGGGGGCGGGGGCGTGGAGGGTTACGTTGAAACACTTCGCACCACCCGGCGCTTCGAGTGTGACATGAATATTTGTTCCTAATAAAATATCCTTCATCACCCATTGGCTCGGAGGAGCGGCCTCAGAGTGTTTTCTGTTTCATTTTACATTTTTCTTCGTGCTTTCTCACAAATATCACCTTCGAATCATCAATTATCCGGAGTAGATATGCAAACGATACAGGCATTATGCATTCGAGTTACCGATTCGATACATGTAATACGTGTACATTCCGCATTCGTTCGAAGTACAACGAACGATGATCGATTCCGTCTCTTTACCTTTTTTTCTTCTCCTTCTTCTTCGGCTTGTTCAATTGTTCCGTGGCATTCCGGCGTATGGGTTCAGGGGTCAGATGACGGCGAACCCCAACGTTGAGTTAACAAGCGCGGTTAAGCTCCCGGAGACGGTTAAAGGTGATAATTAGCGGAGAGCGCGAGCGAGAGCGGATCGAGGCAGGAAGCCGTTACACGGTTGTTGTTGCTGCTTTTTCGGGGGAGGGACTGGGGGCCGCAAGTCCGCCGTTTGGCCCTTTGGTCGTTTGCCGTCATTAGCTCCGGTGTTTACCGAAGCCCTGTAGCTTTCCTCGTTTCCTGTTGTCTCCATTCTCTACTCCACCTATATATATACCTATACCCGTACCTTGGCATAGGCGAGCGACCGTATTCACTTTGTAACAGACTCTCTAACCAAAGCAATGATACGACAAGTAAATTCTCCAACTGATATCGCGAACCCCCTATTATATAGTTGTAATATTGCATACGCGGCGATGTTCGCCGGATCTGGTCTCCGATATTCTTCGCTTCTTTGCCCTCCTCTCTTTCTTTCTTTTCTTTCTTTTTTTTCAGTTCAACAAATATTTCCAATTCTGCAAACGCGATGATTATCATTATGCCTGCGATTGATAATTAACGTAATACAATCGTTTGCGAGAGTGTACCTACATCTTTTTCGATGAAAAAATGATTATTCAACTACAGTGCACATGTACATATGTATACATGTGTCTGCAGTGTATGTCTTTGCAAATAGTCGTCACGTTCCTTGTTTTCATATGATATTATACCTGTACTGTTGTCGATACGGTAGTATATGTGTACCGTAGCTGTATAGTAGCTTCATGTCTGGCTTCAAATTGCAGAGTGCGTAACGCCGCGGCTTCTATATAATTATCTTATACTTGATTACTTCGCGTAGTAGGTAGGTAGGTAGGTAAAGTTATAGGTTGTAAGTATCATGGCCTATACGCCGCGCCGTATGCATTGCATAATGAAACAAAAACCATTTCACAATGCAGCCGCATCTCGTTCGGCTCCGAATACATGTCTACCCTGCACCTACTTAGGTATGTAGTTGAATTTCTTCAACTCCGTTTCGTTTGTTCGAAAAATCTGTTTCCGAAAACAGAAAAACCAACAAGACTGATTCACCTGATACCTCACGCAAATGTTTCAGTTTCATTATCATACATAGAGCCTGATATTATTATTCATATGAATCGCGCGCGCGCGCGTTTGCAGATCCAGCAAGGGGATTGAAGTTTAATTTATGAAATTAAATGGGATAATTTTTGTATTGTTTCGCGTTCAATTTCGTTGTTTGTTTCAAATTTCTCTCGTTCGGGCTCGTTATTTGCGCACGTTTCATATTCAACAAATCAAATACGCCAGCTATACATTTGTGTTATAGAGGAATAGGAGGTACAGGGACACGAGCCGTGTGCCTACTCCGTGCATGCGCAAGGTGTAATTATAATGTATCTATATACCATGCTACAACGATCCAGATCAAACGAACGTGATGGCAATTATTATTACATTTTATGAATGAAAAGCAGAAGAAGGTGGAAAAACTGACGAACGAACCTTCCCACGATTTCTCTAAATTCTTTGCTATGTGCGTATGATCTATAACGGCCCATTTAATCACGAAATAGTAGTATATGGGAAACGGGAGAAAAAGGAAAAACTATGTAAATACGATAAATTCAACCGTGCAATAAATATAACGTAATATGGTACGCATAGGGGCGCGTCGGGTGTCTACTGCTGCTACTACTGCTAGTGTAGTGTCAAAGCGAACTGGAAATTAAACTTTGGTTGAAAACGGGAAGAATGAAAAAAACGTATCCCGGTAAATTTACTGCGGCAACAAGTGCCGCTCACTTTTATTTCTCTCTCTACCATCTAGGTATTCCTATCTATACGAAGGTACAAAGGAATTCCGAAAAAGCAGCATAAAAATAATAATGATGAGATATTTACTGGGATAGATAGATATATATATATATACTTTACATATACGTATTATGTACCTGCACACGCGTTGCGAATGCTATAAGAAGTTCGAAACTAGTTTATTATTGTTTAGGTCGTGAGTTTTCGATCGCCCGTACTTGAACTTTCCTATATACACCTACATCTATACTACACGGTATTCCTCTGGGCGGGGGAAAGAAAAGAATAGGTGCAAAATCGGTTTTCGTATTCACGATCGCCTCCCCAATACATTGCACGGTGGTCAAGTACGCAGCGATCCGGGGGTAGTGTCTTATATTAGGTATAGAGATAGAATCCTGCGCCCAGAAAGTTGTAAAAGCAAAGAAAAGCTCGGGGAAAAGCTTGCGCCAGCGAACTGGTTCCTTTACCTTCACCTTCTACTTTTCCTTTTTCTCTTCTCACTTACTCTTTTTGTCTATTTCTTTCTCCTTCTTTCTCTCAAGTTAGCTTAGTTTGGGTCGAGTTTGAAAAAAGATCGCAAACTTTTTATAGAGACGCTTTGCACGTCAGTCTTACTATGTAGGTAGGGTTGGTAGAGATAGGTATATATATATGTCACGTCCCAAAGGTGTGTGCCTGGGGGAGGTTCAGGGGCGGGAGGGGAGGGGGGGGGGGGGGGCGGATTATTCTCTCTTTTTCTCTACTTGGAATCGTCAGTCCGCCACCCCGTCACTCACATATCCTGCCGCATCTCCCGTCACATTAACTCTGAAATGGATCACGTATCTTACCGATCGTAAAACGTTCGCCATCTCTCTAGCTCTACAACCACATTCACATTTCACATTCTCACCCGGCTACTATACAGCTTTACGTGCGTATGCGCGTACATACGTGTGTATGTTCATGTGTGCTTACCTACGTCCTCCGGGAAGGTCAAAATATTGTTTTCAGGTTTGTAGATACGCCGTACGCAGTCGAAAGGTGGAGGTAAAAATTTCGAAAGAACAGAGAAGAGACGGGACGTGGTTCCTAGAGCCGAACTACCGAGAGTGCAGAATGTAGAAAGGCTAGCTAGTAGAAAGAACGAATTCAAAGCATGGAAACGTAGGAATAAATATATACCGGAGATCATTTCTCAGAATGGGCGAGACTACGAGCCGCGAAATATCCGGTTGGTCAAAATTTCCAACGCTTGAAAGGACGGGTGTTCGCAATTCAGAATCGTGCTTATTACGAAAGTTAACGAATCCGAATTCATTGAATCGAAAAACCCATTGGAATGGAAGGGCCAAGGATCGTTTTATGGTTTAGTACTGAAAGAATGATCAATTGCGTGTCATTTGTCCGGAATTTTGGCCCGCCGGAATTTTGCTTATCGACGTTTCACCGTTCCTGAATCATTATTTTCGGCCCTCTTTTCTACGGTTCATTGGCCGCTCTGAATTCTCAATTTCAGGAATATTAATTTCCTAAATTTTGTCAGTTCTGGAAACAACTATCCGAAAATAGGTAAATTTTCGGATGATAGAATATAGCCTTCCGATGAAACGGTCATTAAATTCATTTATACACGAAAAATGAAAATCTCGCTTCCTCGATCTTCGGCTGCTTCAGAATTCGTATCTTTGAAATTCAGAATCTCGGCCCGTCTACTTTCTGGTCTTTCGGAATTTCGACCCCCACCCCAGTGACACTTTTCATTCTGAAACGGTTGACTTTGTGAATTTCTCCCTAAATTTCCATTCATTTCTATATCTTTGATCTTGTTTTGTTCTGTTTGACTTGCAAGTATTTTTTCCCCCGCAATATCAGTCTCTCATTCCTTCTCTTTCTAACTGCATGAAAGTTTGTCCGGGATGGAGTAAACTGTGGAGGAATTTCGGCCCGCACGTACGTATAGACTTGTGCGGTACCAGTAGAACGTGTCCTACCGGCGTCGCGCTGCGTCGCGACGCGCGCGTGTCCCTCCGGGTCTCCCGAACGTCGAATCCCAATTGCCCGGACTGAAACCAAACAGATGGCACCCGACGGGACTCAGCCTCTCTCGCTTCGCGGTTCTCCCTTTTGCCCAATACCGATGTTTAACTGTTTAACCATACTATACCTGTGCCATACATATACATATGTATACACATTTACATTACATACATCCGGTTGTATACCGGGTGAAACTTTTCACCGGGGGGTTGGAAATTCCAGAAATTATATATTCCGGGTGTACAGATACGTGAAGTCGAGAGAGGACAACGAAACGGAATATCAAAGCGAAGGTTTTCTTGAATTCGGTATCGAAAATAATCTTCGATTTCGAAAATTGTATATTAAAACACGAGGAAGGTATCGGAAGAAAAAGAAAGCAGGTGGGTATATACATGGATATACATTTTCAAGAGAAAATCTTCTCCACGGCTTTAACGACTGTGATTAAATCTTTGATCGTCGATTACCTAGCTGGTTTAAACCTGCTAAAGATTACCTGCGATTGGTTGAACTCGACTTTAAACCAATGTAATCGATGATCAACGACGATTCAATCTGCAAAGTTGGTGGAACTGCGGGCCCTCATAGAATTCGAAGCTATCTAATTTTCTTTCATCGCAATTTATCGCTATAATAAGTACGGCAATTAATTGGGATTTTCTTGATCTAGTACAATATAACATTTCCCGGTGAACCTCGTGGCAGTTCAAATACTATGATTCGCGTTATATCTGCATGCGGAAATTCGAAAAGGAGCTTCCGCGTCACAGACTTCTCCATCGAGCCATACCTACCTTCACAAGCTTAGCGAAAATATAATTCCATCACTTGCTGCACTTTTCCGGGGAACGTAATATCGTGTATGCCATGTATGTGAATTATTCGAATGGTGGACAGCTGTATCCGTAAACTACTGGATACTAGCTACTTGTAGAGTATCGGCCGCATATATATATATAGAGATATAACATGTACCGATAGCTGCAGCGTGCGAGGTATAGGTAACTACTGGAGAATCAAAATTTCATAGGTATACATAATATATCCATAGAAATTTGCGGTATATGTATATTATATGTACACGTACGGATATTCGTACACAGGTGGAATTCCTGTGGGTTCGAAAGAGTGAGAGAGTGGAAGAGTGGGAATAACGCGAAGAGTAATATTTTCCCAAGCGAAGGGACGTCAGTGTAAATATCAGAGATTGGCCAGTATCCGGCAAATATTTGCCTTTACCTTTCATCGACGCGCACGGTACATCTAGCAAATTTCACATATAGTATATGCTGTATACATATTCCTACTATGTATACATATACACAACGTATATACAAATTCGTATTTCGGCGAACAGTACATAGTAGTTCAATAAGCCCTCGATTTTGTAAGTTTTCATTTCATATTTATTTATTCATTCATTTATTTTACATCTTTTGTCTACATACCAGGCCAGGTATGTACATACGTACATAGTATACTATACTGTACTACACCGTACTATACCGAAGCACATCTGTCCCACGGATCTAGGTACATATAATGCAGTAGGTAGGTGTATCATATCCGTTCACCGAGTTTCTATTTACTTTCGCAGTTATTCGCGAGGCTAGCGTCAGACACCGATCGTATACGATACGCGTGTGTATGTCTCTGTACATACATACATCCATACATACCTAGCACATAGGAGTATAGGTACCTACAGGTATTCCACGATTGCGGATCGTCGATTAATTACTCGCCGGTCGACGCTAGCGTACAAACAGATAAAAAGAAAAATTGGAGAAAAAAGCATATTTTTTAATCCCCACGATCGAAAACATGAATCCATCGAATTGCCATCCCTTGCTGATACATGTGTGCACGATAATGTCGTACACACTGTTAATGTACGCACATATGTATATGCGGAACAGAAATACATGCATATATACCTAATATAGAGATGGGCAGGTATAATATCCAAAAATATAACAATTTTCAATGTTTTACATATGTATGGGTATGTATATAGGTAGACTGCACACGATTTTCTAGCTCGCTCCATATAATCTCATTGAATGTAATTGTAACGAAATTGGTCTTCTTTCGACTTTTGATAAAAGATACAATTATCATCTATGCGGTGAAGTTTTGTGTACGAAATTTGGGGAAGAAAAAGAAAAGAAAGATCACTCGAGGGTCCATTCCGCCCCACTTCACCCTGCAATATTATACTTCTCATATTGTATTCAATGCCCACCGGAAAACATTATGTACTCTTCAACCCTTGCTCCACGGTGATTTAGGGCGCTAAACGGTTAGCTGCAGTGTCGAACGAAGAAAAGAAAAGAAAAGAGAAGAGAAGAGAAGAGAATAACCACGTCGTAGTCAGGAAAAGGTCGACCGGAGTTAACTCCGTCCTCACTCATTTGGTCACGTGAGAGGATATTCCTCTTCCCAACCCCATTCTTCTTTTTCATCCCTTTTCTTCCTCTCTTCCCGTCTCTCTTTTTTTCCCTCTTCGTCATTTTTCACAGCTCCACTTTGCTTTTGCCTGCACAATTCGCAGACTACCGCTGCAGAGCTTCGGCTTTGCGACTTGCGGGTATGTATACCTACCTATGCTACATATCACGACCACGGCACGTAACTAAATCATATATACTTCTACACATTTCTCTCTCACTCTCTCTCTCTCCAGCTGTCTCTCGTATTCTTCTTCTGGTCGACGTATCGGGATCAGCGGTGGTAAACTACTGCGCGTACGCACGTATGTACCTTTTCCTATAGAACACACACGTAGGCGTAATTTACCGTCAACATTTTATGAAAATATTTCGTACTTTAGTATTCGGGCTGGAACCACCGCACCCTCCCGCGACGGAGACCCAGGTGGAAGGCAGCATTCCCCTGTCACGCGGCATACTATTAATTTCGCCTTACTAATCTCCAATTTGTGTCTCCTTACTTTGTAAAGTATTACAAGAGCGAGATAGGTAGGATAGTGAGGCACGGTACGGTAGGTATATATACCTATAATTACTTCTCGCGTAAAATATGACTCGGTTGAATCTAACGCGAGCGTTTCGACTCAACCGCGAGCATTGTCAGCTGATTGCGAGCGGGTCGGCAGCCTCGGTATAATGAGCGTGTACCGAACGCAAGCACCGAGCGACGACCCGAAGACTCGGACTTGCCGTTTCTCACTTTTGCACGATATTGTTTGTATGTGAAACACTTGTGTGCTGAATACAGTCGTACATGTGATACAGTATGAATCCGAATCCGACGTACAGCGACGGTGGTCGCCATCGCCTTGATACGGAGCCAGGATACGGCCGCAGCGTCTCCGAGCACGGTACTATTGATGCAAACCCGTTTCCTAATCCTAACTTGAACAACAAAAGTCGAATGAATCCAGAGAGAGAGGCCGAGAACGCAAGAGCCCCCCTCCGACCGATTGGATTTTCACCGGAGTGGAAGTATACTAAAAAATCCAATAAGTTCCGATACATGTATACTAGTATCGGTTACTGCAGTGTCTCTCAATTGGCAAAAGGAGGCAATTTATACCCAAAACGTGATACGCTTGCCTCATCGTCTCTGTGTGTATGTATATGCACATTATATATTACAACGTACACGCGCTACATAGGTTTGCATGTGTTTATACACGGCGGAATGTTTGTAACAAGATTCTTTGCCAAATCAAATTTTACTCTTATTCAAAAATCCGTTTTCCCCCATTCAAATTGCCTGCGTATTGAATTTTAAAACCCAATACAATATAGATGTGTATATATACATACCTGTAACCTATCCGCTACAATAACCCTGCACAGCGAGAGAAAACCACTTGGGAACTTATCTTCCTTAATATTTTTCCCCGACCTTTATATAACCTGCAGTCCTTAGACTCTTAGGGCGTAAGTAGGTAGATAGGTAGGTATAAGCGTAGGTTAAGTTATCCTCTAATTAAAATTGGTTTCAACATAGGGGCGCGGGCGAAACCGCTAAGTAAACGGGCGGTACCGTCTGCTTTCAACAGTCTAAACTCTCTAAAACGACGCGAAGAAAAGAGAAAAGAGAAAAGAAACTTTCTTTCATTATTGTTTTCTATCCTTTTTTTTTTTTTTTTTTTTTTTGTTTTTCGGGATTTTTTTCTTCCATTTCATACGTAGACACTTTTTTTCACTCTTTGAGAAAAGATCACGAATGATTTTACGAAATTTCTATTTTTCGCATGAACTACGAAAAAGGAGAATTTCGAATGTATTTCGCACGTACGCATGCATGTAGCACCTACATACGTACGAATACCTGTGTATACGCCTATACCTCGACCTGTGGGTAAAAACAATCGTTTAACATTCGTGGGAATTCTTATTTCCATGACAACCTCTCTAGAGTGAAGGGCAGAGACCACCTCTCCTCCCCCGATTCCGCCCTTTACTGCCCCGTTCCCTTCCCTGTGCCCCCCTCCTCGCCAAGGCGCTGCTGGTGTGTTTCAAAAGTTTCAAATAATTCCAGTTTCATAAGATCTCACGTTCGAGTTTTGCGCGCTCGTGCGCCAGCTCGTTCCCTCTCTCTCTCTCTCTCCTCGCTTACTTTTCCAGATCGATATAGAGGTGCAAATGTACATACATACATACATACATACACAACACTTATATTACCATTCGCCAATTGGTATATTATAATACACCTACCATACCGATATTCCTATATTTTACATCCGTTATTTTCAATTTCTGTAATAATACCATTCGCAATCGTCTGTACATACAATATACCTAGTATATATAAGTGAAATATACGTACATACATTACCGAATTTACTTTCGGCATTCCTTGAGTAATTCTCATTCTCATTTTCATTTTCATTTTTATTCTTTTTTTTTTTTCATTTTTACCAAAAACTATGTGACAAAAACCAAAAATCGTTGGTTTTCATTCTTCCGGCTCTTCTGTTCCTTCTCGCGACGAGTGGTCTCGCGTTTCTCTTGCCCTCTATACATTCATTTACCCCCTCAGGGGGACAACGACCCTTAAATTGAGAAGAAGGATTCACTCGGTTGGCCGCCTCCTCCATCTCTTTTGTTGACGATACGAAATGTTTTCAGTTTCCGAGAGGGGGGCGGAAAGGGGCTTTAAATAAAGGGGTCAAGGAGACTTGAACCCTGCACATTCTTCATACCTATATACATAGGTGTATATAGATTCTTCGACTCCTGTTGCAGAAGAGGCAAACAATGTTTCATCAACCGTTTCTTTTTCTTTCTACGTTCTTTCTCCTTTTTTCCCCACCTATGTGCTATACTGTATAGTACCTACACTCTGTGAAAGTGGTTTAATTTCACCTTCGACTGTACGGGTACGCACGTACAATTTATATCCATACATATCCATACCTTCCATGTTTGACAAAAAGGAAGAAAGAAAAAAAAAGACAAAAAAGAGAACGAAAAAACGTGAAAAAGAAAAGGAAAGAGAAGATAAAAAACGAAGACATTTGAGCCTGAATCAAGTAACAGGGTTTAATTGCGAATGTCAATCAGAATCCATTATTTACGTAGGGTAGGTATATTAGCGATTTGCTTCAGTGACTCGGAACCTGCGGGTCCGCAGGGCGCAGGATAGATATAGGTAATACTTTGAACCGGGTTTTTGACAAAAAAATCAAATGAAAATGCGAGAGAAAAAGCTACAGGTCCATACTGTGTACACGCGAAATGCGCGCGGAATACTTTCCGACAAAATTGTAAAAGAATTTATTAGGGAGGAAAAGAGAGAAATCAATGCAATAATCTCTTGCTTACAATTAGATCCGTTTACCTATAACTCGTATGCTTCTACTATTATAAACATGATTGTATGATGTAAGCCTCGAGTTATGTTCTCATCTGGATACCTATAGAATAACTAGTACCGGACCTACTCGCAGGTACTAATTTTGAAAATGTCGACAAACTCGCTGGATTCAAGGCAGTCATTTAATTGTTCTCATGGGCAAGATAACGGGGACCCAGCGTAGCAGAGGCTCGACCAAAAGGGAAGACAATTACGAGGGAACAACCAGAGAGATAAGAACAAGAACAACGAAACAAGAACAACGACAACAACAAGAGAACAATAAAACAAGGGAACACGAACAAGACGACAAACACCACCATTTGAAGTCAAGGCCGACGACCCAAAAGCCCGCTTGGACTTCCTTAGATATATCCTTCAGATTCTAATAATCTTGTCGAGCGCGGTTTAGAGATCTAGATTTTAGATATACCTATACTAGATTATTTTACAGGCTCGAATCTAGATGCTTGGATACTTACGACATCCTCGTCTCTTCGTTTCTCTTCTCTTCTCTTCTCTTCTCTTCTCTTCTCTTCTCTTCTCTTCTCTTCTTTTCTCTCCTCTCCTCTCCTCCACTCTATTATCTGTATAACAGAGGCTTCAGACTTGAAAGTGACGCTCTAGACTTCTAGTCGAGGATGAGTCGAGCGACGGTTCGCCAAGGATGAAAACGACGTTTACCTGCGCGCTCAATATATATGTGTACCCTACCTACCCTCTAAAAGTGCTAATGAACAAACCTTGTCTTTGGTTGCATCGGGAGTGTTTGCCATGGAACGATATATATATTATACACGCTTACAACTTCTTTCCCTGCTTCTTCTTCTTCTTCTCCTCCTTCTTTTTCTTTTTCCTTTTGATCTTCACTATCTCATTCAAAACTATGGCATTAAATTCTGTCTCTCTTGCTATTTTGCTGATATCTCCGCAACGAATGTTGGCTTTTTTCTCCAAAGAAGAAGAAGACAATTATAACGAGAAAGAAAAAGATAAGACAATTATCTTCAGTGCAATTTCGTATATATATGATACGTGTATGTACGTCTCTTTCTACGATAACGAATGAAACCTACCTGTATAGAAATTTTCGTTCAATGAATTTTGTCGACCCATTTGAATTGTTTAAGGAATTTCAGTCGTTGAAATCACTACTTTCGTAATTATTGTTATCGAGCGATGATCGCGTATGACAATCATTTACCCGCCAACTATGAGAACTGGCGTACAAATTCTTGAACCGAAAATTCAAAAATTATGAACAAATGCTTAGATTGTTTCGTCACAGAGCCTTTGAAAGATCTTAAAAATCTTTTCGAATCGGTCGATTTCAATCTAGCTACCTCCTCCCGTTCATAAAATTATTCCCTACAATTTTGCTGTGTCAGCATTTTTATTTTCTCCTTAAAAAGTTGAATATTGCTATCTGTTACTCAAAAGCGATAGCAATGGGATCATGTAAAATGAAATATTCAACAGGAGAACATTGTGAAAAAAGGATGTTGCAGTGAAACTGTGGGGAGGAGTTTTCTTAACGGAAAAAAACCAACTCGAAATGAAATCGGCTGATGCCAATACATTTTTGATATCTTTCAAGCATTTCGTGATATCTGAGCATTTTCAGGATTTTCAAGACCAGTTGTCATAGTTGGCGCGTGAACCATTGCTACAAATATTCAATGTGCGATCATCGCTCGATAACATTGATTACAAAAGTAGCGATTCCATCGACCGCATCTCCTTAAACAGATAGAATACCTTCCGAAACGTGAACCGTACAGCGTTTCGTTACGATTTGAACTTATTTAAAAGAGGAAAACGTCAGTGTTCTCGTAATTAAGTGAAATTACACTGTCAGCGGCTAATTACAGAGAACCGAAGGTTTGCAGCATGGTCGGTCCGACGTGTCGTCAGGTTTCAGGTAGGTAGCGGCTAGATAGGTAGGTCTTCATCAACGAACCGAAAGTAACTAAATAATTGTAGGGTGGGGTTCATCCCGCCGAAAACATGGGTATCCCCGCCCTCGTAACGTATCGTATTCATGCTTGTGTATGAAATCAAATTTCTCGGATCAACAGAAGCCGCAAAAAGCTCGTTACTTAAGTGCCGCGACCGATTATTTTTGCGCGTCAATATTTCTCATTGAAATTTCCAATCTGTTCGTATGATCTATACCTAATCTATGCATTTACGATCAAAGGTGTCGAATTGCATGTATTTCAACCTACCATATGTGTACCCGCGGATGGGTATTCAATTTTAATTTCGATTTCACCAAACGGATGAAAATTTCGTGAACCGTAATTAATGAACCTAGCCGATTGATGTTTGTCAGTTGCAGCGGCTAATACTATACGCAGTATAAAATTCCCCCGTCTGTTCTGCCCTCCCTATGTGCGGCCGGTTACAGATACTGCACAATAAATTATTACTCATTTATTATACCCATTGCATGGCGCTTGAGTATAACTTTAAGTTGTGTAATAACATCACAGCTATTATACAGAATGTATAATATTGTGAGAGTGCGAGAACGCGATTGTGTGTCGCGCAGCCTGCAAACAGTAATTATCCAAGTTGTTCGGTCCTCGACTATATAGGACTCAAACAGTTTGGGATTCAAACAGTACTTGAAGCTCGAGATTCCGGTCAGGGTAAACTCACAATCAGTGTTTCTTAACCCTCATCCTTATTCCATATCCATTATCTTTATTTTTAGATTTCTCCTCTAGCTCAAGCTTCGCAGGTAACACTCGCTGCAGCAATGCGCAGTGAACAATCATTTTTGAAAATATTTCGGCCGACGCTTCCAGCAGAGCTTTTTTCTTCCTCTCAAAATATTGGTGTATTACGAAACGTTGTTCCAAACAATTTTCACTGCGTGCTAATTCAGTTTTAATCGCTCAACGGTAAGATGAATAATGATAACGATGAGGCATGGCACAATCTAAATATATGCAGGATCTATTGTGGTTATATTGTGATTTTTATTCAACCTGCATTGCAAGGATCCGCAGCGACCCTCTTCAAAGTCGAGATTTTCGACCCATTTTGTTATACCTACGTAGTCCCGTATAGTTACACACACAGGCGAGAAATCGGTCTACTTTGTCCATAATTTAGTTAAGAGTCATGCGTGTGACGTGTATGGTATAGAATTATAGAACCGAACAACTGAAGCGCGAATAGAATTGGCTTTATGCCAGCCCCGCGGACTACTAGCAGCACCCAACGGCCGATCCCAACCGAGTGACTTATTATACCTCATTTTATGTCCATTTACGCCCGCGCCCGCACATGTGCCATTTATTCGTAATGTCCAGGTAATATACAAATATATACATGTTCGTTAATAATCATTATTTGTATTGCGTACAATATGTTGTATCATGTTCGTTGTAAGCGCAGCAGAACGAAAATTATGAAGAATTGGATTTTTCGTTCGATAGGTTATTCTATATTTTGTTTGTCCGTTTCTACTTATTTTTAATTTAATTTAATTTAATTTAATTTTCTTTTCTCTTCTTTTCTTGCGGTCTCTCTTCATTTTTGCGGGAATATAATGAAAAAAGGAAAGGAATATACTCGCTCGTTGTCTGCGGTTGCCCGCACACAACCGTGACTAGCTTATACTGCTACTCGAAAGCTCCTGCAGCAGCTCCTTTTATCCGGATCTCAAGTATCGCAAGAGCCAAAGAAAAATTTTCTCGCTATACAGGTATAGTTGTGAGAGATTTCACTATTTCATACCGAAAACCCTCTTTGTTGTTCGGGGCGGTACGGAAAGCGGGCCGGGGGCGGGTGGAAGGTTGAATTTTTCCGCGAGAACCTGCGCTTCCGCTTCTGCAACGAGAACCGTGCAGAGATATAGCTACGAAACATACCTACCCACCTTGTAGGTTCGTATGAGCAGCATGCCAACTCACGTTCTCATATTATTATAGTTCTGCGAACATGAGAAAAATTACGTTGTGTGTAAAGTAAAGTCGGAAATGCCGTATATATATATGATATATGAGATTCACGTATAACATGGAAAAAGAAATCCTTCGTAAAATGCATCGGTTTTTTTTCTCCAGATCCAATCACTTTCTACGTTATGTAATTATATCGCGTTACTGACGTCGCAAGGGCGCAAGCGCGGTAAGTACGATTTTAATGCCAAAAGGTCGTATTCGCCGGAAATCTCGTTTCTATTTTCGAATGCTCGGAAAACTTCGGGAACGCGAAGATTCATCGATATTCGGGAAAAGTCGAACATTTTGTTTGATTTTCCCAAAAAGTATTCCGACCACGGAGGTACGGAGTCGACGGTCGTATGGACCAAGAAATTTATTCTCGTCTTGCAAATGCTGTGAAAACTTCTGAATCGCAAAGATCCGTCGTGATTCGGAGACAAAAATTTGGTGGATACGAGCTTTCGGCATTAGTCGAGCAATTTTCAAATTTCATCCTTCTGGGCGTATTTTGATACGTTTCTAGATGAAAACGAAGAGAAAATTTTCACTCCCTTCTGGCTCTAGGTATTTCCTTGTGGCATTGGTAACGCGATGTTAATTCGGATGCCATTCGGCATTGTAACGATTAATAACTAATTGTATACCTTTACAGGTATAATTCATTAATGAAGCTCTCTTTTTAATTATAAAATTGTAATGTTCATCAGATTTATGGTGGCGGGGATGGCGATGATGGCGGTGGTGGTTGTGCCGGGGCGTGTAATTGGAATGAATATTGAGAAGTTAGCAATGGAGTTGTAAGTAAACTTTGATGCCTGAGGCAGCCTCGCGGCCTAAGAGCGTAGACGTGTTGCGGACACCGTTCCACACCTCGCACCTTTCCCCACCACCGCCGCCACCGCCGCCACCACTACCATTACCATCGCCACAACTGCTAAACAGTATAAGGTATAGAGGTATAAGGTGGAGTACCAAGAGCTTCCATCCATTTCAAGAAACAATCCCTAAAATGTTTCGCTATATGAAACGGTTTCGAATCATTTAAAAGTATAATATCAGTCAGGTATACATACTATGAGAATTGTCGACTTATTCATTCAATTTCGCGGTACATATACGAAATTATGTAGTATACGTATGTACATACACACATTACTTGTATACTATACGCGGAGTAGTCGTCTATGAGAAATAGTGTTCGCACCGCATGAAAGTTTTGGTTTCTTCGGAATATTTTCCGTAATCCGTATTGCGACGATGCGATCCGATCACTGGGTCACCGCCGTGCGGCTGTACGGGATTCGGCTCTCCGGCCCATTGGCAACAACCAGAGCGATGATCGTCCCAAACGACAATTAGAAATCTCCATAAAATCTCTGCCAGGAGCGAAGCTCTAGACCCCGGAGGAGATGGACTGAAGTTGCTCTGTTATCCAAAAGGCTAGATGGAAGTGATTCACGTCACATAGTTCGTCTTAGCTCAGAGTGAAATTAAAATAAATATCGTCCGACGAATCGGAAGCCGCTTGAAGATTGATTGGAGCCAAAATCAATTGAATAGATAAAGCCAAAAGCGTGAATAACGAAGTCCAAGCATATGTTCTAAGGCAGGTGCCGCCATTCAGCCGAACCCGGAAATCACAAGGAATATCGAAAGTTGAATGAAAGCGTGTGGTGAGTGTGAAC
Source organism: Phymatocera aterrima (assembly GCA_963170745.1). Lineage (NCBI taxonomy): Eukaryota > Metazoa > Arthropoda > Insecta > Hymenoptera > Tenthredinidae > Phymatocera > Phymatocera aterrima. Next base: position 4,885,581 of record OY720670.1, read on the forward strand.
CGTAGTCTGTGAAATGAAGCATTTTCTGATGCGCGGCTTCCTGACATTTCTTCACGTAATCCACTTCATCTGCCAGACACGCTCTCCAGGATCGTCCTCTACGCCAACGAGGCAACGCCCGATGACGTAGAATAAGATTACAGACATTTCTGGAATTTGTGGAGAAAGCTAAGCTAAATAGCAGCGAAGCACCACTCAGGGACAAACGTATATACAATACAGGAACGAGGGCCTGAGCACTCGCGCTCACGCTCTTGGGGAGTTCTCGTGTCTCCGGCTTCTCCGGCTCACGATCAGACAAAAATATTCTTAGTTGCTTAAAACTAAGTGGCGCCCAGAAAGGCATAATTAGGAATAAGGAAGCGATCAGTGAACCCAGTTGGCCAGGCTTCACCCTCGTACAGGGGTTTCGGCAATACGTGGCCCCAGTGTATATAATATCACGCTTCGTAATTCTGGTTGATGTACTTGTGTTAGATACACATAAACACACGACGCGTATGGTATGACGGGAAATTAAGGAAAGTTTTGGTTGCTTCCGGACTTAGGCGACGCACGGTGGAAAGGTAGGGTGAACGAGGGTTGGATTTAAAGCTGCAGACGGGAGGTTTGCTCGACGATAGGAGAACCCAAGGCGCAACGTTAGTAGTAGAACATGGTAAATGGTACATGGAACAGCTCGACGTGTCGTAAAAAGATGGAAAGAGCTAGTGAGAGTATGAGAAAGAGAGAATAGAGAGAGAGAGAGAGAGAGTTAGAGCTCAACGACGTGGGGAAAAGACTGAAGTAGTAATCCGAGCGCTTAAGAAGATTGGAGTTTCGGAGTTTTGGAATTTTCAAATACTTCGACCGTGTCTGTCCGTCTCTTCGGTCCCGTTTGTCTGCCGGATCACAATAGGTATTTATACTATATAATACGATCTTGAAATACGAAAAGAACGAAAAAAATCAATCCCCTTGTTCGGTGCATTTCCAATTTTAGCCAGAAGCTATAGGTATACGTCAGACTGCTGCAGTTATACTAGTTTGCGGAAAGACATATATAATAGAAGCAGAAGAATAGAGAATGAAATAACAGTTCAACAAATTTTGTCTTCGTATTTTTCGAATCGTAATAAGCTTATGAACTATAAAATTGAATGAAGATAGAGAGAGAGAGAGAAAAAAAACGTTCCGGGCGTAAATGCATCGGGGATATGTATATGTCGCTGTACGTATGCATGTAACATACAATACGTACATACATACATTTGTACTACATATCTACATCGGTTGATATATATATATATGTATATTTTTTTTATTTCTACTATTTTTCGTTTTTTTTTCCTCTCAGTTCGGATGAAGTGTGCAATAAAACCGGCCTCGATAATATAAAGATTGCTTTAGAAGCTAGTCACGTCTTTCAGGAAGTATAATATATGCAGGAAAACTGAATAAAACAAAACAGTTCTACAAAAATTGAATACAAATTTCTCATTGGTGTAACAATTTTTACCGAAAATACGAATACGTGGAGACATAGGTATGTACATACATACATACATTGGTATATATACCTATATGTTATATCCGGAGTAACGCAGAAGAAGAAGAACAAGAGAAAAGGAAGAAAAAATCAATGGGGGTGGATAGAAAAAACGGGAATCTACAAACGTTAGCCAATATATTGAGTACATACATACATACAAATATATATTGGTATTGAATAAATTATTGCACCGGCGTGGTATAAAAAGTAAAGAATATAACGAGAATAACCAATTCCTCTACCGGCAAACAGGCGGGAGATTTCACAAATGAACTAATTATACAAAATGCACTCGATCTAGCGCACACCCCTTCGCTTCATACAGTTATTAGTTGTATGTATATTCCCATATACATTATACATATAAATGCTGCTGTACGGTTTGTAAATAGCAAACTAATAACTTAACAAATAACCAAATTCAAACTGATCTACGGGCTCTGCAATTACCCCAATTAACGCAACAACTGTAATTATTCATTCGCCAATAATTTCCCCCTTCTTCCCCTCCCCCCCCCCGCCATTTTTTCATTCTCCATTCAACATTTGCACCTATAATATACGCTGTAATGAAATTGTTAATTATTAACTACCAGTTACTGAATAATTATCGTACGGAATATGAAAAATAACGAATCTGGGTGTGAACCTCGATTATCATTTTTCTGCCATACTGAAAAATCCGGGTGCCAGATTTCTGAGTATATAAACTTGGAATAAGTTAATTATCCCGTTGTTTGTTGAAAATAAAAGGTGCATCAGTGCACCCTATCGGGTTAGTTGATGGAGTCCTCCCATCTCTTGGTATAGTTATCGAGTTTGGAGTGGCACGGGGGCGAAAAGGGCGGCAGGAGGGAGGGAGGGAGGGATAGAGCCAGGATGCGGAGGAGAGACGTCGTTAATGCATAACTTTATTCTATCCTCGGAAATTAGTTGAGCCGTCTTGGCACGTCTTTGTCGAGCTGTTGGTGATAAGTTTAATATGCTAATTTGCAGAACAGCTGCGCAACTCCCTCTTCCGAGCAAAATACCAAAATTATTGAATTTAAATTGGCATCATTACAATTTCTCCGTGAGCACAGCTTGGATTTCTTAGGAATTTCGTATAGGTATCCATAGCCCGCGCCGCAGTACCGCAAAGCATATTCACGGTCACTCAAATCAACCCTCACCTTCTATCTCACCCCCGTTCCCCGCTCTCCCCAGCCCTCTTTATGACTTTAATAAAGACCCGAGAAATCAATCGCGTTCGATAAAACCACAAATCACTTTTTCATATTCTACTTGTACCTATGTCATTTGAAATCAATCATTTTATTTTTTATTTTTCACTCTTCATTCTACATTTTTCATCACCGCACTCCAGACGATGGGTAATTATATTCCGATATATGAACGCATATCGACCAGAGCAAAAAAAAAAAAAAGAAAAAACATACAAATTTGATACAAAATACTGCTGCAAATCAATCGATCGTCAAAATTTCACGTACAGAGAATCTAAATTATAAATTCCGTTCGAGCTATTTCGAATAATTGTCCGGCTTAAGTCTAGTCTCTTTGGTTTTCGTTTCACATACCAACAAAATAATTGGCCGTACTTCAGTGTGATTTTTCACGTAGAATATAATTCAAGCTTTAAACAAGTTTTGAATTTTGGATCTTGGCAAATATCGCTATCTGTCGGAGAACTCAGGTACGATTTCGGGTGGAGCTTTTCGTGTGCAACAAGGGGACGAATAATTTCACGTACGAAATTGATGATGTTTTCCGATCAATAATTTATAGGGAGATATCTACTTGGTGATGCCGAACGCGTATTATAGATTCTGGAAATTGCAGACGTTGTTCAAAAAATCCACCGCATTCATACACCGCGACGTTTCAATTTCCGAAAGTTATGTACGATTTGAATTCTTGAAACCGCGCGGTGAGCTTTGTACTACCTAAAATGGTAGAAAACGAGTACCATTAGGCACGGCAAAGCGTGAATAAAGCAGCTGGTGGTGGCTGTCTGCTCTCGGTTCTGTCATTCGCTTTAATCGCTTCCGGCGCACTCTACGCTATGCCCATTGTCGACCCAGCTCTCTAATAATTTAATGCCAGATATAATAAGTTACTCGCTGTCTGGCTGTGTGCCAAGATATTCATTCATTCGAATTCAAGGGTGAAAGCTTTCTCAAACCCCAAAACTGATGAAGTGCTAACTTAATATGAGTTCTAATTCACTTATTGCGAGGTAATCGTCAGCCTATAATCAATCGAGGTCTTCTTTACTGTAAGGAATTGTAAGGAGCGTCTTTTAGGTATATTTATCAATTTATTTACAATCTGAATTGTTCATCTGTCAACATTGATCACTCATTCATCAGGTGCTGGAGAATACTGCAGTTACTACATCTGAAATCCATTTCCCTTGACGTGCCACCGGACAGGAAAATCATCGGATGAATATGACTTACTTTCAAGGGAGAAGATAGCAGTGCATGTGAATTTCATCGCTTCTGAAGATAACTTACACTGTATAATAATGGTTAGCGTATAAGTATGCAGTAGTTGAATTTCCACATAAAATTTGTACAGAATATGAATAAACGTATCAGAAAAGATATCTTTTTATTTTTCGATGTCATTTATTGTTGAATAGTACCTATTCGAAACGATTGAAGAATCAAATGAACTCACACCGAGTCGATTTAGTGTCGATAATGTGCTTCTATATGATATTCTAATCATCTGATACTTAGCTTGGAGAGAAAAAGGTTGTTTTAATAGTTTATTATTCGAAATTGTAGAGACCCAGAGCTCCTTTAAATGGCGATATGAGTAAGCTTTTGAAATATTTGCGCCCGTTCTTTGCGGCACAAATAGTACGTGAGATCATCACTACGGCTACATTAGCGCCACTTTCCGAGCAGAGCGCCTGAATTCAGACAACCGTAATTGCAGGATTTTGTATGATTAATTATTCGAATTATTTGCCCATCGGAGCCAGAGATGGTTTCCATTGGGTGTTCGAGTAAAATAGGAATCATGTAGCAAAGTTGTAAATTGTTGCTATCGTCTTAAACGTACGGAAATGTATTATCAAATACTAAAAAATCCACTATAATTCCGTAGATTTAGCAATAAATTTCCTTCCAAACTCAAATACGAGGGAGTTCGAATATAGATTTCCTTTTTATTCAAATGCATGAGAATGCTAGATAGGGCACACAGGCGTTGCTGCAGGTGGATGGATGTACAGGGAGAAAAACGACTTTGTATCAGGATAACATCTGAGCCCGAGAAATGACACGATTGTTATTTTTTTTTTTTTGTGAATGCATGGAAATGAGGGAGAGGGCACATGCAGGTGTATGCGGCACGAGCAGAGAAACGGGCAGCTCTCGTTGAAATCTAGGATTTTAGGATTTTTAGCTGGAAATTCGCGATTGTATCGGGATAACATCTGAGCCAAAGAGGTGGCACAATTTTTTTCTTTTTTTTGCTTATACACATATGTATGGGAACGGGAGAGAGGACACAGGCATAGACGAGTATTTATTAGGGAAACATGAATTTCAAGGAGGTGGCACTATTTTTTTTTTCTATTTTCTTATACACATATGTATGGGAATGGGAGAGAGGACACACGGGCGCTGATGAGGTCGAATCCATGAACGCAGGAAAAAAACGAGCAGCTTTCGTTGGAATCATGGATTTTCGAAATTTTAACTGAAAATTTGCAATTGTATCAGGAGAACATCTGAGCCCAAGAGGTGGCACAATTTTTTTCTTTTTTTTTGCTTATACACATATGTATGGGAACGGGAGAGAGGACACAGGCATAGACGAGTATTTATTAGGGAATCATGAATTTCAAGGAGGTGGCACTATTTTTTTTTTCTATTTTCTTATACACATATGTATGGGAATGGGAGAGAGGACACACGGGCGCCGATGAGGCCGAATCCATGAACGCAGGAAAAAAACGAGCAGCTTTCGTTGGAATCATGGATTTTCGAAATTTTAACTGAAAATTTGCAATTGTATCAGGAGAACATCTGAGCCCAAGAGGTGGCACAATTTTTTTCTTTTTTTTGCTTATACACATATGTATGGGAACGGGAGAGAGGACACAGGCATAGACGAGTATTTATTAGGGAATCATGAATTTCAAGGAGGTGGCACTATTTTTTTTTTCTATTTTCTTATACACATATGTATGGGAATGGGAGAGAGGACACACGGGCGCCGATGAGGCCGAATCCATGAACGCAGGAAAAAAACGAGCAGCTTTCGTTGGAATCATGGATTTTCGAAATTTTAACTGAAAATTTGCAATTGTATCAGGAGAACATCTGAGCCCAAGAGGTGGCACAATTTTTTTCTTTTTTTTGCTTATACACATATGTATGGGAACGGGAGAGAGGACACAGGCATAGACGAGTATTTATTAGGGAATCATGAATTTCAAGGAGGTGGCACTATTTTTTTTTTCTATTTTCTTATACACATATGTATGGGAATGGGAGAGAGGACACACGGGCGCCGATGAGGTCGAATCCATGAACGCAGGAAAAAAACGAGCAGCTTTCGTTGGAATCATGGATTTTCGAAATTTTAACTGAAAATTTGCAATTGTATCAGGAGAACATCTGAGCCCAAGAGGTGGCACAATTTTTTTCTTTTTTTTGCTTATACACATATGTATGGGAACGGGAGAGAGGACACAGGCATAGACGAGTATTTATTAGGGAAACATGAATTTCAAGGAGGTGGCACTATTTTTTTTTTCTATTTTCTTATACACATATGTATGGGAATGGGAGAGAGGACACACGGGCGCTGATGAGGTCGAATCCATGAACGCAGGAAAAAAACGAGCAGCTTTCGTTGGAATCATGGATTTTCGAAATTTTAACTGAAAATTTGCAATTGTATCAGGAGAACATCTGAGCCCAAGAGGTGGCACAATTTTTTTCTTTTTTTTTGCTTATACACATATGTATGGGAACGGGAGAGAGGACACAGGCATAGACGAGTATTTATTAGGGAATCATGAATTTCAAGGAGGTGGCACTATTTTTTTTTTCTATTTTCTTATACACATATGTATGGGAATGGGAGAGAGGACACACGGGCGCCGATGAGGTCGAATCCATGAACGCAGGAAAAAAACGAGCAGCTTTCGTTGGAATCATGGACTTTCGAAATTTTAACTGAAAATTTGCAATTGTATCAGGAGAACATCTGAGCCCAAGAGGTGGCACAATTTTTTTCTTTTTTTTGCTTATACACATATGTATGGGAACGGGAGAGAGGACACAGGCATAGACGAGTATTTATTAGGGAAACATGAATTTCAAGGAGGTGGCACTATTTTTTTTTTTCTATTTTCTTATACACATATGTATGGGAATGGGAGAGAGGACACACGGGCGCCGATGAGGCCGAATCCATGAACGCAGGAAAAAAACGAGCAGCTTTCGTTGGAATCATGGATTTTCGAAATTTTAACTGAAAATTTGCAATTGTATCAGGAGAACATCTGAGCCCAAGAGGTGGCACAATTTTTTTCTTTTTTTTGCTTATACACATATGTATGGGAACGGGAGAGAGGACACAGGCATAGACGAGTATTTATTAGGGAAACATGAATTTCAAGGAGGTGGCACTATTTTTTTTTTCTATTTTCTTATACACATATGTATGGGAATGGGAGAGAGGACACACGGGCGCCGATGAGGTCGAATCCATGAACGCAGGAAAAAAACGAGCAGCTTTCGTTGGAATCATGGATTTTCGAAATTTTAACTGAAAATTTGCAATTGTATCAGGAGAACATCTGAGCCCAAGAGGTGGCACAATTTTTTTCTTTTTTTTGCTTATACACATATGTATGGGAACGGGAGAGAGGACACAGGCATAGACGAGTATTTATTAGGGAAACATGAATTTCAAGGAGGTGGCACTATTTTTTTTTTCTATTTTCTTATACACATATGTATGGGAATGGGAGAGAGGACACACGGGCGCCGATGAGGCCGAATCCATGAACGCAGGAAAAAAACGAGCAGCTTTCGTTGGAATCATGGATTTTCGAAATTTTAACTGAAAATTTGCAATTGTATCAGGAGAACATCTGAGCCCAAGAGGTGGCACAATTTTTTTCTTTTTTTTGCTTATACACATATGTATGGGAACGGGAGAGAGGACACAGGCATAGACGAGTATTTATTAGGGAAACATGAATTTCAAGGAGGTGGCACTATTTTTTTTTTCTATTTTCTTATACACATATGTATGGGAATGGGAGAGAGGACACACGGGCGCTGATGAGGTCGAATCCATGAACGCAGGAAAAAAACGAGCAGCTTTCGTTGGAATCATGGATTTTCGAAATTTTAACTGAAAATTTGCAATTGTATCAGGAGAACATCTGAGCCCAAGAGGTGGCACAATTTTTTTCTTTTTTTTTGCTTATACACATATGTATGGGAACGGGAGAGAGGACACAGGCATAGACGAGTATTTATTAGGGAATCATGAATTTCAAGGAGGTGGCACTATTTTTTTTTTCTATTTTCTTATACACATATGTATGGGAATGGGAGAGAGGACACACGGGCGCCGATGAGGTCGAATCCATGAACGCAGGAAAAAAACGAGCAGCTTTCGTTGGAATCATGGATTTTCGAAATTTTAACTGAAAATTTGCAATTGTATCAGGAGAACATCTGAGCCCAAGAGGTGGCACAATTTTTTTCTTTTTTTTGCTTATACACATATGTATGGGAACGGGAGAGAGGACACAGGCATAGACGAGTATTTATTAGGGAAACATGAATTTCAAGGAGGTGGCACTATTTTTTTTTTTCTATTTTCTTATACACATATGTATGGGAATGGGAGAGAGGACACACGGGCGCCGATGAGGCCGAATCCATGAACGCAGGAAAAAAACGAGCAGCTTTCGTTGGAATCATGGATTTTCGAAATTTTAACTGAAAATTTGCAATTGTATCAGGAGAACATCTGAGCCCAAGAGGTGGCACAATTTTTTTCTTTTTTTTGCTTATACACATATGTATGGGAACGGGAGAGAGGACACAGGCATAGACGAGTATTTATTAGGGAAACATGAATTTCAAGGAGGTGGCACTATTTTTTTTTTCTATTTTCTTATACACATATGTATGGGAATGGGAGAGAGGACACACGGGCGCCGATGAGGTCGAATCCATGAACGCAGGAAAAAAACGAGCAGCTTTCGTTGGAATCATGGATTTTCGAAATTTTAACTGAAAATTTGCAATTGTATCAGGAGAACATCTGAGCCCAAGAGGTGGCACAATTTTTTTCTTTTTTTTGCTTATACACATATGTATGGGAACGGGAGAGAGGACACAGGCATAGACGAGTATTTATTAGGGAAACATGAATTTCAAGGAGGTGGCACTATTTTTTTTTTTCTATTTTCTTATACACATATGTATGGGAATGGGAGAGAGGACACACGGGCGCCGATGAGGCCGAATCCATGAACGCAGGAAAAAAACGAGCAGCTTTCGTTGGAATCATGGATTTTCGAAATTTTAACTGAAAATTTGCAATTGTATCAGGAGAACATCTGAGCCCAAGAGGTGGCACAATTTTTTTCTTTTTTTTTGCTTATACACATATGTATGGGAACGGGAGAGAGGACACACAGGCACACGTGAAGGTATGCGAAAGCATAGGCAGACACGAGTCTGTATCAGGCAAACATGAATTTCAAAGAGGTGGCACAATTTTTTCCCATATGTATATGAATGAGAGAGAGAGAACGCATGTATGTGAGAGCAGGGACAGGCAGAGATACGAGCAGCTCTCGTTTGAATCCTAGATTTCGAGATTTCTAACTGAAAATTCGACTTTGTATCAGGATAACATCTGACCCCAAGAGGTGGCACAATTTTTTTTTCTCTTTTCGAATGTATGAGGATAGGAGAGCGGACACACAGACATATGTGGAGGAATGGAATAGGCAGTATATTTTTATGAAGTATAATTACCTGTACGATGATCAGTATGAGAGGTGTTCTCATAATATCAATTAAATATACTAAACCAATGTAATGTATCAAGAAATGCTGATATGGAGAAAATCAAAATACGAATGTAATAATTAGACATACTGATCTATGGGGGGGAGGGATCAATAATAATTCGAATTTTCTTAGGTAAATGATATTTTTTTTATTACCTCTTAATGAAACATATTTACATGAATACTTTCGCGATATAGGTAGAACTATCGCATAAAATATATTTGTGTCAGACGACAGGGATTGCTAAATATTTCTGATGCAGACATACCTATTTGCATGCATTGTTATCAATAATTTTATACGATTAGGTATTTGCATTGAAAAAACAATCGAGTCGTCTGTTAGTAATAATTATAATCTCAGTTTCTTAGTTTACACACATTGATTTTCCATCATAAAACTTCGGTCCTGCTTCATCTTGAATTATTCTTTTATATATTATTTATCTTAGTTATTCCTTGGTTATCTCCACTCACAGCTACCCAGCCAGTGACATGAGAAATAGACTTTTCATTCGGAAAAGATAGGCCTTCGAAAGCCCTGAATTTATAGACTGTAGGTAACTATAATGATCGCTGGACTATATTAGTGCAGTGATAATGATGCATCTCGAATAGCTCAATTCTTGTAATTGTATCAGATTTATATACCACGAAATTAATTTGATTGAAATTATTTCTGTACTGGCAACATGCGAAACATTGTGTGACTGAAGAATTGCAACACAATTAACTCCTCTGGCAGTTTACATTTAAAGCGACCCCGTACTCGATTTTTATAGCCCCAAAACTAATTGCGAAAGGGCGCAACCAAACCAATTCTCCCTTTCTAGGTAGATTAGATCATGAACGAAGCAATGGGAACTGACAGGTCGATGAAATGATCACAATCGATAAACAATGCTTTTTCGTACCGGAAAAAGTGGGCGTGTCGTACATTTCGATTTATATCTGAGCCTAGGTATCTAAAATAACGAAAACATCCGTCTCTAGAAAAAAAACGTCTCTAAAGGGGTGTGTTGGAAATACAAGCGGCGTTCTCATATTCATATCGCCACATATAAGTACATAATTAATTGATACAACTGATATTTGTTTATGGTGGAATGAAAGATGTTCCTGTCTTTCTAAACTCAGTTGTTCAATAAATTTTTAATCGGATCATAGTGTTCTTCATTTATCACTCTATCCTCCTGTATTCTAGCTATATAGCTTTTGGAAACTCGGGAGAATTGTGGAAGGTGGGAGAGGGGCACGCTTAGCTTTGAACAATCCTAAAACCCGGAGTTACGTGGTCTGTTAGCTAAGCTATTGATATTAATTAGTCTTATAGTAAATTATTATCCTTCACTAAACAGATGCCGTTTGCATCCGCTCTACTGTTAGCGATGAGCTTGCAGTAGGATAAAAATCAGCGTTCAGCCGACTGTTGTCACACTTCGTGCTTGCAAATTAGTTAGTAAGTTGCTCTTACGATTGGAACTCTCGCGAAAATGAAGTTCTTCGCAATCTACGGCGTTTGTCTTCTTTTCGTTGCCTTATCTCACCAAGCGCGTGAGTGAATTCAATTGACCCAATGTAACGTACGTACTTCAAGTCCAAGCTCTTCCCAAGTATTAATTCTTGTTTTCCGCATCACTTTTCTGAAAACGAGAAAATCGTTAACGAGTGCCCAGGCTCGTCTTTATATTACAGTAACGCTCAATTTCATTTCTTTAGATTTACCTTCACCGATCTGCGACTTCCCTCCGTCGTGCCCCGGATTACCGACTGTGTAGTCTTGCTCAGTGCAGTTAGAGACGTTTTGACTTCAGAATGTCAAAAGTATGCGTATGTCATAAACGTCTCTATGGCCATCAGTACCCCGTAATATGAAATGTATTCCGCGTAAAGTGGGCCACCTCCAGACCTCGTCACCTTTCATTTTGTTATCTTCGCAGGGTTCTGTTTTGATTTCTTTAAAAAAATTTCGGGCTCGTATTCCGGAGTTTTCAGAAATTTTCGAACATGTTTTTGCCTATTCCACACATTTTTTCACGTATGATAACGTCTACTTGCGGATGGAGGAGTTTGATTCTCATTCTATATAGAATGAACTGAAACAAATTTTCGTATCAATTTGATTAATTTCTAATTTTTTCTTTACTTTTCACCAAATTTAATCGCATGAGAAGTAAGAAAAATACATTTCGTAAAACCGGAGTGCAAATTTTAGATACCTATTCATAGACGTTTAACATTTGCATTTCGATTTCAAGGAGATTATTGATTTCGATTGAAAATCAAAGTGCAAATATTAAACGATTGAGAATTAATAAACGTTTGATATTTGCATTTTAAATTGCACTACCGAAACGAAGATTATATTTTAGTTTCCAATAAATATTATTTACCTCTACCTTGGTGAAAATGATTCTACAAATTTCTACCGACTCCTAAAATCTGTAACAATAAATGCCGATTTGCAATTAGACAGATAATACGAGTACAACATTTATCGATCATTTGAAACCGGTGTAACGAGTTACAAATCTCTTTTTTTTCGTCTACTCCGTCATTCGAAGTTTACACTTTAATTCGTCAATTATACATTTATTTTATTACAAGAACTAGTACATACATACATAATCCGTTTGAACTACAGGTAGTTGTAGAGGTTTAGGTATCATATCATGGTATATCATGTTGTAATATAGGGTATTATTATAATAATATAGTAATTCATTCAATATTATTGGGTATAATGATATATAATATAGTAAATTATAAATGTCATCGGTGAAAACTATAGTGACTAATACACATCTAGATTATAAGATTATTGTTATATTATTATTATCATCATAGTATATTATTAGCATGTAGGTATATAAAGTATACTTTCATTCAAAATCATATCCATTAATATACCTATATATCTGCAGGGTGTACACCAAATAATAGAGAAGGAAAGCAACAAAAAAAACTCATCAGTTTCACAACGTGAATAAAATCCGAACGCGTTTCCAGTTGATCCTGACAATCACTTATTCCTAAGAAACTAGAAAAATGAAGTTTTCATTCGGTGTTTTACAATCGAAGAAAATCTCCGCTCGCTGCTGAAAAACAAGCGTTTGAACTGCAAATACTTCTCCTCTTTTCCCATTCAATGTTCGTGTAGTTTTAATTGTTCTGAATTGATGTACCAAACGAAGCTCCTGTGAATCCCAATCTAAAATCTAAATATTCACTAGTCATAGTAAATTCTACCGAATAATACTGGAAACGTCTCTTAAACTTGGTAGTCAAGTTAAACATTGCTTAGCGCAAGGCTCCTTCGCCCCTAGCATTGATCATTCAAGAACTTATTTTTCGAAAGTTCGTTACTCGGCACCGAGCAGATTTTGTTGATTACTGAAATCTTCAGATGGAAGCTTCACTTTCCTTGCTCCTGGGACTCGAAAGATCGCCTGGATTCTTTAACGCTATTGAATTTCATTCGCATTCTTTAAAACTGACAGAGTTTTTTTTCAACCCATCCTGTATATTCATATACCATAGTTATTGAAAGTAGATCGTACATAATGGATCCAGAAACGTGAATAGTTTTATTCGCATTGTAATATCACGACGTTTTTAGTTTTTTATTTTCATTTCTTCTTTTCATCCAAAAACCAATAACACAATAACTGTTAAATCTACCTTTCTTTGTATCGTGAAATTCACAATATTATATCGTAATAAATTGGAGATAGATAGAGTAATAATTTTGAATATAATACAGAGAGGAAGCAGCGAAATACAGCACGCACTTTACAGGCCTACCTGTGAGACGGGCACAATTTGCCACGACCTCTCTCCTGTACGTCATGAAAATACAAGAGATAAAAAATAAGACAGATAATAATATACAGTGTAATATTGATACATTTTTTTAATATCATCGACTCTAAAATAATAATGAAGGAATCATAGATGATACAATTATTAGTTATCACAATGACGAAGAAGAATTAGAAGAGAAAAAGAAATACAACATAAAAATGAGCGGCCCAAAAAATAATTGAAGATAACAATCAGTTAACGAGTTGAAATACAATACGTCCGTTCAATCAATCCTGAGACAATACTAATGTAATTCAAGCTTCAAGAGACTAGCAAGGCGAGTTCAAAAAACGCTTGACGTCGTTATACATCATTAAAAGTTATTGACATTGTGTATGAACATAGTACTATCTTATATCAAAGTAGTAACAAGCACGTTTTTGTTATTATGATCATCGTGAATTATACAGAGAAAGAGATAAACAAAAACAGAAAATAGATTCGATGAATTTCTTGAAAACTATTTCACCGAAATAACTTTAGAAGCGGTACGCTTGTCTTTGTTCAGTTCACTTTTTATTCCGTATCAGTCGGCTATTTGCGCGCAGCTCCGATGATCGACAGAATATAAATGAAAATGTTAACAATATCAAGGTAAAGATTCAAAGCTGCGAAAATATACTCTTCAGGAGATATTGAATATTTATGTTTACCTCCCATCATAAGTTGAGTATCGTAAACGAGATAAACAGAGAAAAGGAGAGCGCCTAATGAGGCGTAAACCAAAGAAACTATCTTGTTGTGCACAAATATTGCGACAATACCAAATAGGAATAGAAGAATCACAGCCACAAATAGAATACCGTTAAGCATTGTGAAATCCCATTTTGTTTGGAAAGCAAAAATTGTTAACGCGAAACAAATTGCAGCTGTTAATCCAACGGCCATCAGTACCTGCAATTAAATTTGAAAATATTATAGAATGTTATAGAACATCATGAAATAGAATGATATTCAATTCTTATTCATTTTTATATTTGGGGGTTCATGTGTCATTTTACCTAATCCCTGCAGTTCACCGATGCAGATTTTCTTCATGATTTTTTCTTTTTGAAAGTACTGCCAAAAAGATCGATGGCCTATTTTGCTGTTTGTCGATTATATCAATCTTATGGCAATTAGTAATTTTTCAAGTTGTCGACTTTTTCAGGCGACCGTATCTCTGAGACTGTTAATTCTCTTTTTTAAAAATGGTCAGGATAAGAAAAGTGTAGCCAAACCCAAAAAAATATTCCCAAATTATGCAATATCCTGAGTTTTCTTACACTTTTTTTGTCCCAACCATCTTTTGAAACGAATCAACAGCTCCGATATTACAGTTCCTCGAAAAATGTCTGTATCGACAAGAAGTGGAAGACTACGAAGAATCATAACTCTGATGAAGCTGACCGATCAGTAAACGACAAAACAAATAGTCACCACGTTTTTGGTAGTACTTTCGCGAAAGAAAAAAGATCAGGAAAAGGATCAGTATCGGTGATCTGAACTAATTACATAGAATAACATGAAACCCTCCACATTTGACTATAGCCGTTGAACTTACCTCCTCACGACTGTAACTTGACGATATAACGCCAAGCAACAGCGACTCAGCCAAAGTGAAGATCAGTAAGAATATGTAATTCATAGGTGCCGTTCGTCTCACAGAAGTACAACAAGCCATTGAAATTATGAGAACGATAGTAACAACAAATGCTATTATAATTATACTGGGGTTGTCGTGGACCCATAATTTTGTTGGTCGATGGTAAAGAAAGAGGGCAATGAATCCCAAAGATATCAAAAGCTGGACCATCAAGATGGAGTAAACTTTTCTGGAAAATGATGATAAATGTAATGAAGAGTTCAATCTTAGCTCGCAGATTCAAAGTATCGCTTTTAAAATCGACACGGATATTAAAATTACCGAAAGGACGAACCTGATAAAACCACGTCTTATACTCTGCTCGCTGAAATCAAATCCTTTGATTTCATCCTGCATAGGATCTTCTGCGTACCCGGACCCGTACATTCCGGATTGTTGTGGTGGCGCTGTGAAAGGTGTTCCAGTAGTCGGCGGTACGTGACCGTAAGGAGGTACGCCTGGCGGTACGAAGCCTGGACCTTGAAATTATTGAATAAATGAAATACAAAAAAAGAATGTTAGATCAAATCTTCTGGTTCAAGACCTGTGCGCACTGTACAGCGGCAAACGGTGATGATGTGAACAAACAATGCCATTACATTGTTTCATTGCCAGTATGTGCACTGAAAGTCGTTGATGAGCATTGTTTGGTTGCATCGCCGTAGTTCACTGCTGTTCAGTGCGTGGAGGCCCTTAAGGTTGAGGGCTATTACTACAGGTGAAGAGTGAGCATCTTTAGAGAATTGGTATAGAAAAATTGTTAAATATTCCAGTTTCATCATAGTAGGTCACAAGGCTTCTTGAGTACATTCACATGAGATTCCAGAGGTTGCGCCTTCCATAGTCAGGTACATTTGATCAAAGTAAAAGCATTGGTATGAGAAACATTATCAACCGATAGTTTGATTCCGAACTCTGTCGTCTTAAATGAGTCACAAAACATTGCTCTGTTAAATGAACAGATGAATTTCGGATATGTTCATTATTACCTGAAAATGTTGGATATACGTCATGAGAGACAATTTTGTCTAACAAATTTTTACAAAAAACATATTGTCACATACTTGCACAATTCTTGTCTGAACTATCTTGATTGATTGGCATCAGAGAGAAATTATGTGAATAATTTCATCTTTCCGCAATAATTTGTTCTCTATGACATTTGTAGAAAATTGTTACGTTATAATAAACCTTCCAAAAATGTCTGTGTTCATCTGATAGAGGAATATATTGTAACTGATACAAGACGGAAAAATTAAAAACTGAACTGATCAATGGTCAATCTTACTTTGATTGCATGTAACTCTGCAAGGCGCTGCTCACTTTGATATCTCAAATTTCTAGTGTATATACCTGAGAAGCCTAGTAAACTGTTATGATAAAATCAGCATATTCTACAATTCTTTTAGATCACAAGGTCTTCCAAAAAGACTCTATTTTCAACTGAACTGGTCCTCTTGATAAGTAGGAAAATAAAAGATTACCTGCTGCGTTTCCTCCTGGATAAGCAGGAGGATATCCTGGATTATTAAAACCTGGATCAGGCGGTGGAGGGTATCCTTGATTCGGAGGGAATCCTTGATTAGGTGGATAGCCTGGGTTTTGATTTGGATATCCTGGGTTGGGCCCTAGAAAGGAAATCTTGCTGTAAATATTGATGGATAATTAATAAATCTCATTTTGATGAATTGGGAATCGAAAATTATTTTCATTGCAGAGGAGTGTTGTATTTTTCATTCGCAATGGTGAAGCAAAACATTTAGCTATAGTATAGCTCACATGGTAGCGGCTTGAAAAAAATATGCCAAAATTTTTTCATGCAAATCATACAATGCGGTTAATTATTGATAATAATAGATACTAGAGAGGTAGAAGTGGAGAAGGCATGTTTCACTAGAGGAAAAGAGATTGTTTGAAAGAAAAGAATATAGAGAAAAGGAAATACTGAACAAACGTGCAGCGTTCCCATATCCCTAGATACGTATTAAAATTATCTTGAGGTTATCGATTATTTGAACACGTTTTATAGTATAAGAGATTCTGGCATTTGAAAACCGAGCCTCAATTTATCGATGTTGAAAATAGATATTCAACTGTATATTCACGCGCAGTACCACTATTTGCTGTTTTCACGTAATTTTTCATTTTTTCTCTGAACAAAGATGATCAGAATGCTATTCGATTCTCTTTTTGTTTAAAATAGAAGCAGTGCTTAGTCGATTCCTATGAACAAGAAGCGATCGTAGTACAGATTGGTTGAAAAAAAAAACTGGCCAGTTTCAGAATGAATGATTCCAATTAGAATAATTACATGTTGAAGTTTATAGACTGAGCCTGGAAATTTTGGAAATTAAATTGCAAATTGGTTTACATGACCGTTCTCATTCAATCGGCTGGTTTTTGAGAACTCATTGTGTCAGATGCTTGTACCTCGGCAACGAGCAAAGATTTTGTCAGTTTTCATACGTTGAAAGGAAGCCTCATTTTTCTCATTTTTCTCTCATTTCCGAGGAAGAAACGATTGTTTGGATTGATCAACCTAATTGGATTTTATTCATGTTTTAAGATTGGCCCCTTTTTTTCCGCCCATGGCGTATATCGTCAAAGCGATAATGGCAATGATTGATTGTTAAAACGTAAAATGAAGACGAAACACCGACAGCAGTATAACGTATTTGAGTGTTGGTGGATAGAGAAGAAATGAGGAAATATGCTGGAACAAAATTTCAACCTTGTTGTCCTGGATAGTATCCAGGTCCAGGCGTCTGTTGCCACGTCGTCATCTTATCAATGATTTCTGTATATTGCTGAAAAAATATTCACGAATTACACATCTTCATATTGTTGAATGATTCATTGATTAATGAACAAAAGCATCTATATACGCACATACAATACACCGTGTATAGTACGTTTTTGTTAAGAATCAGAAAATTATTAGGCGAGGCTGGAGTTGATATCGTTAGGGGGAAAAAAATTGTAAAAAATAACATTGGCTGAAATTTGTTCAAATAATTTATCTACGAAGTAAAATCTTCTTTTCTTTAGAATTTCAGCTTTCGATTTTTCGACGCGGGGTCGTGGATTCCCGAAATCGTTAAATAAATGAACAGAAGAACTACAGACTTCATCATTTTTCCTCAATTTGATGCGCTAACTATATCAACTTCAGCGCCATAAATCATTGACTGATACAGAGATTAATCGATAGTATCGTATAATTCATTTCAAAGTGTCAAATCATCGATAATTCATTTTATTTAACTGTAAAAGAGGGGAGGGGTAGTAAGTATTTATACGGTTTGTTTCTGATACAAGTTATCTACGAGGTCTTCCGCTGGATTTTCCGTCTTTCATCTGATAACCTATCTGACCCGAGGAAAGCCTGGCCAAGCCGGTGCGTAAACACTGTTACGTATATAATTTTTTTCATGCATCAATAAATCAGAAAATTGTCACGCAAAGAACAAAAATGACTTTTTGATTAGCTGCTAGCTGTCTTTACTCGCGTAATTATTTCGAAACTTCCTCAAAACCAGTCGAAATTACGATAGCGTGCATTCGTTGGTTCAGTCGGCTTATTTTGTCATCGCAGATTTTACTTCAACTTATTTCGAGTTAGTTCTGACTGCAGCAATTCATCAAATATGAAGACGTCAATGATAATTAACTCTAGATTATTAGGAACTCTACTAAACTTTGAAAAAAAACAACATATTCTCTCAATTCTTAGGAAACATGCATTGTTTGTACACCTTCAGAAATAAAGATAAGAAAAACGAAAATAATGATGCAGGTATTCAATTTTTAGATGAAAATCTAGACTCGCATTGTTCTACCGACTATTTATATACATAAACAAAAACAATTAACCCGTGCATTATAATGGAAAAAGGCAATAAAACATTACTATGCATAATACACTGTACTTATCATAAGATAATTGTGTGTGTAAATTTCTCGTGAATAAAATTGTAACTTCATAGCGAGAAGATTTTGGCGAAGAATTTTGTATTTTGTATGTATAAACATATAAGCAGGAAAAAATGTGAGAACAATTCATGGGACAGTTTCTGGAAGTGTGGAGTCTTTCGTGACCAGAAATTATATATACAAATGAATCCGAACAAATTGTCCGCTATAATCTTTACATGCACTATCACCGGACGTGCACCGGGATGACCTTGACCCGCGTGAAAAGCCTAGTAAAAACTACGGATTTCAGTATTTCTGGAGCGATATCTATGGTGAAAAATTAGTTCAACGTATTATGTGTACAACTATAATTCGTGGTAGTGCAAGACTTTACGCCTTCAGAAGTTGTCTCATACAGTGCTTCCTGCTTATGTGTATTGTATCGTATCGGTATATGTATTCATTATCACACGAGTAATAATGCATCATATTTCATTACGCCTCTGACGTCAACTTATCCTGCGAAATATATTGTCGATTTCCATATTAAATAAATTTTTTTAAATGAATGTAATAAACTAATTGGAAGATAGAGAAAAAATCTGAACAATTTTAGTCCGATGTGAAGTAAATTTATTTTTGTGCAATTTATGTTGACTGAAATTTTGTCAATTTGATAAGGACCTAGATAATTTGGGTCCAGATTGTTAGATTTTGCGTCATCGTTTACCATGAAAACCCAATCAAATAATACAAAACAAACAAGAATGAATGAATGAATAAACAAATGAATAAGTAGATCGTTTTTTGATCAAAATCTTTTGTTCTTTTTTTTCTTTTCATCAGCCACGACGGTTTTGCTAGAAACAGAGATCCTAAAAACTTATACAAACGTTCAGGTACAATACAAACGTTCTAGAATGAACGTGAAACTACGATGATGATTCCAATTTCTTGCTAGTAATGATATTTTTAAATGGTAACTTCAATACCCAACGATGAAAGGCAACACTGTAATCTTGGTTGAAATAAATCCTAAAAGATACCAAACAGTATATATATACTAATATATATATACATATCTATACCTGTATGTTATGTCTGTACGGGCATACTTCACATTATATAATAAAAATGATTGTACGTAGTATATACATATTACCTTATAGGCGTGGGAGAAAATTATACTGTGTACGATATATGTTCTTGAGACTAGTTACTGCAGTAATACCTCGATCATAACCCAATCTACAAACGAGGCCGAGAGTGGCCGAGAGATTGCAATAACCAGGACTGGCCAGGAGTAGGTAGTACTTTAACCGTTATAATATTTATATCAACAGGATTTATGTATACTATACAATGGGCCGTGTTTCGATCAATTGTGCACGAGGAAAATCCGCAGTATATCGGAACCCTGCATATATTTCATATTGCAGGGAAATACCGTTGAACATCATCAGCACATACGTATGCCTATAGCTATAAAACGTATCAATTCTTCGGTGAATTTCAATCCTACACACAGAAAGCTATCTACGTATGTCATCTTGTTTACGCCGGCGATGAGTCATCTGTCGTTTTTGAGAAAACGTTCGCCCCATATCATGCCCTAATATCTTGTATATCTCTACTCAATGTTATTTTATTACTTTTTTGTTTTGTTTTATATGAGAAATGAGTGAAATTTTTAGAATTTTGGTACTCTAAATACACAGTAAAATGAGCAAATAATAATAATTAAACGCAATTCTACGCCACGGATTACGCCCTAAGCATAAGCCTGCATACATAGGTATTCATATGCATGGAATATAATACGTCACAGATACTATTGACAGCTATACAAATTTGAATCAATAAACATTCGCAGGATTAAATACGGTGTGTGAGAAGATGGTAATTATGCGTATGGTTAATCAATAAGCTCTCCCGACTTACCGCTCTCTTCAACTACGGTGATTCACAGATATAATGATTTTTTGTTCCTTATCTTCGTTCACGAGTGAAAATACATGCATAACATATATTCATAAATCCATCCACCAACGCCTTGCACTGTTATTCACTGTTATGCTGCTGAACTCTTGATTCACAAACTGCTGCGAGAACTACAAGAATACTGGAGAAGACTAACAAATACTAGGAGTTAAGGATTTTACAAATGTGAAATGCGTAAGCAAATGTTTATTTTTTTACTCAAATGCATTCCATCATTCACAGCTCGTCTATTGGGGTCGGAAATACGGTAAAAGATGGAACTACCTTCAATTGTAGAGTTTGAAGGAGGACTCGTGATATGAATCGCGATACTAGCACTAAATTCGTCTAGCTCAAACAGGACAAGCTGTACGCACGCAGAACTACCCAGAACACTGAAAACTCGTTCTCTTATTGGTTGCTAAGGCTAGGAGACTCGGTCGACTGTTATTGTTAGACGTAATATGGACGAAGACACGATCGAGGCGCCATCTGATGGTCAGATGAGTGAACGAATGAATGATTGAAAACAAAATAAACTAGTCTTCGCATCTGGTTTCCCTTCTACGATCTACGTGTCAATGTTTAGTTTTCAGTTTTTACTGCATTTGCATTTTATAAACGACACGGTGGGTACTCGTGATTAGTAGTAATGAATAAATTTAATAATCTACCGTCAACAAAAAGAAAATGATAATAAGATAGGAAAGAGACGTTCCGATACTGATTTCACTATTTATGATCGAAACACCTCGCTAAAACTAAAAATATGTAGCTATAATTTTATCAATACTCTGTTACCTCGCGTCTGCCACCGTAATATAATTTTGAAAAACAATTAACAAACATCAAGACTGATATAATCTCCGCGATAATATCTTGCGTTCCTATTGTCATTTGATTTCGAATGGATCGGAGCATGAAATAGACTTGGAAATATGAATTTCTTATATTATTTCAGAGCTTAATTTTTTCGTTTCTGATGTACTACGTCTACTCATAGAAAATTCTTGTGTGTTATTTCAATAGCAACAATAATGTCTAAAGAACACGAATTACCTTCCGATTCCGATAACGATGACGAAGATTATGTTCCTGGGGGTAACGATAGCGAGGTGGGATCTGAAGTAGAGTCAGACGGAGATGCGGAGAGCGGTGGAGACGAGGAGAACGATGAAAATCTAAGAGAAACGAGAAGCAAGGACAAGGGAGCGGAGAAGGGAAGGAAAAGAAGTGGAAGAAGTAATACCACTGGGAGTAGAAGAAAAAGATCGAAGAAAAACAATCGAGGAGAAAACCAGATGGAAGAGAAACCAAGCGAGGAAATTGAAGCAGAGAAAAAAGTAAGCGAAGAAGAGGAGAAGAAAAGGGCGGATTCACTCTGGGCAGACTTTATGAAGGACACCCGTAAGCATAGAAGAAACTTTGAAAGTTTAATGAAATTATAATTGAATTCCGTAATTTGAATTTTCATTTATTTACAGCTTCAGCTCCGAAAGCCAAATCCAAAAGTACAAGCAATGGTACTAAAGAAGAAACATCTGCAGAAATTTTCGAAAAAAATGAATCTGAACACTCTAAAAAATCCAAAGTCAGAGCTAATAACGATACAATAGAAAAAGTAAAGATAACAAAATTGTTTGAATTTGCCGGGGAAGAAGTTAGAGTTGAGAAAGAAGTCCCGGCCGATTCGGCGGAGGCAAGATTGACTCAACCTTCTTCTGTAGACTCTAAACAAGATTCTTCACCATTGATCGGTGGCGGAGGTAGAGGTAGAGGAATGAGAAAGGGTGGTTTGGGCGGAATATCTTCGGTTCTTGGTCAGCTTGGTAAAAAATCAAAGATAAGTGTATTAGAAAAGTCAAAATTAGACTGGGACTCTTACAAGAAGGAAGAAAACATCGAGGAAGAAATAAGCACACATAATAAAGGAAAAGGCGGATATTTAGAGAAACAAGATTTTCTTCAAAGAGCCGATTTGAGGCAGTTTGAAATAGAGAAACAAATGAGATCCTCCAGAAAAAGCACCAGATGAATTCTCCGGAACCAATATATTGACTAAACTCTGTACACGATTGTGTAAAATTATTCCTGATATACGTATAATTATTATTATCATTATTATGATTTCGAATGAATGTAAATGTACATTTTTTGTTGTTCTTTTTTCAATAAAAAATGAGAGAAAGGTCATTTTTGATCCATTAATTAAGAATATGTATAACTATATGACTATTAGTTTAGTGTTTTGATTCGTATTATTAACTATTATTATTACATTACCTATTGTAACAATTGCAGAATAAAAGAGAATACGATATTGACGAATTGAATCGTGTTACATACACCTCTTCATTTTTCTTATCATTTGGGCCGAAATATCTACTCTCGTTAAATCTCTTGGATTCAGAAAAAATCGATCATTTCCTCCAACTTTGCCCCGTCTGATTCTTTCTCAATACCGTTTCATGGAACGTAGATCGGGTGTGATTTGATACACGAAACGTGAGAAAAAAAGAGTAAAGACAAACCGAGTAAAAAAGAAATGAAATGTTTCTTCTTCGAAAGTCACTTAAAATTAAAGTATGGTTCAAGGTTATATACATAAAATGAAAAAGTAAATCAGAAAACGAAAAAACAAACTGGATTCAGAAGATTACAAAGATACATAATGCAGGTTTTCGAGACTTCGCAGAATCCTTGCGTTAGTATTCAGCAAGAGAGCAAATTACGTCAGTTTTATGATAAATAAATAAATTGAATGAAAAAAAAAATGCGTGAACGTTACAAAATTGGAAACAGTATGTTAATGCAATGTGGAAATTCGTGAAAATATCACGATTTCTTAAGCTGCCTGTTGCAATCAAGTATTGATCCTTAAACATGCCAAAAAAATGTCCGGATTCACACAGATCTTCGACGTCGCACAAAAAACAACGTTGGTTAGTAAAGAATATGACATTCCTATTTTTGTTGTTCAACTTTGCGTTATCAAATATGAATAATTTATTCATTCAGTGAATTAAAATTATCTAAAGAGGATTCCAAAAAGAGTACAGAGTCTTGTAAATATTGTGGCAAACGAAGTAGATTGAATAAACGTCTTTGTTGCTGTACATTGGGAAAGGATCAATTTCCTCGCGGCTGCTCTTCACAAAGATGTAAAAAGTATCGATTAATATTATAGTATACATAATTTATTCGATATCCCTGGTGAGAATATATTTCTAATTATTTTCGTAAGCATATTGGAAATGGAGAATCATATCAGAGATACATAGATCGTGGGTCTTTTTATAATTTTTGAAAGTTGTTAGGAAATTTCTGAGAAACTAATAAGAGATATTATCTTCACGCGGGTGTGTGGATATCTGCAGATAAATTATTGAAAAGCAAGTATCCATAATCGGAAGTTCATATAATAATTAATTATCTAGAACGAAGACTGTAATTCCAAAACGAAAATGTTGTGCTCCGACCACTGATTGTCGTCCCTCTCATAAGAAAAGTTGTCCATTAGATAAAAATGGATTATCTAAAGTAAAAGATGAATGGTAAGTTTTATTGTTTTGCTATAGAATGTAATACACTATTCAGATGTGGAATGTACCCTTCTACTCACAATTGCATTGGAAAAAATGATCGAATACGATGAATTGATCACTAATTTATATAAGTGAAGAATAGGAAATCGAAAAATTTATCCGATGATCACAATGCGCCCTTTAAGCTTGTGAACATGGGAAACCCAAATTATCATACAACGCGTCTGGTCTTGGTTCTCAAGCTGCTGTGGGCAAAGGACTAAAAGAAAGAAAGAGAAGTTAGAAAACCGTGGCAAAGTATCCAAAATTCGAAATAATCCACGAGAAGAAGAGAAGCCTTGCAAAGCTGCAGTTTCTAAGGAACAGAAAACGGAAATTTGTGAGCCTCAAGTTGAGAAAGATAAAGAGAAAGATAAATCTTGCAATTCTTCCAAAACACGGATTAAAGAGGATTATAAGAAATCCTGCAATTCTTTTTCTTCTTCGGAGTTTTGCTGCAGTTGTGCCTGTTTCAAAAATCTACTGAAAATGAAGAAGAAACGAAAAAAAAAAAAGGGTCCCAGTGCCCCCTGTAAGAGAGATCTCTGCCTCTACAATTCTGGGCGATCAGAATGCGACGAACCAGTACCTTGCGTTAAATGTACTCACAATTGTAAAGCTAGATACCTTGAAGGAAGAGGAAAGGTTCGTTATCGTAATTCGGCATTACTATTTATATAATTAAATGATTGATGAGGATATAATAACGCATGTATAGAGAAAATTGAATGGAGAAAAATTGGCGAAGACAGCGCAAGCCTCGGTGTCGCAGACGTTGGATTGTTCAAAACCGAAAAACAATATTCATGAAGCATCAAATTCCAGTGTGAGAAAAGAATCGAACGATTCCAAGAGCAAAGAGATTAAGATAGAGGAGGAACGTAAAATTCAGAAACCTGCAGATCCAAGTATTATAGAGAAGGAGAAATCATTGGAGAAAGTAAAAAAATGTGATGAAAAACAGAAACATGGAAATACTAGGTAGACTAAAATCTTTTACGCAGTTTTTACGAGTGAAAAAAATTGATGCAAATCTAATTAGATCTATGATAAAAATATAAATTATTCGACAGAAAATCGGACAGCAAACGAAAGCGGAGTAAAAATGGTAAAAAACCAAAAAAGGTAGCTTACTCTCTGCCAAATTCTTCGAAAATTACTGTACATAGACCCTCAACGGAGAAACAGGGCTGCACGTGCAAAGTAAGCAAAAACACAAGGCAAAATAATGATAGAGGATCCGTAATTATAATAAAAATCGAGAATCTCAGAAAGAATTGAATCAAATGTAATTGCAAAGGTTCCGGTTCAAATCCGGGCCGAGGGAATATTTACTCGAAAAATGTTCAAAAACTGTCTCTCTCAATTTTGTTCAGTCTTTCTAAGGTTTGCACGCTCGAATAAAGGAAGAATCTCTCCTTAGAAGAAGACAAGCGCATTAATTTGCAACTCATCAATATAAAGACTATGAACGATAGATTCACCGAATACAAACAAAATATAATTGATTTCAATATTTCAGGTACTCGAAGGAGAAGTAAAATCGAAGGTGGGTAACTATGATAAAAAATTGTGCCAAAATAATATTGGCAATAATTTAAATCAGATCGGAAAATATGATATAATCGTTAATATTGTCCTTTTTTTTGTTTTTCATTTCCTATTCTCGTTGTTCCAGGCTAAACCGCGTACGAGATATCCTAACAAAAAGACAGTGGATAAAAATTTATCCAAAAAATTAACATCCGTGAGTCGTGAAACGGATTTAAATGATGATAAACTTAAGGAGCATACGAGTATTATCGATAATGAAACGAAAAAGCGATCTACTGTAATGGGAATTATTTTTGATGTTATTTTTTGGCCATATGTTTTTTGGCCTCGTCGAGATCTTTGTAAATAAACGTGTATTTTGTTTGTTTTTAATTAGGTATACCTATATGTGTGCATCTAATCAATGAGAATAAAATGAAACAATATTAAGGAAATATTCATTAATATGTCTCCAGTGAAATGGTCATTCGTATACATGTAATACGAATGATTTATTAATTATATATACTATATATTCTTGTTTTGATTTTTAGACATGTGTTATTACAACATATAAAAAGTTTTATTATTCGTTTAATAGTATAGTTAATAGTAGTTTCAAACCAATTGTACAGAATCGGTTATTTTTTTAATTTCATTCTTTTCAGTTTCCTTTTTCTTTCTGTTCCATTTTGTTTGTTTTTTTGTTTTTCTTGTTTTTTTTTTCTCACCGCCTTCCTATACATACCAACACAACACTCAGAGTAGCATTTGATCATGCGCATAATTATTATTAATATTAAACTTTTGTTTTTTATTATCACAAGAAATAGGTATTATAATCATCATATATGTAGTATCGCGTAAGTATATAAGTATTTACTCATAATAATATTTTTGTTATCTAATTTGTTTTGGAGAATAAAAAAAATCAAATAAATTTTGTCTTCCGGTACGTATTTCTACTATACATTTTATACGCAATTTTCGATATTTTCCCATGGCTCAATCTGTTCTCAACGATCCAGAGCTATTACTTATTTTACAGGATGAAAATCCGAAAAACGTGAAAAGCAAAAAAAGACAAAAAGAAAAAAAAAAACACTTGAAAGAATTTTGGCGATGAATCTACGTTAAAAAAAAAGAGTGACTCAATTCCGATGAGTGATCACTGACTGGCTCGAAAATTATGATGTAACAATGAAATCATAGATATGATGAAGTTGATAAGAAAATCGAACCCCACTTTCCTCCTGTTTTTCGGATTTTATTTTTTTATCAAGATAGAAGGAATTCAACTATTATTATTATTATACTAATTATGTTAGTTGATTAGAAAATTAGTGAATAATTATTTTGAAACCGTGTTGAGAAGATTGCAGCGAGGAAACAATAATGACAAATAATATTACATTTTTATTATTTTTTTTCTTCTTTTTGAATATATTAGAGTAAAATAAAACGAAAACAGAATAATTAAAATATGGCAAAAATGATTAGAATGTTTTACAGTATAGTCGGTACAGCTGGTATGCATGTATATGTGCTGCATACGCGCTGCACTGTGTCGGAGTTACAATAAATTAGAAATTATATCGAAGAAAAAAGGAACACTGTTATTGGCAGTGGAACGCACGGAGACTTTCAACGATCTAGCTACGTCCTTATTGGCAAGCTAGCTACGAATTTCGCTGTTTGCCAACTTCTTTCTCAAGTTTAAAAAAACTTCAAGCACAGGTAACCAACCAACAGGCTCAGTGCGCTCGCTAGGATAGTTTTGTCAATTTACCACGAATTCAGACTACTCCAAACTTTTCGATCAGCAAACGCTAGTCTAAGCTTCCGCGGCAATGGTCGAAGTTGATTTATTTAGGGCACTTCAAATTTGACGGAACGAGTAGATCTTTAGATTTGTTTGTTTTATACTTTTTATAGTAGTATAGTTACTCCGGAACACTTTTAATCAATCACGTTACAGTTCAAACTGCCATTTACAAATCGAAAAGTTTCAGTGCAGCTTCAGTGCGCTTTGAAAATGCAAAACAATCAATTCTAAATGTGTAGGTAGCACGTATATAGGAATGAAGAAAAAAATATGAAATTTCGTAAGTAAAATATTAACGGGGTACAGAAGAACGAAGAGAATGAGAGAAGGCTTATTTCATACTAAAATTTACCTGCACGGCTTTTAATTTTCCATCCCTTTCGAAATGTGTATGTGAGAAGAGAAAGAAATGATTAAAACCGACAGTAGAGAATTCTAAATTTACTGTCATTATGCAGATTGAATCATGAATATAGGTGAATTTTACGACTTCGGAAGACTGTGTAAGGTGTGCAGGCGCAAAATTTCATATCAATCAGACAATAATCAATGGACAATTTATTACATAATAATCGTTTAGATCTGGTGATCTTTTGAAAATTTCCTTACTTTTTTTCAAATATTGCTATTCGTTTTTTCATAATATCATAAAATCTTCCAGCATGACCAATTCAGAATTAATCTTCATAAAGACGACGATACCTAATCATTGCAAATGTGAAAACGTGAAAAGCCACAATCTGTTTGCATTCTCCAATGAATGTGAAGTTTCTATTTTTCTTTACCAATTTATTAACGTTTATTATATTTGAATATAATAATATCGTTTGAATATAATCCATTTTCAATCGTTCTCTCTTCTTGTTTCTTCTGAATAGATGATTATCTATATCTATCTATTTACCTATCTTACTATCTATGTGTGCGCGGGATCCCACGGACATCCGACATACTTTTGTACTTCGTTGTCGCGCTTGGTGATTCAACTACAACTTGATCAGTTTGTAGTCAATGTCTATAGAAATTGCATGTTTTGAGTAACAAGTTCTCATTTCAATTAATTTTGGAATAATGGGGAGTATTTTTGTACGTAAAGCGAAGGCTTTTCAACAAATCCTATTTTCACATGAAAACTGTAATGCACACTATAAACTGATAAAGTTACAGTTGAATCGTCGAGGGAGATGTGCAAAAGTATGTCGGTTTTCCGTGGTAGCCCGCATGCATAATTTATATCTATTTGTTAATTAAATTTTGATTTTAAAATTATATTTTATAAATATTAGGTATACTAATATAGGTATATATAATATTATAACATCCATATTACTGTGTTCACTACTGCTACAACCATATTTACTACGCTACGCCACCGAAAGATAAAAAACTTTGTATGTTATGCAGCTATTATCTCGGATGTGTAGCCTTCTCGATTGCAAAATTAAAATATAGGAAATAGAAGATCAATTATTAACATACCTTCTCACACCACCGCTTGACGCTCAGCATTAAGTGGTAAACTGGTCACTCAACCAAGACCGATGCACCCAAATTTTTATTGTCGACTCACATGGACCTTTGACGCCCAATACTTGAAACAGCAGATAATAATATTAGCTGGAGTTGACGATGAAGAAAACTTCTCCTATCGTTTTTTATGATTACGGAAATCCCTGATCTTGGAAATATTATAATTATATTCTCTTTCTCTTTCTCTCTTTTTTTCGAGCGATTTTAGTCTGATATATCATTATTTATATAGAACAACAACACATGTATGTTTATAATTAGATAATTGTTCGCTTGAAATTATCCGCATTAAATGAATTTCCAAGTGATCTCTGGCTTTCGAAATTTTGAAAAGAAACCAAATCCTAATCCATTTTTGTAATTCAAGAAATTTTCTTTTCACAGAGATTACTGTGGAAATTTTCCGAATCATGAAAAAAAAAAAAAACAACGATTTTGTTTCATCAAAAAAACTTCAAAAGTTAAAGATCACTCGGTAAATTCATTAGTTCGGCTAATTCTAGATGAATAATTACCTAATTTCAAATATTCACGTATTGTAGTTCTATACAATTATCAATATAAGACTAAAATACCTGGAAAAAAAGAAAGAGAGAGAGAGGATCTTATTATAATACAGTGGAGGTCAGGGATTTTCAAAATCATGAACGAAATGATATTTTATGTTTTATTATATATATAAGAACAATTATTCTGTGCAATTTCGAGCGGCACGCATCAAATGGCCGCGTGAGATGACAATACAAATTTAGATGCATTAACAGTTGTTTGTGAAGTCGTTTTTGTGCCAAACGCTGAGCGCCAAGCGTCAGTATGAAATGGTACCTTGATAATGGGTCGTGAATCATAGGTAAAACAAAACAAAAATGATAATATTAATAATCAGTGCTACTCAGTATCCGAATGACTGAAAACTTAAAGAACTTAGTACGTTGTTCTTCTGATTTTATTTCTCGTTTAATTTTATCCCTTCTCCATAATTCTTTCCGTAAGATAGGCGATCAATTCAACATTCATGTATTCCACTCTGTTATAGCATAGTATAATAGTATCTATAGGGCAAATATTAATATTATAGTATATATATTTACATACATACCGAATCTGTTTGAGTTTGTGTGTTTTTGTTTCTTCGTTATTTTATGTTATTCGATATTAATATTAATTTTATATTTATATAAACAAACTCGATAACTATACTATAGGTATATGGTAATATTGTTCGAAATACCTCAGTGAGTCACGCGCATAGATCATACGGAGTTAATTATATTATTAGATGTAATTATTTCCAATAAAAAAGAAAAAAAAAAAGAAGAAGGATGAAACTACTTATAACAATAAAAAATAATATTTACTCTCTAATATCTACCGATGATTCAATTTTCAAGCTTATTCCTGGTGAAGATCATATCTACATCGCAATCGATTGTTTTTTCTTGTAAAATTCTTTAATAATTACAGAAAATACAAAAACAGAATTTCCTATATAAACTCCTAAAAAAGATTCTTAGAATTCTTTGAAATACTTTTCAGTAGCGTGAACCATGGGATGTTGCAGTAAATTTTCACACATTTTTTTTCACAGTTCATACGAAAAAATATTGATAGAATGGGATATTCAGAAAAATTGCGAGAAAATTCTTGTTCCTTATTCCTTTTTCCTTTTTGTTTTATCTTCATTTTCACCAGGAATGACGGTATTCAGTCGATACCGAGCTCCATTATGCATGTGTATTACTTCAATTTTTGTTACATTTTTTTATACGTACATATAACTAATATAAACAGTTAGCAACAGCGATTAGAACTTTTTTCAACTCTACGATCAACCGTAAGGCGATCAGGAGCTTCTTGTGGTTCGCTTCCAGCTGTTTTTTCTAAAATCGCTTCCGCAAGCTCAATGAAAGCTCTCTCAATATTTACGTTGGACTTTGCTGATGTTTCCATAAACTTTATTCCGTGCTCTCTACCTATCTGTGAGTATTGAAAAGAAATAAAATGAATAAACCAATATAAAGCAATAAATGAACATAAATGTTGAATTCTATTTAATTTTATTTTTCTCTCAAGATTTACTCACCGCCTCACCTCTCTCCGTGCTTACAACACGTTTTTCATGCATGTCGCACTTATTTCCCAATATCATCTTTTCTACATCTTCATTCGCGTGCTTTGAAAATAAAGAAATAGTAAAACGAAATGAACGAATGGAAAATACCAATAGTATTTAAGAAAGTATATCATCGATAATTACGTGATGAGATATAAATATGAACATACTTCGTCGATGTATCTAAGCCATTTGACGATATTCTCAAAACTTTTTCCGTTTGTAATATCATAAATAAGCATAATTCCCATTGCTCCTCTGTAATAAGAAGTTGTTATGGTATGGAATCTTTCTTGGCCAGCTGTGTCCCTGTAGAATAAATATAAAACGGCGATCAATATGAATAATGAAAACAGTTTGTAAGATACGTAATTTTTCCTTCAAAATTAAAGGAAAACTTTGCAACTAAAGATCGTTATAAACTCACCATATTTGTAGTTTGATTTTCTTCCCTCTTAAATCGACGGTTTTTATCTTGAAATCGATACCTGTAAATGACAAATTTCTTCATAATTAAAATAATTGAGAAATTATAACGTCATTCTTCGAGAAATCAATCATGGATTAGTTGATACGAAATTTCCGTTATTTAATCACAATTACCATAAGATAGAATATAACAGAGCTGTGAACTAGATTTGAATTGAGTATTTTTGCTACTGATAGACGTATACCTATACAGGGTGAATTCCTAACGTCTGAACACTCGGAGTAGTGTTTAGGCGGCCGTGAAACCTGCATCGTCAATTGTTTACCGTTGTTAGCCAATCAGAAAATCGGGAACCATTGAAACATTTGCCATTTTGGGCTCTTGGCTACCTCAATGCTCCTCCGAGTGTTCAGACGTTAGGAATTCGCCCTGTATAAGTTTGTAAACGAAATGAAAAAAAAAAACAATTCCTAATAGTATAGTTCATCTATCATCATCGATGAATATTGCGCAGGTGATATTTTTAATTAGTTTTTCTCGCCGCCTGCAGCAACGATGGGATTGATTTCAATCTCAATCATTAGCTCTTCGAGCCAAGTATATTAGATATTATATTATTAATAGCTTCATTACACAATGGAAAAATATATATAAGATTATAGAATATTAGTCAGAAACAGTTTTTGTTGCTGATACAACCGCACTATCAATTTCCTGCGTTGGCTTTTTTTTGAAATGACCGCAAACAGAAAATTACAGGATAATAAACTTCGCTATCAGCTTCATCCTGCCACTCGCTATGTCACTTACATTATCTAACAATAAGTAAAACCAAACCGAGGAAATGATAATAATGATAACGAGTCAATAAACAAACAATTACACATTAAAAAGAATACACAACAGAAAATTTAGTCATTTGAATCATGCGATATATTAGATTATATATGGTGGTACAATCTGCATAATTTTCATAAAATACATCGAAAACGTTGTTGTAATTATTTTACAGAGCGATGCATGCGGTAAAGCTTTTCAAAGCGGCATACGATTATTTTGTGTAATCACTGAGGCGAAGCTATCCAATTGTAATATGAATGACTGGATAAAAAATATCTGAATCCGGATACAGCATACCTAGTGAAAAAAATAAAATCAAATGATGGAATTCCTACGAGCCTGAAGTTGTGTTCATAATGTTATGATCCTTGTTTTATTCTACAGCCAATCTCTGAAGACAGACGACGACCTATGCTGACGTTGTGGATGTTTCTCCGTATAGTTGTTATTATTTTAAATTTTTTTCTTCTGCTTTCTAACAAGGAGCTCGACGAGGAGTGACAAAGAGAGAAAAATAAAGTGACAGAGACAGAGAAAGAAAGTCGGAGCAGAGTAGCTATTTACGAATCGACGACCAAACCCAATATGTGAATCATAATTTATTTTCCCTTGCCGAAACTGAATTCAATCCAATTGAAAGAGATCTTTTCGAAGAGAATTTTGTATAAAACAACAATTACCTGATCATCTTGACTTTTCCAAGTATGTAGCTGTTATAAGGGGGAGAGAGATTGATCGATCGCAGAGCGACCCGACGCCAGTGGTAGTGGCAGTTGAATGTAGTTGTAACTGACTGTTAGCCATAGTCAAGAAGAATCTTGTTCTCTTGGTGGTAACAGGTATCTCTGCTTTCCAGTAGTTGTAGACGGTACGATACACAGCTTTCCGTACATCGGCCTAACGTCATAATAATTTTGTTTTTTTTTCTACCTAAATAGTTAGTAGGTTTTTCTTTTCAATTTTCAAAACTAAATCCGAATCTGATGCAAGAAAAACAAAAAATAAATGAAAGAAAATGCAATAAATAACGGAATAACAGAAGCTCCTCGCCTCTATAGTTTCGAAAAGTAAATAGAATTTGACCTCTAATTCTATCACGTGAATTATAATTATAGGAATAAAAGGGAGGGAAACGGAAAATAGAAAGAAAAAATTCATCTTTCGAATAATTTAAACAGTAGGAGACAGAAATAAATTGTCTTATTTTTTAGTTCTTCTTTCTATTGACGATATCATTGTATTACTACTCTCAGTCTAAACTTGTTTTTCTTTCTACGTTCAGACGAATTAGTACCTTTGAAACCAACGACGATGGAATGTGCCAAGTAGTGAGTGAGCGATCATTATTACACGCGATAGCAAAGAAAAAAAAGCAAAAAAAAAAAAAAAAAAATCCACTAACAAGAAGAAACAGCCATGCAGCAACGCCAATGCAGAAATCTGTGTATAGTATAATAAGGTTAAAGGTACTAGTTGCCAACCACCTCAAAAAACGGAAATAGTATTCGACCCCGCATGTTAAATTATATCTGCATATAACGTATATATTGTGAAGACAAAAAAGTGGTCGGAAATTGCTACCTTTATGCTGTATTAAAAGTAACGAAAAAAAAACTTTTTGTTGTCACAACAAAGCATTATCATAGAAAAGGAAAAAAAAGTAGTTGCAAATTTACACGTTGCTGTGAAATGCAAGTATAACAAATGACACGGAATGCAACTTAAATATCTATACCTTATAGTTTATTATTACTTTTATCATTATTATTATTATACTATTGTTGATCATAAGGTGTTTTGATTCAGAGATGTACTCCGAAAGTTTGGTATTTGCAATTCTCGCAAACTACTACCTAATGAACGTGATTTCTAGGGACGGCTACATCACATGTTCAAATTGAAATGAAATTTTGGGGATCGATGCAGTATTTTGATAAAAGTATTTAATCAATTAAAAAATTCCAAATAAATTCAAATTTTCATCAAGAATCTCTTCTGATCGTTAGCTCAGTTAGGTTTGGATTGATTAGATCTCGTAGTTCTGAAAGAACTTTTCTCTCAACATCTCACGGAGACGAAATACCCAGCCACTTTTTACTGAAATCCCCAAAGTATAAATCTGGTCAGTTGTATGCCGTAGAAGTGGCTGCGAATCGCACTTTCTAGGTAGTCTTCCGTAGTGAATAACTAAAAATTCCTTCACTTCCGCTTTTAGGAATATAATGAGCGATAAGGTCAGTAAGTAGATTATATCGTTGATATCAATAATTATGACTAAAATCGTATGAGTCTACGAATTCTTCCATACCTGCTGAAGAGTAATTCATAAACCGAATGTGTAATTATACACGCTAGCTTGATATCACTTCGATCTAATTCTTCCAAATGATAACGATAATGATAATAATAATAATAACAGTAATAATAACGATAATAATAAATGCACGAGAATGCACTTGGTCACAACTGCTACGCGATTCTTTATCTTATGGTAATGCGGTTTAAAGTTTAATTAAATAGCGTATTATTATACTATCGCTATATGTACCTCGTGTGGTATTTTATTGATGATAATATGTAAATGCAGCTTATTAACTACAAATGCGTGTTGACACATGTGTGAACCACAAGCTAGTATTGTTAAACGAAACAAAATGTGGACAGATAATATCAGCTGGTTTCGACACAGAAAAACTTAGCGCAAAATTCAATTTTGGAGGAAATACTTCGACGAAGGAAAATTGTTTTCATCGAAAAAAAATCATCCAAAATTGCATTTTGCGTGCAGATTTCTGGGTCGAAACTGATGCTGATGTTACTGTTTGTCATTCATGTTTCCGTCTGACGTTATGAACTCGAACCTCATTAGGACGTGAATATATTATATCATATCCTATCCTGAACAATATTGGGACTCGGTTTAACGAATTGGCCCCGTCTTACTGCTTGCATAATACGTAAGTTGAGTTCAAGCCAGTACACTTATGTATACATTGTATACCAATGAAATGTTCATTTATAGATCAATTATCTTGGAATCCCTTCACTCATGTTCCTGTTGGTGTTATTTTGTCTACAATCTCTAGACTCAAAATTCAATGTATCCCAATAAGTATAATAATCTTTGGTAATTATTATTGAGGATGAATACTATATTATATCCACGTGATCGGGTACATAGTATCACGATAATATTATACGTATTGTTTGTTTTCCATTTTCTCATGATTTTCTCACCAAATATACTACCTACTACGTTTTTAATCGATTGATTAATTAATTAATAATAGACATACATACCTATAGTAGAAAGAAATGTCGTCGTGAAGGCATCGTCGGAAAATCTGAATAATATGCAGGTTTTACCAACACCAGAATCACCAATCAATAACAATTTGAATAAAAGGTCGTACGTTTTCTTGGCCATTTCACAATATTTTTTGTTTATTTGCTTATTTGTTTGTTAATCGAATTGATAAATTCCTCTCTGATTTATTCCTTATCTAAATTCTCTCTGTTATTTACTTTAAATAACTACTACTACTACTCAGAAGTGGTGATAAAAACAAGTTCTGAATAGTACATAGAAGGTATATGTATGTTGGACTCGACGTAGAACGAACAACACACCACACACACTGCGTAAGATGTTTTGTACGGAGGTAGGTATAGGGATGTATGTACGTATATACAATTAGCAAATTTTGAAATATATTTCAGACAGTAAATCACTTGGGAAATTTGATATTGATACCTACAAGTTGTACTTACTTAGGTATCAACTACTGCGGGGAGGTTAAATAGGTATAGATAAACCGTAGGAAATGAAATCTAAACTTAGAATCTTCGTTGTTATTTTTTATTTGATTTTATTTGATTTTTTCGTGTTCACTCGTTGTTTAGAATTTTCACATTTGCGCGACAATAACCGCGCGCGATAATTCTTAGACTAGATTCTGATCTGGGTTTAGTTCACAATTACCAATTATATATACAA
Organism: Phymatocera aterrima; assembly: GCA_963170745.1. Classification (NCBI taxonomy): domain Eukaryota; kingdom Metazoa; phylum Arthropoda; class Insecta; order Hymenoptera; family Tenthredinidae; genus Phymatocera; species Phymatocera aterrima. Next base: position 4,922,421 of record OY720670.1, read on the forward strand.
ATATCTGACAATGAGGCAGGCGGGGGCGATGATAAGTGATCAATTTTTACCAACACTCATGCATGTAACACTGACTGAAAGTAGCTCTCATGACCATCTCATGACTATCAAAATGATCGGCCTAACGTAGACTAGAGAAATGATTCAAGATCAAAGTCTTGATGTTGAGACTTAACTCTAGATTGTTGTTGAGGGTAAAGATGCAAGATGGCAGCACCGGGTAGGCGGTACGTTTTTACAAAGTATTGACAAAAGCGACCAATCTTTAACGATTCTTTTTAATGAGCCCGTTAACTTCGAACATATTTGATTTTATTCGAAGGCAGGGAATTTCATTAGGAAATCAGGTTTTTCTAATTTTCTATAATTGTGAAGCCATGATGTGTTAAGTAGCATTTTTTCAGAGAGGAATTATCAATCCGAGATTTGAATTTGAAGTAGTGCGTAGGATAGAGTGTATACTCAAGATGGCAACACGGCGAGCCCCTTCATGCTGCATTTCCATAAATGCGTTAAGGCTAGCCGCGCTTCAGCGCGACATGCGGTCGGCGGCGCCGAGTGAGATTGTTTTCATGTAGTACTACCTGCGGTAAACGTGGCAAACCGACGCGACAAACAATATAAGAATAATACTTTGACGATCGTCATTTTCCATAAGCCTTCGAATTTCAAACATTTGAATATCTTCAAAGAAAGATTTGGAAGTTTCCGATCAGGAAGAAGATTGTTTTGCATTTGTTATGATACTGATCCATCGGACCTATCTATAATATTGCAGTATGCATTCTAATTAGTTTTTTTAGCATGGAATTAATCCGGGATTCGAATAATGAGAAAAAAAATAATATCAATTACGTTACGCACCGTTGAAATATGAAAATGGAACTTCTGATTTATATTTGTTGTATAACTTAACTTAATAATAAATCAAGTTAAATTATTTTATTTAATTTCTTGTTAGTAGTGAAGATAAATTTGTTGTACTCATAAAATTATAGTACCAATACAATAAAAACATACATTTATTTCAATCTATATGTAATCTAAATGCCTCGTCTCTCCTTTCCCATCCCTATAACTACCTGCATTTTTTGATTGAAATATTCGATGCATTATTATTTGCATGTATACTTTATATGCCGTACTATAGTGAAATTACACATTTTTCACTGGATCTTCCTATCCCTAAAAAAATTCAGGAACAATATTGGTGAAACCTTCGCGAATATTCTTTTCAAAGTTTCACATATGAGGTACAGAGCGGGGTAAAAAACGAGCTTCTTAAAACTGGCCAGTTCATTCTCCGACCCACACTATATATAATACAACAAACATGGTGAATAATTATGATTCCGAATTACTCATTTTTCCATGGCTGAAACGAATGGTAATGACAAAGTCACTGGCATTTCTGTTGATATCCGTATCGTGAAGATAGTATTACGATTATTGACATTCTCCATCGTGCTGTCCGCACCATTCTGGAGCAATCGGATCCGGACGAATACCTCGGATGGTTAAACGATCACTATGACCGTGAAGTCTAGGCTCTGCTTTAGCAGTTGACATTTGTGGTGAATCACTCCAAAGTCTTTCGGCAGCTGCAGCTGTGCGAGGCCAAATTTTTGGATCTAATGATCCACCGTCAACGTATTCTCCCCACATTGCAACTTCGCCACCCAAAACTCCGGGCTGCGATGAAAGATAATAAAATTACAGGGTAATCAATGTGAACGAAAAGGAAGAGAACGTATACATATGAGAATTTTTGAAAACCTTTTGCGGTATGCGATTCAAGTACACGTTGCGCCACGTATAATATTTTGTGTTCCCCCATACTCCATGATCAAGATACCAAGCATTCTTGGTCGTCAAAATAAGACGGTAGCCCATGTCAAGCAATAGATCTGGTATCGGAGATGAGGTTTCCACCCAAGTTTGAATCACGTAGCGATTCTTGTCAACGTATCTTTCGATCGTTGAAGGATTCGTCAACTCCGATGTCCACAGAATTGCGCTGATGTTAGAAACATCAGGTCCTCTTTCCTCGTCCACTATTCTAAGCAACATTGCTTGATAGTCCGACCAAAGTTGCAGGAAATCGCTCTGCGTCAAACCCATACCTCGGTTTTTCATGACATCTGTTATTTCTTTTGTTGAATTCCAACAGGGAATAAATACCTGTAGACAAAGTTGAAATCCTGGCTAGCACAAAATCCCCTTCGACTTATTTCAGGCCCAGAGATGACTCAAAGACGTCTAACAGTCGCTGAATGTCCGCTTTTGAGTCTTGACTGTGCCAATGCGGACGTTCGGCGACTTTTGGGCATCTTTGAATCGCCTTAATGCCGTGTCGAAGAGTATGAGTCGAAAAGGATGTCGTGGTACCTGGGATAAGAAAGATTATTGATGCAAGGATCAACAAGCTGGAAAAATTCATGAAATAATTGTTAACTTTTTACCAAAATCTTCGTTTTGGGAATTGTATTTTTCTCAGCATAAATCTCTGGAAAATTTGGATAATTCGATCAACGGATGAGGAGATTCAGTTGCATACCTCGTCTCCTCCCATGTGGAAGACTTCCCTCGCACCCCAGATGTCGATAAAATCTTTATAAATCTCTCTGAGAACATTATAGAGATTTGGATTGACCGGATTTAGCTGACCGCACGGTGGTTGAACACAATAGTAACGCCAGGGTTGAGAATTAACACAAACCGCAAGAGATCCGAGTCCCGCTTCTTCGCCCCATTCCCATCCGGATCCACTATGGGACGGTGCATCTAATTCGAGGATGACTCTCACACCTCGAGACCTACCGTAAGATACAATCAACTGCATATCCGCAGTGGTATAAATTTCCTCCGAACTGTAGGCGCCGTATCTGAGGAGAAGCGAAAAAATTGCAGTTCCCACAAAATCTTTGACCAGGGTATATTATTGTCACGATCGCGATGATTTTCATCGATGACTACTTACAAAGTCATATTTGGCACGCGTTTCACTTCAACAGGAAAACTCTGTGAGTCTGTGGCGTGCCAATGCAGGATATTCATTTTGCACGATGAGAGCCCATCGATTGTTTTGAGGATTTGATTCACAGATACAAAGTTTCTTGAGGTGTCCAAAGATAGACCTCGGTGTGCGAACGCTGGGGCGTCATTGATGACTGCTGATTTCAGAATTACCAGTCCATGGGCACCTCCTGTCTTTATCACCGGGGCTGTGAGTTGCAGCAAAGTTTCCATCCCATGCCTCGCACCATATACAGTATTTGCAGAGATTCGAACCCTCCCACTGCCCGGCGTAGCTGTTCGATGGATAATTGATCACTTGTTTCATCGTTGGGAATTATTTGTTCACAAGCCCATTGCATCGGGGTGAAATATATGAGTGACGAAAAATTCAGAAATTCGAAAATCAGGTGAAATTCGTACGAAATTGTTACAGTTTCCTCAAAAGTTTATGAACTGAGCATTCCTTCATCCACTATACCTGATTCATCCACGTTCAACTCTAGAGTGTAGGATTCGTCGGTGAACCAGTCAAGAGTGAGATCTGACGAGCTGACATTGACTACAACATTGATACGACTGTCGGCGGAGGCATCGGATTGAATCGGCTGTTTGTCCTCGTTTAAAAATCGTCGAAGATTCGATATGAAATTCTCGTCAATTTCCTTCACGAAATTCGCAGCTTCTTGCGGGACTGATGACAGGTCGAAAGTGAATTGCGAGGGATGAATCGACGCGTACTGGAATATCGAAAATTGGTATATCATTACATCGTCATTCGCCGCGATTTTATAGCTTGATTATTTGCCCACTATCTCCGATCACTTACGGTGTATCCAAGCTGTATTTCACCTGTTGGTACTGGCCAGAGAGCTCCGAAAGAATCGCAAGATAATCGGCAAGCAGCCAAAGTTGAATGTTCGATTTGATTTCGGTAAGGACCCCGACCGGACGGAGGTTCGTCCAGAGGGTAAAAAGTCCTGAAACACTTGTTCGCTCGGCACTTGTACGACCTGTAATACCTGTAATTCTGATATTTAGACATGAATCATGGCACAAAAAAGAATGAAACGATTAAGAGGACAGAAACTGGTGAGGTATACCGCTATGACATTCACGAATTTCGATTCACGTATCTATATAGTATAATGACTTACGTTTTGTTCAACTCCAAAGTGGAAGCTGGAATTACTTGCGTCGCTGCTGCTAGGATGCAGGTATAGAATAAGAAATTATCCATTTTGATACTTGTCTACAAATTTTCAAATGACATCCGTTTAAAATAATAAACTGGAAGCTTGGCAATTCTAATGGAATAAATCTTGTCTATTTGGCGCGCTTTTCTTCTTTATAACTTCATGGAGCGTAGGTACATGTGTATGGGGTACACCTCTTCCTCATTTGCTTTCCTGTGGTATAATCAGTTTGAATCTACTTAGTAAATATAAATCGGATGATATCGCACAAAGAACGGAAAACTTCGAGATTGGCCAGTAACAGATATTTTCTGTATCGATTAAGCATCAAGGATCGCACAGGAGAAGAACAATTTTCCAAACAGAAAACCGCGAACGTTCGCTTTTCCCAATTTCTAATAAATCGCGTATCGTGACGATACAGCGCTTACTATACCTATAAGTTGATGGCGAATGGCGAAAAATTAAGTTACACTAAATCCATAGCTAACAATAAAATAATCAGAGAGGGCGTCCAGGCGGCTGGGCGTGTAGTAACGATATGGAACGAAGTATTTCACTCACAGCTGTTGATACTGTTCGACACTACCATTTAGTATACGCTTATCTGTACTTAGTGTATTCAGGAAACTGCTGAGTGTAGATATAATTCTACCACACATTAATAGTTGCGTATGATAGATGTGTGCATTATCTGACACAGCTAATTCCAGAACCGGCCACGTCGAAAGAAATGAAAATATTGAATTACAGATCACGGATACTAATTCTCTTTCTAATAGCATGTTATCGGAAACTACGTCGACGTGCTGGAAACAAAATGCCCGAACACGAAAAGATGCGCAGAGAAAAGAAACAGTAAAACTAACACCAATCACAGTTTATTCGACCTCAATCGACGGTTATCATATGGAAGCCGTGGGAGTCTTGGAAGTCACTAAAAATCTCTGGAAGTCAGTTGAAAGTCGAAGAATGCCTCATGAAAGTCTTTAGGATTCTCACGAATTCTTCGGAAGTCCTTGAAATTCTCTGGAATTCTTCGGGGGTCTTAGAAGTTTTGGAAACCTCGGAGGTCACAAAAAATCTCTGGAAGTCAGTTGAAAGTCGAAGAATGCCTCATGGAAGTCTTTAGAATTCTCACCGATTCTTCGGAAGTCTTTGAAATTCTCTGGAATTCTTCGGGAGGTTTTGGAAGTCTTCTGAAGTCTGTGGACGTCTTCAGAAGTCCTTGGAAGTCTCGGAGAGCCGGGAGTCACTTACCTGAAATTGAAGTGAATAGCCCCTCGCCACCTAGCCGTGAAATTTATGTATAATACGACAGTGAAATCTACTTTTTTATCGCAAAGAAGAGCGTCTAGAATACGCGATTCGGTGACAACCTTTCTCGTACTATATTGCAGTGTACTACGCAGTTGTATAATTATCATTTACCGAATGATAATAATGATAAAGACACATGAAACTGCGAGATGTAGCTAGAGTTATATTTTTTAAATTTTACCAACAACATGTAAAAAATTACGAACATCCTCAAAATTTAGCTAAAGATTGGCTAAATCCATCATGGCGACATTGAATACCGGTCGCTCAAATTCGATTCATTTATCCCGCTTGCATACAACATATTTACATTCTTCATACAACACTGCGTGATATCCAACGATTGAATAATCGAATCATCGTTAGTTCAATGATTATTAGATTATGATGGATACAGCCGGTTTCGGAATTAGACGACTCTTTTAAAGTGGAAACGAACATAGTACATACGTACGCGAGCGCAACTATATATAGTCCAACGTAGGCATGAATTGAAAATTTCGGTAGAGCTAGAGATCATTTTTATGGACAAGACGAATTTGACACGGGAATTAAGGTGTAGGTGTATTATTTTCGGCCGAATGAAAAAATTCGCCAGAGGGAGTAGAATCTGAACGCGTTGATCGGTCCTGGCGATTTCAATTTTCACCACAAACTAGAAGAATGAGTCAGTCACCCGGCACTCTGAAATCGAGAAATCTGTGCACGTTGCCTATTATGGAAACAAGCGCGAGAAAAAATGTCACGTTGAGCAATGTTCCATTCGATTTCAAAAATTTCAGATTTAAGAAACCAGATTGAAATCTGGTGGAGATTTGTTTGAGATGAAAATTAAAAACTATTGGCTCTTTATAGAAAAAGCGGCAAGAATTTTCTCTCTTCATCGCTGTCGGATACGATTGCTACTCGTATGATTGAAATTATAATAACCACGTAATCCAGTCGATCGAATAACCCCGGAAAATTATATAGAATTCGGAAATTGAAGGCTGGACAGTGATTCACATTACATTATTTCACCCCAGCATCGTTTTTTTGGCAACTGATTTCCCAAAGCTTGTTTCTCAGGACGGTGTCCGGAGATTTCTTCTTTTTCAAAGTGCCAGGAGAAAACCCGGCCTCATCCTACCCGTTTCCAAAAAGAAGGAAAAAAGATCCTATACGGAATACATCGCGTTCATACATTTTATTCACGTTTTCGATTCGTACTCTGTATTATATTATGTTATGCCATGTATTCCGTGAGTTATGCTCGTGTGGATCGAGCCGATGCAGCCACCGATTTCGGCGGTCAATTCCATCTTCTGAAAATGTACCGTAGTATACACACATACATACATACCTGAAGAGAAAAACTCTCTAAAATTAAGTTAAGACCGATGATCTTCTCTGCAGAAGTAACGCCGACCGACTGAACTGACTGACTGACTGACTGACTGAATAAGTATATAAAATATAAATATATACACCTACATACTCATGTATAAATGTTTTATCACGTGTCGTCACAAGTATATAGTTTGCGAATCCGGCATCAAGTAGGCGAGTACGTACGTGTTTGACTTTTTTCTTTTTTTATAATACATTATATCACACAGGATTGAATTTCGCGGATAATAAGTAATTATTTCGTGAGAAGAACATGTAAAGCGAAATAATAAAATAAGATAAATGCGGTAACCGGTTTCCTTGAGGAGACACTGGCTCGTACCTGCAATGATGCACCAACCGCGGACTCGTACAACGAACTACTGTACCCGGTAGCTTCGCAAACGTAACACAAAAGTATCGGATCTGCAGGTTACAGGTACAATATAGTACATGTACATACATATCTCTAGGTAGTTTAGTATGACAATGAATACGGGATGTGTAAAATATGCATATAATTGAATCCTGCACACGATTGTGCAGATCTATCTACAACGGAAAGGTACACATTTGTACATGGATAGCTACTATGCGTATACAATGAGTATGATATACTTCGGTACGAAACGCCCCGACAAGCCCGTGACCCTGGCAGCAGCGTGCATCCGCGATCTGAGATGATCGGTAATTTTTTCGGTCACGGTCCGAAAATCCCTGACCTGGATGGCTTTTGTTTTTATATTGTTTCTGGTTTACGCCCGCCAATTTTTCTCAAAAAATTCCAAATTTCATTCGCAGGCTGATCAAAACGACTCGCATTCTCAATGCGGCAATTCGAGAGGCAAAGCGAATTTCTCTAGTTTGTGGTAACGGAGGAAATTCTCGTCGATTACACTACGATATCTACCTATATGTAACACTTGCGATGATATACCTGCTTATACACAGGGAGAGCGTAGTCATATAATATCTGCGGTGTAATTTTATACGTATAGATTATATACTTCATACCTTATTACAATATAATCATTATCATATTAATATATAATTAATATAATTATTATCATTGATATAATTATACCTAAATTATGTATATATATACGTATATATAATTGTTATTTACAATTTGAAATCATGCAGCATCTATGCTTTCAAATATAATATAATATATTCTTATTGTAGAATTTTCATATACCTATGTATATATAATAATTAAAAGTTTGAAACACGTTTTTTTTTCGTATAATATATATAGTACATAATATGTATAGTATAAATACATGGCGAGTAATCGATTTGCCATAATGAGATGAGACTCGTTTACAGGTTGGATTTGATCTTGAAATAATCATACCTATACGCACCTCGATTTACATTCGGATTATAATCCCGCAGTCCTCCGTCTCTGATACAGGTAAAGGTACTCACACCACCAACACTCGAAAATTGTTCGTTCGATGTATTATCATGGCAATGGAAAGACGAAATTTTGTCGAATTTTATCCATTTCCCCAACGCATGAGAAGAGAATTTTCTTCCATTTTCTCTCAAGGAACGAGAAAGTATTTTCGGTAATTAATTGTGTTTCTTGCTGTTCACGGTCACGTCCAGAGGTTCGTCATCCATCGACTGACCCACCCCGATAACATTTTGTTCTTGATTTACAGATGGCAGATGATGATGATGAAATAGCGAGGTATGAGGATGAGGACCTTTCACGGTCAGGTCCATTTCTGACTCCTGCGGTCTTTCACCGCACATTATATCAACGCTACCGGAAACCGGACTCACCGATCTTCTTGGCGGTGAGCCGTTGCAACCGCAATGAATTCTTTCGGGCGATTTCTCACCGCACGAATTCACTCCAGGATATCTATACCAGTGAAATAAAAAAGAATCGGAGAACGAAAATAGAATTATCGAATTTGGAACGGAATGGAGGAAGCGAAACAAAATGGAAAAAAGAAGAAACAGAATAGGAAATCAACAATTTTTGTTCAACCCCTTCGAAGCATTTTTTTTCTCTTCCTATTCTTCATTTCCGGATCCGAATTCAGAAATTTTCAGTACTCTAAATAGCGGATGAAGAACCTATCTATCAGAAATTCTCGAGAGGAACTCGAAGGGATTGGATCGGAAGGTGAAGAGAAATGTTCGCTTACCCGTGCGGCGACATGATACGATAATCTCTGCACTGTACAGAAAGAGGGAGACCGCCACCTTCGTTTGCTTTTTCGTTTGACGAGGGGATCTGCCCGGATGGTAACGACGGAGATTGAGGCGGAGGAGATCCGTGATCGTTGTGTTCGGTGCCGGATTGTGGCGGGCGAAGCAGAAGTGGTCCAGCGCCACTCAAGCCGAGGCATCGCATCCTCCAAGCATCTTGCAAAAGTTGCAACCTGGCTTGCTTCCTCCATTTAGCACGTCTGTTTTGAAACCACACCTTGAAGAAACGAGAATACAATTTTGAATTCTCGATTTTGGGATCCGGGATGAGCAAGAATGAAAATTTGAACGTGATATCGGCACTTTTTGAATTCATTTTTCATTTGTTGATTTAATTGTTTGTTTCTCACCTGGACTCGTGCCTCGGAGAGTGAAATCCTGAGGGCTACTTCTTCGCGGAGAAAGACATCCGGGTAATGTGTTTTTTGGAATAGTGATTCCAGCTCTTGAAGCTGCTGAGGTGTGAATGTCGTGCGATTGCGTCTCTGCGAATTTGTAAATTATTTCTCTGTGTAGATTATATGAGCCTCGTTTAACGTTGGATATCCAAAATCATTATTATCATTATTTATAAATAATTTATCGAAAACTTCCGGTGGATTGTCGAAACTTCGCGTTATCTCGGTCGTATTGCCAATGTAATATCAAACAGGCAATTTCGAAAATCTGTGATAGCTTACAAGCAAAAATTTTGCAGAAAAAGGTATCCAGTTCCATCACAGAATTGTTCACTCTCAGATTTTTTCTCTAATTGGAACTTGGTGCAGTTCTGAACAGATTTGCTAGAAATTGTGAGACGCAGCTATAGTGAACGTGCTAATTGTATGAGAATCGAGATCAATCGGCGATCACTGCTTAGATTTTTAATTTTGTCTTGTCTCTATGAGACGAGCGGAGAAGTTTTTCCGACCGACTATTATTCATTGTTGTACAAAAATCGAGAACGAGAACGGATAGAAAACAATAATAACAATGACGATGATTCAAAGAAACAACAAAAAATAGCAAAAAATGTGTGCGTGGCGATTTGAAAATTTTGTGGAAAAGAATTTGCGAATTTGTCGATTGCTGAACTCTATGCTCGGACATCCGAAGTTTGACTGAGTCATTTGAAAATAGAGACTAGAGAAAAATATTCAGAATTGGAGTGAAACGAATACCGTTCCTTGATCTTCTGGTTTTTTTTTTTAATCAAAATTCTGTTTCGACGAAGTAAAAAACCCCTTTTTCAGCGAGCTAGCTGTTTAGTCTTCCGAAAATAGTATCTTCTTGGTTTTTATTTCCAAAATATGCGAGCAGTCGACGTACTCGATAAATTCGAGCAGTTTTTAACGTTGCAATCTCGGAAAGAGTACAATTCTCTTTATTTTTCACCAACAATTTATCATACTCATATCCCCGTATTGCAGTTTTTCGAAAAGTGCGCCGAGGCTGAAAGCCGGGTGAAACAAAGAAATAAAAAAGTAAGAAGCGAACATCTCGACGAAGAAACATATCCTCGAAAGATATATATGACAACGGAAGTAGTTGTACCTCACGGTGTGGATTACGGATTCGGTGGTCGATTATGTTTGTTTGTGTTGACACTTATTACGTTTATCCTTTTCGAAATTTTGGAGTAAGATTTGGAGTGAGCCAACGCATTTCCCGAGGATCTCCGTCCTCGCATCGCGGTGTTCGGTCTTTTAAGTATTGAGCTGACAATTAATATTATAGTCGCGACAACGGCTTAACGATTTGATCAACGAAAGAGAAACTCACACTGACCTGTCGGCGACGACCGAACATATATTCGGTGAGAAGATCGGCCTGGGGTCCCAACGGCGAGAGATAAGGTCCCGCCATAACAGGCTCCTTTCGAATAAGAAGAAAAAGAAGAAGAAGAAGAAGATGAACTCTCGTCGAATATCCAAGACGTTTATGAATAATTATCTCTTTCCGTTTTCTTCGTTTTCTCCTCGCTCTATTCGCGTCGTTGATGTGTTACGAACTGGACCAAGGAACAACTATTTGTATCGGTTGGAAAAATTTCGGTCAAATATTTAACGATCTAGCGAACGAAGCTGACAACTGCAGACTGCGGTTCACGATTGTGGAATCATAAACTCGGGCTGCAATTCGAGCGTTGGGTAATCCTCCGCGAATCCATTCGCGGTGGTGGTTCAGGGTGGACGAGAATTTACCTCACTCTCATTGGAGCGGGATTCGAATGGGCGTGGCTTTTGTTAAGGGAGGAAAACACCCCACCACCCCGTTGAAAACACCGGACAAATATCCACCCCTGAATGTATGTATGATATTGCATACTTTACGGGTACATAACCGCATCGGATAAATACATTTTTCTCCGTTGCCGCTGTTGTTGTTGATGCTTCTTAGTTACTTAACAGATTATTAACGGTAGATAAGGATAATAGAGAGAATTTTATGAGGAAGAATTTGGGGATTTGAGACGATTTTTTATCCTGTTTTTGTCGTTTCTCTTTCAGTTATTTCGAATTTTCGCCTTCGTTTGCTCGGGTTCCGTTTCCGCGATGTGAAACGATACTTCGCATTTATAACGGTGGATAAATTATGCGAATAAAAAAAATGATCGTTGCAAAGAGAACGGGAAAGGGAAGGGAAAGAGCTGTTATTGAGAATTGTGATTTCCGTTGGTAACCGCATGCAGGAATAATTCGAAGAGAACATCTACCTCGTAGGGAAAAAATGATATGGACGTAGGTCGATGATGAATGTGTGGAATACCAGAATTCGAGCGCGAGGTATAATATTCGGAATATATTGTAGATATTATATTCATCCGCCAGCCTATACCTACCCGCGCAATCTTTTTAATTATGGAAACACGCTTTTGTGTTTCATTTTGTTTTGTTGTCAGTCCGCGCTATTCTATTCGGGGGTTTTATATTATAACGTGGTGCACACGCAGAGGCAGAGGCAGAGGCAGAGGCAGAGGCAGAGGCACAGGCAGAAGCAGAGGCGCAGGCGAAGGCGAGCGAGGTTGACGAGCGCGGGGGAAAACGACGGGGTTGGGGGCGCCAGGGTGAGATTGCTTTAGTAATGAATTACATAGCTGGGGGCTGTGTGCCTCTGCCTCTGCCTCTGCCTCTGCCTCAGCCTCCGCCTCCGCTTCTACTTCAACCTCCGGTTCACCCGCTGCCTCTGACTTGTCTGAGACCCCGTCCGACCAGCAAAGGCGTTACTACTTACTTTCGCGTCCGATTCTTTGCGCCCCGCATCGAACGTTTAAATACCTACCATGTCCAGCTCCCTCTTCTCTCCCCCGCCCTCGCCGCTTCTTGTCGATCGTTCGGAAGCTCGGTCCAGCGAATTCTTGGTGCCATGCTATTGCCCGGATAGCCGAGAACAAAAAGTTGCCCACGAGACGCCCATAGACGTCTGATTCCCGAGTTTTTGTTAGTCAAAAGTTGACTCACCGCAGCGAGACGTCTCGAAGCCATCCCTGTCGGGAGAGATGACTTTCGGCTGACGGAAAATAGTCCATCGGAGATCCGGATGGCGTCTCGTACAGGTCTATAGGCTTCCGAATTGTTTTCGGCGAGGGTCTGTAATTCGCTTGCTCAAACCGCGAACCACTTTGGGAAAAATGTGGGCATGAAATCGATGTGGAAATCGCTTGGAATCGTGAAATCGATGAAACATCGGTGAAAAATTTCATGCATCGATATCGCTTGAAATCGCAGAGGATCAAACCATCTTCTTCGGTTGGTTCGTATGAAGATAGATGGTGAATATCCAGATAAATATTGAAATCGCATGTGCGATCACTTGACATTGTCTTAAATCTCTTGAAATCGTTGGAAATCATTTTCGATCGTTATCGCATGGAATCCCGTAAAATCGCTGGTCACTCTGCGATCCGCAAATGAGCAGCACCGCGGGTTTTCATGATCTAGGTACTTGTGTTAGAAATTTCACTCATTCAGCGTGTCGCTAGGTCTAGCCGATCTGTGGTGCGATTCTGTAACTCGACAATTGTACGCACTATTTCGTATTACCTGCACGCATTATACTTTCATCACCGCGCTACCACCAAGAGTGCAAATGACGCGCGGTACCTACGGTCAATTCCCCGGGAATGCTCGGTCCCGCGAGGACCGCTAATTTGAACAAATCATCACTGGCGAGTAATATCTGCTATCGGATCAGAAAGTCCGGACACCTAATTTTTATTCAGCTCGATATCTTAGAGGGAAGAATTCGTGTAGCATCATTAAATACAGTTTCCCGAAGCGCGGAATCTCCCACGTCTATAGCTGTCGTGGCTTTATTCGGCCCAAAGATCTTCGTGCTAAAATATTGCAATGGTGCAATGGATGTGGAGGAAAACGTCCTTACTCCGTTTTCCCTCCGTCGTGTCGGTCTATTTTAAGTCGTCACAGTTCCGTAACCGAATTTGATAAAAATTCGAACAGATTCACACTTGAACATTTCGATTTTGTGAATACAATGCAATTCGACGAATTTTTATTTTCAACAAAATACGGAATCCACAAGCAATATTGGCCGACTTTGTGATCTCAGAGACTGGCAGATGTAGCTGGAATCCGGTGAGCTATACAATTGTCTCCGTTGAATAATTCATGTGAATTTCTTGTACGAAAATTGACTTGTATCGTGGTTATGAAAAAATCGGAAAATTAATGACAATATTGTTGACAATACTCCCATCATCATTCCCCCGCTGTGCCAGTGAGGACTGTGTGCGCTCCAACAAAACGACGCGCGAGGATCGTAAATGAATCGAGGATCTTTATCCTCTCTACCGCAGTAGGGGATGCTGATGGGAGTATCGTTGAAAAGATTGTAACGAATTTTTCGGTTTCTTCATAACAGTTGTACAAATCAATTTTCGGACAAGGAATTCATGTTCATTATTTTGCGAAGAAAATTACATAGCTCACCGCATTCGGCTACCTCTAGCAGTAACTGAGATCGCGAAGTCGGCTCTCTTGAAAATGAAAATTTCTCGAATTGCATTGTATTTACAAAGCTTCAATGTTCGAGTGTGATTTTTTTTCAAATTTCTTACGGAACTGCGACCGTTTGGAATTGACCTACGGAAGAAACCCGGAAAGAATTACGTTCTTCGCCATATCCATTGCAATATTTCCGCACGAAGATTTTTCGGGCGAATAAACCTACGGTAGCTGGACGTGGGAGATTCCGCGCTTCGGGAAACTGCATTTGACAATGCTACACGAACTCTTCCCGTAAAGACATCGGGCTTGACAAAAAGGTGCCCCGACTTTTTGACCCGATAGCAGATACTAGCTAGCGTCGGATAATTAAATACGCGATGCAGTGCACGAGGCTATCATACTCGGTTCGTTCAGCCACTGAAAACGCTCTATTTTGTCATTATCGCCGAAAGCTATGTCTCAATTTGCGAAAGTTAGTCGATCATATTTCATTTCAAATAATTTCCTACCAACTTTTCGAACACATGCCAATAATGTTATGAATGTAACTCCGTTCAATGTGTGGTATTTCCAAAAATGAGTTCTAGTTTCATACTATATTCTTCTAGGTTTCTGTACGCGTATACCTACTATACGTCTGTACACCGCACACAGTAGATATCCGAAGTCTGCGGATTTCATGTGTTCTTCTTATTATCATTCGCGACCCGTGCGCAGACATTGAATTTATACCAGAAGGAGTATCATATCATTCCGTTTTCCCTTAAATATTATCAACTTATCTTTGTAGTATATCTTTGTATGTATCGAAGCTCAAATATTCAGCGTAAAATCACCAGCAGCGCGGATTCGAATTTATCAAACGAGACAAACCCTCCTGTTTTCCGGCTCGCATTCATTGGACGATAACAAAGTTCCGCCCATTTATTCGGTCCCTCGTATTACTTGAGTTACCGCTTATTAATTCACCCTTCCCTTCTCTTCCCTTCATTTCCCTTCGCTTTCCTCTCGCGCGGGTATTATGTATTTTCAAATTATCCTCGCTCCGCCCTCACGTGCAGAGCTGTACAGAGATACGAGGAAGTTAATGAATCATAAATTGATATCATCGATGCCATCGTTTTGGACATTATACCGTATAATTCGTTTCGTTTCTTTTCGTTTCTTTCCCGGCCTCCATAACACATATTATAGGAAAGGATGGTCAATGTTTTCCTCCGCGCACTCTCCCCAGCTCTCGAGGATGGAGCACTGAGGCAGGATTTGAAAGGCTGAAAATGAAAAATATGAGAAAAAAAAAGGAGGAAATTTCAATGAGAGAATCAATTACCGCTGGGAAAGAAGACGTGTGGCTCAGCGGGATAAGGGGAGGCGCGCAGGACCAACCCAACAGACTATTGTTCAAGTTCAAATAATCAATCCCCATGTATGAGAGCTAACGGTAGGTATCGCTGGCTAGGTATTACAGAGGTGCGCGTAACGAATCCTAAAAGAAAAACAAAACGATGAAAAGAAAGAAAAAAGAAAAAATCTAGAAAAAGGATCCTTAACCTTTTCAAATGAAAATCATTGTTTCGTCGTAGTTATATGTATACCTACCTACGCATATATAACTCAGCATTGGATCAACCCTGACTTTTTATTCCGTTCTAGCGTCTACGCCGTGCGGGATCTGATAGGTAATGGAAAAAAATCGATTAACAATTGACTCGTGTTATTATTGTTACTAATTTTCATTTTCAGTTACTACTTTTTCGGTTTTGGTTCTTGATATGTATGTAGAACATGTTTTCACAGCCGGGCATGGCACGACGCTGGTTGCCACTTCATGCACGCCCGACTCGACCCCCTTGTTCTTGGTTTTTTCCTTCAGGATTCTAAACAATGGCCGGCAGTCTCTGCTCGGCATGTAATAATTGAAATGAAGCTTTTCTCCTCCTTTTTTCTTATTCCTTTTCCCTTTTCCCCTTTTCCCTTTTTCCCTTTTCCTTTTTTCTTCGTCTTCTTCTTCTCTACCGCGGCGAGTACCTACGATCCACCAGGCTGGTAGGTGGATGGATATAAGGTACAAGATACTCGCTAGCGGGAAGAAAGAGTTCTGGGAGGTGTCCGCGCGTGTACTTACGCCTTACACCTCCGGTGGGGAAAAAAAAGAGTTGGTGCATCGTTGAACACGGAGAGACGCCCTCCTCTCAATCCGCACCCCTCGCCGATCTCTGTGTATACCATTGTCACCAGCCGGCTCCTGGATAATGGATGCGGCACCTGTTTACTCGTTACTCTATACAGTATACATATATCTACATATGGATAAACATATATTTATATGTATGTATGTGTAAACAGAAACTTGAATTCATACCTGCACACTGGATAATAGTTTTTGTGCTCTGAGAGCGGGACAGGATAGCTGCAGAGCATAACTAGCTGCTCCTCATGAGTCTATTTCTCTTTTTTCGACCTATCCATTTTTTTCACTATTTGGGGCAATTTTCATTCACTCGATGTCAAATTCATGAACTTTGTAGAGCCGTTGATTTCCTCGACAATTTGGGGGAACCCGAGTACCCGGGTACTCGAGGACTCGCTATCTTGAGCGCACAGAAACCGTCTCGGAAACGAGAATTGTAAATTTGCGCAAACGACGCGATCGATTTTCACGAAACTCTGGGAATTTCTTGAGTACGATGGCAGAAAATGGTCGAGTATTTCACTTTTTTAAAACATCGATCGGCTCTGATGAAAAATGAATATTCCTAGGTTAGACCGCCAGTGGCGTCTCCGGATTCCCCTTCGGTCAGCGCGAGTGTATCTACGTTAATCGGGTAAACGACGATGTTTGGGTACCCGGGTATCCTCGCTTTCCGGTTATCCGAACGACTCGAAAAATGCAACGGCCAACGTGGCGGAATCACAAAATATAATATCAGCTGTTTCGACACATTTGCGTTCGAATATGTGAAGTTCGTAGCCTTGTGTTACATCCGAACGCTCTCTTCATTCGTCAGTCATCTAGTTTGCTGAAATGTCATTGACAGTGGAAGACCGTCGATGACTCTCGACGTAGGAAAAAAATATGAAACACAACTGAACGGTCTACTACGGCCACATACTCAGAAATCTTTCGTTCGGTTTCAGTGCGGATCCAAGGCTAGAGTGGGAATCTGCTGTTAAGGTTTCTACTGTGACGGCGTTCGGTGCGATTTCTCGTATGAAAAACTCTGCACTCGTGCAAAATCTGCGGGGTTTCGGGCAGACATTGAAGTGAAGATATTTTCCGAATTTTCCGTAACCCGGGGGCACTGAAACTTTCGTTGCGAAAGGTGAAATCTATAGAATTGCACAAAACCGCTTTGACCGATTCTTTTCCGATCTTCACTCGAAATTCCGCATTCAAATACACGAATTTCAAGACCTGGTGGAACTTGGGCTCACGACGTTTCCCAGAGTCGCGCGGTTATCTTCATCACGCCGAAATGCGAAATCTCCCGCCTCGTGATCTTACAATCAGATGTTCTCCCGGTACACAATCAAATTTCAAGTTGAAATTGAAAAGATCTAGAATCTACTTTGCCGGAGCCGCCATCCCCCTTCGCCTGCGACTGCTGTCCCCATGCGTTCGAAAAAGGAGAAGAAAATTGTGCCACCTCTTTAGGCTCAGACGTTATCCTGATATTTTTCAACATGACATAATTAACGGAATTTGGATTATTCTCTTTCAAATCAATTTTCGGCAACCGAAACATTGCCGAGGAGTCCCGGAATATTCTCTTTTCAAACAGTCGAATCCAAGACGAATCCGTCGACCTTCTCGTCGCTGTTGATACGACATTGCAGTTCAAAGATAACATCGATTGGAATCTCTTGGAATTTGATAACCGTTTAATTTTGATTTCTTATAACTCCCGAACAGGAGCCCGGGAAATTTTCGAAGAGATTGCGGAAGAAATTCTTATTTGGTAAAACAGATACGGGGCCATGAAGGAATAAACAGATAAGAATTAAAGGAATACGAAATTGAAGTGGACGAGGCGTACTTCACTCGGAATACTTTTTATACTTCATATTACTAATGGCTATAGCGTGTTACTGACATTTTACGCAATCCTTTGTCATTCTGAAAGGCAACAGCTCGCGTAGTCACGGCGGATAAATTCTAGTTTTATGATTTGAAACATTCCTTCGACTATGAAGTCGAAAGCTACGGTCGAAAAGTTTGTCTTTTGAACAATTGCGGAATAATTGTCCGGCAATCATTTGCATCTGATATATGTAGCGCTGGTTTCGAACTCCGTAAATTTCGAAAACCATGTCAGCCGCATGTAATAGTTGGCAGATCAGGCATCTCCGACACTGGTACCGTTCGCCGAAAGCGATGAGGCTCAGAATAGTTATGAAAAAAACGCAATTCAGATATGTTGAGGCAGAGATCGGCCACAAGTATGGTTATGCCGTAAATGAAACTATTCATTAATAACTTTGACATGAGGCAGGGCGCTTTGCGATCGCTGTAAAAATCGATGGAGATATGCTCTCGCAGAATGGAGTATGTTCTATTTTTTTCCCGATCGCAAGTTTCATTTACGACGTTACCATACCTGCGATCAATTTTCCCGTAACGGATCTTTCATTTATTCATTTTTCTCAAATTCTGAACCTTATCACTTTCGGCTGCCGAACCAGTACCAGTGTCGGAGATGTCCGCTTCGCCGATTACTACTTGTATAGTTGTCCGAATTTTCTATGGTCTTGAAAATTCAAACCATCGTTGCACGCATCAGATTCGACGGATCACTTATTTTCTACATCCATAGCGATATATATCTATGGGAGAAAATTGTCTCGGAAACCGTGCGCACAATAGCTGGACGTAAAAAGCACCACACTTCGACAGAAAGTGTCTCGGGCGATGCTCGACGATTGTTTCGCGTAGTGATATATATCGAGCTTCGAACACAGAGGACTCGATTCAATGGCCCGAGAGTAGATTGATAGAAACATCCTTCGATCAACCATAAACAAATATCAGATCTATCAATGACGCGCACGTGGCGATGTATGAATATAAGAACGTCTAGGATTTCCTACACGCACCGTCAGAAAAATCTCAACTGGTTGAGTCCTTATTTCAAATCTTCTGATGAGTCTCGTATTCCAAGATCTCCGGTTAATTTTCGCTGTTCAACTACGTTCAACCCTTCGATTGAAATATGAGCTGGCACGTATCCGTTCATCCGTTCAGTTTCTTCATTCTCTGCTACATCACATACGAAATGATGCCGTGTGTCGATGCGTCTAGCACGAGAGTGGGGACCAGGATTTGAAGCTCGTTTCTGCTTTCCCATATCATTCACCGCTGATGATTATACATAGTTGTAACTTTCGTCTCTTCTTGAAGTCCAATAACTGGAAGGAACGAAAATCCAGAACCGTGTTATTTTGTGGCAGCGAGTTGTTTCACCCTTTTCATCTCACGATGAGACATGTTTCCTCGTGGCACGAAGTGTGAATTATTGCCTACAGGTATCATCGGGTACTCCAAGAAAGCTATATAAGTGATATTGGATATTCAATTAGTACAATTCATGATTTATTGGTGTAATCGACAGTCTGTTATATGTACAGATATTGTATGCTGTCTAACGAGTACAGAGTACACCAATGGACAATTATTTGTACTAATGAGCAGGGTCGGGCACGTCTAATTACTATCCAAAATCATTATGTGATTATCCTCTCAATATTTTCGTCGAGAATTATTATTTTGATGTCACAATTCGAAAAATCTGTAGCCTGATGTCTTACCTTTCATTACCAAACTAAAATAGACTGGTTTTGGTGCGTGAAAATATGAAAAGAGTCAAAATAATCAAAGTAATTATCAAAAGTAATGAGCTAATTACATTCTAATTACTTTTCCTAATTACTTAGATGAAGAATGCCTTCGACACTTATGAACGATCACGCAATATTCAACCGCATTATTCGTCGATGAAATATAATTCTTACCGTAGCTTTCATAACGAAATAGAAAGACGCAGCAAGAAAAAATCTGCCAAACAATGAAAAAAAAGCTTTATGAAACTTAGCTTTCGGAAACCTCAGAGCTTCCGCGTGGAATGGAGAAAAGAGCTCCGTAGCATAAAAATTACCTGATTTATGCATTCGTTGAGAAAAGCCTTGGCAAAATTTACGATTGCGAATATCACGATGAATTTTTCACTGATTGAAAAATCCTTGGGCTCCAAAATCTGTCTCGCCGAGAACTATCGGTATACAAATTTCCAGAAATATCTGAGATCTGACTGATCCTTCTCACGTGGAATGGCCCGGGCCGTATATGTATTTCGGAATGAATGACGATTCTCCGCATTTACACAAGTCGGTTGAAATCAATAACGTTTTCTACTTATCTATCAGTCTGCCGGGTCTATTGTATCGGGTGAAACATGCGCGCCGAATTTATTACGAAAAATATATCTGGTTTTTGACTATTGGTTCAACGAAAATTTCTTTAGTTTGATTCTAAGACCTAATATTATTTCCAAATCGTCGATCACCTTGACGAAAGTGACATAACTTCTGGAAGCTTATTCGGGGGTGTCTTTTCTCCTTCATCATAAATAATCTACCTATCCTGTCCAAAGTTTGTTTGAAAATTATCTTGGCGACTGGTCAGGCCTCCCCGCTTCTATACGAACAGTGAATCGGATGTAGTCAGAGGTATGTTAGTTAGCGGTCCCAATACGTTTCTCGAAAAACTGTCCCTGTACTCTGTTGCGTTTCGTCGAACGAATAAGGTGAAGGAATAGAGGCGCACACCCGTGCTGACGAATCAAAAGCCTGCGAGAAAAAAGAAGCTTTTATTTCGAGAATTAAATTTGGATTGACGCGATTTTTCAAATTTGTGCGGGTATCGGTACGATTCAACAAATCCGAGCTGTGTACCCGAGTTTCGGTAGGTTTAGAAATCGTTTGTATCGATCCAACAAAAATCTGGAGAGCGGTCTGAAATCCAATCTGGATATTTCGAGCGTTACTTTCCTCCACAGAAATTCACATATCGTATTAATATCATTCTGTTTTTGTGGACGACATGAAAGACAGAGAGATTTTTCAGTGTAGCGAGGGATTACGTTTCGGTATGAATCCGAAGCAGAGATATCTACGTGTGCTTATACCTTCTATATAGGAGGAGGAGCACGAGGAGTAGAGGGAGGCGGAGGAGGAGGAGGAGGAGGAGAAGGAGAGGAGCGAGAAGAGGATGAGGATGAGTATAATCAATGAATAGCTCAGCCAGGCGGACAATTCTTGAGTGACAAAAGCCTTTACATTTTTGTCCTCTCCAGTTTCATTACCATAATAATACGAATGAAAAAGAATCTGCGAGTCCCGGAGCTTCTGCTGCTTCCGCTTCTGCTTCTACTTCTGTTACTACTGATGGAACGAGGGACCAGCGATTCCGACGCCGCGCCGTCTGGAACGACGACGACTGCTGCTTATCCCGGACCAGAAAAACTATATTTTAAGTTACCTTTGTAGCTCACCGTCGTCACTCACTATATCCCCGCAATTCCGATAACCAGGCAAATGTAATGCTGTAGGTAGATACCGATTATTTTCTCTCGCAGGCCTTTCTGCAGGTCGAGTGAAGAAGGAAGACTCGGGTGCGGAATTTTTCATTCCATTTTCTGATGTGAGACACACTTTCAAACTCTGATGACTGCGAACCAGTTACAGCAAAAGAGGATAGTCGATCAGAATATGCTCGTGTGTTACAGAGGCAGAAGTTTTTCCACAAAAGGTTTTCTCAGAGGTATCTAGTTCTAGAATTCAGAATGTCCGAGAAACTTCCTTGGACGGAAGCATGTCATTTTGTCGGAGAACATGTCTTCTGGAGCTCCAGCCTCCTGACCACTGGGTGCAGGTATCAGTTTAAAAACACTGACACACATGCAGACAGCAGACTATACACTGCACCGAAACGCGCCGAAGTCGAATGAAACTCATGTAAGCCAGCAGTGAAATGCTCTGACGTGTGTTAGAATGTGTCGGCGTACGTCAGAACAGTTCCACATTAGAATTTCTTCAGTTTTCGGGTTCGAGTTCGGATTTGCGTCGAGTCGAGCATCAGAGAATCCCAAAACTTTCGTCGATCCCGAGATTATAGCCGGGGATCTTGAGATTCGGGCAACCCGAATTAGTCAAGAATCCCTCCGGAAGATAGAAACGATGCTGAAAGTTTCGTGCAATCTGAAAACGATTGAAAAATTTTCACCCTCAGGTACTTAGTGTGCCGTATAACTCGAGTGATTCGCGAAAGGACACTTCGAGAGCTTGAAAACACTCGGACGACCCGTTCTACGTGAATTCCCGAATGTTTCGAGTTTCCTCGGTTCCCGAAATATCTCGGGAAACTTGGTATTCGCGGGGGATATCAAAACGTTCGAAAATCTGGGGATTTTTCGGCGACCCGACCGGATGTTCCCTGATCCGACGAATCAAGCCAGTAAGCTCACAACATGCGCAAGCTAGGGCATGTCAGCTGGAACACGAATGGGGCACTTGAATTGTCCGAAACGGATGAAAACGCACCGAATGAAGTCCATGGCTATCGTAGCGAGGTCCTTCCCGGCCTGCAATTACTTTTGAATCCCGGATTTCAGGGACTCGCAGAATTTCATCGCGAGACAAATTTTTTGCCATCGATAAAATCGCTGCTCGACATATTTTGCGGATTTATCGATGGATTCACGTGACACGTAGATACTTCCGTTGAAGCCCGAAGTATCCCGATGGATCTAGACTAGTTTGGATATCTTCGCGATTGATTGCATTCTGGTTCCGAGAGATTTGATCTGACCGCTCACGACCGTCCGCTCCAACGACTGGTAATTATCACTTCAAGAAAGTTTGTAGAAGATCGACGATTTCCGGTGACTGCTGGGAGGTGTGACGTGTGCTCAAAGCCTTGACACCAGAAATTCGTACTTTCCGAGCGCCTTATCCACGAAGGAAAGCGGAATGAAGGGAAATGATAATTCGCCGATAACTTCGCGGCGCATCGAGGTTTTGCAAAAATTCTTTTGTTAAGAAATACGTATCGTAACATCGAAGGATTGTGCGGCGTGGAGAGCCGTATGTTCGCGTTATACCTGTACTCGGAGTCTTCGGAAACGGGCAGATAGACTTGTACCTCCATTCTCGAGGGTAGGGCTGTTCCTGTTCTCGTGTAGGAATGAGAAAAAAATTAATCTAGGCATGTTCTATGTAATATCTTGCAGCGTTACGGGTACGGGCGGTGGCAGCGTATAGGTATCTCGTGTAGGTATACATATTTATACGACACAGAAACAAGTTCGTTAAAGTCTACGAGTCTCCAGCCGCACATCGCCATGATAAAGAACTGTACAGAGTGTAGAAATAAACTGAAGACGGAGATGCGAAGATTCTCTATTCCCGAGAGTCAAAGAATGTCCTATAGTTCATCAAAATTCACGTGATATTGCAAATTATTTGAGAATCTATTTAAACGACTCTGTAATTCGCGTCTTTCTTCGTGGTCTTTAGGTACCGTTCGGAGCAAACGCGGTTTTCGTTGGACGAGTGATTCCCACGTGACTGGCCCCAAGCACGTTTCGTCAAATTGTGATAATCTCAAGATCAAGCGGAGAGGGATTATACTGCGGCAGGAAAATTAGGAGCTGTGAATTTCCCCCTGGTCTGAAGAGTCAATCAACCAATCTGACCTCGGATCTCTGCATCCGAGCATCTTCAGATCCAGCGAACATCTTCGCCCATTCAATCAGCGAATCCTTTGCTCAGCTCTCTGATATCTCGGATAAGCATGGACGGACCGAAACGTTCGTAACTGTCCTCTCGGTGAAACGATTTCAATTTGTTCCATAGGAATTGTGGAACATTCGTCAGAATGATGTTATAGCTACCCACGAAGCACTTGTAACGAACGATCAGTGTAATGCAGGCGTTCAAGGAGGTTCAGCCATCGGAATCACTACTTTTGTAATTAATGTTATCGAGCGACGATCGCGTGCTGAATATTTATGACAATCATTTACTCGTCAACTACGAGAACTGGCCTTGAAATTGGTGAAACAAAAATTGGAGAATCATAAACAAATACTCAGATATCAATGTTCCGTCGCCGAGTGCGACGATCGACCGATTTCATTTCGGGTTGGTCCAACGACCGAAGCTCCTCAAAGATTGCTGCGTAACGATTCTAACGATGCTCGAGGATTACGAAACTAGAGGAAGAAAAATCGTCGCGGAATACGAACGCGGAACGCGAATGGATGCAGTATAATGTTATATGAATTCGAGGGTAGTTTTGGAGCTCGTCCCTCGCGTTTCACGTGGGCAGACAGTGTCGGTGCGGTAGCTGCTAGATACATCCGCTGCACAAACAGACACACGTATATTCCACTCTGTTCTACGACAGATAGAGAACGAGAAAGAGAAAGAGAAAGAAAAGGGAAGAGGAGAAGGGCGGGGAAGAGCAGGGAAGAGGGATGCCAGGGGAGAGGCGGGTAATGTGACTAAATGAATCCGCTAACGGGGTTGGTTTTGCTTTAATGGAAGGGGTAATTAAAACCACCCTTCCACAGTGCTACGCCCGAGCCGCGCCGCGCCGCGCCGCGCTGCTCCGCGAGTAGAGATGCCTACCGCAGAGGCCACAGGGCCGCATAGCGGCAACTCCCTAAACGCATTTTGCTAATTAACGTATCTCTCTATACCGTTATACGCAAGAGACAAGCTTGCCAGTAGATATGCTGCCTACCCACTCGCATACGATTATACCCGTATTCAGATAACTAATTAACGACTAAGAAGATCATATCCAGCGAGAGAGAGAGAGAGAGAGAGAGAGCTGAAGTTCAACGCGAACGTACACGGCAGTATGAAAAAATTGGACCACGATTTCCAAAAATCGGTTGAGAGTCACTGACCACGGGGGCTCTCTCGTCGCATTGGTCAGTGCAGTGTAACGTCCGAACGAAGCTAACGGCGACTTTGGAACCGGTTGGATTTTAGGTCCTTTCAACGGTCGATCTTCGATTCTCAATTTACATATTCGACTCTCGAATCGGTGCTTCGTTCCGTTCACGATTTTCATAGTATTTCCGCAATTTCGCGTTCTTCGGTCTTCGCTCTTCTTTTCATCTCGAACGATTGATGATTGGGGAATAATTAGTGCAAAGTCTGGTCCAAAGTCTCTATAACTTTGCATCAAAGACGGTTAAAACAGAGGTTATGTATATATTTACAGATAAATACCTAGAGAGCTGGCAAATGCTAAAAGGCAAATAGCGGCTGTATAAGCTCGCGGTCCTCGTAGCTAGCCGCGGTCGAAGACGAGTGAATGGAGAGGGTGGATAAGGTCCGTCCAGCGCAGCATCGCAGGTATTGAAAACCTGCCGATCTCCAACTACCAAGCCGACCGCCGACCACCTCCCGTCTCCCGCCTCGCCACCCCTCCGCCCCGCTTCGCGAACCTCAACGTCTTACTCGACGCAGACATTGGCGGTGGTCTAACTTCTCTCCACCCTTTAGCTGGAGCCAGAGATTGGATGTGTTTAATTACTGGTGAAATATCGTTAATTACCCGGCTAAGCCGCCTTTCAATATGAACCCTGGAGAAAGGAAGAGTCGAGCGTGGTCTCTAGGCTCCTACAGGGCGAGCTTCTTCTATGTACCTACCAAAATTACTTACTGCCCCTCTCGTATCACGAGGCTTTCTGATCTTTTAAGCGGTTTTCAATGTATACCTGTACCTAAGTATCGCGTTACCAATGCCGTGTGATCGCGAGCGCCAAGAGTACGATTTTAATAATAACGGGTCGTAGGATTTTCATCACCGCATTCATCGAGAAACATAAAAATACGTTTGGAAGATCGAAATTTGAAAGTTGGTCGACTAGAGCCCCGTATGTGCCGCGGGCGGATACGAGCTTCTGGAATCAAGGAAGCGGATTCCATTTTTCCACTAATGCCGAGAGATCGTACCCAGGAAAATTGTTGCTTCTCTGAAAGTGTTTTGAAAATTTGTAGAATGCAAAGATGCATCGATATTTGGCAAGATTGTCCGATTCATTATCTTCAAACCAATGATCATTGATCCCCGTTCTCTCTTCTCATTCATCCATCCCACGATGTCTATGAACTGTAATCCACGTATCTCCTCATCCGTTGGTTATTCTCGAGCAAGAAAATACGTCGATCGCAGTATCGAAATATAATCGGAAATTCCGGGGACCTGAAGATCAATGGGAATCAATCGATCCGAAGAGAGAAACCGATTGCAGGTGCATCCAATATTGAAATCAAAGAATCAAAATGCACGAAGCATCGTCGTTCGGTTGAAGAAAAAAAAAAAAGATAACCAAAATGAATAAACGAATAAAGGAGGGGTTTTCGAAAGAAATGAAATGAAATGGTCGATGGCCTCCGTCACCGATAATTCTCCTCTTCGACGAGTAATACATAGTAAAAAGATATGTAGATGCGGTACGCGAGTATGTGTATGTACCTACTATTTGGATAGACGCATATATATATATATATACACAGATCTACATAGCATATAGGCTAGAGAGAAATAGGCTGCGCCCAGTCGTTGAGCCACATCTGCTACGTGCTAATGAATCCGTTTTACCAGTCCGGTATCAAACGGCCACCCTCTCGTCCCATCGAGCTCCCTCCTCCGACTGACTCCTGCAATCCTTCCACCTCGCGTCCCGTTCGAAACCAGTAGTCTCGGTAATGAATCCTGTTTGCCCCCCCCCCCTGCCCCTTTCCCGTTTCCCGTTTCCCTTGCCCACCCCCATCGTCGCCTGCACCCCTAAGCCTCGCGCCCAAACCACTGTGCTTTTTGGTTCTCGTTCTCTTCTCTCCCTGCCCTCTCCCGTCCCGCGCCGCTTTCTGGCCCGTTATTCTTGTCACGAGAAACGACGGGGTTCGTAATCAATCAGATTGTAGGTAAGAGAAAAATACTATCCAAATGGAAGCGTGGCTGCAGAAGTAGATATTCTTCTCACCGCGTACGGGCCGAAGTAACTTTGAGGCTACATAGTTTATAGCTAGGCTGAAAAATCGTTGAAGTTCGTTCGTTTCGAGGTCAAAAATCAAATCATCACATTTCTGCACGCCTCTTGGCCGATTATTCCGCACCTATGTGGGATCCCCTCGTGGGATTATCGAATGAAACCCTCGACGGACACGCGACAATACAAACTATGAAGTAGGCATTAATAAGTCGAGTTGTCGCCTCGTGCATGGTCACGTGCCGTGGATTCGGGGCTGGGGTCTACCGCGCCCCGTCAAATCGTTTCGGTAATTCTCTGCGGGATCGCGCCCGCGGATGATGGACTGATGGATTTCCCCTTCCGATATTCCACGAGTTTTTTGACTCTTTTATTATCATTATTATTATTATTCATCTAATATAATACGAGGGGCATTCCGTCCCGATTGGAAACGCCATTTTCTCAATTTCTATATATATATATATTAATTCTTGCAGGCATAGAAATGCCCCCATGTGTGAACAGAGGAGCAATGTAGTTCGGGGTATGCGTTTACGTTCGTACATACGTTACCTATGAATACGGGATTAGTTTTCATCGAGTTTTGTCATGTTTTAGTTCATTCGGTTTGCCTTGCTCCGTTAACAATGGGGAAGCGGGCGAGGGGCAGGGGGGGGGGGGGGGCTGTTCGCCGCTCGTTGGGGTGCTGATATCGACTTGAAAGCGGAGGCACTCGTCATGTATTTCATGACGATTAGTCTCGAACCCGCTCAACAAGCTTGGGGTGTGCCATGGAGGGCTTCTACACACTACTTCGTGCCTAATAGACCTGCGTCTGAAACCCCGTCGGACGCACGTCGGTGTGCAATGTGCCTAGTTTGAATTGATCATGAGATCAACAAGCTATGATAATGCTTCAAGCACTGAATCTAATCCCGTTTAGCAGCCCGAAGTGGATACACACTTGCTTTGTGGACGTTGTGTTTCCCTGGCGATGTACATACAATCAACCTGCGTGACTCCTCCTCCTCCTTCATCCGGTATAAACAGAATCTCATTCGAATCATTCTTCGCTGTACTACTTCCGCTGCACAATGCCTTGCGGAAAGGAGAATTGGAATTAAACAAAGAGGTAGATGTGAATGTACAGGCATGGATGGCATACCTACCCTCTCCGTTCTATTCAAAATATGTTCTCCTTGGTCTAGGACCAGACCGAGCTGATGATTAACCGAGGGGGTTAAGGAAGAGAATAAGAAGAAGACGTATAGAAGAGGTGTTTTGTTTCACTGTGCCTAATCATAGTACACGGAGAGTGAGGCAAGATGCAAGAAGATGATACCAAGATTCTGGTGATTCGGCCGTGGTGCTCACCGCGGAATCACCACACAATGGACCTAAAAGGTATTGAAAGGTCGTCGTTACGTTACGTCATCCGAAGTCACGGGCTTCGAGCGAGCCGGGCTGGTACAGGGCAATAGGTTGAATTCATCGGCGTGCATCGAATCATTATTTCCATCTCAATTAATATTTTAATCAAGCCTCTATGCCGCGTTGTTCCATTTACGAACCAGGCTCCTCCACCTCCTCCGCATCCACCCTCTTCCCTACCCGCCGACGCCGACGCCGCCGCCAATTCCTCACTCCAAACCCATCCCGCCGACTCCACCAGCCCCCGGCCCCACCACCGTACCTTCACTCGTGAATCCACCACGCGGGGGGAAACTCGCGCGGGTTATGAAACGGTACCACCATGATGATGATGATGATGATTCGTTTCACGATTATACATATATATACGTTCACAAAATTACATCTGACGTAGGTAAGGGCATGCGTGGATCCCTCTCTGTTATTCTGTGGCAATCTATTCTCGGATGAGGGAAATGGTCCTGCGATGTTCACCTTCACTCTGCATCCTATGAGTCGAAGGAGGAAAGGTTGGTGCTTTTTTTGGTAGGTGCATTGGTGCCGTTGGTGAACGTCAGTGAGGGGACATTCGCATGCGAAGAATTCATCGTGACAATTGGTTGCTCGGCACCATGACATAGAATCGAAGATTGCCGACTCAATGCGTGATCCGAATGACTGCATGACTGTAAAAATTCCGGAAGATTTATGCTGTGCAGAGGATCGTTGAGGCGCAGGTGATGAACTGACGAATTTGAATCGGGTTTGTGGATTGGTGTATCATATACAACGTGACACGACGGCACGAATTTGTAATTGCGAATGAGAGAGTAAGTGGAAATGAAAGGGACCGCGGTCGTACGCTGTGATCATCCCCTTTCTTCCTCGTTCCCATCGGCCGTTTGGTTGGAGTCTTAGGTGGGGTGAACATTATGGGAATGATTCTCTTCCAGAGATTCACGACTCACGAATTTTGATTCACGACTCACGACTCGCGAGACTCGCTCAGCCTGGATTAGCTTGTTATTCTGTCCTTTTGTCGGCAGTTGTGGAAAACTTCAAAGCTCCGTTCCGACCGCCCGCTCGGAGCGAGAGGAAAACCGACGGTGAGAGTGCTGTAGGGAGAGAAGAGGAGAGAAGAGGAGAGGAGAGGAGAAAAGTGAGACGTTCAAGTCGATCCCCATTCTCCATCTATCTACCTCGCGGTTTACCGACCTAGCTACCATGAATTCAAATTTCTTCCATTCTTATTTTATAAATTCTTCTTTCCAGAGCAGCCGTACCCCCAAACGATGAGAACAAGCACGCCCTCCCGGTGTTTTTATTTTTCTTCTGAAATTCTGTCCTTCTGTGCGAATTATACTCGTTTGAAGATTCGCAGATTTTCGTTGCGTCATTACCAGGTATTCCAAAAAACGGTGCAATGCCAATTTCACGGCCCGACAACCTCCTTTTGACCTTATATGCACCTGTTGCACCTGTCTAGTCAGGACACTGGATTTTTACCAACATGGAGAGTCATTTTAACCAACCCATTCACTGCCCATTAAATACCAACGGAAATCCCTTTCATCCCCTCCAACTGTGGGACAAGCCAGTTGGCACTGGTAGAGTAATTAATTAGGTGAACCGAACTAAACCCAATTGGATAGTTGGCCCTCCAGTTTGTGAATCATGTATTCAATGTGAAATTCTACGTAAGGAACTGGAACGAACTGTTCACAGGACGAGACAAATTCGATATATTTTACCAGTTCATTTGCGAATTCCGACGCGGCGTTCAAATCCACTGCAGATATCACGAGTCCACGTTATTCGGCGTTAACGAAGATGTTAAAAACGAGCCTATTCGATCGGGTATAAGGCGGAGGGCCGGAGGGGCGGGAAGGGGATAAAGGCGAGAGGGAAAAGGGGAAAAGGAACAACAGAGTATATTATACAATGCTATCCAGCGTCCACAATCGCATATACAGCTCACAGTTCATTGTTTCTCGGTACCTACAGATGTGCGCCGCCCGCCATTGTCGAGCTATTGTCGGTGCGGGGGTGGAGACCAGTCCTGGAGGTGGAAGTGGGCGTGGGAGTGAGAGTAGGGAATGTAGGGATGAGGGTTGCCTCGAAAAGGAACATATCAATTCATTGTCATATCACTACGCTGACGATTCTCCCCGGATCTACTACTGGGTGGCCCGTGGGAGGAACACTCCGTTCTGCACTACGGGAAGAAGGATCCTTCACCGTGTCCAAGCACCCCAATTCCCAAGTTCGTTATAGAGGACATATCGGGAATTGAGTGGACTCTTGCAGTGAGATAACATCATGCCGGGTGAGTCCACTATGCGGACGAGCATTGTCCTCTTCCGAGGGATTTCGGTACGTCCATTTGCAGGAGACACCGGATTCGCGGGAGCATTTCGTTGAGTGCGGTTCAGTAGATTCATAGTTTAGAGTCCGCGTGGCGTTTCCGGGATATATTTCAATTGGTAATGCCTCCGATAGTAGGTATACTGCGGGCGAACATTGTCCTTCGCCTTCGGTGATCTTGTCACGTATGCGGAGAATTCCGAGTGTGCAAATTGAACAATTATTTCCAGAAGTCTTCTGCGCTTCCAGAGTCTACCTTTGCTCCGAATCGATTCCGTGGTCGGCTCTGTTGGACCACATCTCTGCAGGTTGAGGAGACAATGGATGATCGGAGGGACACCCAGTATGCATTTTGTGAACGTACGTACCTACCTACCTACCCACGTATGAACGGTACAACCGAAAGACATGTACATAGGTGGGTATGGCGACGGGGAGGAGCGGGGGTCGTTTTGATGCCAATGCAATGCAACGGTAGGTGCAGAGCCGCGCGGTATTGGTGAGGCGAGTGCGCGGAGTGCATGCAAACTGTAGAGGAGATGCAGATGCATGCCACGTACCAATGTGCATACGTACACGCACACATACATACATAGGCACTCACGCGGCACGAGATGGGAGAGTTGGCGTACTTGCATGTAGCGAAATAGGGGGTTGGAGGGTGTAGGTGGGTCGGTCGGAAACAGCTATTGCCGCCAAGCTACGTCGTTTGTATAATATGGCCACTCACTCGTGTGTATCGCTGGTTAGGTATGTAATACATGCATACCATCGGTATCCATACCTCGGTGGTCTCTTATACGTTACTACCGCTGCTACCGCCGCCTGCACTACTGAGCAGCACAAGCCCCGGGCTTATTATATGTAGATATGTATCTGAATATCTCCTCCTCGTACGTCGTACGTCGTACGTCAAAGTTATCATTATCCCGTATTACCATTCCCATATCCTCTAGCTAGCGGAAACAGTCGTTCTGTCAACGAGGAATGTACTCGACGTACTCGCGGGCTGGTCGGTAGGTATCTGCAGTCTAACTACTTACATGGAAAAACCTTCGGGCTTTATGCGAGGATCGGTGTCTATATATTGCTCTGCTTTGATCAATTTTTCACACTAACGGACTCAAAATCAGCGCCGTTGACACCACAGCAGCCGATTTCATCGCGGTTTGCAATTTCCGTCATTTTTCGTGGGAAATTTGGAATTCGGTGACGATTATCGCGGCTGGTTTATCGCACGGTACAACCCTACCCTGCAGCAGAATACGGAATGATCGCGGTGGAAGTCGGTGACTTCGTGGTTATTCTGACGCGAAGAGGAACGCTAAAGGGTTCCATGCTCCCGACCCCTTACTCCGATTGTTCGAAGGATATTAATTGTAAGCTGTAGAAATTGTACTAGGCCGCCATTAAACAATGGGCATTGTCCGGCGTATCATTTTCGGGTATACCCTATCCGCTCATCCGCTATTTCCTCGACTTTGTTTCTCTTCTACTGCTACTGCTGCTACTACCACTGCTGTGAGAAATTGTCTAACAAACAAACAAATGGCCCGTAACTACACGCGCGTCTGGCGAGCCTAGAGCGTGAATTGCGAATGAATGCTGTTCCGCGTTTTCTCTCTCTCTCCCCGTACCCTCCCCCGCCACCCCGTCTCCCTATTTCACTGTTTATAGCCAGTGTCGGCCTTTCACAGTCTCAGTTTTGCAGTTTTTCCAGTATTCCAGCTGGTTGGCGTATCGAAATATTCGGCCGGACAGCCCACTAAACAATGAACCATTGTTTCCTCCTATTATACTATACCTACTGCGCCTATATCTGTGTATTATATGTATGTATATATGTATGTATGTATGTATGTACCTATATCGAGACTCGTTACACGCCCTATGCCAACGATAATATCGTGAATAATTGCGGTTTCATTCGGTGTTCGGTCGCGGGCCAATCTCCTGATTCCTTTTTCCCAACCATGAAAATGAGGATCTTCGATCAATTTGCTGGGCGGGCGATCGTCTGAAATTTTTCACGGCGCTAAGCGAATTAGAAACGGGAATAATTCTAATTAGGGGATGAGGTGGGTGTCGAATCGTGAGCCAAGTCGATGGATCCAAGACTCAGTCTCCGAACTCAAGAGTCAGTGCAGCGTGTATAAAGGAAGAAGGAGCAGCTGAACTGCTGCTTCTCCCGGAGTAAAGAATAGGAATAAGGAATTGGAATAAAAATAATGGGAGCAATCCATTAAGTGATCCGACGAGCGCCAAGGACTGTTCTTTGGTTCATCAAAAATCGAAAAAAGAAGAAATTTCTATATCTCGCTTCAATAATATGAAATGGAAAAACGGGGAAAGTCTCCCCCTTCCGTCTCGTTTGTTAATCCATCCGTGCTCAAGTACAAGTACATTCATTATCATCATCTCCGTTTACAAATTGGCCACCATGGACGGCAACATTTTTTTCACTACACGTTTATTGACCGGTTTTCATCCCGTAAATTGATGAAAACAGGCACAGGCGTGAAATCATTCTAATGCCTACGCATTCGCGAGTTTCGTGCCAACGAACTTTTATCACATTTTCCAACGACAAGATTTTCCACGAAATTTCCTCAAATTTCACTATCAAATTCCCGCAAATTTCCTGCACAATCAAATCCCCCTGCACGATTCGCAAGTTTTTCTGGTAATACTTTCCCATCGCTGCAGGAGACCCGAGTGATCGATGATTGCATAGATCTCAACACGATTCGGTGAATAACTAAAACTTCTATATTCAATTAACAAATAGGATTGGGGCAGGCACGAGAAAAATCTGTGGAATGGTACATTATATCCTAGATTCGCTTGGATCGGTAGGTATCTAGGTACGAAACGGCCTCATTAACGGTGTGATCGTGGTGTACGGAATCGTTAAATTCCTGAGTCGGGAAAAAATTCAGTAGTTTTGAGCCGGATTTCACAAAACATGGGATTCCTCGAATGTTTCGCATTTTTTTCTTCCCAAAGTACCAGTATTTGCGAAATATTTTGAAAATCTTGAACATTCGGGAATTCCCAGGGGCGCGACGATAACGTGCGTTACGTCGTTAAATTTTTGCCGTACAGTCGAGCAGCATATATAACTATGTGTGACGTAAATGCGATCCATATGGATTCAGGTCTAGGGAGTCAATTCGCCGTCTAGGAAGACGAGGATTCGCCAGTTTAAAAAAACATGCAACCGTGGAAGAAGCGATTTCTTCTGGTAAGATGAACGTTATTTCTAATTCGATACGATCTCGGTGCGAAATTTTCGGATCATACGCAAAGGGAAAGTTCTTTGAGATCGTGTTCGCGACCCTTTTCATCGTTGCCATATTGATAGCCGGTGGCAATGCAGATGAATGTGTCCAACTCGGACCAGTAAGTACAGATAACAAATACCCTAAAAAATCATGAACAATTTCACGATGTTCAACCGGAATCTGCATTTTCAATGAAAAATCATTCTTTCGAAATTGATGTAACCGGAGTCTAGATTGTTGCTTTTATGACGAAATACAACGGCGAGGAATGCAACGGCCAACGTGAAAGTCGTCGGTGACTCCTGACAGAGAAAGACTATAAAGCAGAAGCTCACATATATATATGTATATATATATACTCACAAATGTTAGGTTCGGTTTCAGTGCGAAGCCAACGATGGAGGAACGAGGTGCTGTTCAGGCATATTAATCGGCGGTCGCTGCCCGCCGACCGATTAGTGATGACCATCCAGAGTAATTCCATCTTGCTCCTCCTTCAGCCTCTCGCGGTTCCGTAATACTACCATTATTATTGCCAAAAATGTACCAATAGTTTCCATTCTCGGAGCCAATTGTGCGAGAGTTGAACGAAGATCGAACCGAGGGATAACCCTTTGGAAAGAGAATCTTGATCGTCTTATTTTCATATCACTGAAAAAGAGCGAATAATTATACGAGAGTTGAGGCGGACCGCTCTCGGATCCTGAACCCCCGCCTCAAAAGTCGTTCATTGAATATTACTTCCGTCCTCTGGAGTTTTCCTAAAGATTTCGAGCTGTATCATCTATCCGGGAGGACGGAATCGCCGACTACGACGCCAGCACCGCGTTTTCCGGAGTGAAAAATTCCTGGCTACTTCAAGGATCTCGAAAGTTTCTTGACCGCGTCGAAAACTCAACCGGGCAGGAGCCGCCCGTCCCGAATCCGAACCCGAATCCAAATCCAAATCCAATCCCGAGGTCACGAAAATTCTGGGCCGGACAGAGTGTGCTACTTATTGCGAACGGGCAGACAATTGGCGTGGCGTTTCGTGAAGATATTTCATCTGTTAATGCCTTGTACAGTAGGTACAAACGTGGAGCAAGTGCGTGGTGTGCGTCCGTACGTACCTAAACACGGATATACACATATCCGTGCATCCGCGGGAGAGAGAGCCGGCTCTTTCTCTATAGATAGAAGTCGAGAGTCGGCCGGAGTGTATCATGTAATCATATGATGACCGTGTTTGTATAGCGGATCCGTTTCGGGGATGGGGGTAACTTTTTTTTTGTATAAAAACATATTTATCTGCATGTATGAATCCCTCGTTCGCGTACAATGGGGGTGGCACGGGCGTCAGGCATGCGGGGTACTGTGAGGAGCAGGAGGAAGAGGAAGAGGAGGAGGAGGGGCTGGAGAGGGAAACGGCGCTAGTAGTCGGGTATGAGGAACGTACGTACGTACAAACGCGCAGTTAACTCTGTTCGTTTCTATCCAAGCGGGGCGGGCTGAGCCTCATGTATATGCGCATACATTCATACCTACGTGCATGTACCACGTAGGCATGTACACCTATATGAACGTATGTGTAAAGTAAAGTCATAATGTAATCTCTTAATGGGGGCACCAGCCACGCGCCGAGCCGCCCCGGTCCACGACGAGAGCCGGGAGCTGCTACACGCCGCGCGATGCGCGCTACAGGGGTCTCTTCAACCGCGCGAAAGGGCGATGCTGGAGCTGTAATATATTATCAAGCTCTTCTCGTCAACGTCAGATTCTTTCGAGTCGACCGCAACAAACCTTGAATCTCAGTTTAGTTTCTTCAATTTCGTTATCCGCGGGCTCCGATCTGTCCTCCCTTTCTCCTCTTTTCATCCCCTACTCAACGCGATTCTGTGTGGCTTGTTTGAGCCGAACCGGAGAATAATTGACGATATATTCTTTCATATTTTCAATAAAATATGAATTGCCGTGGTCTGGGATCCCGGAGAGGTTCGTAAACGGGAAATTAGGCGTCTTCTTCATTACGTCCAAGCTGTATTCGACACCGCGACGAGTTAGCGGGTAAAAAATGTATTCGGTAACTCATCGTACACAAGATTTTGGTACAGTTTAGATAACACGAGAAGGTCTTAATCTAGGTCTCGGAGAAAAACCAATTCAAGACAAATATTTCTTGATAACATTTTCGATGAACCAGACATCGGTGAATTGAAGATGATTGGCTTCGATCGACAGAAAGTCGATTTTCCCAGCTTTGTCCATTGCCTGGAGGCCGAGACGATCCTGTGGAAAATTATAAGAGTCAAATTCAGCATCGGAAGATCAAAGTATGAGGACGATAACCGGGCGAAACACGTAACGACATACTTCGGTATAAATATCAGATTCTTGAAGAGTTTGTAGTTCAACGGATTGTCCTGGCTTGTAGAATCCAAACCATTCGGATTCTCGGGGCTGGACCATAGTGTCATTGGCGAACTTGACCAACACCAGCTTGCGTAGTTTTTGAAGATTCTCTTTGTACTTCTGCAACAATATATATAGCAAATCCAATAACGGACGCGAATATCACGTGAATCAACAATTTTCCATCCTCGATAACTACGCCGATTTTCATCGATACCTGGATGGAATAATTGTGAAAATTCGCCGAGTTCCTCTTTACCTCGTTTAAGACCAGTTCATTATTTATATCTGCAAGGAAAATGCTGTTCTTCTTGTATTCGTCTTCCTTCAGTGGGTCGTGCCAGTATTCCGCTTGGACAAGCTTGTTCTGAACGATCCTGAAGAAAAGAAAAAACATCAGAAAAGGAGAAGAGCGAGATCAGCAATATGGACCGAGATTCAGAGCGTTGCGCTTATTATCAGGAGAATTGATAGACTAGTGCAAAAAAAATTACTTTAGATACGCCGCGTAGTTTAGCATTCGTCGTAAATAATCGCAGAGTCGATGCTCGAGGGAACCGCAATGTGGAAGACCGTAAACTCCTTGGTGCTGACCACCGATGGAAATCAAATTCAACATTGGAGGATCCGGACATCTCTGTGCTACCGCTCTTCTGCATGTCCGAGTTGTGAGAAAACGAGGGAATTATTGATGTTGGTTACGATCAATGGAATGCGGACTCGAGGATATTGAGTCGTCGAAATCACTATTTTTGTGATTATAACGTTATCTAAGGTGACAATCGCACATTGAACATTTATAACAATCATTCACCCGCCAACTATGAGAACTGGAAAGCTAGAAATTCTCGGACAAAAAATAATAAAGATGTAGGTACGATCGATTACAAAAGTAGTGATTCCGATCACTGATCATCCTCGAAGTCTGAGTAGACTGCAAGTTTCAAAGAACTTGGAAGATGGGAAACCGGATAAAGTAGAAAGCAAAAGAGAAAATGATTATTACAAGAATTGCCCCCCTTGGGAAAAGCCGACAGCATTATAACCGCCTCGAAGTTTCGTGTCGTTCGCCAGTTGGTTACAGACTTCTGTAACTTGTTCATTGACGTTTTTGAAGTAGCTGTTTTCAACGTCCTGTGGATGAAGATGAGAGAGATTTATACTTTTCTCTTCCCAAGACAATACCTCACGACACGCGATTCTCAGGCTAAAAATGACTATTCAGTTATCTAGAGGCTTCAAATACCTCAATATCGGAGTTTCCGATGCGGACAGAGTTCACGTAAACGCCGTTCAAATTCTGTTCAAGAATTCGTTTCACTTGACCCATACTGAAAGAGAAGCAGCAGCAATCACCTGAAAATTATGATTATCGTGCTCGGATTACAACTCATACGAGGATGATAATCGCTGACGTATCTTCTCGTAATGTAGAGGACGTGCTCGTGCGGAAAAATTTTACCAAATAGTTGCGGGGGTTCGCGAATCCAGAGAATCTTCGAAAATTGAGTTCTTTGCTAATATCTCGGAACTGCGGACAATCAATTGAGTTTCATAACGTGGCGCGAGTCGCCCGCAGCGCGACTCGCGCGATGTTCAAAAGAAGAGACCAGCCTTGCCGACTTTACCAGCAGCGGGAAAAGTCTGAATTCGAACTTAGTCGGCGAGTATCGCGGTTGATATTTCATGCACGTGAACAACAATGGCATGGAATGCCGAAGCGTTTGTGCGTATGTATATACGTCGCACGCATACGTATAGCGTATCCGCGTATATTTGTTTGTAGAACAAGCTTGTCGATAATTCTTCGCTAGGAACGGTAAATTGAGCAAAATTTGTCGAAAAGGAGAAGCCAAAAATATTTCGAGCGGGTCGTGTACCTCCGATCTTGACAATTGATATATGTATATCAATGGGAATGATGTATAAACATTTCAAATTACTCACCCATTCCGTGCCATAGAACAACGGGAACCGGAGAACTGTCATCGTTTCGTACGGAGTGAGAATAATTGAAACCGATAACGAAGAGAAATAGGGATAACGGCGACTTGATATGATCAACGAAATACATTTTCGGTCGGTGCAGTTCTTACGGACGTGCGAACGGGAAAAATATCAACTCAAGATCGGTAGTACGGTAGTTCGGGGCCGAACAACATGCAGCGTCAGCGTTTAAAAATAAAATGAACATTCAATCTCTGAACTCTGAACAACGAATTATACGAACTACGGTAAAACAGCACGTCTCGCGCTGTATCTCCGCATATTTCTCATGCGACCACCGAGAGCAGAGCCACGATCGAACGGGCGAGAATTGTTCGAGCCACGTCGAAACTCAACTGATACTCTACGGAGTTCAGAATCATTCGAAAACGGGGCTACGGGGTGGGGTTTCAGAGTTGTTCCTTATTCCCGAAATTCCTACAGAGAGAGAAGGAGATTGATCTATTGGACGCAGATAAATAGAATAGATAATTCTAATCGAAGAAGTATAGATTCGTTGTATCCGAAAACACGTAGTACATGTTATCGGTTCGTGGTAAGTGCAGTATGCACGAGCGCCGCAGACGGTATGATATAGAAATTGATATTATCGTCGTACGATTTCGATTCATAGATTCAATTCATTTCGTTCTAATCAGCGATTCCAGCTTATTCCCCGTTTTTCCACGGAAAACAGGTTTTTCCTGACACAATATCCGCCCGGATTCTCCCGGTTCTCCGGCGAGCGTACACGGGGTGGGAAACAAAAAAAAAAATGTCAAATCTACATTTCCAGCGGTGAATATACGGACGGTACTTGTTCGAAGTAAAATCTACAGCGATTGTGTTAAGATTAACAAAGAATTTGGTCAGAGTTACAACACGTAGTGTTGAGTTGACCACAATCGGTGCACAGATTTTACTTCGAACAAGTGCCGTCCATATATTTACCGCTGAAAATATAAATTTGGCATTTTCTTCCCCCGCGTATACAGGCGTCAGGCCCGAATGACGATTTTATCTCTATATACGCAATTTTTACTCGATGCATCGGTACGTAACGATCGTGAGATTGCAACACCGCAGCACGATCCTCTCGTTATACATACGTTTTCAAAAGCATTATTTCTTCACTCGACTATTCCATTCTTCACCGGATGAATTCGAATATTCGTTACCCATTATATCGTTTTCCGACGACGATCCGGGCGTGGATCGATGCGCCGAGTTAAGAAAACTCCCAATATTCGCGTAATTGTATTCAAATATATTTCATTTACTTATTTCATTATCAATTAATCATTGTCTATCGAATACAGGTCAACGGAAGGTTATCTCCACTTTCGTATAGGCAATTGCGGTAATCAGTATATATAGGTATAATATAATACAATCGTAGGACGATAAACATTCGATATTCACATGTGCTCGTCTATAAGAAATTATTTACAACCTTGTATATATACATATGCATATACTGTCACGGCGATCGATCAATGCATATGTATCAGGTGTTATGTATAGTATATATATTCTAAATTCATGATTCATATCCTCCGTTAATTGTTAAAAATGATAATTATACGTTTTACGCGCGCGTATGAATATACGAATATTATACCTGGGTCCAAGACAATTCAAATTTTCAAATCCACAATATTTTTCCAAATCATCGTTTCCCTATGTAGGTATATAATATACATACATACATATAATACTGTATCAAGTATCCGAATAACAAGCACTTGTTTCTACCTTCGTTTTCTTTATCTCGATTGCTATTATTTATTGATTCCTCTCTCTTTTTTTCTTTCTCCTCCTCCCCCTTCTATTCGTCAATTATTGAGTCATCGATCCGGTTCGTATGGGTAGTTAGTCTCATACTGTACAGACACATCGCATTTAACGATCGAGAGAGGAAAAAAGAAAGGCTAGTGTCAAAAATCGTTTCTTTCGTACTACAAATTATATATTACCTTTCATCAATTTTTGTCGTCATAAGATTCGAAAGATACTGATCTAAGTATATACCTATATATATGTATATATATATCAAAAAAATCGTCGCGCCGATGATCATATTGAACGTACCTTCGCAGGAATGAACAAGAAGAAGAAAAGAAGAAGCACACGAAATGAGAAGACAAATATTTGACAAATTTACTTAATTTTAACGTAATAATGAATAACAATGATAATACCTTATCGATAATCATTTCCGTCGTTGTGAACTTATTTTTGTCTTATTTTTCTCTTTTTCTTCTTCGTCTTCTTTTTCTTGCGGTATGCTATAATATATTATAGCTACGCGACTAGAGGGGAAAATAATAAAATGATATACGTAGGTATACCCCCAATCATCACGAATGTAATGATGTTGATGATGATAATAATAATAATAATAATAATAGTAATAGTAATACTAATACTAATACTAATAATAATAATAATAATGATAATAAGTATAAGTATAATTTAGCGAAATATTATCGCCCCAGTTCTTGTTACGGTTTTTTCCTGGAGTAAATTCGAAGATAAAACGTTATAATATGATATAAGGATAAATAAAATTCTCAGTAGGTATATATGTGATAGAAAAGAAAAATCTGGCGCGCGGGTAAAAGAATAATGCGTGTGTGTGTTATGTTGCGGAGAAAAAAGAGGAAATAGAGAAAGGAAAAAGTAAACTGTTTGCATCCCGGCCGGGAAACGAAAAACGGAAAACCGGAAACGGTAAACGGGGGTGGTAGAATACAAAATGAACAATACTGTTGTTACTATA
This sequence comes from Phymatocera aterrima, assembly GCA_963170745.1. Taxonomy (NCBI): domain Eukaryota; kingdom Metazoa; phylum Arthropoda; class Insecta; order Hymenoptera; family Tenthredinidae; genus Phymatocera; species Phymatocera aterrima. The sequence goes on from OY720670.1 coordinate 4,963,755, forward strand.
TAGAGAATATTAAATAAAGTTAGTCAGTAGATAACCCTGTAAAGATCGCCGGAATGATGTCTCTCCGTGTGGTGACCATGGCCGCGTTGATTTATTCCAAAATAGGAGCAATTGAGGCCGTTCAGTCTCTTTTCCAACCTCAAATGATTGAGGAATCTGTCTTTTTTCGACCTGCTGAAGTGACCTCGACCCACGGTCATTCTCAGGGCTGTTTCCTCTTCGGCCGACATCGTAAAATTTTCCGTCTCCGTCTCCTTCTCCTTCACCTCCTCATTTTCATCTTCAGTCTTTTCGTAAGTATTTGTAAAAGCTTCGTCAAACTTTTCGTCTATTTCCGAATCCGAATCTACATGGAAATGAGAAAATATTGAGAAACTAAGAAAAAAGAGGAGAAAAATATCGCCGGCAATACGTACACGATGCATAGGTATAGTACACGCAGCTATATATACCTACCTAATATCACAGCGAATTTCACTGCATAGGATGAGAGCGCGCGTAACAATTTCGCATTGCGAAATCTCAATGCGATAATTTCGATTAAATTATGTATCGCAGTGTAGACTCGATTACGAAATCAATACTACACGTCCGGTCGATTATAAATTCCGATCGACGGACTCTCCCGAATACAATAATACCCGTGCCATAGAGCGTTGCCGCATGTTGCGCTGACTCGTGCGAAACTATACCTACGACGTGCGAATCTTACTCTTCTTCGTTTCTTTTTACAATCACGACGAATACGTATGTACGTACGGGAAATGATTGCGTGATTGGAATGAGGATTGCCGATCGGGCATGCGCGTTCACTATGGCAAACCGTTTTCCAAATTGGCCGCTGTTGTTTTCATTCGGATCAAAGTGCGGTCAGCGATCGGCGTGGAATTGAAATTGAAAAACTTGCTACGACTGAACGACGCACTTTTTCGCAGAAAATCTTTCCTCGTATAGACATTGTGCAACTTACCCTGCAGATAAGATCCGGAATCGGAAGAACATCCGGAGGATGACGTCACGTCCCAAAACATTGGTCGAGGGTTTCCAGTGGAACCGGGATGCGAGCTCGGCGTCGAAGTGACAACACATGCGAGGTGTAATGCGGACGGATTATCGTTGCGATTAGCAATTAATGCGGTGTCGATGCTGGCTGGTCGACGTTTCCTGTACCGTTGACGAACCGACGTTCTTCTTCCGTTCATTTCGACGAGCTTCGAATTCCTGCCCGACCGCGACGATGAACTGCTACGTTTTTCACCTGCGATCCTCGTAACCCCGCCAGTAGCTGAATCTAATCCATCAGAATCATTCTTCGTCCGTAGTTCGAGCTGCGTATTCGGGGATGCTTTCGGAGCTGGTCCTTTTTCTTCGAGGCATCTAAAACAAAAAAAAACAAAAAAAAAAATTGAACAAGAACATCGGATCTCGTGCTTTTCAAACGCCGTTTTATTCCTCGAGTTGATACAAGCGCTCCGTCGCCTTGCGGGACTGAATGGTGTCCGAGAAATGTGCGGAAGAGCAATTCTGAATTCAGCAGAGTGGTTATTTATGTTATTCGCACGTATCAGCAGCATCGGCATCGACATTGTGGCAAATTGGCCTAAGAGTACTCCGGGGTACTCGAGTAGGAACATGTATAATGTATACAATAAATAGATGAACCTCGTCCAATTTCGGTTTCAGGGCAAGAGTGATCATGGACTCTATATGCAAAGTATAAGCACGTCGGAGGCAGGTTTTTATTCTTATCGTCTCATTCTGAACTCTCGCAATTATGATGCGAAGTTACGCTTATCGGATATATGCAGGAGAAATGAAAAACAATAGTGTGTTTTCCAGCAGCTTGTCGCGTTACGTTCAGTCTCCGCGTCCGCATCCCGTGAATACGTTAATTGTTCGTTATTAATAACACTCGCAACGCATTCCTGAACAGACCCTGCATCTCTCCCTTCCTTCCCTTCCCTTCTCTTCTCTATGCGTTTCTCGTTTGACCCTTAACAGTTCATTGGCTCATTGGCCCCTGGCTTTCGGCCCTTCAGTCGTCTGGTTATATAAAAACATCAAAGAAGAACGTCTTCTCACAGCTCTCGTACGATGTATCTGCAGTACACACGTAACCTAGAGACTAATTTTAGAATAATAATTGATTCATTCGGAGACTGTATAATATATTATACCGCACGTCGTCGTATTGTGGCGTTCCGTGGGAACTGAAAACAACTTCTCTGCGATCATGTAATTAAGTTCGTGCGCGCTGCATTATAGTTATACATGGTTATATATCTACGAGTAATGATCTCTGCGATGGTGTTTGATCGTAGAGTTGCGCGCAGCGTGTGTTTGCGTTTTTCTATCATTGTTTTTCTCTACCGCGATATATATAGCAATTCAACGATAGTGAATTCATCGTACAACCTAACTCCAATCTAGGAAATGCAGTCATGACTCTTCATGGCGTATTCAGATAGGAGATTGCGATGCACAAACATAATGAATCATGTGATTCGGTGGACAGAGAAGTATTTCTGTCGATACGGCATTTAATTATTATGTCGTCGTCATTCCCTGGATCATCGTGGCAAGAAATCTATGGAGATGAATCATGGGCTCCGGTTGCTCAATTCCGCGCGACAGGGGATGCTATACAATCGCCGGAAGCTATTGAATCGTTGAAATTTATGCGGTGGACACACGCGAAGAACGGGGAAAAGTAAACCGCAGATCGTAACGCGATCAATCGAACTAAAGTTACAGGTCATCGGAGTCGCCGCGGGCAACCTAACCTAGCTCACATGGGGAATATTTATTTTTCATCGAAACCAAGCAATCAAGTTACGGGAGAGTGGAACTCTTAGCCACTTCCTGCCATCGTACTCAATGAATTCTCGGGGTTTCATCGAAATCGATCGAGTCGTTCGCCGAAAATTACGATTCTTGTTCTCGAAACGGTTTCTTTACATTCAAGGTCGCGAGTCCCACGGCAACTTTACGGCTTTTCTCACTCCTTTCCGATGGATGTCATACTTCAAGCTGTGGGTATAGAGTTTGGATTGCGGACAGGTCCGAAGTGATGAAAACAGGGCACGAGTGATTGAAAATCTCGTAGCTTCCGAGGAGCTCGAAACATTTGGGGCGCCCACAGTTCGTGAGTCCCTCGATGTTTCCAGTTTCTCGAATATTCGGGCAATCTCGCAGTATTCTCGGGTAAAATTGGGACCATTCGAGAATCCTGACATTCTCGGATAATCGGAACTTGCGGAAGACCGACCCAAGGCTGCAAGATCTTTACTATACCTATATGTATTATGTACATAGGTATTGCAGCAGCTTAAAAATCCATTATCACGCTTGTGATCGAACGTGACGAAATCAACGATAACACGTATTATTATCGCCCTCTAATTCATCAATTACACGGATTGCACGAAGCCTGCTAATTACTCTTCACAATCCCGTGATCGTCTCGCGTCATACGCTTGCGAACACAGGTATGTACGTATGTTCGCATCCAACGAGTAGGCGGTTAGTTGGGTGCGGTTGTACCTAAGCACTAAATCATATGAATGACTCGTGCGCGAGCTAGAAGATTACGGCCGGTATTGAGATATAATATGACAATTATCATAGTATCACGTAGTCTAATAATCGTCCCCGTGTTTCTTCGTGTACTTCGTCAGTAGTGCGACTAATTCTGTATCCTATCAATATAGATTGTAGATTGTACGATATTACGTAGTGCATAAATTTGCACATCAAAACTTGGAGTATAATTAGTATAGTATATTAATATATGGTGTGTCCTAAAGAGGTTCGAATGGCGCTGAACGTTCTGCGTGACTCGAGATTTGAAAACGTAAAATTTCTCTTCGCGTAATCCAAATCCGATGGAAAACTCATGCATTATTTCAGAGCCGTTCGACATCAGATTCGGGAGTTATGAATTTGGAAGAATTCGGAGCTTGCCGATTAGAATGAAACATTTTTCGAAGAATAAAATCATAGCTCGACATCGGCATCCGCGTTGCTTTGAGAACAAAAAAAAACCAACAAACTATTCTCAACCTCTTCGAGATTTTCAAAGACATTTTCCCGCTAGGAATTATGGAGATCTTGAATTACGATTGTCCCATATCACAGATCGCGTACAGATTCGGACGGATGACCCTGTATAATATACAAACGCGGGAAATCCCTGTCACAGAGAACAAGTGGAATATAAAACCGGGTACTCCCATGCGGTGAATTGCCGATGTATTATTCAAAATTTATGAATGTTATTGGTGTACTGTGTCATGCAACAAATTTACTAACGATAAGTTCATCTGTTCCGATAGGAAGAAATCCGTTTTACCGCAAATTCGACGGTATCTTTTCGGTCGAGTTCGACATATAATTTTGGAGAACAACAACAAAAATTACAATATTCTGAAGTAAACCTCCATTTCGTTTCCCTTTTTCTCATACGTCTAGGTAGGTATATCCTCGGCGGATGGTCATGCCGTTGGAAGTTAACCCGACTACATACATAATTGATAAAACTATACGCGACAGCTCACAGCTGTTACCGATACGGAATCTCGGAACAGGGATCGGCAAAATGAAAATTATTATACAGCAGCTCGTTCGTGTACAATTATAGTAAACTAAGTAATTCAGAGGTTCGGTGTCGGTGACAGCTGAGACATGTAGAATCAGTTGTTACCGCAAGTTGTCTCCAGCCATAGAAAATCGTAGACCCTATTGGCATAAGGATCAAATGACCGATCGATAGTATTTCAGATTGTCCACCGCACTATAGTTCTGACGAGCGTGGCTAGGACGAATAATGCTTTTTATCTCCACGAAAATCGGCTGTGCCGGATGATTTGCAGTGCCAACCTAAACGGTCGGTCCGAAATACGAACTGGATCTAGGCCAACCGCAGCTAGTGCACATGTAGGTAGGTACCGATCACGAGAATGTATTTACTGGTTGCGGTATATGACCATACATATTAAACTATTGCCGTGGGCGTCGTGCAAACTCGACACAATAAATTCCCAACTCACGTAGCCGGGGCAGCCCGGAGCGTACGCAGTGGGTAGCGCATGCAGACGCGTATAATATAAAACTTATACGCGAGTGCACGAGCACTCGTGATAGATATCTGCACGAAATGCACGCGACTGAATAGTTATGTACATACATACATACATACGTACGGACGTACGTAAAGGTACTATCGGATGAACAAACTTCGTCGGTTATTAGGTATATATGTGTTTGAAGCTCTGATGTGTCCATTGCATAAGCAGGAAAAAATGCGAGAACAAAGTATGGGAGAGTTTCTGAATGCGCGCAGTCTTTCTCGACCAGCAATGACGAACAATATAACTTTTACTTTTTCGACGATCACGTGTTATTTTTTCCAAATTTTCGAATGCATTGTCAACGGAACTGCAACGGGCCGAACTCGACCGACAGCTGAAGCCTGGCGAAGCTACGTTTCTCAATGTTTCTGGAGCGATATCTATGGCGGAAAATCCCTTCGAAATGTTATGCCTATAATTACAGCTCTAGTCGCGAAAGCGCAAGCTCGTCCACGCTTTCATATGATCCTCTCAGATCCCTTTCCCCTCGGATGAAGAGCTTCGAACCGCACCGACTACATTTTCTGACACCAGGTATGCGATAACTATAGATACTCGTATGGATATCGATGTTACACAGCTGATTCGCGGTTACCCTCGCGTCTCGGGCTCCTGTATATATATACCTATACCTCGTCGGACCATGACGAAGAAGTCTTTTTCCATTCTCCATGCGGAAACTCTGGAGGTCCGAGCCAAGGTCTTACATCCTCAATGTCACGTATAGGTACAATTTTTCCAAGCTGACTGATATTCTTTTTTTTTTTTTCTTCTTTCAACACTATCAGGAAATACTCAGTGTACGATATTCGGACTCGACCGGTTCCGCCTTCGGCGGAAAGGTAATTCCTTTCGGGAAACTAATGATCGATTTTTCAACATTAAAATCAGTTCATATCCCAATCAGATCGAACCTTGACTTAATGAATACTCAATCTACGTATTTTTCCCATCTATATACTATAGGTATATATATACCTTAAAGATTTTCTCCTCATCCATAGCGATTGTAAATCAATGAATTGAACAATTTCTGGCTAGATTGATTCGAACCGTGGTATTTCGGAGTTCTCACGATGCCGATGTCGAAAGTCACCGACACCGCATGGGTCGTATATAAATAAACCGCTCGCTGCAGTGGTGACAGCAACTGTTCCTCATGAAAAAAAGAACCCTCCAAACTGAGGGCTCAACGCGCACCCCTAACTTTCGAGGGTTTACTCCGAAAATTCGGGGTTTACTCTTCGGCGTTCGCGAATACTTTCTCGGGCAGAAAAATCTTCAACACCCTGAATTTTCTGCGTAAATCTCGCCCCAAGATGGTGAATCTACGCCCGAAATTTGTGGCTAGGTATGTACCTACTTCTTTTCTATTCGGAGTATGAGAAGATAATCACTATATCGATGAATCAGACGAGGATGAGCGGAAATTTTTATCTACAATGCGTGATCTATTTTCTTTTCTTTCATGGTCACAAAATTCCAGAAAAGAATTCTCTGCGCATCCATCCATAATACTTAGATACCTGCTTTGTGTCCGTATTACGTGATAACTTCTGTACAATAATGCATCTCATACCTTTTCTTCTGTTGTAACTTACGTTCTTATCGGTTTTTCACCCCCCCCCCCCCCCCCCACACCTTTGCATCGAATTTGGTTTTTCTGTCGAAACCTTAATGTCCCATAGCTAGGTATGATAAAGTGCATGAACAAAGATCAATTCGGTACATACTACGCTACCGCACTCGCCTGAATCCTACACTACTCTGCAGCATCGCAGGTATGATAATAGATGACAAGAGCGAGCAAAACTCTTGTGTAAGGAGAAAATAACCATCGCAAGAGTGCGGCAGCGCCGTAGCGCGAGAGAGTTAACCGGGAGTGGGTATTTATTTTTAGATACATACTTTGAAATTTGTCGCTAGCTAAAATCGCGTCGTGGGTGTTACACGGGCCAGGCAAGGCTACAGACCCTGGAACCGATCTCTCAAGTTCACGCACAAATACCGTACGACATATCTATGGCTATGCATATACATGCCCGTTATGTTTATTCATGAATTCTCCGATCGCTGTTCCGAAGCTGACGATACTCACTCCGGACGGTAGACTATCGGAAGTGAAAAAACGATTCACAGTCTACTCTACGAGAGTCGTTCTTTCTCTTCGTCGTGATAACGCGTTCGATCTATGTAAAATTGTATAATTGTACCATATATGCGCTACGGGTAGACCTAACGCGTGTTCCGACTGAAAATTAGAAACAAGTGGGATCCAGGTGCGGTGTACGTATTGAATTTCAACAATTTGTCTGGACAATGCGCGAACTGTTTGAAGACAATTTTTCGCCCGGGGAAACAATCTATCCGAAAATCCAACGATTTTCGTTTTCCTCGGTAACGAGCAACAAAGTTCGGACGGGATCGTCCCGTTCGCATATATAGATAGATCGCTGAAAGTAATAAGTCGTACGATGTGTATAGATAGGCACTACATGCGTACGAATGCAGCTACCGCGTCCGTCGTAAATACGAGTGCGTACCTGTGAGTAGTACCTGCACGTAGCGCGAAAAAGGAGAAAGTCTTCTAGTGATATTGAGCATTCTAATACCGGAGATACGTGCGTGCGTACATTTCACTTGGCATCAAATAACGTACGTACGTAATGTACAAGAATAATTATAACGAACAACTGTTGCATCCATCTTACATATCTATGTATAGTACGAACAATACGCGCCTATGCTGTGGATCACGTTGCAAAGCGTATCGTACATACGTTTTCCAATTCTTTGTATAATATATTATATTGCATCGTAAGCGATACCCGAGGCCCGAGGGTGTTCGAATTTTCGAAAAAAGGTAGACAGTATGCGACATAATTTGTCATTGCTACTGCCGCCGTATAAACCTGATACAGACGTACGGTACAACCTCGATTGTCCGAACCAATTGGGACCGGGTCTATTTCGGATAATCGAACGGTCATGTTAGATGACACGATGTTCACGTATATATTATTTAATAGCATTTATAAACCTTCAACATGTGGTTTAGAGTTTTTCTTCAAGTACCAAATGTCTAAGTAACAAGTGATGCGGGCCACCGATGCTCTGACAGGCGAATCAAGCTTGAACACGTTTGACGCAAACAGTTTCTTCGCAACATTGTAATTGCACGCGGTTTTCCGACGTGCGTATAAGTTTCAACATTTCGCGGCGTCGTTCGAATAGATACATACTATGTAATGGAACACGAAAAATGCGGGCATAAAAAGAAAATAAATAAATAAAAGCAATTACGTGGTTCGGATAATGGAGTTCGGTTAAAACGATCGTGGTTCGAATAACAGCTGAAGATTCGGACAACGTAGGTTCGTAGGATAATCGGGGTTCTACTGTATGTGCAGTGCATGTGATAAAATTACCAACCTGTACTGGGGGTCAAGTAATCTCTGGCAATTCCAGGCCAACTGTATTGCCAATGAGGCGAAAGTTGACGAGACGATACCCATGGCCTCGGCCGTCTCGATTATCGTCGGATATTCCTCCTCCGTGGAACACACTTTACTTTCACTGATCACACTTTGATTTAAAGAAAACCCGCGAGTCGATGTGACGATATTTCGGGAAATAGAATACCCGAAATTGCGGTGGATTGTTGTCTATCGTTACGTTTTTTCGCTCAAAAATAACTACACTCAATTCTTCTCCGTCAGCTTTATTGCAGATCGATTCATCGATGTCGCGAGACCGCGCACTATCTCGGAAGAGAAAAGGGGCGGACGGAAGACAGGGAATGAATGACGCGCGAGAAACCAAAGACCGATGAAAAATTGTTGTGACAAAAAAAAACGAAGCGATCGCGATCGCTTACGAGTTGTTGTTGGTAGACGGCAGCGGCGTAAGTACGATATCCTCGACCGACTGACTGCCACAGACTATCGTGTTATGTATACAGTACCAACTATAAACTCACTGACTGAACCTTGAAGTGGAACGAACATACGTATCATCTACGTTGCATGTGTGTACACTGTATAGCCGCCGATGTTACTGACTGATGACGATGCGTCGCGTCGTTTTGTTGCCGCGTCACTCGACTTCTCTCGCCCGGCGATCGCAACTCCGAAGACCTTTTACTCGCTCGCTCACAAGTCACAATCGGTTACACTATATAGGTAAGTACGATTAACGATAATACCAGCAAGGACTACAGGCCGTGCTGTATAGCGTTGTGATAATGTCAAATATCAAATATCATAATACACACAAATATGTATACAATGTATGTATGTATTACATACTTGCGTACAGATACTACAGGTCATAAGAATTGTTAATCCGGGTCGGTGCTGGCCGCTCTCTTTTTTCAAATCACTCTCTGTGTCATTATGCGTTCGCGTCAGAGATTGTATTTATATTCCCGAGAATAGAGGCGGCGAAGGAGAACGAGGTGGACAAACATAGGAATAAAAAGAAAGCTCCACCCTCGCCCCCGACCGTGAATATCTACATTCGCAAAAAGACGTGTCTAACTTATAATTTACTCTTCGCCCGGCAGCTGTTTGCTTCCTTATTTCGCGTACTACCAGATCGAGCTATAAAAACAAACAATATCTACATTTTTCAATATACGCGGTCTAATTGTCAATTTTGTACGGTACTGCATACATATACCTATAATAATACGGAGCTACAATTTTCGTTTTCGCCTTGTCTTGTAGTATATTTCACTCTTTTTTAGGATGGTATAATAATAATAATCATAACGATAAGAAGAAGTGCTGAAGTGCGTAGCAGATTGATTACGATACAAACTGTACAATGTATTATGCGACAAGTGCAGGGGGATTGTTACAATAATAATATAGTAATAATATTTTCGTAGCACGTGCACGGAAAGTGAGTTTTTTGTCCTCAATCGGGAGCAGAGAATAAGTAGTCTCATTGAGTCGGGATTCAATTGGGTAATTTTTTTTTTGAAAAAAAAACATAATTCTCGGTTTCGATTTTCTTTTGTTCCGCTTGACGCGGAGGAAACAAAAAGAGAGGAACGAGAAGGATGAGAAGAAAAACGGGGAAAGAAAAGATATAGAACAAATAAGAAACAAATCGTGATTGGAATATACTGTGTACATACAATGTGGATCGAGTGTTGTTGATTTTTTAATCCGTTACGTTATATTCAATGGGCTGCGAGTTAACAGTTCACACTTAACCTACAATCTATATTATCTGAGTTCCGTATTGTACGAGAGTTAGGTTACTAAGTATGTACATACATACACGCATACTACATTGAGTATACATTGAATGAGTACACGAGCACCGAGCGATAAACGACGGCCACGCGACCATGAAAATAAGTGTGATGTGTATAGTGTAATACCGATTGACGACGCATGAGCTATTTATGCGTCACGCAAGTATATCCGCGATAGGAAATTTATAACACTAGTGTTCTCCGGATTTCCAGATACTCAACGTCGAAAATGACCTCATGATAATCGATCACCGATCATGTGATCAGAGTGTCGAAGGAATACACCTCCGATAGCTAGATCCTGAAGTGGAAGATTTTGTATTTTGGCGGAACCGAAGTAACCGTAACTCTGGAATCCACCGTAGGACCAAGTTCGGCTGCGTCTAAAAATTTGTGTGTTTCAATGCGGAATTTCGAGTGAAAATCAGAGAAAAATCGGTCGAGGCGGTTCTCCGCAACTCTAGATTTTGACTTTCGCGACGAAAGTTTCGGCACTTTCGGGTTTTGCAAAATTTGAAAACCATATTCACCTCAAAGTCCGTTCGAAAATGTATTCATATGATTCCTCTGCATCCCGAGACCAGGATTGGAGAGCGATGCGCCTCAATTCTCGCATAATCATTCGCGCTGTTTCAAAGATAACAAAAGGAGCCGAACAAGATTCTCGTGCCAAAGGGTTATCGCTCAATGCATTTTTCATTCAACTCTTGCGCGATTCACCTCGAAAACGGAAACAATTGGTACATTTTCGTCAATAATTATGGTAGTATTACGGAGCCGCAACAGACTGAAGTAGAAGCAAAATGGGACGCATTTGAATAAATTCGAAAATGCAAAGCGCTGATTGGTCTCCTGCCTCACCCTTGGCGCAGCTGACTGCAAGCGTAGCCAAGTTCATAGCAATACTATTATTATTGAACGCGCCGTCTCCGTTGCATTGCAACGACTGTGAGATTTAGGCAATCGTTATACATTTCGCATAATAAGCAATCAGGTTTTGCCCGATCTGCCGTTCTATAATTTCCCAATATCTTACGTCACACTGATAGCACTAGTTTAAACAGGTGGTGTCCGTGAAATGTCGAGTCGGAAGAGGCTCTTTGAATACTCCGATGGCAAATATTGCATATTCTGTATGCATATGTTTGACCACTCGGGCTGTGTCCCAACAGCTAGCACAGGGCCCTAGAAAGGTTGCCCTCGGCGGAACAGATACCTACCGTACCCGCGTACGGTGACTGTGATTACAGTTACCTTTATGTAGTTTACTGTCCTACCACCCCGACGCCTCAGCGCGCCCATCGCGTCGCTCGGTAAGTAGATAATGATATTTACCGCAGATGATATTTGCAATTTATAGCCATATATTAGTTCATCTATATTCATCTTGATGGCGCCAACGGGTTGTCATACTGTATAGCAGTAATGAAAGTATGAAGGAAAAAAGAAGAAGAATTGTGGAAAAGATGAATTTGCATCGCGGAATCACAGATCGTAGCAATATTAGATGAGTTGTTGCGAGGCTATAAATTTTCCAAAATTTCATTCGACCAGGACAATTATACCTACCTATCAATGGAAATGCAAACAGGAATGAAAGAAAGGTGAAGAAAAAAATAATCATAATGACCGTTATTGTTAGATAACTACAGCAAACATTCCAGATCATAATTTAGGGCCACACAATTCAATCGTCTTAAATTTGAACTTTGAAGTTACGGCTAACAAAACGAAAAATAGAAAAGACCAAAATGAAGGAATAAGCGTAATATCGTCGTATAAAATGACGCCTGACTACAGACAACTTTTAAATCGTATAAGAATCGTTGCGTGAGGTGACGCCATGTCGGTTATCGGACGCCGGCGATTCGTGTGCGAGCCGGCAACCGGCTAACGAAAAAGACAAGATAGATTTCTTTACGTTTACTGCACTCTCACTGACAATATATCGAGATGTATCTTCAAATTAGATATACATTGACGGTACAATGCATTTTTCAAAACAAGAGAAGAGGAAAGTCGAGGACGATATTCAATTATTTTTACTTCAAATATGTATATATCTCACCTTATAACTGAGTTCTTATTACGATTTTTTCGTCAACTGAAATTCTTGGTGAAGAACGAATAAAGCTTTAACTTTGTGTTCACAAAATAGATTGACCGAAAGTTGAACGGCAGAATACGGAATTCATGTCCCAATGATATTAGATGGACTATAATAAATTGAGACTATAAACTTAATATAAACTCCGAACACGTTAGGCAAACTGGACGTTTCGAACGTTGAAGTTTCGGGTTCGGCCGCAGGATGGCGACGCTAGTCTTGCCGGGTTGTCGTTCGAAACATCTGCCAGTCGCTGATCCGACGCTGTACCCGCCACGTGCGTATAAATTTAAATCTTCGAATCTCGAACCGGTCGAAGAACGCCGACTATGATACTACCGTAGATGATATGTTATTACATAGTAAATAAGAGAAAAAAACACGGTGCATCGTGAGAGGAAAAAATGAGGTAATTTCGTTGCCTTGAAACGATCCGTAATTTAACATACTGTACACGCACGGAAAACAAACAAAAAACAAACAGACAAAAGACAAACGACAAATTCACTGCGCACGTGCAGTGTTGTATGTGAATCGAAATTACACAAAGAATTGTGATCCTGATTGATGTCATCTCCTCCGTCAAATATCGTACGCACGTAGCCATGGAAGAAATTGATGTAAGAAGAGAGGAGAATTGTTGCTAATTCTTCCGCATTGCGAACACACAGTAGAAAAGAATCGATAATCAAATAGGAATAAAATACATATGTATAACCTATGAGAAACGACAAAAAAGCCGGTTGTTGCAGAGATATAGATATCAGTGTTCTAACGTAATATCTCGACTAGAGAGAGAGCGAGAGAGAGAGAGAGAGAGAGAGAGAGAGAGAGAGAGAGAGAGAGAGAGCGAGCGAGAGAGAGAAGAATCGAGTATATCCCAGAGTCTACGCGATACTGTCAGTTCTTGTTGAACAGTGTGTAAGAGAGGAGGATACGTGAGATAGATTTACAGGTATTGTACACGCCGCGTGAGAGAGAGAAAAAAATTAACAAGAGAAAGAGGGAGAAATTGAGAAGGCGAATTAAACAAGAAGAAAGAAGAAAATTTTTTTTTTAATTTTCGAAACACACGAAAGTCTCTGGAGAGTAGTAGTGTATAGTATAGAGTGTAATAATAAACCGTTTTTAAACCGATGGAACGGGCTCTCTCGAAATACGTTGCTACGCTATACGCATTCATTATATTGCGGTGTATATAGGTACTGAAAATAGAATTATAAGGAGGTAAAGCAGACCCGGTGGTTTTTTTTTTTTCTTTTTTCAATAGGAGTTAAAAAAAATTAAAAAATTTTATACTCGCTCGTGTGAATCTAAATGATAAATATTTCGTTACTTTGATATTTAAACTAAACTGAATTAAATTCAAGTGAGAACGAAAGAAAATAAACTTTAAACTATATAACGTGCGTGTGTTGTGTTCGTTCGTTTGTTTACTCTGTGCGCGATAGAGAAATAGCTGGGTCCGAATTCAACGGAGAAGAAAAAAGGAAAGAAGGAAGGAAGGAAGAAAACAAAAGAAAATAAAAGAAAATAAAAGAACACCGAACAAAACACAACAGTGTACGCGCTATTCGATTTGAAAAGATAGTTCGCGATAGTAATACGGGGGGGGGGGGGGGGGGGGAAAGAACTACGGAGTTTTCTTTGACACTCGATTATTAATATCGTCGTGGATTTTATTCAATGAAGAATAGAAGAGCCGTGAATTGGTGAAAATTTCGAGGTTAATTCAAAACCGTCGTCGAATGTCATCTATATTCTATATATTGTAGACTTTTGTGTCGTTGATTGAGGGACGGGGGTTGTTGTCGGTCTGGTATCCCTCCACCTATACCTATACCTATATGCCTGTAGGTACTTGTGTATGAGAAACTTGGGAATCTCACATCTTGCCGCGGTTTCGCAGTGAGTGTTAATTAAGAATCTTGGCGGCGCGGCGAACATTTGACGACGACGACAACGACAACGACGTCGGGGCCTGTTTCTGACAGCCGTGAAAACTCCGTTTCGAATTATATAATATATAATATATAGACTCAAACCTGCAGCACGATTAACTGGAGGCTGCCACAGCTCTCGACCCGCTCCTACCTCTGTTGCTCCGACTTCTTCAACTTTTTCATCTTCTTCTACATCGTGCGCTGAAGGGAATGTTTTGAAATGTGGCCAGGGTGAGCATTATTTTATATACGTATACGTACCACGATAACATTTATATGCTGTGTATTGTATATACGTATTGTATATAACTGACATCGCGAATCATACTGTACAGGGCGGTGTTGAAAAACACGAAATTATCAAATTTTATAAATCATTTTCATACGTATACGCACGTGAATCGATAAAATTTCCAATTCAGGCGAGATCTGAATATACATACAGTAGTATAAGTTCCTTTCCCTCCGATTGTTGCCGCTGAATTGTCGCGTCGGGTTAAAATCAACGGCCGATCGAAGACGCGATTCAATCGTATTCGGATTCTCATAGATGATCCCGGTCCCAAATTGTCTGATCGATTGCAGAAATTCTTCGGAACGGAAGATGAAACAAACGACGAAAAGAAAAAATTGCATTCTCTTGACTCACGAGAGAAAAGAAGACGAACCAAGGGAAAGAAAAACAAAGAGAGAAAAAATGAAAAAACAACCGCCGGACCTTCCGCTCTGCATTAAATACCACGAAGAAAAATAGAAAGAAAGAAGCAAAACAAAAAAACAAACCAGAGGTTGCGGCAACCTCTGACTCTGCGAAAAGATGACTTGATTCGTGATTCGGTCCGTTTGATATCTAGCCTATGTAGATTTATATACATAATGAGACTCCTATAGTAACATAAATTGGTTTGAGGTGGGTGCAGCTTGCGGAGGGAAGGGACCTTCGCAATCACATGCATGTTCACAAGCATTATTGTATGTATACGCATCCGATCAGCATTCAGCGATATCGATATAGTGTACATATGTATGTACGTACATACGACCATACATACATACCTATACACATATGTGTATTGTAACAATAAGTTTACTCGATCTACATCCGCAAATATGTTCTATTTCTATCGGGTATAACAGAGATAGAGAGATCTCTATACGAATTCAGGAATAACGAATTACGTTATTTGTCTGACTGCAATAATTACAAAAGTTTGCAAATTCGTACGTATAGTATATTTATTACGCGATTCTGAGGAGGAAGGTGAGAGAAAAAGGGACGGAAGAAATAACGGCAGTATGTCGTACCTACGAATTTATATAGTATAAATATCAAATTTGACAACTATATAATGTACAAATTATATATATTGAACCGCGTATGAAGTTACACACGCGTATCTAGCTCGCATGCGTACACATATATGTATATACTTGTATATACATACTGAATATATAGAAATAATAGAAAGCGAACGAGGAACAAGAAAATATAAGCAAAAGAGTAATGATAGTAAGAAAGAAAATTGAAAAAAATCGCGATAACGATGAAAGATTAATCAATCATATGTATCATGTATCGAGGTACAGTGTGTATATATTGTATATATTGAACGCTAGCTCATGGAGATCAGCGAAAAGAGTGATCTCTGGGTTATCGAACGGGACCACGGAGCATGCCGTGCGGTCGAACAACTTTCCGGATTTTTTTTTTCTTCCCTTTTTTCGTGTCTTGCTTTACTCGTCTTTTTCGTCATTCCACTCTCTCGTAATGGGAAGGAAGGAATTCCATTCATGTATAAGCAGTATACACATATATCCTCATATATATATGAAATATATATATAGGGGCATTCCACGCCGTTTAGAGCGACGTTCGAACCTCGAACCTCTCGATTTTCATTCCGATTTTCATGTTCTAGTACCACTCGACAAAAGCACTCAGAAATTGAGAAAACAATTCGAAATAGAAATCCCCGTATCCTCCGGTGTCTTCGAAGGAGATACCACTTCCGATGAAGGTTTCAGATAAGTTGCCTCGCAGCGAATAGAATATCGATAAAAAATTTCAGAAAAATCGAAGGTATCGCGCTGCCGGTGAAATATACTTGTCGATTAGTTTCGCTAAAAAATTGCACTCACAGGTCTCGCAAAAATTCTTCGTCGTATCCGTCGAAATGGTCGCTCCGCGGTGCAAATTCATTGTCGTATAGGTCTAAGGTACGAGTCTTCTCGATAGGACGCAAGGATTTCGAGCTACGAGCTAGGAGGGCCGTGCGGAGGCGGAAAAAATCGTAGTTCGGTAAAAGAATTCGTTGAACAGATTTGAGAGTCCTTTTTTTCGAGTAGTACTTGTTACAGCATAAAAAATCGGGATCGAAATCGAAAGGAGTGAAGGTCGAGCGTTGGTCGAAACGGCGTGGAATGCCCCACACAGGTATATATATATATATATATATTGTGTGCAATCGACATGCAGACAACGTCAGGTTTTTTTTTTTTTGTTACGGTTTAATCGGCAACTTGGGAAAAGCGAAGCACATGAATACGGAATTTGAATTTGCAAGAGAAAAACACGAGAATGAAGAGAGAGAGAAAAAAAAAAAATTATACAACTAGTCTCATTTTTTATAATTCTTTGTCCTAATATTCTATGTGTATACCCGAAAAACTGTTGCAAAAATTGTTGTTATCTGTATCATAATTACCTATATATAACATATCTGCATTACGAAATTTGTTCGGGGAACAGAACGAAACTGAGCGTATTAATTTACTGAAATTCCGATACATACGCATCATATTTCCAATACCTATTATTACAAGATTTTGAAAACGCCAATTCCAAATCCACGATGCAACGAATTTTTTCCACCGTTTCTTCAATTCTTCTCGTCTTTCCTCCACTTCTTTCGCTAATTGTGACCGCCGAGCGGTTCAAATGTCGGCAGACCAATACTTTCACATCGTGCGCCATATACCTTCAATATATATATACCTATATATGTACCCGCGCGACTGATTAAGAGGTGATTATAAATTCTGTCGACCGTAACTATATACTATACACTATGTATAATGCATGTATACTATGAATTTATATGAGGCACCGCGTAATGTGGGCATGGGCCTCGCGGGTATAGAACTTTGTCCGGAATAAAAATGTTCGATTATAGTCCCTCTACGGAGGTATACACATGTATACTAATACCGATACTAATTGATAACCAAACATCACGCGCGTCACGGTACCATATGTATCGGTGTTTATGTATCCTCCCTCCGTTCGTGGTATAGTACTTGACGAAAAAATGACGCAGGTTGCGAGTACAACAACTATGTACAGAAGCCTTATATTATTCGTAAGGTGTATATGTGACTGAATTCGGAAATCGGGAGCATGCTCTCTCGCGCGCCTGTCCAAATTAAACTTCAAACGTATAGTCACGTCGCTTCATCCAACTGATACGAAAACCTGCGGCATCACAAACGCGAAAAAGCTGTCGATAGCGGAAATCTGCAGCATATGCGAGGCGAACGTGTATCGCATCGTTCGTTCGACGTAACAATAGCGCCGCGGTCTTGCGGTCTTGGTCTAATTATTCGTACAGTTAATTCGTGATTTTCAAATAGTTGGGGCCGAAGAAACGCCGCGATCGTGAAATTGCGTAAACGAACCTCGACGCGAGATACAAACGTACGGCCCTGCAGCGCGTGGCGCGGCGTCGCGTCGGCATGTGTATTTGGTAGGCCGTATAATTCGACGGCGGAGATAATATACGATATAAATGAAATACATTTCATTGATATTACAAATAGATGATTGATTAAAAAACAGAAAATGGATTCTTGGTTTCAACAAAATCTGTATGAAAACTTGTAAAATATGAACCGGTACGAGGATGTGTGATTTTTCTCTCGCCAATTACTTTCGTAATCGCACGTTATACATACCTAGATCCTCAGGATTATGTTTTAATAGGCATCTCTACCTACAGGAGGTAACGTCTTTCTCTAAGTGGGTCGCACATGTGCCTGATCGTCCTATACTGTAAAAAGAGTTCATTCACTCTTGATGATTGTAATAATGATTATCATTATTACACTCATACTCGTACTTCGGAGTGGTGGCTCACAGACGATAATATTATAATATATATATAATTCATATAAATAGAATCTCGTCTCTTGTTTTTCATTGAACAGTCGTCTGCATCAGGAACAGTTATATTCCCGACATTCGTTCAATTGGTGAGACGAAAGGTAATTATCGCGATTCCTCGTTCTTTCTGCTATTCTCACCAGAACTCGACGGAACAGCAGAAGCAAATTATAAACGACGTCGATATCTTTTCATTTCATTTCATACGCGCGCTAATTTTCGTAATTATATTTCATCAATTTTTATCATCTTCAGATCCATTTACTGTAATTGTATTCCTTCCGATTATTCATTCATATAGCTGTATTTCCATGTATTAGCCCTAATGTCGTATTTCATATCTCGGAATTATAACAGCGATAAAACAGACTGACCAACGGGCGAAACTCATACCGCGGCTATCTGCTCCGTTCGTGTGTAGATACGCATGTATGTATGTACATCCTTCTTGGTCATAATATCATTATACTGGTATAACCCACTGCACAGATATTTCAACGCGTATGTACAGTAATTCGTATCGTCCTACAGCTTTTCGAGAAACAAAAGTCGTGAAAAAAGTCATCCGAAGCCCCCCACCATCGCGTCGGTCCGTCTATTTCAGAATCCCTTCTTCGAGACTTCTTATATCTCTACATAATGCGCAAGAATCAACTGAAAAATTACCGTACATAGGTAGGTACTTGCCGGTGTTCAAGTTGGAGAGTGACGAAAGCTCACACCGAAACGGGGGGAAAAAAATGGCAAAGAAGGAACGAAATGATAATAAATACATTCGAGAGCATACCTACTTACATATTATATTGCGCCTCGGCAATTGATGCCGCCGAGCTATCCTGGGATCTGGTGCCGCGTTATATTATATTGTAAAAGAGCGCGCAGACATTCCCAATTTATTGTCACTTAAATATATACAATGTGCCTCGTGGCATCCATCCATTCGTTTCATACGCGCATCCCTGCATGCAGCTTGATACAGGGGCGAAGAAACGTACTTCACTTAAACGTATAATATACCACGAGGAGAGCTATTTTTGGCACTGACTTTACGTCTTTTTATATAACCTGTGCAGTACGCATGCATGTGCGTATGCGAGCGTACATAGTCACATGGAATTCTTTCGGCACTCTTAAGGGCGGGCAGACGGAGCCGAAATACCAAATCAACTCGACTCAACTCAACTGAAGATTTGTAAAGCTGAGCAAGTGAGTAAGTCAGTCCACTGCCAGACCAGTTCAGTTACAAGCTCAGTTCAAGCTCAGTTCAAGCTCAGCTCATTGTCAGTCCGGGCTGTAACGTAAATAAGTCATTACACCAATCGCGTTTCTTGGTGTTTTATATGTATGCTAGGAGTATATATACATAGTCTGTAGTTTATGAATTGATGATTTGACTTCAGTTGCTCGTGATGTCTGTATAGTATGACGGATGATCTGGAATTCGGTTGAACTTAATACTGCGAAGGAGTGCCATTCGCCACCTTGAGAATGTTTCCCTACAATCTGCTTCGTCCATGATCGTGAAACGTGAGAATTTGCCGGAATATGGAATCGAGAGTTGCCTAGATGGATCGGGAGACGTCTTTCTCGCCTTATCGCGTGCGTTTAGCACGATTGGAAAACCCTGAACATATTTTTGCTAGATTCTTCCGATCGAGTGTTGAAAATTCCAAATTTCTCTGTCGTCGCGATCGTCGCGGCTTTAGCGGGTACTGGAGAAGAATGAGATTTTGAACGCGTTCAGTCGATTCGAGTCCAGTCAAGTTGAGTCGGAATGCCTCATACGTCGATGTTTCACAGCTGATGTAACTTATAATAATCCGGCTTGTCGATCGAGTCGATTGAAAGACTTTATGCCCTACGGACTGTGAAACGTATACCTATAGTATGCGTATAAATATGTATAATACTGTGTCATACGTGCCGAGCGACGACTAGACACGACTAATATTAATAGAGAAACGGATAAACATAGAGCGACGTAAATAAGAGCACATATCTAATTAGTCAGTGTGATTATTCAGTCGCCTTGAGCAATTCAAATCGTATATATAATGATTAGAACTAATTGCGGGCTGAAATTACCCCGATATACGACGTGGAGAAAACAAATGTATACGGGAGATGGAAGAATTTATGAAATAAATAGCTTGATATTGCGACAACGATAATTATTGTATGTACGAAACGCGGGGTAGGTATATCTGCATCTGTGAATCACTGCAGATATTCCGTATTGTGTATTATCAGATAATAGATTGACCAACTGTGTCTGTATAACATATGCGATCCGTGTATGCAAATTATACGGCGATATGTACATCGATTTGTAAAGTCTGATCAGAATTCACTCCAGCGGAGGGAGTAATTCCATCGTCGGAAGAACGGACAAACGTGCGTGGGAGAAAAAGGAGGAGATGATAGAAAAAGATGGAAAGAAAAGTGAGAATCGTTCTCTAGGCAATCCTCGCGTGACTATTATTATATACTCATTATACATATTCATGTATAGTATAGAACTGTGAGGATATCCCGTTAGTTAGCGAACGCAGCATCGAGCGGAGAGCGAAGCGCGAAGAGCGAGGTCGCCTTCGGCGACAAATCACTTTGACGAAAGTGAGATCAATCCTTTTTCTACTCCCTCTTCGCCATGAGGTAGCTCACTCCCGCTACGCCGCTATCGCGAGTCGCCGATCCTGCCGAGTCGAGCCAAGCCAAGCCGAGCTTCGATAAATCGACGCCACGATAATCCTATAGTAGAGATGAGAGAAGCGGACGAATCGTCGCGTCGCGTCGTGTAGGTAGGAGGTTTCAGATAGGTAGAAAAATGTTGAGGTATTAGATACTCGGGGATTAGAATGAGAGATATCGAAGAACAAAATTTTCGCTCCGGAAGAAGAATGTACGCAAGAAAAGAAGACGGAGAAGAAGAAACGAAATGGATTTCATGAGATTTGTTGTAAGGAAACTTAAGAGTTGTCTTAATTGTCTTCTCATGAAATAAGGCAATTGAGAATCGTATAATTATTATTAGAACGGTGATTCGTCGGGATCTTGCGAATCCATCTCGATTATATTGTATAAAGACACCTGCAGTTCCCGATTTGCACTTTCTGGCTTTCGACCACTGAATAACCAACTGCCTTTATTTGTGAATTTTGGTCTTCGTGTTTGAAATCATTTTCCTATCCGCGGCTGAAGATCTGTTAAGAATTTTTTCCCTACCAAACTTCTGAGACTTCGGGAGTGGGGTAATGAGAGCAGGAAGAGGTCCGCGAGAGATGTATTCTAGTAATATGAAAAGGAAAATCAAACGTCGCAATAGTATTATACCTATATTATCCACGGAATTGGCGTTTTATTCAACCGCAACTGATTCCAGTTTTTTTTGTTAGTTTCAGGACTTTCGTTGTCCTCTCCGCAGCTGCTCTAACCGCTGTCGAAAATCAAGGTTTCTCGGACCCATTGGGCGACAAAAATGGTAAGTTTATTCATCAATTTGATAAATCAAAGTATAGGTATGTTCACCTATACGTATATTGTTTGATACGTACTGAACAGTTGGCATTCATTCTCTGTATTCTATTCGCGTCTGTGAAGTTGGCGCCACATTTTTCTTTGACCTGACCATTCGTCAAGCATATCGGGATCCTGAAGATCAATTCGAAAGAATTTCAGAATTCCCAAAAGAGAATCGAATTTTGAAAAATGAGGCGCCGACTTCACATCAGACACATTATGTCCCGTTACGAAGTAGATTAAGTGTAACGAACAAAAATTGTGCCGATGACGAATCTACGGAATATGAGCGGCCAAAGTTTACAGCAATTACGGACCGTGCAGTAGACCGTGAAGAGGAAAAAAATTATACGATCGTCCGTGATTATTTTTCGTGAATCTCCGTTGCCCTGTTGATGTTATAAACCTAGAATTTTAGATTTCGTAATCTTTCGTCATTTATTTATTCAAGTGGGAAGTGGTACGTTACGTTTTATATACATAGGTTTACGTATTCATTCATCCCTGTAAACTTCCCCTCGCGTGAAGTCATCTAGACTCGTCGCTGATTTCCACATGTTAATACATAAAAAGATAAAATTAACTCATAACTAAACAGATGGAGAAAGAGAGAGAGAGAGAGAGAGAGGGAATGAATGAAATAAAATGCGAACATGAAAAGAATCTTCAGTGTGTCTGCCTTATGGAAGAGCAAAACCCTCGAATTAACGGGCTAAATTCCTACCCTCAACTTATACCGGTTCGCCCTACACTCGGTAGTACTACTTACTTTCATGGAAAAGCGAGAAACAAAATGAAAACCCCCTGTAAACAAAATTTTTCATCTTCAGTGCAAACGACCCACAAGTTTAGTGTCGGCGAACTATCCCCTTGTTACAATCTTCAGGGTGTTTTTCCTCGTGGATAAATTTATGTTCATATATGATCATACATGTACCGTACATACCTACAACCTATACAATACGAGCTTCAAATTTTTGTCAGAATGATCTTTAACATTCGTTTCGCCTTCTGTACTATAATTGCCATCGTCATATCGACGTTGAAATTAAATGAAACTGAATAGCAGTTCCGTTTGCGAATTTTCGATTTTATTCTCCGCTTCATGCGATGTCAAACACGCGTTGCTTCTACATCCATCAATTCTCAATTAGTATAAGCTATAATTTTATATACGTAAATGTAAACTACCGGGTAGCGGAGTTTCTCGCCGCCCAAGGCGATTTTGGGGCCTTGTCATTCGGGTTTTCGATTCAAAGTTAAGTTAACTTAAGTTAAGTTAAGTTAAGTTGGGTTGGGTTGGGTTGGGTTGGGTTGGGTTAGGTTAGCATCCCTTATCACGGATGGCGGGACGAATAGCTCCCACAGGATACACGATAACGTTGTTGATCCCCAGTTCTGCGTATTGCTGCACAACAGCCCTCATTTGTATGCTCCTCCCTCCGCCACCCCCAGCCCTGTCCCAGTCTCCCTTTTCCTTTCCGGAGGCTCGGACATGCGCTTTGAATCTGGTCTTTGGTTTAAAAAATTATGTAAACTTTAAGACAGTTGGTCGCGGTTATGTATATATACCTACTTATCCCGGATTTTTTACGTACAACTTTTGTTTCCCTTAGTTTCGTGCTTTTTCTTTCGTCTCGCAAAATTCAATCATTCTGCGATCACGGAGAAAACAAAATAACGTATCACTGTACAGATGTTCTCCCCCCCCCCCCCCCCCCCCTGCCCCCCTTCCGTTCTCCGTTCAGTACGATCGATATTTTTGGCGACATATATCAATTTCGTTGAGAAGAAATAAAAATAAGTGTAAAAAAAGTTGTAACAAAAATTCAAATCGTTATATACACGTCATATTTATTTATATTCAGACGGACTAGAAGCCGACGCTCGTATTTGTATTTTGTATTATACGCGCGTATGATATTAACCTGCAAACGTGGATATTCAACGTGAATAACTTCTACGATCAGGTATATCAGATTGACGCACGCGGCAAGAACAGATGTAGGTGGTGCAGACGTATAACTTTCAAACCGACGGCTTGGCTGGGGGCGGGAAGGGAAGGGAAGGGTAGGGAAGGGGAGGGGAGGGGAGGCGTCGCGTCCGGTGGCGTCGCGTCGGCGTCGTGACGCTCGTATATATATATTGCCAAGTTTCACGTCAGTTCGATTTCAGAAGTTTCAACTTTGACCAATTATCCGCGACGTAACGAACCATACATATATACCGTCTATATTATATTATATACAGAGCTATACATGTATATTTCTATAATACAGGCAATTCGCTCGGACGAATCCACGGAACGGACGGCCGCAATGGCTAAACGAATTAATTTGGTTGCGTGCAGCTATACAGGTATAAAGCGCTGCCGCGAATTAACGAACGGTGATATACAATTTCGAATTGTTGGCGCTAGATACGCAGTTGCGCGCGCCTAACGCCGGGGTTTGGCGAAAATCGGATCACAAATGTTTCCGATATGCTATGAGTTTTTTTTTTTCTTCGTTTGTTTTCGTTTTTGTTTCTTTCTCCTTCGTTTTGTGTCAGTTCTTTTTTCCTCTCAATTACACGTGTGCTACATCATATTACAATTAATTGTCCGACTCGAAATTTCGTGTTTATGTGTCGTCGACACTTAATCGTCAAATTACGATAACGTTTATTTATTCTTCTCCATCTGCAGAGAAGTATGTATATATACCTACCTACCTACCTACCAAGCTATATTATTCGGATAATCAATGGCGTAGAGTAAACAGAATTTCGGCGGGACATTCGCCGACCCATTCCCCCCCCCCCCCCCCCCCCCCCGCCGTTTTGGAATATACTTGAAAAGAAATTATAAGGCAATCTCCTCGCCAATCGACGATTGGAAACGGACAAAACGATCACGAGGGAAGAGTAAAAACGAAACGTAACAAAAAAAAAGGAAGCAAAAAAAAAACGAAACAAAAAAAAATTATAAATAAATAAAGTAGAGATGAAGAAGAAAGATGTATTTGCGTACAGTATTCAGGGAGATATAGTCTAGGGGTGTGGATGGGGTTAGGTTATGGGAATCGTTGGCTATACCGGAGCATCATGGGAGCAAAGGGGGGATGGATGTAGGATGTAAAACAAAAGATAGACTGTCGGACAGCCCGGTTTACCTTCTTGAGAGAAAAAGAATCAAAGAAAAGAGAAGGAAAAAAAACAACAGCATAAAAAACGGTTCTTTATAGATCTCTACGCTCCGGGAGCTCCGAGCCGCGAGACTTACGGAGACAGACAATCACGCGACTTTACTCGCGGCCTGAATTTTGAACAGCCCTCGTGTGTCATATCGGTAAGTGCGATGCGATTCTATGGATTGGATTGGATCGGATCGGGCTGGGTTGGGGTTATGGTTCGGATGCTCTCGCGTCTATACCCCGCCCGCAATCGTATACATAGATACCGCACTACCAATTTTTCTCTTTCTTTTTATTTCGGTTACCCGCTCCCTACCTTTGGGAATCCCCGCATAATTCTCGGGCGACAATTTATTCCGAATTTTCGAACCGTTTTCCTCTTCGTCTCATTGCGAGATACAGGTATACCTGTGCATGTATATATATATTGCGCTACGTCGGGGCTATTAAATGACTTATATAGGTATATCAGTTGGGTCACAAACGACGCGGACGCGTATACGCATGATGATAAATTAGAACGACGAACAAGAAAGAAGGAATTTTCGACACAAGTTGCAGCACAACGATATTTTGGCATTAAAGGTAAAATGAAAAATTTGGCAAAGAAGAAATTCGATTACGTCGAATACACAATTCACCGGCGGCGGAGGGGCGAATTTGAAAAGTAGGTTGATAGTTTGGAATACCTACTCGGATAGGTATCTACATATACATACATAATTATACGTATAATCGCAGCATTATAGTACGGCAGCGGTATACCTACACTGTTATACGAGGAACAACAAACGTAACGCAACATAACCTATGCACCTATGTCCGAAGTTATAATTAGGCGACCAATTTTCGCAAAAGTTTTCGAGTCAAGGGGCGTATATACGTATACATATCGCACATACTGCACAGGCATAGGGAAATAAAGAGAGGGAGTTAATGGCCCGAGCTTGTAATCTCTGCCGCCTAAACATGTAATTAGGCTTTTGATTATGTTTTCTCCGCGGTACAGGAGAGCTGGTTCGGACCAGGACCGCAGGCTCGCACCTAGTTGATTAAAATTCATACACAAGCTTATCTAACGCACTTCGGTATAGTATAGCACGTGTACATATATATAGTCGGGTTTACTACGTACCTACATGTACAATGCGTATGAAAAACGTGCATTCGCTTGCGAGAGAGCCTGTAACCGTCGCCGCGCCCGCGCCGCGTCGCGCCGTCAACCGCTATTACTTAATTGTTCATGATGCTATACCCGCCAAGTAGGTGCGTGCTGCTGCTGCTGATCCTTGAACCTTTCTGTGATCTGTACACGCGTGCGCGCGTGTGTAACGCGTCTATCTACACGACGAGCCTCCGCGTACCCTCGAATTTCACATCATCCCTCCTATTCCTGCTCCTCCTCCTCCCGCCTGCCTGCCTGCCTGCCTGCTTGCTTGCTTGCTTGTTTGCTTGGCCTCGCAAATATGACGATAGAGGGAGTCACGGGAGACGCGTCCCTTGAGTCCCCAAGGGATTGTATAAGCACTCCTGGTGGAAAGGCTCTCGCGGGGACGTTACTGCAGGTGTTTCTTTTTTCACTTTTTTCACATTTTTTTAGGGATTTTTTTTACGATATATGTATGTATGATTATTCTCGTGCTCATTGAATTCTTCTGTTCGAGTATCTTATGGAATTTCATCATTTTTACTTCACGCTTCGTCGTAGCCGATCAATCCCTTTTATTGTTTGTACGATCTGTTGCTTTCGGTTTTTTTTTTTTTTTTTTTTTTTTTTCTCTCTTTTTCTCTCCTTACCCACTTTACCCCACTTCCGAATCGCGGGTTGAAACTGAGAACGATGAAAGTTATCTTTTAGTCTGGAGAAGAGAAGGCAGAAAATGAAAAGACGTGTGAAGAAAGAATGAACGGAAACGGAAAGCTATAGGTACGTCAATGAAATCCTTGAAAAAATTGTATGTGAAACGAGATAAGAGGATACCAAGCGGATTCATTGCAAATGAATAATTACCTAATCGAGAAAATTTACCGACCTGTTTAACTGTCTGAAATTAGTGAAATATATATATATATAAAATAAAAATAGTTCCACTTCCGGATTTGGTATTTAAAACGATCGTCTTTGATCGAAGAATTTTTCTAAATCGTTTGAGATTATTGAAGAATGGCGTTTTTCGATGGACTCGAATAATCATGGAAAATTCACGACCGGAGGAAAAAAAAAAATCTGAAACAATTCAGGAGCGCCGCTAAAGAGTTGGGACGATCGTGTGCAGAAAATTACAAGCGAAATAAAAAATGTCGAGGGGAAAATTTTCGTCGAGTCGGCGTGGAATAGCCTCATATAGGTATATATCTCTATATAGATATATATTATATCCAACATTGCGGAATTAATCTTGAAAGTAGGTATAGGTATAATGGTTTTGCGGTTGAAAGAAAAAAAAAAAAAAAAAAATGTCCACGTGCGTAGAGTGTACAGATACCGTCCAGCTATAGCAGAATCTACATCACACTCCGTACAAATCTAGGTAGTAGCTAGATATATTCCTATATACATAAGGATGTGGTTATACATGGACTTCCGTCATCCTACATATATGCTTACGTTATATTTATTAATAGTTTGAATTTATCAACGCATCGATCACTTTGAGCAATTTTCGTCGTTCGACGTACTGTATAATATTACGTTACTAGTTTTCCATTTGCCTCTGGCTCGTATATAATTTAGAATGGGAAATTTGGAAATCGTGTATCTCCCCTTAAAATTTTGAATTATGAACGGATCTGGGTATGCATGCACATACATACATACATACATACATACATACATACATACATACGTACATGGATACCTCTACTGCTGACTTTTGAATTAAAAAAATCTGAGTGGAATACCGGCCGTTATCGATAGCTACGTGGCGAGGAATAGAAAATTTCAAAATGCCTCTCGCGCCCCTAAATAATGGTCGCTGCGGGATACTCGCGTTTGATTATATTTAATTGCGAGGCAGAGGGCTCGGAGTACGAAAATAAAAATGTTCGAGTATCGGACTCGAGATTGGCTTCCTCGATCCCTCGCAACATCATATGAAAATTCTACTTTTGGAGCAGAAAACATTTCAATTCGAAGCGATGGTGGTAATTCGATCTCGAATCCGAAGATACTTGATTATCTCTTTCCTCGTGATTTCTCTGCGGTATTCTTAACGCCGTACCGACACGTGAATATATCATTCAAAAATTTTCCACTCCTCAACATATGTAACAATCGAAACCGAAATTTTATGCTTCTCGTTAGTATTTTTCATTTCGTAGAGTAAACATTTTGGGGGGGGGGGGGGGGGGGGGGGAAATAGAAAATTTCAAATTCCACTATACACATATATATATGTGTATATTATATATACTTGCAGCGTCTTGTTTCAATATATAGATACTATGTTCCTCGCTTTCGTTCAGAGATCGATGAAATGAGGGAAAAACGAAAGGAAAATCACAGATCACATCCAATTTTCGTTTTCGTTTTCTGTTTTTTAAGTTATTCGCAAATTGGCTATAGTTGGCACTCCCCTGTACCTGTATCCGTCGTTCGTTTTGAATCAGCCTGTACGAAGTATAATACTGTATATCTGTACTGCATGTAACAGTGAGACAATAAGTAGCAGTGGTTTCGTTTTCTCGTTTCCCTTTTAATATGCATACATCGAGTACGTGAGGTACAAAAATGAAGGAAAGACTCGCAACTCCGACCAACCAAACATACGATGCACATTCGCACGCGCATTTGTGAGGCTGGGTAATATTAAAATGTCGGGGGGGGGGGGGGGGGGGGGGGGGGGGGGGCTCGGATAAAACCAAAATTTCAACAGATGAACCAGAAAACTGGAAGAGACCTGTTCGTGTCGAAGAGTTAGTTTTTCCTTGTTTTTTTCTCTTTTCTTCTATACCTTTTCATTTCTTTTTTGCTCTCACCCGTGACGTCTAGTTCGAGTGGAAAGTTATCATTGAACGTACGCGACGACGCTGATGAATGAGAAAAAAAGAGCGGAGTGGGCATATACCCCGGTACTCCGTTTTTCAAACACCAGTTTCTCGTTGTCGCTGCAGTTACGCGAAAAGATTTTTTTTCACCATTTTCGATTATCTAACGCAGCAAATCAAAGTCTGATTCCCACAGTTTCCCGGACGATCTGTACCAGAGGTTCGCCCGAATCGAACAACTGTTTGGAAGTGTAATTTTATTTACCGGTGAAAACTTTTTGGGCGGTTTTTTCTTTCTTTCTTTCTTTCTTTCTCTTCTTTTGTTCCCATCGTACACAGGTATATACATGTATGTTAGATGGATGCGAAAGATCGTTCGAAAAGGCATTCTCCGGGAGATTTATATATATATTTTTTTTTATAATTTTTTTTCCGTAAATTTGAGACGCTCATTATGACGACGCGATCGTTGACTAACGCGCGAGTCGTCACCATATGGCACTGTAGCCGAGTCTAATGAGTACACATGACCGTCTAATTGTAGTAGGCTAGCTAGTGTTCGTTGCAGTAGATCTAGACAAAGTTCCTAGTTTCTAGTTTCTAGTTTCTAGTTTCTAGTTTCTAGTTCCGAGTTCCGAGTTCCTCTGAGCCACTAATTTGTGTGAAATAAAGAAGTCAGTAACCTCGCATACCTCGGCGTGGGGAAACAGTTTCTTTATTTTCTTGTTTATTGTCCAGCTCGCAGCCGCGCCGGCTCGCGTGGATGTTCGTCGTAACTGATTCTACATATACCTATATAACCCCTCGTTTGTAGAATTCGGGATGGTTTATACGTTCGGTTCGTCACGCCGTCACTCTATCTCCTGCATGGTCTTTCGTTTTCCTCTTTCTTTCTTTCTATTCGGCCTTTTTTCAAAACGATATTATATATGTTTATCGATAAAATAGAGAAATAGTGCTGAAATTTCATGTATTGTGGGTAAAAAATGAAGTAGAAGCAGAGGGAAGAGAAGACTATAGATATACGGGGAATATGCAGAATACGGAAAACGGAGGAGATGTTACTTGATGATATTTGATCAAGTTTCATCGTAAAATAATGATATATATCTTCGAGGGAGGATGAATCTAAAATGAAAGGAAGAGAGAGAGAGAGAGAGAGAAAGAGAGATAGCGAAGGGAGTAGCGTTTATATCCTAACGCGCGTGGCGCAGCCCCGGGGTCCGATATCACATCTGCGTCCGTTCTAATAAAACCGCAGCTATCCGACGAATAAAAACCTCCGGGGTGAACGAGGGAAAATGCAGGCGACCGCGACGAGGCCGGAGAGGCGAAGAAGAAGGACGATATGACCCCGACTCCGAGAATCCCTGAGGCACCCGCGAGAGCCGGGCGTCTGCTCCAGGCTCTATTTTCTCTTCGGCAAGAGTCCGTGAGAAGAAGAAGAAGAATAAGAATAAGAATAAGAATAAGAAGTAGAAGGAGTAGAAGCAGAAGTAGATAAGCCGAGCTCAAGTTTATGGTGCTGAGCGAGCACACCTATAGCATACACTTCGTTTAGTACTCGAACTAACCTTTTGATGATTCTCTTCGTTTTTTGGGGCGAGGGATGTTTTCTTCGATAAATTTTTTTCTCTTTTTTCTTTCTCTTTTTTTCTTTTCTCTTCTCTTTTCTTCCGTTTTCCGCCAGTTTTCGTCTTCTTCTTTCTTCAACCACTTCAGTCGTAGGGGTATAGATCAGAACGCAACTTATTATATATTTCTTTTTTTCCATCCGTCGGCTGTACGCAACGTCAATCCCGAGGTTATTTTTATCCGGCCAATATTATATTGTGCCAAAAGTTATATCGCGTGATGTATAGTTATGGATATATTTATAACTGTACGTGCATAATATGTTATAGTTACGGCCGACCAATGTCGAATGGAATAATTCATTAATTGTTGCAATTCGTCTTGATTCTGCAAGTCCGCTGGGTGTATGTATAGGTATACGTATACGTATATGTATACGCATGTGTACTCATGTGTCTTATTCGATAGTCATGCATGATCAGTTTGTTAATTATTGTTCAAGTATTTGAGAGGTCCTGCAGAGTCGAGATTTTATTCGCACGATGTATGTAGGTATAGGTATGTACGTATGTACTTCTAATTCCGGCCATTCTCAACATGTATATGATATAAATAAACTAGATCAAGCTAGGTAATTATAGATCGACAGATTGATCGCTAAGGGAATACTTCATCGGTTTTTTATACATCGACATTTTCATACGAGTTATGGATTTATTCGTAGGTATGTACATACCTATATCGTTGGCACTCATTTACATGATATCTCCCGGACAATCCCACGGGCAACCCGTTTTGAATATTTCCAAATTGCACTGCGAATGAGAAATTATCAGCTCTCGGACGAAAGCGTTGAAACAAATTCACCGGTTTGCCCGAGATGGAGGCAAATTATTTTTATTTTTTATTTTTTTTCCAAACATAACCTATATTTCGAATGGTTGAATTTCCCAGGATTTTATACCCAGTGACGATAATATATATCGTTTACGGTACGATCGAGCTTCCTCTCGTCACGTAAGAAAAGAACGAGAAGAAACGAGACGGAGAAGAAATTGTCGAGTGAGAATTTGCCGTTCGGAGTAAAAATTAGGTGAGAGATATCGAGCGCGGAACTGAATCAGTTCGAAATGGAGTAATTCATCAACGGTTTTTTTTTCGCGAACGGTAAATCGCAGGGGTCCGCGACTTCGTGTGGACAGAGAAATTTTTGGAGAATTACTGCAGGGAAAAGTTCTTCGGTAAAAATTGGTTCTCAAGCCACATCAGATCCAGGCCCCTCCCCGACCTATCACGGAGCTTGCACACTCGCTTATCAGCGTTGCGATATTGGTTTACTCGAACATTATCCAACTCGCGAACTATCGGTCGGAGAAATTTCTACGCCGAAGGATCTATCTTTTCGGAATTTCACCGAAAATCCTATCCACCAGACGGGTATCGCTCAACCCGAATCATTCGGTGTACACTTGTACAGTAGGTGAAGCGGGTCAAAATCACAGCCAAATTCCATTTTCCTCCGTAGTAACGTTCGAACATATGTACGCATACGCGAAAATCGTTTCACGGGTAAAGCGGGGACCAATTGGCGCGACGTAGTATCTATAACTTGTTCGAATGCATCACGCACTCTACACTGTCTCTACTTTACCCTCGGAGCGACTCACCTGCACGCGCGTGGTTGAATTCGGGGCGAAACCATTAATGCGCAGGAGTGTACATACAAACGCGTACTCCGCTCACCGATCGTTACGACCGTTTTTCAATGGCAAATTGTACCCCGATCGTGACAGCGTTCATAGCCGTGTAATATGAACGTTGATATATATCACACGATTCACGCGGAAGAATTATCTGTAACTTATACGTCGTACCGCGGTGTGATATTAGTGACGTAATGAATACCTCCTGCGCAAACTGTCTATATCCACGGGGCGACCCCCGGGTAACAGGGTTGGGACTCACGGTAAAAGGAAGTTAACTTAACGTTCAGGCGGATGTTTGCTCGACAAGTCACGCCGAAAAGTATAACAAGTTCGTCCCGGAGAGCTGATCTTTCCTCCTTCTTCTTCTTTTTTTGTTTGTTCTCCCGTTATCCTTTCAT
This sequence comes from Phymatocera aterrima, assembly GCA_963170745.1. Lineage (NCBI taxonomy): Eukaryota > Metazoa > Arthropoda > Insecta > Hymenoptera > Tenthredinidae > Phymatocera > Phymatocera aterrima. Next base: position 4,996,717 of record OY720670.1, read on the forward strand.
TCTTCTTCCTGCACTGCACTGCACATCCGTTTTGTCATTCTCGAGTTCTCGTATCCCGTGTGTGCTGGTTTGAGAATGCAATTTTCATGACGAAACGAAAGAGAGAAGAAGAAAGAAAGAAAGAAACGGAATTGACGAATACTTTGTAACTTGAAACTTTTATCACCAATAGCGTAGTTGATCCCATGGCAGGGGTTGTAGGTTGTAGTGGGTCTGCGCACCTGAAGATAAATAGATATTTTCCTATCCTCTCTTCTGCGGATCTAGCGCCCGTAGCTGAGCACGGCATCTGTTGTTACTCCATCTATATAGTTCAATTCCCTCTTCGTCCATAGACTTTTAGAGGCAGAGGTGGAGGCGGAGGCGGAGGCGGCGGCAGGGGCGGGGGTGTAGGTGGAGGTGGAGGTGGAGATGACGAACGGATGCACGAATGAATGAACCAACGAACCAACGAACCGGTAGTAGGAATTCATATTTTATAGGTGTAGAGTGTGTGTATGTACTGTACATATAGGTACCTGGGCAAATTTCACGCGTGAGAAACTAATTAAATTATCTCGTTAGCACAAAGTTTATATACGTTTATACAGCGGGTACAAAAGTTTGTCGAAAGCAGTACGAACGAGGGAACAGATAAATTGACATCTAGTACGTCGTTATTATTATTGTTCGGACAAATTTTCATATTTAGTATAGTGTGATGCATCGTAGGATCAAAATCGTTTGTCCGTATGTCCGTTTATGTTTCTCCGGCGCGGAATTGCCTCCCTACGAAATTTTAACGACGTTTCGTATTTTATTTGTTTGTTTATTCGGATTTCCTTGTTCGGGATGCATTGAAATCGAAAGAATGTAGGTATAGGTATAGATATATTTGCTAGGGAATGTGCCCGTTTGCTATTCACTTTCAATTACTGTGTACCTATATGCTATATTGTACAGATATATACGTACGAATTTGGGGAGAAAGCATTTTCGGTTTTCAACAATTCGGTATACCTAATCATTTTCATATTTTATAGTCGAGAGAGTATTTTGAAGCGGAGAAGGAGACAGAAAAAAACAAAAAATAAGAAAAAAATAAGAAAAAAAAACTGAGCTTCGAGTACAAATTTCCTCTTGATCTTTCTACCACTTTTTTTTTTGTTTTCAATCAAATTTTCTTCACCGAATTGTACATATCCTGTAGATGAAATCGAGGCAGCGCTGTATACGTATAATACATGCATTACGTACGATCGCCGTTTTCCAAGATCGACGGCTTTGCGAAGAGAAAAACGATACCGCATAAACGACGAAGCTCATTCTATTTTCCCATGAAATACCGTTATCGAAAAATTTGTCTATAACGATTTTCGGGTTGGAATAGAAATGTGGCTAGGCTACGTTGGTTGGTTCATATTCTTTGTCTGCGGTGATTCGAACTAGTTTGTAAGGCCGAATTAACCGGCGATTTCATCGGTTTCGGTGAAGACCAAAGAATCTCCATTGACGCGGAACTATACACACGCGACAGCTGTGATCGTGCGGCGTGGACTCGAGACAGAAATCGGCGAAAGATAAAAACGATCAATTAGCAGCTCGTTCGCGAGCATGACTAATCGTTTTCACGAGAATAAGAAATTCATCCGTTCCGAATTGATGATTGGAAGTAAATTCGTGGTTTGAGAATCGGCGACGATCGTTAGGTACCTATATCTAGCTTCGCGGTTCATCGTGTGAGCTATACACTCGTCACACAGCGGTGGAGAAAATCTGACATCCTACCGATTCGATTAACGTCGGTATAGCTAGCTGACAATGCGGGGAACAATTAGCTCGCGTCTTCGATCAGCTTTGATTTTTGCTGCAGTAGCTAACAATCTGAGCTATTCCTAAATTAAACCGTGGTCACACGCTTGGTATGAATCGTTGCGTCTTTTTTCATCGCATTCGACTAACGAGGATCGAACGATGCGATCGAACGTAACCAACAACACGGTTTAGTTTAGTTCAGTTTAGGATAATGCCTCAAATGATGAAACCGAAATGCGAACCGTCCGGGTCCCCCCAAATGAACCGCGGTGAAGCGCCCGCCTATCCGAAAAATCAACCATTGTTCAATGGCCTTAGGCCTTGAATGTGTAGGTGGGCATGGAACATGCGATTTCTTTTTCCGTTGATTTCGCACTCCTCGCCGAACAATCTCGCGAATGTATTTACGGTTTGACGGATGTACCATGGCGCGGGGTAACGGCGGCGGGGGAGAGGAAGGGAGAAATTTTGAGCAATAAATCAAAAAAATTGGCTATCAACTTTGCGCGTACGTGTACGCGCCCAGCTCCGCATGCGTGCCATGGTAAAACGTAACGCACACCTGTATACACGGATATGCGAAAAGCGACTTGGTTATATGACGGATACGTCTTATCGGTAGACATTTGTTACAAGAAGAAAACGTGAGGGTGGAGGTCGAGGTGGAGGTGGAGGTGGGGGATAGAAGATTGAAGATAGAAAAGAGAAGAGAGAGAGGATGAAGGAGGAGAGAGGAAGTCGTCGTGCGGTACGGTACATACATACACATACGTCCCCGCAGGCGATCCCCGGGAAGCAGTTACGGAAAAAAATATCACCGCTTTCTCGAACAGATAATCGCGAAGTTTGAATATACGAATCTTACGTGCCCATCCACCTTCCTCCACCTCCGAGGTTCTTTCTGCGGACGTCCTGCACCGTCTCACCGCGTTCAGGTTTCATGTAATATAATATAATGTATGTATTGCGAAAGGTATTTGGGATGAATATTTCTCCGCTGAAAATTTCCTACGTATATATATATATATATATAGGTGCCATTTTACATTTTATTTCAGTTTATAGGTATGTAACGCATAACGTGATAAGTTCAATGATAAAAAATAAACTTATCGCGGATGCAATAACTCGATTTCCGGGAGATTAAAGTATGACAAAAACCGCTGCAGGTTTGGGTATGTACCTATGCGTACCCACGCATCTCGAAATTCGAATATTTTGGGTTGATATACCTATAAATTACTCTTTTCTGCATCAGATTAGTCTCGATTCCAAAATATGTATAATTCTTCAGTCGATCAATCTTTGCTTCCAAAATCCGAGTATATGCGGTATGATTCCTTATCACTTTCACGGAATCATATACCTATATAGTTCCGATGATTTTCGAACATCCTTATATCGATCTGATCGTAAAGATTTTGGAAATTTTTTAATATTTCATCAAATCTACCGAAGCTAGAGATAATCATTCGGAATTCTTATTCCAATTACGAATCATTGCGCTTGATGCGTTACGATACATTCGTGGTAGATTCCACGGCTGATGAATAATCACGATTCCCAATATCTTGGATGCTTATCGAGGCAATTGTTTTCCCGAGGCCCGATAAATGCGCAGAGAGAATCGGCAGCTACTTCTTACGCCTCGCGAAAAAGCGATTTTCAACCTGTGATTCTTTTGCGGCAGCTGTCATACATCCGAAGCCTCGAGAAGATCTCTAATTGTCTTATTTTCAAAAGCCATTTCATATCAATCGGTTTTGCAATTCGAGTAACGGTCGACGAGATGGATCTTTTTGTTTTTCAAATTCTTATCCCTTGAACTGAATGCTGTCAGATTTTGGAAATTCATATCTCTGGATCTCGCGGTTGAAACGGAAAACCCGTGAAACACGTTTTCCCTCATTTTGGCGGTCATACAGTCGCAAGAAAAATCGTCAAATCTATCCCAGCGGTCGACCGTTTCGGATTCACCAAGTAGATACTACACCCTAACCTCTCGGAGCCCCATGTACACAAATTATATACAACATACATACCTATAGATATGAATTTGGAAATTGTTTTCAATATTATATATTGGGATTCGAGCTATCATGCTATCATTCAGTCAGTCAGCCAGGCAATAAAGTTTCTTACCATACTACGTACGAGAAGAGACTTTAGGTAGGTATGTATATACATAATCTATGTACGTATAGGTAAATACATACACGCGAATACCCAGAGATAATGCACAGAGAGGAAGGATCTGTTCTAAATAATTTATCCCTGTAAATTATGCAACCGGAAGAAGGCTAAGCTTGCTAGTCTCTCTCCGCGGCCCCTCTTCCGTTCCTTTCTCGGCACGGAGATTCCCCGTTATCCGTATAAATCCTCGGAAATCATTGAGCGTGATAATTGTGAATTTTTCGATCGATCATTCGTGGTTACATAAGGATATTGAAAATTTGAGTAGTTCACTCTGTGTATGGAGAGAAAAAAAAGAGTAAGAAACTTCTCCTATATTTCACTGAAAAATCTTGACGCGAGGATCAAGGAATCCTGAAAATCGTGGGAATTATGTGTTCCAAAATGTTCATCGGATAAATAAATGTCTGCTACCATTCTCGTGTTCCGAGTGCCTCAAACTTGGCTCGAGTTTAGAATACCTCAAGTTGTATTCATCGGGGAGCTTTTATGCATTCGCCAGATGCAATTGGCTTCGTGCGGTAGGTATCCACCGAAACGCGGTTGCAGTTCCTGATGTGGTAGTACAAGAAAGTGGAACAGTAGGAGAATGAGGAAGAGGAAGAAGAGGAGAAGGAGAAGGAGAAGGAGAAGGGGAATGAGGAAGAGGAGGAGAATCTAACAAGCCTGAGTTTAGACTAGCATATGGTGTATGTGGCTCTCTCGACAAGAGCGTGCAAATATTACCTACGATCCTAGGAATGTATATACATGTATCTATGTACATACATACAGCAGTGTGAGGTGTACAGATGGGTCCAGGGATCTTTCACAGAGTAATTCTATTTGCCTTGCCATTGGAGCTTGGACTAACAAGCTTGGTCCACGGTGCGAAGAACGAGGAAAGAAAGACATCGTGAGAAATCTTTGCGAAGAAGTTTTCGAATTTGTTCAAAAATAGGAGAGACAACAACCGCGATATTTTGGTCAATGTAAATCGTAACGCAGAGGAAAGACGAGAACGGGGTGGGTAACTTTTTGAGTGGGGAAAAGTCCTGGGGCGGGATTCCGGATCTTATTGTTTCAAGCCCTATCGCTCTCGTTAACATTGCTACGCCAATGGCGTCAGCCCGCTACGACATATTCATCATTCATCATTATTTCCATAAGATTTTCATCGTCGGGGCGTAGGCGTAGCAACGTTAACGAGAGCGATAGCGACCATCAAATTCACCGGATTTACCGTTTTCAAAATACTTTACGTGCTTCTTTTTCATTCGAAAAATTATTTCCTGACGCGTAGGTAGGTATAAGGTACAGAGGAGAGGATCCAACTTGCCAATGTCCCTATGCTGCCGCGGACACTTTTTTCCGCGTCCCGTAACTCCGCCGATGCGGCGGAACCTAGGTGAATTTCGAACGGAGCAATCCGAAGATCGTTCGTTCAAACCCAACGTGTTGTTTTTATATTTCTTCTCGACGATTGTTTTCGGCCGAAATATCAAGGTCTCTTTTATCGAAATGTTGTGTGACGAACGAGATTGCTTGTGGCGTTGAAAAATTTCAGACGCGATTGAAAATTGTTTTTTGAAAATTGTATTTCTCTTTCTTTCTTTTTCCCCCTTTTTTTTTGCTAATGGAGCCTGTGGCACCACGTAGGGGTGAGGAGCACCCCGCTACGAAATTGCTCATAGCTCTCTATCTCGCTCTTTGTTTCGCTTGAGACTGACGAGACGCAGCGAGCTAGTCCCGGGCTAATTCATCATTTGTATAATGACATCACAACACATGGTGAGGACCCTTGAGATTCGCAGACGAAGACTAGAGTCTCTCCTTCGTGGGTTGAGTTTCAGACCAAGTTATACACGAGCTACTAATATACAGCTTCGAGGATCCTGGCAGCTGAATCTATATCTGTACAGCTTCAGCTTTGAGAATACGTTTTACGATTACGTTGGATTTCGCTGCCGTTCACATCTCGGGATTCCCATTGTCCGGTGAATTATACTGTCGTGACGTTTACCGACCGAACTCATTAAGTTAACATTCGATGAGCCATTGATCTGCACCGAACCTTTGAATTCTAGTTTTTCTTTCAATTCTTCCTTCAGTCCGTATTTATTAACCTGCGCTTCGTGTGTGTTTTCCCAACTCGGGCGACAACTGAACGTCTTATTCTTCCTCTTCTAATTCTTTTTATTATTATATACTTCTTCGTCTCTTTCCCGGGGGAGAAACGCCGGTTACCATATTTACTCAACTATTATCTCCGCCCTCAACGGAATCCCGTCTGTACACACACGTGTTGTAGCTGTAACAAGGAAAACACTCCGGATGTATATAAAGTTCATCCCTTAGCTTCCTTCTTTCCTTCCTTCCTTCCTTCCTTCCTTCCTTCCTTCCTTCCTTCCTTCCTTCCTTCCTTCCTTCCTTCCTTCCTTCCTTCCTTCCTTCTATCCTTCCTTCTTACTTTCTTTGTAAAGCAACTCTCCCTATATACGTATACCCGCGGATCGGCGACGGCTCATAGTGTAAACGCAGGTAGATTTTCCATGGCTACTTTTCGTTCATTCGAAACGATTATTCACACCTTGCTGGAAAACCGAAAAGAAGATAAGCAAAGACAAAAACAGAGAGAGAGAGAGAGAGAGAGAAAGAAAAAAAAACAAGAAGAAGAAAATCGGAAATTGGAAATTTTGATGGGAAGAAAGGGAAGAAGAGAAATCGGCAGATCATATTAGGCTGAAATATTCCTGATTACGTCGCGGTCGTACAGATTTGGTAATCTTCGAACCACGTTCGCGGTCTCAAATTCTCGTGCATGTTAGAAGATCGCTAATTATCGTCATAGAGGTTGTAATTAGGTGAAATTATCGGAGGACGAATCTCGTCTGCGACCCGAAGAGATTCGAACGTGAGAATTTAATTCGATTGGCAGACTCTATGAATTCTCTCCCTGCACGTCCGCGATACAACAACACCGCGGGGCGCGTTTAGAGAACTCTTATAGAATTTCTCAAATCGGAGATATTCATCTTGAACCGGGAGGAGTTTATGTTATTGTTCATCGATCGAATCATCTCAACATCTTCGATAACTCGTCCGCGAAGATTGAATTTCAAATTTGCCGAAAACCTTCAATTTTTCAAACGATTCACGTAACCGCGGTTCAGAAATGTTCGTCTGCACCTTGTTTGAAAACTCCAAAACACAATATCAGTGCGTTTCGTTGACCATTTTCTACGAATTGACAATTCAAGCTGGGTGCAGTGTGCAGCTCAACGAAAAAGAGGTTGAGCTGCAGGTTCGGGTAATCCCAAAATTACGAATTTCTTCTCGTGTCTCGTATAATTTTCATTCTATTTTTTTACAAAAAATTTCATACGATCGAGCAATTCTCTGCGGTATGTGACTTAGATTCGAGTTCCGTTGAAGAGAAAGAAAAATTAAGAAAAACTCAAAAAAAAAAAAAAAAACAGAAAACAAATCAAAAGCGAGAGGAAGAGGGGCAGCGCGGCATGAGGCGGAAGATCAAGCAGATTAGGGCAGAAAGCGTTCTTCGAACTCCTCCCAATATAACGTTGACAAACTTCACTCAGAGTAATATATGTATGTATATATACCTATATATATACAAATATATACCCATGCAGCCGAGAGAAATGTGAATTGGGCAATTTCTGTAAAGCAGCAGGTATGAAACGTATTGTATGTTATTGCCCACTCGGCACGCTCTTCACTGCAGAGCTGGAATCTAATATAGCAGGAGATATTGAGATGCCATATCAAACTTAAACGAAAAAACAAAGAAAAGAAAGAGAAAAAGGAAAACTTTGTCTGCGCTTCCGCGCCACAGGAAGAAACGGCGGCGCGGCGGTTGTCATGGCAAACTTGATTACACCTCCGTCTCCTTCGCCTCCTCCTCCTCCTCTTCTTTCTCCTTCTCTATATCTTCGTTCTTCCTTTACTTTCGGCTCTCCGTCTTTGTGGCGTATTTTCTGCCCGCGAGAGGTATACGTGTGTAATAATATGAGTCAGGTTGTAATATGTTTTTCCGAAATTAGAGTTAACCCGGTTTGAAAATTGGGACGAAAATTTTGATGAAAAATTTGAACAAGTACATACCTATACCCGCGATTGCGATGGCAATAATTCGTCGATTTTGTTTTCCTCTTCTCCTCTCCCGCTCTCTTCTCCTCCTTTTTCGTTTTCCGCTCTTTTCTCTGTTACGTTCCCGGGAGAATATTTTGTTTCACATCGGGCCAAAGGCTGGCTCTAATTTTACTCCCGTTAACGTCAATTCCACTATAATTATATTCTCGGAGCTATGATAGAAGACGCGCGAGTAATATCACATACTTCACTGGTAATATAGTATAATATAGGCAAGAAACCGGAAAACAGGTAGATACTACAGACATCGTTGTAGCTAGTACACGGTATAACAATTTAGAAAGTTTTAACATCAATTAACGTGGATGATGGGAGTCGAGTTTTCGAGCACTTTCAAAAGTTCAAATGGCGTTTTGAAAACATTTTGTTATTGGAGATCCATTTGCACCCGTTCTCACTCATTCTTAAAAGAATTGTCGTCATTTGGTATACGCGATTCGTCGCCACTGTACCAAACCAAACAACCGATTTCAACGAAATATATTCGATCGCATGCAGTATTTCAACGGAAACCGGCTAGCTATTACATCTCGTTGAAATTTCGAAAAGATCAAGAGTTTTTAGGAAGTTTTTGATTCTTAGGTTAGGTTTGTTCGCCTGCAGTTAGATCGGACAAACTAGAATTTCGATAGAACGATCGGAAAAATTCGTTGTGGTGAAATGTTCGGCCACTTTCTGCCAGAATACTGCGTCCCATGGAAATAGTTTCATCCAAATCGGATGCGTGGCTTACCAGTGGCGAGGAATCGCGTTTTCGAAGTGATAAAACAACAACAATAAGCGATAATTGGTGCTGATGGGTCTGTGATAGCACCTCAAAGATTTTGCACCGCGCGACACAGGCGCATCGAGAATCGGTAGATTTTCAGATGCTTCATCGGAAACACGCGGCGCCCCAAAAGAAATTCCGATCTGTAGGCTAACGTCAAATATCGGTGAAATATCGTTCGAATTTCTTTCAAATTCTGATGTATATACCCACGACGTACCAGGTATATACCTACGCGCCAGGCGAGAAGTGAGAATCCCAAATTCGTGCAATTATTTCATCATTTCACACTCCTGATCCTCGTGAGATATTTGAACAATCAGCTCTGAGGATTCACAGGCTCGTGAGATCGATCGGTGGCCGAATAAAGGGAAACCGTTTGATTGTAAACCTGCGCGCTGAATCGGTGACGTCTTTCTGTTACATACATTATACACTCTTTTGGAAAGCCACCGCAGCTGTTCCGAATGTACGATTTTACGGGAAAACCGGAAGAGAGAACAATCGTCCTGCGAAAGAGAAGTACCGCCGCGGTGGATGTAGGAATCGGTCGTGAATCTCTCGGATGTGCAATCAAGAGGGCTACCGATTATTTTTCATGCGCCAGCTTAACGAGCTTGTACCCATTATCTACTCTTTACGAAAGTTGTGATCCATTTTCCGAAGTTGTTGTGACGTTGTCGAATTCAGTTTGGTTCCGGTTTCCCTTCGAGGTATTCTATTCGTTCCGTTTGTTCTCCGCGAATCGACGAATTCTTTAACAAAACTTCGACGAGGTTTGATTATTTCGGATATTTTTCTTGAATATGAACTTTGCGAAAGGAAAAAGGAACGCAAAAGAAAGAAAGAAAGTTGATGTGAAGTAAACAAACACAAAGAAAAGCTAATTGAGCCGAAACAAAATTGGAAAGAAAAAAATCTGCAGCAGCAGCAGTTTGTGGCGACATGACAGAGATGGAGAGAGAGAGAGAGAGAGAGAGAGAGAGAGAGAGAGAGAGAGAGAGAGAGGAGAGAATCTGTCCTATATAGGTAATACAGATGAGAATAAAACGGGCGTATAGCGGAGAGAAAACTTTCCTGAAATTAAAATAGTTCCTCGAGAAATAGATCGATCGATCTGCAGGGTTCGACTAGAGTTGAAAAACGGTTTTCAATAATAAAACTTTTAAATATAATTTCCTTTCGTTTAACCTTTATAACGCAGTTGATCCTCGGCGTGGCGTGGCAAAGGTTTGAAAACTTTTCACGTGTGAGAAAGACTAAACTGTTACAGGTATACGTACACTCGTACGTACATACATTTCCACCGCAGCGCGAGCAAGAACATAGGTCGAAAATTCAGAGTAGGTACGACATTTATCCACTTCGAAATTCGAAATAATAATTATCTAGATTCTAGACGCCAATTTCGAAACGGGGAAAAAAATCTTTTCGTCGCAATCCGATTTCTCGAAAATTCTAGTATGCCTACATTCCGTAAAATTTTCGATCGTTGGATCCGAATCAGTTGAGTAAACAGTTGCAAGTTTTCGTCAATGGTCGACTCGAGATTCAGTATTCTATTGACATCGGTCGAGGGGCTATTAACTTGCGAATTTGGTGACGAGCGATTTCGCGTGATTTCGCGAGGCGGCGATTGCGAACTGTTTCTAACGATTCCGAATTACTTCGAGTGATATCTCGAGCGATTCCGAGCGATCGCACGTGCGATTTCAACATTTGCATGCATATTTTTCAATAATTTTCACGGAAGTTTACCGAAATTTGTCTCATTTGTACGGCGATTCCAAGCGAATCCGATGCACGAAATCTTGCACCGATTTCTTTTATTTCAATTCCATTTCACAATTTCAAGCCTATCCGATTTCAGAATCATTTTTCACAAATTTACCAAAATTTACACTAATCACTATACGGAGTTGTTTCGCGTCGCGCTCACCTCGAATTCGGAACCAAATGAAATTCAGCCACCCCAAGAAATTCCCGAATGTCAATTCTCATGCAAATCCATCTCTTTCTTCGCCAATCATATTCTCATGCGTCAATCTGGATTCTGAAAAATTGCCTACAATTTTGCAAAAAAACAATCAACAATTCTCAGCGATCAACAAGAATCAGTGACAATGACAGAAGAAGAGGAAGAAAATGGAAAAGAAAGAAAAAAAAAATCACCCCCATCGCTTCGAATGGCTACGAAGATCGATTGATAGCTTCAATTTTTGTCTCCACTTTCATTGGGTTCGACATCGTTGCACGAGCCAGCCAACTTGCTACACCAACCTTTTTTTTTCTTCTTCTTTTTTTCTCTTCAACGAGGCCGATGACAGAATGAATCCGTAGAATTTCAGCTTCTTACTGAAATACGGGTAGTCCGTTCTTGCTTGTTGTTTTCTTGTCACAGTGTTGGACATGCAGCTTTCCATCTACGCTTGCTCTTTGCAAAACCTCAACCCTATGCTACCCGGCAGTGTACCACTGCCGACAGTTTTCTTGCCACTGTACCCGAGTAGACGGGCGAGGGAAAAAGTTTATAGCTGAGAATCGAGACTTTGTAAAGCGACGGTCACGTCGGGCAAACTTTGTTCCATTTTCTTTTCTTTTTTTCCTTCTATTTCGTTTGCTCTTGCTCTTTGTCTTACACACTATCCACAAAGGTCTTCACAAATAAGTTAACCGAGTCTCCTTTCTTTATGTCTTATGTCTTTCTTTCTTTCTTTCTTTCTTTCTTTTATCTTTCTTCTCTACGAGACGCAGAAGTCTCGTCGACTGCGTGCGGGCACGGTACGATTGTTTTTTCGCACCGCGTTCTACAAGAAAATTTTCGGTTCGTTTCTTCTCCGTTTGGACAATAAGAAACGGGTAAATTTTCAACGACAACGCGTTACACACTTCACGCGACGTGTGTAGGAAGGTACGTGTATCGACGAACATACGGTCAGTGGATTCGAGATTGATGACAGAAGGTAATTGCGGCATTGTGACACGTACGGTTCAAATTTTCAACCAACACCCGATTCTACATCCCGTAAACAATCTTTACGGACAACTCGTTGTACCTTCAGCTGCGCGCCTGCTATACGTCGGATATCAGCGGTAGTAAAATGATCCGCTAATTCTTCCTTTTTTCTTCTTTTTCCGGCAGTAATACGCAGCTTCTAATTCGTCAAAATTTCACGAATTTTTTCATCAATATTACGGATATGGTCACGCGTCTCTCCGTGCAATACAGAACTGCTTCCGTACGACGAAGTATTCGTCCGAACCCGCGATCGAATCAGTTTTCAAAATCCCCCGGTTCCCCACGCTTCGTTCTTCTTCTTTGCGTCGTGTCGCTCGCGGTCGCTCTTCCTCGTCCATTTCACGCTCGTTTCGTATCATCTTTGACGAATTCGTCTTCCGTAATGTCGTTCACAATTGATTCAAACAACACGGTATACACCTATCGTACATATGTATGTACATATGCATACATAAAATATACCAGAGTACCTGTATCTTCGAGAGACCTGGGCGGGCATGTAGTACACACTCTGCACAGATAGATACATACGTGCGCACACACATGAGATTTGATAATTATATCCACGGTTACAAATTAACCTTCTCGCATACTACCGTCAAACCCTTTGCCAAGTGAGAAATTGTTTAAGGGGTGAACGGCGGCGGGGGAGGGAGACGGGGAGCTAGTGGAGGGTTGATGTGGCAAGCCGTATACCTATGGTTTTGTGGACGCGGCGACGACGCGACACGAGAATACCTCGAGACTACTCCCACTCAGACCTGCCTTCGGGCTCCGCGTAATAAACAATATAGCGTAACACACTCATCCGTCTTTTGTTCGTCACTGAGAGGTGCAGTTGTTTTTCTCTCATTTCTTACTGCTTTCTTCATTTCTTATCTGTTCGCTCCCTCTCCCCCCCTCTTTTTTCCAATTTTCATTCGGTTTTATTCCCGTTACTCATTTTATATCATCCCTTTCCTTCTTCTTTTTCTTCTTCTTCTTCTTCTTCCCGTGAATTGACACCTTGTGAAATTATACTACTAACGAAAACGTGAACTGAACTAGAGAGCTAGACGGTAGAATTTTCTTCTTGAATTTTAGGTCGACCATACCTTCGTATTTTGTTTCTATGACAATTCTACAACAATTATGGAAATTTCTCATATTGTTTATCGCAAAATCTCGTCGTCTAAACGCCGCGCCGCGGCGGGACATTGGGCTCGAAATTTTGTTTGAATCGTCTATCGCGTGATACACGGCTTCGAGGTTATGGATTTTCGAAATTCTGTAAGGCAAAAGAGAGAACAAACGTGGGGGATACAGAAAAATGATGAAAATTTTGTAGAACCTCCGACGTCGAATCCATCGTTCGAATGTACATACAGTGGAAAGACGAGAAAACCGAGAAAATAAATTGAACGTATTAGAAAGTTTGGAAATCTTGTATTATCCGTCAAAAATCAATTTCAATGTTAATGATGGCATTGTTTGTTTTTTAATTAAAAAAAAAACAAAATTTTTTTTTGTTCAACAACTGAAGAAGGATCAGAGGAAAGTTTTCCTCATTCTATCATCCGCAACGTAGCTCTTACCGATGCAGACGAGTGAAGATTATCCACAATCTTCATCTTCGTCTTCGTCTTCGTTCTCGTTTTCCCGCCTGAAGTCGGTCGATTGCGGTTCTTCAGGAAAGACCTACTTCGTTACTAGTATAATAACAAACGAAATTTTAGAATAACATCGTCCAACCTCCAAGCTGCTTACTTCAGCGCTTCCGGAGTCTCTGTCTCATTTTATTTTCACTTGATTTCCAACGTTTTTACTCCGCGGTAGGTATAAAGTATGGAATATTTCATTTGTACCTATAGATATATAGATATATGTCGCGATAATACGATTAATAAATTTCTTCTATCAGTCAATCAATTCACATTCATTCTAGATTTGATACTGAACGTAGAGAGAAAAGAACAAAAACTCATTTCCTTGTTCTTTCTTCGAGTTTACCTGATATTAATAATATTCAATGCGTTACGCGAACCGCTGACGGAAGGGAAGAAAATATTCAGGAAAGAGAGGAAAAAAAAAAAACACACACGTCAGATGAAATCGAAAAACGATTTTTCATCCGCTTGAATTGATGACACGGTATATTGAGCGAAAATCTTCGTAATTATTCTCCGGCCTTTTCTAAACCCGCCTTTTTCGTCTTTTGTGGCTCGCTCCTTCGTCGCTCGCGATGCTCATTGATATGAAAGCACCTCGCTCGCCGGCTCTCCTTTCGCTATACAAAGATAAATAACAACTCCGTAATGCAAAGGCCACAGTGCTTTCAAAATGAATTACTATACCTACTCCAAAAATAAACTTCTATGGTATCTCGGTTGGTAGGCAGATATGTGTAGGAGAGGATATACTTGATTCCTATTATCAGGTAATAATTTCTCATAGATATATCTATTTGTTAATTGATGCACGTTTTTTGTTTTTTTGTTTTTTTTTTTTGCCAAAAAACATCGCTGGCGTACATCCAAAATTATTTATCTTCCGTTATAACACCAACGTTCTGTTTTACCGTCGAACCAAAATCATTAATTTCATCAATAGCTAGGTAACACACACCAATATTCTACCAGACCGATGGAACGTTATGTTCCATCGGCAATACTATAAAAATCAGTTGATAAAACAAATACAATTGAGAAGTAATTTTTCTTTCAGTTTTATCGACTAAGACTTACGGATCTCGATCGGTAAGACAGAACAACATGCAACCGCGCGTACTGTCGCGTCATCTCAGGCATGAAATTAAGGCGCCGTAGGACTCGCTATCTCCAATGTAGTACCAGATACCGTTTCGAAAACGAGAATGATAAATTTTGGCAAATCACTCGATCAGTTATGACGAAACTCTAAGAATTCATTGAGTACGATGGCAGGAAGTGGCTAAGTATTTCACTATTTCAGAACATTGATCGAATTGATTGAAAAATAAATATTTCCTGTGTTAGCTAGGTTAGGTTGCCAGCGGGGTGATCATTCCGATGGCATCTTAAGACAATTATATCTCGAAAACTTGTTCTTGAACAGCGCGGCGCACAGAGATATTTTCGATTTGAAAACGCCAAGAGATAGCCGTATTTCTTCTAGTTTCTTGGGAAGAAGAGCTATCAGAGGGATTGTTGAACGCGTAAAGATTTTATTCACGTTCTAAGACAGCCGGTTTCTTTTTCTCTCCCTACTCATCCTGGGTTCCTAAGTAGCGTATACAGAAAATCGAATAGTAAGAAATTTCACAACAAGGGTACAGAGATGAAAAAAGGCCCGTTTTATACTGCGAAAGTAAACTCTCCTGGCCCCGCCGGCCACGGTCTGGCAAGGGAAACTACGTGCCTGAGTAACACCTACGCTACTTTGACGCAAGTCAAACAACGTTCAGCCCCAAACATTGGACGCGCGTAGTTCACCACCTTCTCTTTCCAACTTTATCCAACTTTTCTGATTAAATCTCACCTCAGGAAGTTCCGACCTTAGACTCGACGTAAGACACTATACACTACCGTGCACCACTATAAAAGCTGTGGATCTCAAGATTTATTCAGTATAGTACTCGATTCACCGTGTGTACAGGGTGATTCAGGTCAAGCTAGGTTGAGCTACGTCCATCATCGTGAAGTTTCTCGTGCATATTCCAATATTATACAAATAATTAAATAATAACGAAGTGTGCAATCGTTTCACTATATCTACTAACTGTACAGGGTGAGTCAGGTTGAGCGGGAGGCATTTTGTAGATAGATTCTTCGAGAATTTCCGAAAGGAAAAGTCCTTTGGGGAAATTTGGCGTGACCTCTGGTTTTCGAGCTACATCAGATCCAAGTTCACCTATCGCAGAGCTTATACGTGCGAGCGAGACACGGCGGGCTTGGATCTGCGAGTGAACACGGTCTTCGCACTCTCACTGTATACCAGCGTTGTTATTGGTTGACTTAAATTTTCTTCAACTCGCGAACTAAAAATGCATGCTAAAAATTTCTGTATCGAGGATCGCTTGTCCCACCTTACGGATACCGCCAGCATTCGGTCGGTACTTAGACATCTCGGGCTGCCTGGTGCGCTCCCGACTTCACCTCTTCGGTATTTTTCAGCGCTCGACCTGGATTGCCACTATACATCAGTTACTTGTACCCACAATCTGTGCTCCGAGCTAAGTAGAACTCTTCGGTCTTCTGGACGGAAGTGAGGAGACTGATAGCCTGATTTTTTTCTTCTATACTAGTACTAGCGCGAGTTGACCAAGTCATGCCTATCCTTGCGTTTTGTTGCGAGCTCAGAGTCCAAATGGCGTGCAGCAATTTTATCTCAGAAACGTCTTAGCGGCACTCGCGTCACATCTGCAGAGTCCTTGACTACACTCATATCAATGCCTCACTGAGTTTATCCACGTTTCCGGAGATCTGGATGAACGCCCGCAATATAGTCCCGTTGTGCAAATCCAACTCTTTGAATTCCGGCCATGATACTCGGCCAGTTACGAACCTGCCCAATTCGTCCGAAGTATGGAAACGTAGCCCAGCCGATCAAAGACTGCCTATCTCGAGCGAAATGATATTCCTGACCCCGCTCAGGCTGGGTTCCGCGAGGGGCACATCACGCAGTCGGCACTGCTCTGAGTAATGACGACGCGAAGAAGGCGATAGACAATCGTTCTGTTACTATATACTTTCATGCTATTTGACCCGAGCCAGGCCTTCCGTAGCACTAGTCCGTCGTACTTTACTCCTGACGAAACTCTAAAGCGTCGGATTCTCTGATAATCTGATCAATTGGTTTCATTCCCACCTTTCTGGGAGGAATCAGACCGGCCTTTACCGTTCTGGCAATCGTTCTGCCCACCTGTGCAGTACCTCTGGGATCTCCTAATTTGCAACGGCTATGACATGGAGGTGTTGCACCCATAGTCATTGATTACTCTGCGATACCATATGTCTCCGCAGTATTCACCTTCCCGCCGCCCTACGCTAGAATCCACATGTTGCTCAGGTTTTCAGGAAGGCCCAGATGCCGCTTCGTAGCTAGGCCAACGCATCGTGGCTACTTCCTCCCTCCTCACGTGAGGGCGATGCTGTTCTCTGCATTGATTCAGACGCTTGTTGCTTTAATTACAGCGTGGTACATCGCCGCTCAACCGACTACCTTGATACTAAGTTAGAGCGGCTGGTGAACTGCGGAATCAGGTTTGTTTCTAGCTTCAGGAGAACAGGATAAACATATTACGCCCCGCGTCGCCGCAAGCTCGTTGGCTGGCTGCGCGACGCTGACAGACGGACTTGACTTCCTCTGCGCTATCATTAATCGAGTATCATCTAGACGTCCGCGACCTCATATATACCTTCGCGAGCTTTCGATTGACTTGGATCTGGCCGGCCGTGCGTCGCGTCGCATCCGGTCATCCACTGCATATACACGTAATGCAGAACTGCGGTATATCAGAATTCTTTCGCGATATCTGCTGCACTCGTATCCGAAGTGATTTGCCATCTACTCTCACCCAGGACCCTCTCGTCGCTCGAACTTCTTGAACACGGGCTTCTAGCTCATCCCAAATCCCCCGAGCGAGATGGGTGCCGTCATAATTGTCGCTACTGACTCTTAACTCTCTCAGCAGCGTTATCTGTAGGCTCTCAGTCCGTGTTTAGTACATTCCTCTCGCTCTTTTATGCCTGCAGAGGCTCCGAGATGGAGTAGGAACGGGTTCTCGTTCAGGGATTCGTTGACATTCAATTGTTCACCTACCGCCGCGCTGTAACTACTATTCAATTATCCACTATTCATTATCATTGAATTTCTCAGTTTTGTCTGAGCTACTTCTCCCTATTTGCTGCGCACTGTTGCAAGCTATTCTACAGGAAATTATACGTGTATGTCAAACAATATAACTGCGTGTACACTCTTTTAGTCGAATGTACCTGAAATTCTCGTGTTCTCGCGTTGCCCTGCGGCTCAGCAATGAGCTACGGCGTAATGAACGAATCTATATCTATATATCTAAAGCTCTCTCTCTCTCTATCTCTCTATCTCTCTTTCTTTCTTTCTTTCTCTCTCTCTCTCTCTCTCTCTCTCTCTCTCTCTCTCTCTCTCTCTCTCTCTCTCTCTACCCCTTTGCCCGTCGTCAATATTGTAGAGTGAAAAGTTTATGGGATATTCGTTAACAAAAGACTCTCGCATTTCAAAATGAAACGTAACTGATCCTCCGGTACACAAGTTAGGAGACAAAGCTGTTGGTACAGGTATATATGTATATATGTATACCTATACATACTTCCTACGCATTGACAAAGGTTATAATGATATTTCAAAGAAGAATAGTATAACGATTTCAAAAATCAGGGCTGTTGATAATTTTCGGTGGTTAAATTTGACGAATTTTCCAAGTTTCTCAGGTTCCCATTATTGTAAATTTTCAGGCGTCGCTTGTCGGATGATGTGGTCGATCCGTGTCCACAGGGCGCAGTTTATCCGGAGAAACGTTACCTTTGGTATTTCAATGTCTATGAAACTCGGTAAAATTCATTCTCTGGGCATGAAAAACAGTTATTACCTATACCTATATTAATGGCGATGTGTCTCTCGTTGTCAAATAGAGGGAAATCGTAGCCCTGAGTACGTAAAATTTAAGTAATTCCTGAAATTCGATGACATATTTACAGTAGAGGCTGAATTCCTTCTTGACTTCTCCAGGTTTCCCGGATCGCATGATAACTTCGAAATCCGTGAAATCCAGATTAGCATCCTGGCTGCTTTTACGGTTTTGTACCTACCGCACGTGATTAAAATGCGTATAATACGAAAGCAAACACTGCAGAATTACGTTTCTCTAAACACCCGATAGAAACCTGAGCTGTTCGAAGTCTCGTTATGCCGGGTTATGTTATGTTGTTTGTACTTTGCACTCCAATTACATAGTTTCAATTAATATTTCACACCCTAGCTTCTCATTTAGGGCGAGGTTGGCAGAGAGAAGAGGGAAGAGAGAAGAGAGAAGAGAGAAGAGCGGCGAACGGCGAGCGGCTACGCGGAGTTGGATGATGCACGAATTCCATACTTGAGCTCTTTCAACGCTCAAGATATTAAAAAGTCAGCCTAAATCAACACACCAACCTTTTTCCTACTCACCCCCTTCTCGCCCCACGCCCTCGAGGGTTATACCCTTCACACACCCCCCCATTAGTACACACGGCCCCCGTTTCCCCCCTAAAGCGTCGAGCACTTACAGATATACGAAGTTCACGTACGTTCTTCAGATGTATATATATATATATGTACACCGTGGTCCATAACCTCGATTTGGAACCGTTAATTATTAGCAATAGTCGCAATGCGGGGGGAATTGATTTTCGAAAAATTGCATACCCTCGAACAGCTCCAAATTCTTATAGCATTTGAGGAGAGAAGAGCCTGCTGAAAATTTGAAATTTTTGGAATTCTGTATACTTCTGTTTTTTATTTTAGTTCCGGATGTTGGAAGTGCTGTTAAAAACGAACCGAATGACACCCTGAATTTGATAATTAGATGAAAAATTAAGGAGCTATCCAACGTTACGTGCGGGAAGATGAAAAATTTCAAAATGTTCTTTGCGTCTCAGCTCGATTCCGCAATACAGACCTAATTTCAAATTCGAACAAAAATGACAGAACTTCGAAAATCAAACTCCTCGAGTCTCTTGAATCCTTTATGCATTTTTTCGCTCGCGATTTGAACTTTTTAGAGGTTCGTAACCAAAAAGCGTGTTCAATGTTTCGAAAAACTTTTGTAGCCTTTCTCCCGGTTCACGAGTATTTTACGTATTTGAAATTTAATGTCGTAACGGTTTTAAAGCTTTCTTTCATACATTTCTAGCGGTTGATTTTCACAAATTTTAAGGATCTTAATAATTTTTCTAAATTCTTGGGGTCTCACTGTATGCTAATATAGTCGCTGAAAATTTTAACGATTCTTCCATTTCTGGGGGGTACATTTTTGTCAAGTACAAAGAATTTGCAAGATTCCTACGGTTATCAAATCCAACCTTTTCAATTTTTAATATTCCAATGAAACAAGGAAATTCGAAGAATCTTCAAATAGAATAAGAGAATTTGACCAATTTCGAAACAGAGTAAGAAAAGTTGAACGATCTTCAGATGGAATAACAAGAGTTGACCAATTTTCGAATAAAATGAGAGAAGTTGAAGAATTTACAAACAGAATAAAAAGAAGTTGAACAATTTACGATTACAGCGAGAAAAGTTGAACGATTTTTCAAACAGGATAAGAAAATTTGAACAATTTTCAAAATCCCTCAAGTTATGTAACGTACCTATTCATATCCGTACACAAAACGTTCGTGAAGATTTGAAAAATTTTCGAAATTTCCGCGACGACAGACCGCGAATCGCGTAACTTTTCGGACAAAATCCTTGCGTAAAATGTTGCGTCGACCTGCCAAGTCAAATGAAACGGCGATGATGATGGCGATTGAATGAAAATAAATCCTCACATCTATAGCGCAGGACGTAACCCACTACTATCTACCTATATACCAATATCTACCTATATACATGCGTGTCAGGGAATCACGGAGCCTGAAGAACAATTAGCATCCCGGATCTCTTTATTTGGGGACCGAGCTATATACTTTCGGGAGAGAGAAATAGTAGAGCGGCGAGCGTAGGTACACGCACACGTACGCACGCATACCCGCCGCCTGTGCATCCGGTATCTCAGTTTCTCCACCCTCTTTCTACCTCTCTTACTCCTCCAGGGAGAGATATTAAAGTTTGACCCTGAACGAGCTCTCAGGGGGATTTAACAACCCTGAGTTAATCAACAATAAACCCGGCGCAACTCCGGAGTATACGTGTACCTAGTTTATACCGAATACCTTATATACCTAACGAGCGCCGAGTATATCTGATTGTGAGGAAAAACTAACTGTGTGTGTGACATACGTTTGCGTTCATGTATGTATATACATATATATGCATGTAGGTATATACCTAGTATAATATGGTGCCGATAGGATGATCGTTTGAGAATAATTCTTTATGCAATATTTCCGATAAATTTGTACCGCGGCACCTGCCGGTGATTGAGGAAATTGCCGATTCTTATATCGATATTTTGTTCCATCAATTTTTTGTACCAAATCGTTTCCGAGTTGTTCAATTTTTTTTTTTTTTCGTAATTCCAACGACTTCGTGCTTCACGTAGGTATATTTTCAATACGCCTTCCGTTTTCCAACCCAATACTAGATCGAGTGAAACGAAAAACGTAAATGAATTTATTCAATATTGTAGCATACAGAGTTTCCCGCAAAGTATCGTCGCAACCTTTCATTTTACCGGCAACGACGATTTCGTTTATTTTGCCGATAGCTACAAAAGAAGAATGACGAAAGTTTTCCGCCTGTGATCAAACTAACTAACTTCTGGAGAGAGTCCGGTGTTGTTGGCACGAAATACCCCATACGCCTGCAGGTATTGTTATGCTCACGTTTACGTAATGTATATACATACATACGTATGCCTTATACATTCACGAACACACTGTGACTCGCGGTGGTAAACGACCGAAACTTTTTCTTATCGGCAACGTTTCTTGTCGGTTTTTCTTTTTCTTCTCTTCCTCATTTTCTCCTCTTTTCTCTTTCCTTCTTTCTTCCTTCCGTTCTTTTTTCCTTCCCTTCCCTTTTCTCTTTCTTTCTTTCTTTCTTTCTTTCTTCCTTGCTAGCTTCATACTCTTCTTTCCCGCGAGATTTTAGTATTTGTATACCACTCGCTGCAAGCACCGGGAGGGCAGCAGGCTCGAAATTTTCTTGATTAACAAAACACGCGTAAAACTGGCATCAAAGTTAGGAAGTTCGTCGTTGTAGGTACTACACCCGAAGAGTAAAGATAGATATACAGATACGGATCTATAAGATGTAGTACAAGGCAAGTATATATGTATATATATCTATGTAGAAGCTGCGGTATATATATATATGTGAGTAGGATATAAATTGTACGGGGGTGGCTGAAAAAAAAAAAAAAAAAAAACGGAGAAAAAGAAGAAAGAACAGAGATACCGGCCAGTTTTCCTCGGTGAAAGAAGTTAGGTATTTCGAAAGCCGATCGTCGTCCTTCGTTCGATAGTCCCGCGGTTTAGATCACGCGACGAAAATCGAGAACGTCTGAAATAATCAACGCGTTCGGATTATGTTATGTTCTTAGGTTCGCAACGTTGATTGAAGAACGTTGAAATGAGACGACGGCCTATACTATAGCCTCGTGGAGAAATTCGTGCCCGTCGAAAGGGCTGCGGGATATCAACGATCTCTGTATTACCGACGGATTCCGCCATCCTCGCCCCCCCCGATCTTCGAATGCGGTACCTCGTTACGGAACATTCTATAATATACTATGCTATTACAACTATTGTATAACGTAGCGATTCAGTGTAATTTCGGAATTTTCAAACAAACGAAAAATGAAAAGAGAGAGCTGAGAGAGAGAAGCTTGAAGAAGGGAAAACGATCAGAAAAAAAAACAAGAGATGCAAATTTGAAGAAACTTGAATTCAGCTTATACGTACTCGCCTATTCGAACTTCTTCGCATGTAACGACGTTAAATCTGCTAATGGAAGAGGACATTCTCTATAGATTATCATCATTTTTTCGTATCCTATTATATCGAAGCACATATCGAAGACTGAATGTCAGGGTAGTACTATTATAAGTAGTTTGCACTACGCCGCGGATTCTTGAATATAGGGGGAGATGATGAAACTGGTGGTTACGTTTTAATTGGATCTTCGGACTTTTTCCCTCTGTCTCTCCCTCTCCCACTCACTCTCTCTTTCTCTCTTTCTCTCTCTCTCTCTCTCTGACCGCATATAAAAAACAGAGAGTGATATCAGCGAGGGCAATATTTCGTAGGGTAAGATAGAATTAAGAGAGAGGTAGGGGAATGTATGTAAAACTTATGTATTACTACCGATGGTATAGTACAACTTAAAATCTAGCTACTGGAGCTAATAAATATCTATCTATATAGTCTATGATCCATTTATAGTCGTATAGGTATATATAATTAACTACATAATATCATAATTTATGTATACATAGTTGACTGATGAGAGTGATCTCGATGACACCGGCGAAGTTGCATTTTTTCGTTTTTTTCTCACCGTTACATTTATAATTTGATACAAATATCAACGATATGCGATCATTACATGCGATTGTTATTATTATTATCGTTATTATTGTTGTTGTATTTATTATCATAATTAATGATAATCGCAGTATGTATATTGATTATTGATCGGTTATTCTTAATTCTTGTTTCAGATAGGATTTACGATTTGCTGGACGCTGCGACCGGGTCGTTAACAGATCAGAAATATTTGTACTTCGATTTCGGACTCGACGGTTTTCCCGTTTATGGATTCAGGCCTGGATCGGACGTGAAAAAACCGTACAGGCTTTATCTTCCGGAAAAATTACCCGCCGAGTTTACAATCGTCGCCAGTTTCAAATCCCTGTCGAACGGACCGAGCTACTTGTTCGCTGTACTCAATCCGTTCGATACCGTCGTTCAACTGGGTCTTCGAATTTCGGTAAGTCCGATATCTCAATATCAGATATATATATATATTTATATATTTATATATTTATATTAATCTTCTCGACTTTTTTTCCAAAACCATTCTCTTGTCACCAGAATCGCTTCACATGAATGTATCTTCAAGATTCTTTTTCCGGTTTTACTGCACTCTCTTCTGTAACGGGAAATTCTCGTTTCTGTCATTTTCCTAAACTCTGTTTTCTTCGCTCCGTTGCGTTTGAAATGATCTAATTTCAACATCTACCGTCCCTGCGCCCTCTCTATTTCTCTCCGGAGAAGACATATATTCGCGTTAGTCAACGGGCCGGAAATATTCGTGTAATTTGACGGAAATATTCACTCCGGTTAAATTGATGATCAATATATATATATACCTACATATCATAAGATTCCGTTAACTAACCAATACGCCACTACATAGGAAACCACTCATAGTAATTGCGTAATTACATAGTACACATTCCGATATGTATAGTAGGGTACATACATGCACGCCGTGTACACTGCACATCGGGCGGCGAAATTCTGACGGGTTTACTTACGTATAGGTACATCGCTCTCTAACGTCGAAGCGATTCAACTGCTTCAGTGATAATTCCACCGTCTCACTTACTCCGTATCGTATAGGTATATATAGTATAGTCATTACTCCGAGCTAATTGGTCGTATAGGCTCCTGTTTGTATTCATATAGGAAATAGGTATAGGGGAGAACGGGGCGGAACGGCCACTCTGACGTTAAAACCCGATTTTGGAGGTTTGGATAATTGCAAGAAAACGAAAAAAAAAAAAACAACAAAAAAACAAATTTGAAATTATATGAGAAACCGTTCATTCAAACACTTTTCCGATGAAATCTCAGGCTAAAGTTAACACGAAATGTAATGTGCGATTCTTAACGGTAAAAATGATGAAAAATTTGTGCGAGCGCGTTCCGTCCCGTTCACGGGGCGGAATGAGCTGCTCATTTTCTTCCTTAATTTTTTGAACGTCGCCATCGTTATCCAGATGCCAGCCCAATTTTTATATCTGCGGGACGAAATCCAACCCTCGGTCGGAATCTAATTCATTGGAATATAGGTATATAATTCATTGCAATGTGAGCATTCGACGCGTCTATGCAGCGGTCCATTCTGCCCCCAGCCAGTCCCAGTGCGTCCTGGCAGTGTCCTGGCGCAGCTCTTTATCGCCAGTCCTAGGGCGCTCGCGCCGGCCGGTTTTCCAGGCTTGCGAGTCAATCTCTGCACTGGATTATTGCTTATAATATTAGCAAGTTATTCGTAATTGTTGAAGATATGCGCGGCATATCTAGGTATACTCACCGTTCCGTAGACGCTGCGCTGAGGCGGTCCGGGGATGTGAGGGCTAAACTAAATCTTCCGATATTCGGAAAACACCACTGTTTCCCCGTGAAATCGTTTTTAATCAACTAATCAGAAGTAGACAAGTCATTTTCCGATAGCCAACTCGATTTCGCCATTTTTGTTTTTCTCTGAGCCGAGCCGACTGATCGCGAAGAGACGGTTGGTTGCACGTATGTATATATACATCCACGTCCACGTTTTAAATTCGAATAAAATACCAAAATATCCGTCTCACATTCTCCGTCAAACCATAAATTTTCGCTGCTGTTGATACATCTAACAATTTCTTTCCACTATATATCGAGAAATCGTGAATCAAGTTTCAGTCTCTGTTTTACAATTAGATCGAAAATTCTCAGGCATTTTTCGACAAAACTCTCCCCATCCCATCCCCCCCCCCCCCCCACGGCCAGGCCCGTGGAATTTCTCCACAATAAATAGCACGAAATGAAAACGTACTGCCAGTGACCAACTGTAAAATTGACTACTGTAGGCACACACACACATACACGCACGCACAGGCGCGCGCGAGTACCAGAACCCGACGGGGAACCAATTCCTAGTCCGTCCATGCATTGCGACACTCTCTTCTTATCTCGTTTCTTCTTCCTCCTTTGCTCTTCCGTTGGTTGCGTGTACTTCAACTTCATTCGAAGTTGTGTGCGACGTGCCGCGCGTGTGTAAGCACTGAACAAACTAGCCCACTCGAAGGTCGCGCATACTTGAACCGTACGAGGGACACAGCCGCGCGGTTCCAATAAGATTAAGATGTAAAAAGAAACATATATTCGGTCTTGAAAAGCAGAAATTTTTGCCCCCGATCATTATACGGTCGATGATTCTTGTTTCCCAGCATTCTCCTTCCGGCACGTAGAATTTCGATGTTGTCAATCTTTTGCTTCTCGCCATGATTTTTCTCCGCCGGAATTTCATCCCGAATTCAGTTTCGACGAAATTTTGACGATAATTTTTCGTTTTTCAGGATGGCCCGGGATCCAACCAGAACGTATCGCTCCTCTACACGAACTCCGATCTTCATTCTTTATCCGACGAGGTTGCAACATTTCCGGTCAATAGTTTGGTCAAAAAATGGGCTGAAATTATCATTAAAGTTACAACGAGCGACATAACCCTTTACCTGAATTGCCACGAGGCCGGTAAACAGAAAGTTACGAGAATCCCTTCCGAACTTGTTTTCGACACCGCCAGTAAACTGTACCTGGGACAGGCTGGACCCAACATCAAAGGAAACTTTGACGTGAGTAATCAATATGCCGTCTAATTATTATTCAATCGAATAATCAATCCCGTACGGATATGCGCGCACACTTATATTATGCATAATCCATGCATTGCAATCGTGCGCGAGAAAACCTTTTCCGCAACTCTATACCTGCGTATGTATTTAAATTAAATGTGAGTATTATATTTCTATTATAATTCATACACGACGAGTCTCGCTGAAAACTGGAAACTGAAGAATAATTATAAAAATTAAATATCTTGATTCGCAAACATGCCGCGATGTTGCAACGAATGTGTGTCTAATTTTCTGTAAAACATACGGAAATATAGCGAGAAGAAATTGAAATCCACGTGGGACGAATGTATGTAGTAGGTACAGTAATAACGTAACGTTACCGTGACATACCTACGTATAGTGTGTGCATATATACAGGTAGCACGTTTTTACCTATAGTTCCAATACCTACATTTTCAGAGTAATTTCGCGCAGCCGTGGTATATGTATAGACCATGCATAGCCCCTTATACGTGACAAATGACAGTGAGAATGAACGGAACGGAAAAGTTTTTTAGTTAGAGGAGGGCTCTTGTCCTCGGATTGTTTCGTTGTTTTGGAGAAGCTAATAGGAATAGGAATAGGATCAGGAGTAGGAGGAGAGCGAGTAAGACAACAAATAATGATAACAGAATAAGGGTAAAAAACGGGCTGAAACGGGAAACGAACGAAACGTAGGTATATGTTATATATCTTTTGCGCTATTTATGAACCGACCAAAAAGAGACGAGCGGAGCGCACGTATCGAGATTTCGCCGTTTAACTCTTTCGTGTCGCGGGAGACGTATTCGAACGCGGAAGAAACAACCTGTAGCTGACTTTTAAGTGAGTCGAGCAATTAAGAATAAATCTATCAAGTTGGGTCAGATATAGAGTATGTATGTATGTATTTATGTATGTACAACATGGGCGAGAGAATTAGGAAGGAAATTGAATAAATAAGAGTGCAAGCAAAACGAAATAAAAAACATGAAACAACCAGAGAAAGAAAAAGAAGAGGTAAAAAAAAAAAAAAAAAAACACACGGCGGACAGTTTGTAAATTTATTCCTAATCGATAATCAATTTGGTACGCGATGTACCTCCGCGGCGCGATACCTTTATACCGGCGCATCAGAGAGCCGGAGAAAAGTAAATACCTACATATACATATATATATATATATATATATATACGTACGTACGTATACGTGCATACATACTTGCGTACTATGCACAGATCCAGCCATTGCGGAAAGTAAGGAAATAACGAATACTATATGTACTGTATCTATGTACCGCAAACACACATACACAAATACATGTACGAAGGTATGTACCTTATACCTACAGTACATATAGCCAAAGGCGATCGTACTATGGCCGTAAGAGAGACCATAATCCGACCTATCAGCATTTAAATTTGTTTCGTTATTGGTAAACAACGGGAACATGAGAAGACAAGGAAGGGGAAGTAAAAAAGAAAACAGAAGAAAAACCAAGTTCAACGTCGCGAGAAAATCCGTACGGATCGTTTTACCAAAGAAGAGAGAGAGAGAGAGAGAGAGAGAAAATGAAGAAAAAATATCGAACAAAAGAATACCGCAATTATTTTACCAGTATATAATACTCCGTAATACATATAATACATATATATTTTACAATTACTACGGAAAACTGCCGCGCTTTTCCCACACGCGATATAATACATGGTATTATATACCAACCTCCCGCAAATTTGGGAGGAAAGAGCTGATAGTTGATGTTGGGGGAAAAAAGAAAAAAACAGAAACAGCAATTCGAAAGCCTTTTTTTCCGCTCACAAACACATTATCGTACATGCGTATCAGGGCGTTCGTTGTTTGGGCTTCAGTTGAAATCAAAATTCCTACGACAAGTAATTCCTGAACTGTTTCAAAATAATGAAAAAAAATCCCAGGATTTTTTTTTTTTCGAATAATTTCGAAACAGTTTTTCTACTTAGGAACTTCGATCTCGACTGTAGCCCGAACAACCAACGCCCTGAGATGTATAGTACATACCTGTATGAATATACACGTATTTTTGAAAAATATGTGAGCGTTTTTTTGCGGAAACTGGAGGGAAGATTATACATATTTGCAAGGAGCAACAAAGGAAGACACGTATATACGTACGTATTTTCATCAGTACCTACATAGGTACAACATGCATAGGTTACCGCATAGTTCAAGACGTAGAAGAAAATTCCAAAGACATTACGGAATGTTATAAAGACGAATAACGACAGCTCGTTTGTTTTTTTCATTTTCTTTTTTCCCACATCAAAACACTTACTCGCGATCTTCAAATTTTCTTACAATTTTTCATCACATCGTACTTTTTTGGTCCTCCGTTAAATATATTCTTATGCGGTTATATGGGCAGAAATACCTTATCATGTAGGTATGGAAAAATTTTCCAAATCCAATAAATGCAAGTTTACGGAATTGCAATGAAATTCTGATTGACGGTGGGGGGGGGGGGGGGGGGGGGGGGGGTCCCCTCCAATTAGTGGTGACCGCAAAAACGGGAAAAATGAGAGAAGGGGAGCTCTTCTACGGCAATCTTACTGTATACATAACTATATAGGTATATATTATAGTGTGTAGTACCAGAAGAACAGATTACTTCGTTGCATAAAATTAGCGTTTCTCCTGGTGTACCTAAGTCCCGAAGAATTCTTATTGTAATTTCTTCGAAGGTATAGGTACTATGCAGTTCTGGAGGATGAAAATTTTTCTTGTTTTTTTTTCTCTCTCTTGCCCTCTTCCCCTCTTTCCCTCTTCCCATTTTCTTTTTTCTATTCTTCCTCAACTTTTTTTTTTATCACAAAACTTACTTTTTCTTCTCTCCGCGATGCGATGCGATGCGATGCGAAGCCTTCTCGCGCGTGCATGCCGCACACAGAATACTACTCTCGCCATGCTGCGCATGGCTGCAGTGTGTCCGTCAACTTTTACTCACTCACTTAAATATGTGTGTTTTCTTTTTCTCCTCTTTTCGCTTTTTCTCGTCTCCGCATTACCCAAGAAACCGGTTCTTCCATGGCTGTATACTCTACTCTTTCGTTTGAAAGTTTTTAATTTTCATAACGTTGCGAGTTGACAACTTTAATCATTTTGCTCATACGCATAGGTAGGCATGTACATATATATATATATATATGACTGTTTATCGCGCGCGGCGTAATTTGTCGCAAATCTTTTCCAACTCACCGTTCCAACGAGGCAAGTTATATCGTAATTATCCGAAAAATGAAGAAATTAGTTGAGCTTTCGCCGCATGACCGCGCGTTTTCTTAGATCCGCGGAATCGTCCCGACCATTTTCAGTGGGACACGGCTGTGCGGCTGTGTGCGCAACTAATAAGATTAGATCTGCCAGCGCGGCGCGGCGTACGTATAATTTAAGAGATTATAACCGATCGGATTTTCAGTTTAAACGATTTTTGTTTTTGAGTTTGACGGATGACAAGTTGAGAACGAACCGTAGGATCTTATCTTTCGACAGCTACGATAATTCGAATCAAATTTTCGTGACTTGAAACTGGAGATGAAATTTTGGAATTCGCGATCGGTTCATCGGTTCCCGAGTTATCGCGGCGAGAAAATTTCTGCTCCTTTCATTGTCGAATTCCGTTTCCAATTTCTGTTTTCTTCTAATTCAGTTTCGTTCCTAATTTCCTCCGTTCGATCGGTGTACGATGATTCAACCAACTTGACGCGTATACCACCTACTCATTAAATTCCAAAATTCCTGTCAAATCAGGATGCACGTTGGAGCGATCAAAACATAACGATAACGATCGAGATCGAGATCAGAGAAGCGGACAGTTTTTGAGCTGGCCCGTGATATCAGATCTTTTACCTCCTTTTTTTTCTCCCCTTCTGCTCGTTTCGCTCCGAATCGTGTGTTCGAGAAATGTAATAACCGCGCGCATCCCCCGCAATCTCTACCCCTCCCGCGTGAATTTGAGTAGATATTAGTAGAGTTTGTCACGCCGTGGTTTCCCATCGAACGCGCGCGCGACTCCGCATACATACGTATGTATGTACTACATACGTAGTTGAGAAAAAAAAAAAAAAAAAAAGAAAAAAAAAATATACTCCTGATTTTCTATTTTCTGTCACCTCGCGTTTTGTCGTTGAATTCTCATCAGATTTGATAAAAATGAATGGGAATGGGCCATGTTCGGGCAAATGAGGATAATAAATTGAGTTTTCAACGTATATATATTACATCTCAGCCGAAGTAGGTATACATATCGTCTGGGAACGCCCGGAGCGACGTATTCTGCAAAAAAAAAAAAAAAACATAAATCTGTAGAAATTGTTTGAAAACAATTGATATTCATGCGTTTTCCTATCCCCCTTTTTTCGTCTTTCTTCTTTGTGCTTCGGTTCCATTCGCAATTTTTTTTTCTCCTCACCTTTTCATCATGGCCGCAAAGACAATTGAAAATTTTAGTAGAAATCGTCATTGTCAGTTTTTATTTTTATCCTTTTACAAATAATTGGCGTGGATATATGTATGTGTGTATGTATGTGTGTGATACATTGATGTTCGTAGTTAATTACGAATAACGACAAATTATGCGGCAGGTATATGCGGTATACCGCAGATCTACCTACGTGTTTAACGATAATTATGAAGTTGTTTTTGGCGGATCAAACGGCAACGAAGCTTCCGGCTGTGGTTTCGATTCGTCAAAATTTTGGCAACGAATTCATTACTGTACATGGATATTTAATTTCTATAAATGCAATTAGTTTCTATCGCAATAGCGATAGAAATTTGGCACTTGTCTAGGATAATTGTTATAAAATTTGATTCGCTATTCTGCAGATAAGAATTCGCAGATATTTCAAATATCGTTGAACACGTTGGGTTTGTTTTTCGAATCACGTTCGTGTCGTCGGCCTTTACTCTCGTCGGGATAAAACGATCGGCAAAAATATCTGTAATACATGCGTCAAAGTATTTTTGAACCTCCGAATTGACGATTGGCGACAATTATTCTTGGAAAAAAGATACCGCTCGCTATCTCGAATACGTATACCTGCCTCTACGGCAACCGTTTCGAAAACGAAAATGGTAAATTTTGGCCAACGATCACACCCGATCGGTTTTCATAAAACTTGGGAGAATTCATCGCGTACGGTGGCAGGAATCGGCTGAGTATTCCGCTTCTTCGAAACATCGATCGGATTCGATGAAAAATAATGAATTCCCTGTGTTAGCTAGGTTAGATTGCCACCGGCGAATCTAATGGCCTGATTTCGACGGTCGATTATTATTCTATGTGCGCTTGATCTTCGATCATTTTCTTCTCATTTTCGCGTCTCGTTTTATCTGGCATTAGGCGCATTCTTTGAGTCCGTGTGGAACGAAAATATTTAAACTCCGCCTCGGGCGTGGGATTAGAAAAATCACGAAACGCGTGTCCTATTGTAGAAAGAGGAGTAGAAAAAAAAAAAGAAAAAAAAAAAAAAGAAAAAATCGTAGATCAAATCAAAGAGACTTGTTCCATTTAGGATTCACCTACCGAGTTGTACATTGGAATGTACATCATACCGTATCGAAAACTCTTAATATGAACTTCGGTGAAAAATACGTCCGCCATATTCCTGCATATAGATATTCGAGGATCCAGATTCCGAAGTTTGGGATTCTGTGGAAATATCACGAATTACGTTTCACAAGATGATCGTGGTGTAAATAATCGCGGTGCAGCGCTGTCGTTCGTCGCCGTGAAATTTCTATTCCTCGTGCAAATATGGATAAATGAATAGATAGATAAAGAAATATATGAGATATTATAGCTACAGTACCTATATCCTTCGAGCAGCTATCGTGTGCTTCCACCGCCTCTCTGGCAACTGATGGAAAATAAAAAGGGAAAGAAAATTTGTTCGATGTTAGAAGAAATCGTTTTGCCGAGGTTACATCGGCCACAGCGATTAAATTGTAATGAGCTTTCATGGGTTCATCATGCAATCACTGTACCCGCAGTGTACTTACAGCTTATCCAACAAAAATTGAGCATCCATTTTTTTTCCACTCACAACGTATTCTTGGCTTTTGATTTTCTTACGATCGAATTGGAATTCGATACATGGAGATGGAACGAATTCGAAACATCAATTGTGAGGAACGGTCGCGGCGCGGCACAGGTATACCTACTATTGCATATGTATATACATAATTGTACATACGTAGGTACATATCTACTCGAATGATTAAAAATAGTGGCAATGTTACGGAGGAAAAATTGACTACCGTGGGGTAGTAAAAACGTTTTCCCCACAGTGAATGTGGGGAAAACTAATATTGAAATAAATGGGTCTAAGGATGGACCCAACATATCGCGCGGCGGAATGCGATATTTTCCCTGCGGCAATGGAGATCGGAAAGAGTAGATACAGCGAGTGGAATTTAGAATAGAGCTGTTGTTGCGCGGGATAAGAGAAAACGGAAAGAGAAACGAGAACGAACAGAAAGGAAAAAAAGAAAAAAGAAGAAAAAAAAACAGAAGAAAAAGAAGACACAGAAATAGAATAAAAAAGGAGGGAGGCGGCGCGGCGGATTATATAGAACTTCGAAAATTTACTGCAATCGGTGCAGTTTCGAGGCTGCATTCTCCCGCTAGGATCGCAAGGATTATTGGCATTTGCGAGTAAATTATTTAGATGCCGAAAATAACGTAGGTACGACTGCGATATTCTTGCTTCTGTATAATACGTGTGTGGCATTAATGAACGAGTAGGTACGTACAGGGCAGGCAGCAGGTACATACGTACACAGATGTTCACATCGATCATAGACAAGCATATTACATACCTCACTTCAAACAATTAATTACCGATGAGTTATATTTCTTATCGATTTTGAAATTTCATTTACATTACTTGTATTATATACAGCTGTCGAGGATCGTTGATGCCTCGCCGGCGGAATATTCGTATT
The DNA here is from genome assembly GCA_963170745.1 of Phymatocera aterrima. Classification (NCBI taxonomy): domain Eukaryota; kingdom Metazoa; phylum Arthropoda; class Insecta; order Hymenoptera; family Tenthredinidae; genus Phymatocera; species Phymatocera aterrima. The sequence continues at coordinate 5,029,900 of OY720670.1, forward strand.
CGCGTTACATCAGTTGGTAGTTGTGTTAACCGCTTTCGGAAATTCGGGTTTTTCTAATTTTTCAACGAATACGTGAATCGACGAATCTTCGTTACCTATACAGCCATATAGCTGTACCTAGACATCTGTCGTTTCGGGTGTGCACTCGATACGGTGATCCCATGTTAATCGTTCGTGCGGATCTTCCGTTTTTATACCGACGCGACGCGACGCGAGAAAACTCCTCCGAAGATTATCTCGCCGCAGATTGTAAGCTCGATGTATTCACCTCGCGCAGGATTACAATAATATTAGTCTTGAATAGAGCGAGGATTTAGTGCACCTATACAGGCGCATGCAGCGGCCAGCGGTGTTCGGTTAATATATGATCGTTATTCGTGAAATTTGATCATTCGTTCATCGATATCATTCGTCGTATCGTCGTATCGTATCGTGACGGAACTCGACTTCGTTATACATAGGTATGTACCTACGTTGATTTTTTTCAAACTTGCGAGAACACAAACAGCTGCGATATAGTCTACAGCTACCACATCATATGGTTATCGATTATGATATCGTACCGAAAAGTTTGCCAATAATTTTACATTCGTCACGAAGTTTTGTGCCGTTTATTTCGCCCTTCCGCCCGTTCTTCTGCGAAGAAGGGAAATTTCATTTTCGACGCGCCTCGATCTGAAGCAGTGTACCGCGTTGCCGATCCCGCGATGCCGCGGGGATGCCCGTTGGGCGCCGAAAACGCGATTTCAATGCCGACAGATCGTATATACACATACTTGGTTTTCTTTTCGCACTCGACGAGAAACTTGAAAATATATGTTGGGAAAATGAGAATTTGAATTTGAAATTTTGTCGACTGCATGCAGCCGCCCACTCGAGAGGCTGCGACCTTTTGGAACTCGTGGACAACGAATTGTTTTTTTCGTTTTCACCAACCTCGAACGGTCGTAGGTATACCTGCACGGAGAGAGATTTTTTATAGGAAAATTGACGATAATTTCATAGCAATAGTGGAATATAATTGAGTATGAGGTTCTGTCCGAGTAAAGTTTTGGAAGCGAATTGATATACAATTCTGACAAGGTACTTGCGACAATTCTGACGAGATGAACCACAAATATAGCTTCTCTCTGTATTTGTATATGACAGAGCCTCACACTCAAGTATATTCCTCGATTGCCATGAAATTATCGTGAAATTTCTCGTAAAATTCTCTCCGTGTATCGACGAAAATTTTTTTTTTTTTTTCTCGCAAATGCTGTGGAAACTTCCGAATCGCGAAGATTCGTCGATTTTTTTATGAACATCATTTTTGTGGATACGAACTTCCGGCATTGGCGGCGAGAAAATTTGTTCTCTCTTGAAACCGAAAGGTCGTATCAGCCGGCGCGTACGGCCGTTTCGCTCCAGGAACGCCGATCAAATGTACCGTACGATAATACGTACGTCCCTCGCGTTCTCATCGCATTGGCATATGCGGTACGGTATTCTAATTTCTGTAAACGTATACTGTAATAAGAGAAGAAGAAGGAAAAGTAAGATGGAAGGAGAAGAAGACACGTGAATTGGCTGGGAAATCCACATATCATAGAAAAACTATAAAAAAGAAAAGTAGAAAAAATGGCCGGAGATTTCACGCGTTGGTTATCGAGAGAAATGTATTTCGGGAATAATTTCGAGTGCATTGAATTTATGGGATGTACGATTTGACACGAGAAGACCCCTTCCGCGGGACGGTAGGACACGGGTAGTACCGTGACCCGTTGCGAAAGTGTGTGTGAGAACTGTAGAGAGTGTAAAAGGTTATGTGTTGGAAGAACCCATGGAAACGCTCCGCACCAAGTCTCGCCCCGCGACCCCGGCCTATAAATCCGAAGCCACTAACTTTGCCGGTGGCGCAAATCCAGCTTTTTGGCAAATTAAACCCCTGTAAATTTTCTCCTTTCTATCCCTCCTCTCGGATCTCGACGACCGCGACGCTACTTTCTACCCATACATCCTATACCTACCGCCTACGCAATAATGTCGCTTCACTTGTCTTCCGCAACAGTTCGGTTTCCATTGTATTTCACAATTCTTTCGCCGTTTCGTGAATTTTTATACCGCTACAGGGACAGGGAAAGATCCCTGGCGTCTACCTGGAAAGTGTATGTAGTACTACCTATCGGACGATTCAATTTTTATTTGCTTTTCGTTGCGTTCTTCTCCACACTCTGCACTCTCCGCTCAGAAGCGTCGCGCCTGTAATGGAAAAAAATCGGAAACCCAAGCGAAAGATTCGGAGGAAAATGATCCCCCGTGTACGCGAAAAGAAACGAAAAATAATGAAATTTCGAAAAATTTGATGCATGTAGGTATATGTGACGTGAGAAACCAGAGATTTGAGCTATGTGAACGAAGCACAACAAAATATGGTGGAAAAGCTGCGATCGAAGATTGTGAGAGAAATTCGTTCTTTCTGACGTAAAATTTCGTCTTCCGATCAACTTCACGTGCGATCGATTTTTCAAAATTCGTTCGCGCTATTGAAATGAAGGTTGGATAGAGAAGAGACTGAGAAAGAAAAGTGACGAAAAAAAACAAACGAACTCAGAACTGTAATTTTTTCAAAACTGAAAGCTCGACAGAGCGGCAGAAACGAAAGAAAACATCTTCAAAAATGTAACCCAGAGACGTTTGAAAGACCTCGAAGGGGATTTTTTTTTTTTTTTCTACCGTGAAACACTGTTTCGGGATTTTCTTGACGATTTTCATTCACCGACATTGTACATGGATTTCTTTTTATACTTATTCTTCAAAAGAAGACGATGGGAAAATTTTCTTGACAGTGCAGAAACCGCCCCATACATTTCTGTCACGATCCAATCACATACGATACAACGAAAACTGCTCCGGATACCGATAGCGATACCTCTCGAATGCATCTGTATCACAGCCAGAGGAGTAGGAGGAGCAGCAATAACAGCGAGCTTTAAACTGGTGATTTGGTAGCTAGCAGCTAACCGCATGACCATAAGATAAGATAGTTTAGTTCTCTCGTTTGATCGGTCGATCGTTCGTTCGTTCGTTCGTTCGTTCATTGGAAGGAAAGAAAATCCTGAAACGTACAACTATGGATGTGAAGAATTTAAGAGACGAGAAAAAGAAAAAGAAAAGAGAAGAGTAGAATAGAAGCCATGTATGTGAGCATCCCATCGCAGACGAGAGTGGAAAATCGGAGGAGAATCTGGTGCGCAACTCTGATCTCGAAACAATTCGAAAAAATTGGTTCTCGAGGCAAAGGGAAAGAAAGGGAAAGAGAGAAAAGGACTGGAAAAATTTGGGAAGCTTTCGCTGGGGGCGTTTGGTCGATGTCGGTTATCAGATGGTCGGTAAAATAAATCCCTGCAATCAAAAGATCGCCATCTAAACAGTCGCATCTTCGCCGCGGCAGAAAGGGATATAGTATATACCCCGAGAATCCTTTGCTCTATTCGCCAAGCTACCGGGTTGGCTTTCGACGTCTGAAACTTACCGGGGAAGAAAAACTCCCGGTAGTTATGGAGAAAATCAACGGAACCAAAGAGTATTATACTCCGAGACAAGAAAAAAACCTACTTCGTGTACTTCGTTGCGTAACAAATTCCAAACACTTTCGAATGCCGATATGACGTACCGAAAGACGAAAAAAAAAGTACAAGAGAACAAAAAACACAAAACAAAAAAAAAAACCCGGGAACAGGAAGAATAGCTTGGACCGCTTTTATTTTTATTTTTTTCCATTATCAAATATGGACAGCAGAGAGTGGACAATCCTTTTTTCCGCTTCGCCGACTGATCAAACGAAAAAGCGAAAAGAAAAGCAAAAACAAAAACAAAAAACCCCCCAAAAAAGAGACGAAATGAACGAAAATAAAACACACGGTATACCTACGAGATACGCAGATAAGGTGTTTTATCGAAACCTCAGCGAGTGAGTGCTCAGCGTCCATCCTCAGAGAGATATAGGTAGGTATACATAGGTGTATATATGTATGAGGAAGACGCGCGATAGTCGACAACGAATTATCCGAGCCCATTTTACTCGGGATCCTCCTGCTCATCAGCCGGGGGCAACAGAAGAGAAGAACGGAGAGGAGACGATTTGATATCTGAACGACGATTAAGCTGATACGGTATATATACATATACATATACATATACATATACATATACCTGCAACCCGAGGTTGTATTTTCATTTGGTTTTTTATCTTCATTTTCTTACGAGCCGGCGGCGGGGCAGATTCGGTTGACGGGCTAGGATTATGAATTAGTTTGCTAATCTTACAACGAATATTACCAAAAAATTGAAGGAGAAAAGGACAGTTTGAGGATTTTTGAGTGCGATATGTATCTACGTACAGAGAGCAGAGAAATGGATGGAACGAGGGAAGGGGGGGGGGGGGGGGGCTTTACTGCGGTAGCTCATTCGATCGTGAGTTCTTCGCGCTCTTTCCAACAAATTTTTTTGTCCGAGTCTGCGTAAGATTTTTTTTTTACCGAGTCTGCGTAAGATTTTTTTTACCTTCCGAGCTAATTATCCGTCGATAAAGACGAGCAGGGGTTTCCGTTTTTACTGCAGGCAACAATCAAGGAGAGTGGTATAATAATTCTGAACGATATAGCCGGCGCCGTAATACTCTTTCGTAGTTATTTCACGGGTTAAACAGTCTCGAAGTCCTGTCGTGCGAGCGGGCATCGACGAGCTTGTGATATTTTCGCGAATTGCATAGAGCCGCGGGGACCGTGTACCTACTCGGCGGTAAACTTTGTCGAATTTTGCACAATCTGTGACATAGTCACTCAGGTAATACGCGTGTATACGAAATTTTGAAAACTCCGCTAGTGAAAGTTGAAGAAACAAGTTGTAAATCTTTTTGGGATGAAAAGAGAAGAAAGTTCGTTGGATCGTAACCCCGTGGAAACTAAATATGACAACGACAGACGGATTTCGAAAAGAAACGAAGAGAGGAAAAGAATTGCAGCAAAAAAACAACAACAAAAAATTCGGCGAATTTGTATAAAATGCCGAAAAATGGGAGATGCGTGACGGTTTTGCCGAAATCAGCGCGAAACTGTGCAAAATAAAATCTTGAGGCAATTTCTTCGGAAATTTGAAATCACTTTCTTCGTAGCTGCACGATATATTGTAATCGAGATATCATATACGGATCAAAAATCGCATAGAAATTTTTGTGTAAAATTCAAATTTCAGTGAAACGGAATAATTTGCAAACCGTGCAGAAAAATGTCGTGTTCGTGAAATTGAAAAAAAAAAAAAAAAGGAAAAAGAAAAGGAAAAGGAAAAGGAAAAGGAAAAAACAAAAACCAACTACGAAGGCATGGCGTGGAGATTTATCAACCCTTCTTCCCTCGCCCTGTGCGTTAAAGTGGTAACTGGTGGCAGACGCCCGAGGCTTCTAGAGCATGAATAGTTCTTCGATGTAGTAGCAAGTTACCGAAGGGGGTTAGGCAGCCAGTCACGGAGTAACCATTGCAATATTATGAGAAAAATTCTGCCTCGTCAGGTAGAGCAGTAGCAGCTAGCAGTAGGAGTGGTAGGTGGCACAGGTCGTCAAAGAGAAGGAGCAATAAAGAGATATTGAGAAGAAGGGATGGATCTTCGGGTTCTCGGCCGTTGCTTATACCTATACAGTATTGTGGAATGGAGAGAGAAAAAAAAAAGTTCCGAGCGCGCGTCATGTATGTGTGCAATCGAGAATTTGGAAAATAATGGAAGAAAAGGGAAACGAATAAACGGGGAAAAGGAAGACAAAAATGGGAATAAAAATGGTAAATTTATTCTTCTCCATATCGTTGAAAGAACCTGCAGCAGCACCACCGGTCACCGGGATCACACGGGATAACAATAAGTTTCGCGAAGAAACTGCACAACACGGTGGAGAAGATAATGTGGCCGAAGATTATTAGAAGAATAGAAGAAGTGATTCGGTGCGAAATATCGCCCCAAGTATAGTTATAGGTTATGTATGTGAGAAGATCAGGTAAACTCATCTGAAGGCACTTCGACACCTCCAACGTCCATTCGTGAATATAAGTTGGCGATTATCCCTGTAAATATATTCTCGAAATTCGTATAATCTTCTGAATGTTATCAGATATTTTTTTTAGGAGATACCGTCATTCTGGAGTTTCGGTGCGATTAATAATATGAGGAGAAAGCGAGAAACAAACTGTCTAGTGCGTTTTTCGAACAGATGTATAGATCGCTTATATACTCGATCGTTGTCAACTATAACTGAGAATTATTGTTATCATTATTTCCTGAAATTTTCGTGAAATCATAGTACAGATATTCGTGTGTGAAACTATGAAACTGCGTGGAGGTTTTCGTTCGGTCAACGCCCATATGCTATACCAGTGCTCAAATTTCAGGAACATTTTCAGAAGTAATCGCAGTCGAGGGAATGAGGAATTCAAAGATTCTCAAATTTATTCCTTCAAAGGTGATCCGATCGAGAATTTTGAAAAAAGAAAATCCGGCAATTTTATTTATTTTTTTTTCTCTTTTCAAAATCAGCTTACATCCGTGAGAGCGGCGAAGAATCGGAGAGAAAAATTTGGGGATTTATCTGCACAGAAAACATGTAGCTGGGGAAACCAAAATTTGTCTGTACGCGATCATTCGTGTATAACGGTTGGAAAAATTTCAGCCCAGCTTTCTTCGCTCAGCTGCAGTGAAATATTATGCCATATGAAACGAACTTGATTTTCAAAGCGGATTCCCGCATATAGGTGTACGTATATATATGCATATACGCGTTGCATAAATGAACCGGTTTTCGGTAGTAGCGCTCGCGGTGTAGGTACTTGCAGAATTTGATTCGCCTGTCGAAAAGTTCGAACGAATTGGGAAAAAGAGGAGAAAAACACGACAAAAATTGTCACCGTGGTTAGGTTTAAGCGAAAATTGGCAATTTTCGAATCGAGTGAAAGAAACGCTGTACATATCTCGTACATTCGATTATACCTATATACCGCAATGGTAAAACGAAAAACGAAAGGAAAGATTTAGAAAGAAATTCTAAAAAGGAGGGAAACAAAAACGAACATAATTCGGTAAATTCGTCGTTTTCGTTGTTTGTTCCCCTTTCAATTATTGTTCGTTTATTTTTGATTTAATTTAAAAAAAAATTTGTTTCCTCAATAATTTTTCATCATTCTCGCGTACCCGTGCACACACACATTGTGCGATGGGGGGTACAGCCCGAAACCCCAACCCTCACGAGATAATTTATCATTCATAAATTCGCCTGTCAAACGAAAGCGGAGTTTATTTGACGAGCGAAAAGCGAACGCGAATCTGAGAATGGAGGTAACCAGGTAAAAAGGTCCTATAAGGTAAAATACACACGTAACCGCTCTGTACCTCTGGAGGGTATGTAGGTATAACTTGTACCTAACCTCTAACCCCCCTTCCACCGACACACACCTACCAACGAATCCGACGGATGTGTAACTCCGATTTCATTCTACATCTCCACAGCTACATTTCGACTGGCGGCCGCGAACGAACCCATCCCCCGTGCAGGCGTCCCCCTCTTATAACGCGCCTGAAAAGCAACCGCTATCTGCGAGTTACGCGCAGGGTTTGCGCCGCAGGGCTGCGGGCTGCCGAGAGCAAGGCGTCGTCTGGTCTGTCTCTTAGTTAGTTCATCGGCTAGCCGCCCGGCGGCAGCAGCTCTCTCGCGCAACTGAAAATTATACAAACGGCGGGTTTATGTGAAATGTTTTAGACAAATGAGATATTACAACATTATCGTATGCGTATAATCCACTGTTACGTCTACGTTCCTGATAATCGATAGTGACGATAAATGAACTAGAATAGGGCAAAAATCTATCGGTTTATCGGAATACGCGTATATCTCCACTGTAGCGCACATAGATATATGTTATATTATATTTACGTATTACACATCAGGTAGATATCCACGTTTCGTAAAATTATCAGATTATCGAATTTTCGTTGAAATATTGAGAAAAAAAAAAACCAGGATCAACGATCGAAACATTTTGGAAAATGAATTACTTTGCCACGCTCGTCGTTGGGCCGATCCGACCACGAATTTGTACGCGAATTTTGCCTGATAATCATGGAGTCAGGGGTTAAGATCGATCGCCGATATTTCCAATATCTGTAATTGCAGTAAATATGTAAATATCTGAAAAACGTGATGCGGTGTTTTATCGATTTGTAGGTACGTATGTACGTACAATACCATACGTATGTTGTCTCCTCGTAACGTGCACAATCTTACGCTCGGAATCGTTTTCCAATTTTCTCACTGGTTTGATAATACCGGTTTCGTATTGTATATATCTTCGTTTTGATTGACAGTAGATTGTTAGAAATTTCTCTGTTTTCCCACCGTCCTTTTTTTCCGCTCGTTTCTCTTCCGGTTCTTCAGGCAAAAGTTCTCAGCACTCTTCCCCATTCGCTGTATCCGACACCACAACACGACGTCAAATACAACAAACTCTCAGCTATGATACTGCTGCTGCTGCTGCTGGTATCGCTTGCCTCGTAGAAAAGAGGTACGAACGGCATATGGGGAAAGAATGAAAAAAAAAAACAAAAAAAAGAATAATAACAAGAAACAACAAATTTTCAAAGCTTCCACAGCGCGAATATACACGTTTACTATATATATATACAGGCAGACGCGAAAGCTCTCACGACGGAGATTGCGTACCTCAGATCTACTTCGGAGGGAGAGAGAACGTGAACCGAATCGTACATATAATTATACCATGAATATTTTGGAAAAATTGACGAAAATTGGAAATTCCTTATGATTCCTACGTTTTTTGTTATGTTCTTCGGTTTTCGGTTTTTTCTTCGGTTTTCTTCTTCTTTTTTTTTTTTTTCTTTTTTTCTTCCCGTTCTCGCTCCCACAGCCGGAAGACGATATTTTCCCATAAAGTATCGCGCGTTTTTGAATTTTCATTCAAATATAATACTCGTAGAAATATATAGGAGATCTGCCGATCTCCATTATATTCAGAATGATATTTGTACCGTATAGGTATACCTATAACGTATAATCGTAGAATTTCGAGAAAAAAGTGAAGAAGAAAAGCGAACGATTATTTATTATGGAAATGATAAACGTTGAAAGGTTCGCGGTTCGTGAACAATCCCCGTTCATTGAGTGAAAATACAGTGTACGGAGAAAGAAGAGTATCGACGTATATAGGGGGACTACCATCGGGACAGGGAAAATGACAGAAAGGTCGAAAATACAGAAAACGAAAGAAGGATCGCGCGATCGTTAAATTATATTAGTCTTATACGAAGCGCGTCTATATATATATATATATATATACACACCTATATCTATGTATGAAAAGTTATGAATACAGAGAACATTTGTTATTAATTTGATCACGCGAACGCGAACGCGAACGGTGCGGCCGGCGGCGGAGCTGTGAGAGTATAACGTGACACGTGGTATATATACCGCGGTGGAACTAAACTGCAGTGAGGTATATACATACCAACCACCTACACAGATCATTTGGAACCGTTGTTACAGAGGTGTGCGGTATTATAGGTATAGGTATTACCTATCTGCGCCTATACCTAGATACGCAAATCGAGTGAAATTATGATCGAACCGTCGACGATGTGAAAATATTGTTGCAGCGCTTTCATAATGTGGCCAATTTACGAATACACAAATATCGTGAAGCTATAATTCGGCGCAACGGATAGCTGATTAACAATCATAACAATAATCGTAATAATAATAATAATAATAATAATAATATTATTAATAGAGAACGTGAGAAAAAATAAACCGTTGATATATAAAATGTATAACCAGAATATATGTGTATTGAATTGGAGAGAGGAAAGATCAATGAAATAGAAGAGAAAAACGGAGTGGAATTCATTGATCGTTACACCGATCGATAGCTATATACCTATATATATATATATATATATATACAGAGAAGTATTTGATCTATCGGAAAAAGTCTGTCAGTATGGCAATGGTAATATCTCCGCGGAATAAAATAGTTACGCTGTGCCTGCTTATTTGGATAATACTGTTGACGGCGGTAATTGTTACCGGGGTTATCGCTATCTGGGAGCAAAATTATCACGGAAAATCCACACCAGGAGGAACAAAGGTTATCAGCAGTCGATTGCAACAATTCACCGGATACACAGCTGTGAAACACGTGAGTTTTGAGAGAGTGGGAAGTGTGGAAAAAGAAACAAAAAAAAAAAAAAAAAAACACCCCCAAAAAAACCAAGAAAAGCTGAGAGATGGATGGATAGATATAGATAGAGTTTAGAGTTTATTATTATCCGTAACGATCATACTGGACGAAGGTACGTATTTTTACGTATATGTATAGTACACAGGAGAGGGGCGGGAAAAATTCCGGGCACGCTTGAAAATTTTTCGTACCTACCTTTCAGCGAAATTGATGAACGAAAGAAATTTCGGTAGCCTTGGAAATTCGGTAGCACCGAATCGAGGATGTAGGTATTGAAAGAACCAACAACGAGGTTATAGCGAGCGGGGCGAAATGCCCCCGGAAATTTGCAAAGTTTCGACGTTTTTTTGTCTTTTTTTCTTCTTCTATTTTCATCATTTTCAAATGTTTTAATGTAAATGCGAAGAAATTTATTTCAAAGGGTATCAATTTAGAAAAATTTCGAAATTTTGTCAGGGTGCCCGTTTTGCCCGCAATTTCCGTAGCTTTCGGTCGAAGACGTTCAACACTCGGCATCGGTCGGGCTATCGTTTTGCGGTGAAAATTCGGAGATCCATCGATTCAAACCTTTATTTGTAGCGTTAATTTCTCAGGGTGCCCATTTCGCCCTCCCGCCTCTCCTTCATACGACATATTTATACATGAGAGTAACGTGAGAGTACATATGAGAGATAGAGAGAGAGAGAGAGAGAGAGTGAGAGAGAGATAAGAAATGTGAAAGAATTCAAAAACATGGAATTCGTCATTGACATTTTCGATGATAGCACTCGACTTTGAGAGAAACAAGTTGGAAAATTCTCGTTCGGAGTCCATGTTATTTCTGAATCGCGCGTAGCTAGTCTGTGTAGAAAATTAGCTGTAAAAAAAGAAACGCGATTTGGAGTTTTGACGAAAATTCTTGCCGGTAATTTTTACGGGCGCGAATGTAATGTATGGACGGGGGGAAAATTGACGCGTACGAATTTTGGATTTTTTCGTTAAAAATAATCAATTCCGCGTTTCATATCTAGGCAATATCGGATTCGACTGATTTCGTTTTCCGGGCGACGTCGTATCGCTGTACGTTTCAACCTGTTACATCAACCGCAGTTTCGATTGAATCGGAGAAATGAGAAGTAGCGTCCTAAATATATATATATAAAACAACTGGAATATGAAATATGAAAGAAAAAAGAAAGGGAATGCAAAATCCCAATTGGAAAATCTCCAAGTTAATCCTGTACGTACGGAGATATAGGTAATGAAAACCGCAATGAAATTTTATGCCGATTGAATGTAAAATACACTATATACAGGGTGATCCAGCTGGAGGGGGACACGGTTTTGTGGGATAGGTTCTTGGAGGGATTCCGAAAGAAAAAGTTCTCTGGCAAAAATTCGTGTGAGACCTTTGGTTTTCGAACAACGTGTCCCGTCAAATCCGGGTTGACCCATCACGGAGCTTGTACGCGAGCGAGACACGGACGCGGCCCGGCCGGCTCGGATCTGCGGGTTCGCCCAAATATCTTCTAACTCGCGACGAACTATCGGTCACGGGACTTCCACAGGAATAACGCGTCGCGCGTTCACGGAATTTATCATGCGTCCGAAGTTCCGGACGTTCAAACGAACGGAATGATATATATATATATATATATATCCGTCTGTTGTAAAAATTGACCGGATATGGTAAAAATCTACATCTCGGGCGACCCTCGCGCGAGGCGCTAATGAAAATTAACAATTTTGACTTTTGATCAGATGAAAATACCATGAAATGAGGATGGATAGTTATTCGGATAATAAAATCAGTCGCTTTCGTTCGGAACACGTTCGGAACTTCAGGCACTTGTACCTTTGATTTGTCGCAGTTCCCCGCGCGGTGCGTAGTCCCGCGTGGTGGAATTATATCCGATTAATACATAGATATATCGGGTGTATCACTATACCTATATCACACGTATTAATCGCCAAGAACGTCATCAGAGAATCTCGTTTAAGCTTGATGGTAACAGATAATAGTCTCATTGTCGGCCAGACAGAGACGGGACGGGACACCGGACGGGTTGGAAGGAGTATACCTCCTATACGTAGGTATGGAGAGGATATAGAAAGCATGCCACTCTCCTCTGCTGGGTGCAAGCAAGTATAGCGGATAACTGCAGTTTGTTAGTTGAACCGTTGTTTCGATGATACCCACGAGAATCCACGATTCCCCAGTAGTCGTTTGCCCGGTTTACCCCTCACAGTTACTTCAATCCACCTCGGCTTGGCTCACGATCAGCTCAGCTCAGCCCAGCCCAGTTCAGTTTAGTTCATCTCAGTTCAGTTCAGCTCAGCACAGCTCAGCTCGGTTCAGTTTCTCGGCTTAATGATTGCAGCCCCCTCCCGCAAAACGAAGGCTTCGCCCGAGTCCAGCTGACAACGAATCGGACCGAAAATCCATTTCTCTATCTTGTTTAAGTGCGCTCGTGTGTCCGACGACATACGTATGTAGGTAGGTAAAACGCGCGTGAATACGAATACAAAATCGATGATTATTGCGGGTGTACGTCTCATACGTACGTACGTACGTACAGTACATATATATATATATACACACGTATACGTACGACAAAGATGCTGCAGAGAGGCGCCGCGCCGCAGATTTGGCACTCGCTCCGCTTCTTTTTCTTTCCCCCCCCCCCCCCCCCCCCCCCCCCCCCCCCACCCCACACACACATTTCCAACAGAATGATGGATAGCGAGATGAATTTGTCCGCTGTCGTTCGTCACAGTTACGTTGTATCTACATACATAGTATAATAGGTTTTCCGAAAGTTTGTAGAAACGAAAAAAAAACAAAAAAACAAGAAACGCGTGCTCTTTTTTTCGGTTCCTCATCTCCTTCGTTCCTCAACGTAGCTGTACTGTACCTAAGTATACCCGTGTATAGGCATTCGCACGAAGTATTATATTTTATACCGCATACGAACGTGCAGCGAGAGGCGGCAATTTGGTTGGATAAAAAAATGTGACCCAGTATATATATAAATATATATATTTATGTTTATGTATGGGTATATACTATACTATACAGCTTTTCTGATACACGGATTCCAGATTCTCTGTTTTTCAGCAAGAAAAAGGAAAAGACCATACACTACACCCCGTCGCGTCACCCGTGTGCATCCACCTTCACCCATTCTCTCGAAATTCGTGATTCGGCATGATAATATATCGACGGGAAATTCGTAGTTTTTCACCGTTGTTTTTACTTTCGTTAATTTTTTCATTCATTACTCTCAACTCGCTACGTAATTGATGGATCGAAATATTTTTGCCTTCTTCCTTTTTCCCATCTATTTTTTCGTTTCAAAGATCGATGAGCATACTATATACCTACCTACCTACACAGGGTATGCGTACGCGAAAAATGCGAGCATGTTTCGAATAGTTTCGTGTCTAGCTGACCGCTCGAGTTCGGTGATAATTATATACACCGCGAGAAAAACAAGTCATCTGTGATCGATCGAAAGAAATGAGGAGAAAAAAAAAATGTATAATCGCCCGCGCGGGGTAGGAACTCCCTGGCATGCACCAACGGACGAGAACAATTATTATCACTGATATTATTATCTAGACAGAAAGTTACAGGGTAGGTATTTCCAGCTTTTAGGTAGTTATCGGTAACCTATACGTACCTATCTGACTTATACCTAATACTTATAAATGTGAAGGTAGGCACCAGGAACGGGATTGGTATAACTAGCCCGTCAGTAACTTGTCAGGAATTTGATGAGCACCTGATTTATAATCCAAACCTCAGCCAGCGCACGCCCTAAGACTCGTGTTCACGAGTGAGTTTAACAATATATGTATATATAGGTATATATACATATATACAGATATCGATAACTTATAAACTTCTCTTCTAACTTTTGGCGATGGGTTCGGGGTGAACAAAGCGCTGAAAACGCCGACGCAGGAACTGGCTTCGCTTCGGCTGTGTTGGTTATATAATTAACCATTAACACGAAAAGTCGGCTCGGTGGTAGAGTAGGTGCAGGGCATAGTATACCGGGTGTTGCTCCGGTGATTGATATATACGATGACTCGGGCGCTCACAATCAGCCGAACGTCGCGGGCGTTGCGGGGAACCGATAGTTCTCGCGGTTTCCGACTATTTTCTGGCAATATAATTACCGAAACGATGCCGAAGTTCGATTTTTGCCTGAAACAGGGATATCCCGATACGGATTGTATTGCATGTGTTACGGGCATTTCACGGAGACCTGCAGTGATTTTTCACCGCGCGAATCAACGTAATATAGGCTTCGATAGGTGGTCGAATTGTGCGACGCGGTCGCACCTCAAGCCGCGTACCTAGTCGCTTGAGCAAATTTTCCCGCACTATCGGGGTTTTCTCACTCAATTCACTGATGGGCCGGTCCGCGAGGGAAACGGATAGAGAGTGCGGTGCTCGCGGGGAAATTCGCTCGAGCTGGTACGCGGCTTTTGCAACGAATAGTTGAACTAAACCTATTCTTCATAAATCATCGAATCTCTGCGAACGGACAATTGATTTAAAATCACCGTTTTCGAGATAGGTGTTCGACGAAATGTTTGATGTCGGTAAAAATTGAGTATCTGTAGGCATAGGGTCGCCTCGGATGCCTTTATACACGCATCGTTGCGTACGTTATACTTACCTACTACTATACAGTTGGGAACCGAATGCGTGTGGCTCGCTTGAAAATAGTTGTAGGTCGGTAAGAGTAAGAAATAAGTCTATACAAGTGTCAAGTATACCAAAGATTTGCCCTAAAGTTTACGAGTCTTGAACGATAAATATATGTGCGTTGTGTTATCTTTGAAATAATTTGTGCATTCACCGCATTGTTCGTGAACAAAATTCGATTATCCGTACTTTCGCTAATCCGAACTTCCCTCCACACGGCGTGAAATATTGCCGGAACAGTTTTTCGTACATGGAACGGAACTCGGTTACGAATTACAATTGCTTAACAAACTATAGCGTAGAAATTTTCGAAAAAATGGTAACTCCGGTAGTAAAAATCGAAACATTTTGATATACTCCGTGAGACTTTTCGGTTCCCAACACTGCTAGGCCATGCAAAATCCATTTAACGATTAACAGCAATCAGCTGGCTCGGGACCGTTGAAGATTTTTCAAAATACTCCATGTATGCGTTCGTTCGATTACCCTGCATCCCGAGATCAAGATCCGAGAGCGGTGGGCCTAAAAACTCTCGTATGATGAAAAGGGTCACGAACATGTTCCTAAAGAACTTTCCCATTGCGTATGATCTGAAAATTCCGCACCGAGAATTAGATGTCGATCGTTTCAATTGAAAAACAATGTCCATCATCCTTCCACCTTATTCCATGGCTCTATGTTTCTTCAAACCGGCGGATCCTCGTCTTCCTAGATGGAGAATCGACCCGTGAAAACTAAAACTGTATGGATCGTTCGTTTATGCCAATCATATTTAGTGTATGCTCGGAAGTACTCGAGGAACTAACCGATGTAACAAATGTTGTTACCATTGCGTCGCTGAGCCGCGTAACAGAATTTTCAAAACTGAGTACACTACGGAACGAAATCGTTCGTTCTATGATAGTGTACGTTATGCGACAAGCGAGTAGTAATCGGCTTCATTCCTGTAATTGCCTGTACGGGCAATCAGCCCTTACATATATACATGGTTTCTTACAATTCTGCAGAATAATTTCCGACGTAGGTACACACTTATTTCTGTGTTTTTGTGTTCTGAATTCCGTTGTTTCTACTTGATTATAGCCTTTCGGCGTTATGTTACCTTTCTACATTTTTCACCCTGTGTATCATATACTGTGCACAAGATTGCGCAATCTTTGCTCACATGGTATTATGAAATCACCGTTCAAACTACCTATCACATAGGTATAATATATATGGTCTATACCGCGAGGATGAAAAGCGCATATTTTGACTTTCACGATTATTCTACACAACGTAGCACGTACATACGTGGGTGTACGTACACGTGGATTACCACCCATAAACACATAGAGATACCTATCGTATATTTATATGGGGAAAGATTTACGAGGTCAACATCGAATAACATAACCTCTTCTCATACGATGCGAAAATAAAATGGGGTGTTAAACGTAAACTAAATTAGAAGAAAACAAAAAATTATGTATACACACGTCGCGTATATCGTAAACTGTAGCTATATAGGTATATAGATTGCGTTCGGAGTTTCATTTCTCAACTTTTATTCTTCAATTCTCCCCCCACCTCCAATCAATTGTGATACTGCGATGCTCACGCCTCCAGTTTCATTTTACAGAATCTTTCGTTTACTGACAAACTTTTTTTCAGTGTTGTACCTCCAGCTAATATATTCGTATACATACATAGGTATACTGTATCGCGTTACCAATGTCATATCGAAGATTTCAGCAACATTCTACGACGCTTTTGCGTTTTCGGAGCCGAAGGGTCGTTAGAATTTTTCGTTCGTTATTTGTATTTATCCGGAAAGATGAAAATGGGTCCAAGATATCGATGTCTGTCGTATACGATGGGAAATACGAAATAGCTGCGAGCAAGATAACAAAAATACGTGCCTCCTTGAATACTGCCGAAGAATTACGTCAATTTTTGATCAAAGTCGTTTCAATCTTTTCCCCCGACCTCGCTGTGCGACTCAAGATGGAACCGCAAATTCATAATTTTTTGGCGTTAAAAATTTCAGTTTCGGAACTTACGTTCTTGTAACATCTACCAGGGATGCGATACAGTATGCAAATATCATTGATATGTTACTACTGAAAAATGCCTGAACTTCCGTATCCGAGATCGCTTTACGATCGTACATATACATGAAAGAATTCAATTCAATACAATACAATACAATACAATACGATAGAAGAAAATTCAATTCAGTTTGATTGAATCATACTGCAGTATACACATACGTGCGTAGACACGATCCATCGTATAGGTAGAATTATTATTTGTTATCGTATGGATAATACAATCTTTTTCGTACCGAATGATCGGATAAAAATCGTCTCAAATTGTAGGAAGATAGGATAAATGTATGTACCATAGGACTCGCGATCCCAAGTGTACAGAAACCGTTTCGAAAATGAGAATGGTCAATTTCAGCGAACGATGCGATCGATGTTGACGAAACTTCGATAATTCATTTAGTACGATGGCAAAAAGTGGCCGAGTATTTCACTTGCTCGAAACATTGATGGAATTTTATGGAAAACAAGTATTCCCTGTGTTAGCTAGGTTAGATTACCACCGGCGACTCCAATGGCCGCTTGAAAACCATTTTCCAACATGTCCTGAGATCGTAGTTACGGGCTAGGCGTTATACAAACGGTGGTTATACAAAAATCACTTATTTTGGGGGTAGTATTGTAACAAGAAACCCAGATATTACGGAAAATCAATGACGTCGAGCCTTTTTTTCATTGCTTGCCGTGGAATCCACCAATTTTAAAACAATTACTACGTACGAAGCTGGAGTGACGTAAATTCCACGGATTATCCCATACCTACACGTATACATTATACTTACGCGCTAATTTGATTTGGAACGTTAATCGATGTGTATGTATATATACCGATAACAGTATACCGATCGAAGCATTCCAACTAATTAACTTCCGCGAGTCGAATTATATGTTCTTATCTCGAGGCTTTCCATTGACGTAGAAAATGCAATGAAATAACAACGGACGCAAGGCATTCGAGCTAACCTTCAATTACACGGTATAATATAGCGTGTAATACCATTCGTAATCAGTCACTAATTTTTCCACTAATTCGTTTATGCAGTTTAATTGAATACCAACGAACTACGACGGTAATAATAATAATAATAATAATAATCATCATTTGAGATGTAACAAGTGCAACGAGATTCCTGTTTGTGGAATATTCATACGCGGTACCTATATATGTATGATCCCCGGATGCTAATTACAGTAGTTTACGTGAAAAATAATTATTCATTGCTGTTCATAAACACTCCGATAGAGAATAATGAATATACAAGAAAGATGAAAAAATGCAATCTAAATGGAAGCTAAAGCTGCGACAGAAAGAGGAACGTTGAGGAAATTTTCATGTTCTACGGTTTATATTGCAAATATGCGCGAGTTAACAATGAATGCTGAAGAGAGAGAGAGAGAGAGAGAGAGAACACGGAAAAATGAAGAATAAAGCACACGACGATTCGCGAGAGACAATGGGGTGGGAAAACTGAAAGAAGTGCAGTGAATACAACAAACTCGATAAACCACATTTATGGTCGCGGCGCTGGTGCAGGAGCTGCGTTCTGCAGCGAACGATGTGATATTTTGCGTTAATCGTGAGATATAATAATCCACGAATGTTTTGTCATTGTGGATACGATCAGATATTATAGCACAGGAGTATAGTATATATCTCTGGTATTCAACGGTAACAATTGGCCAATTCGCGAGTCCACCGAGCGAGATATAAGAGCGAATACTTTTAATGTATGTACGTACATATACATACCTAACGTGTGTACGTATTGTATGTATGTATGTACATAAACTCGTAATACGAAACAATGGGAAGTTGGAATGGGAGAATAAGGATGGCCGCGAGTTTGCAATAATACAGCCTAAGCTTGCGAATATATTATACATACATATGCATATAGGTAGGCATACATATTTGCGATATACTATATTGGGACGTGATTCGACTGGAATCTATATATTTAAATTCCCTCTCCCGTAACATTGGAAGCTAGTTAATTGCATCGAAGAGATCCTCACTCGAGGAGAATTCGGTGGCTCGATTTTGAGAGGTCGCTCATATGCAGGAGCTTCATTTGTCAATTAAAAAAAAAAAAAAAACAACCACGCGGAAAGATGATCTCTCTCACCAGTCGGCGGTGTAGCAATGTTCGTCGTCCTAATCAGCCGCGGGAGGAACAAATCCTGTCGAATTCTCAATTGGATATGATTCCGCAGAGTATTGAAACTTGATGACGTTTACGGTCAAATATTTTGTTACGTAACGTTAACGTCGACTAGAGAAATCGAAGCGTCTTCAACACAACGATTTCGCAGTCACTGTGATTATGTATATATACCTATATATAGAACGTCGTAAAATAATGCGTTCATCAAAATATCGTCAAGGTTCGACGGTTTTACGAAATTAACTCTAATTTTCATACGAAACATCGATAACAACTCGAAACATTGATAACCCTCTGAATACCCGAAATTTGTTTGTCGTTATGTCAATACATACAACCATCCTTCACGTACGGAAAATCGAATAATTCTCTTCGAGGTAATTAGAGATCGAACATTATTCGGCGGCGTGGTTTCGTGCGCGTCTAGAGGAGCTGCAGGTATTCGCGGCAATTTTTATCTGTAGAGACGTAATTAACCGCTGACCACGCTTGCTACGTAGCCGATCAAAAGCCGCATGGATAAGAAAAAAGTATCTTCTGTTTTACTATCCTTTACCACATTAGCGTATCGCTTGCACGCAACTATACAACTGCAGGTACACGCATACACTGCACGTACCGATGCAGTGAAATAATTCTGGGATATCATAAAATCAAATTTTCTTTCTTTCTTTATACCTATAGATATTATATATTATACACACCTATGCTCATTCGCGAATTCACAATTATAATATGTATTCCCAATTGAATTTCGTAATAGCCGTCGTTACACTAATCCTCTGATCGCTCCTCTGCAGAAACTATAGTCGAACGAACGTGTAATGCTTGTTGAAAATGGCCAAGGTTTCAAATAAGGAAAGAACGAATACTGGTTCTCTAATTATAAAACAGTACAGATGCACCTTTAACCTTATAATTATCATCATTATTATCGTATCACGTTCGGCAAATGGTATATATAATACCTACATATTATGTTACATAATTTAGTTAATGGCTAATGATCCGAAATCTCACTCGCCAATCTCTCGCGTCTGTTTTATCACTGCGAACGTTTTCTGTGGGGGGTTTTTTGTTGGTTCGGTTTTTTTTTCAGATTCATTTCTTTACTTTTTCGAACGTGGAGCTCGTGACGGATATCATCCTTTCGCGTTGATGTGTACACCTACACTAGTGTATTCGTGTTTACGCATAATTCATACCTCCAAATAATTTGTCGATGTTCCCGGTTTATTGTTTTTCATTAACATTGTCTTTTTTCTCGCTTTCTTTTTGGTTTTTGTTACTCTTCTAACACATCTCTTATTAGTCGCTTGTACTGTTGTTTGTTCCTCAGTTTGTTCGTAAGAATAGAATCACATCATCGCGGTTCATCCGGTGTATAGATATGTAAAAGTACAGAGACGTCGGCGTCGTGAGGTAATATCTGATGTGAAACGAATGCGCCTCTCACTCGGTTCGTTGAGTGAGTTCTTTTTTTTGTCCTCATTTGCTGTACGTACAATAGATGGAATTTGTATAGTATACCGTAGCAATTCAATCTCGATGTGATCATTATATTTTATTTATATGTATTCATAATCATGTATTCACCGGCTACCGCGCATCGAGTAGTCGTTCATGTACAATATATATTTTATTTCGATGTACGGGGTGGATATTTGTAAAGAAGAAATACCGATACGAGACGAGAACGTGACACGGGCGATAATTTTCGCCACGGATCGGTACCCGTGCCGAAAAACAGTTTCAAAATGAGAGAAAACAAAAAACAAAAAAGTTTGAAAAAAGCCGATGCCGTAGCGAAAATATCGAAGGGCTACTCATTCGCGGATCGCGCGACTATTTGCAACGATTCCAAGCGGTTACAAGCGATCGGACATACGATTTCAATATTTCTATATGCATATTTTCCACCGATTTTCGTCCGAATCAACCGAAATTTGATCAATTTTTTTCAATCTCAAACGATTTCGACGCGTGACGAAATCGTACCCGCGTCGATTTCATCGAGCTCGAACCGATCGCACGATTTCCGTATCCATTTCGTAGTAATTTTTCTACAAAATTGCTCACGATCCCGATTTCGAGCAAATAGCTAGCCCGTTGCGGTCGGGAGACTGCGAACTCGAAACTCATGCGAATTTCATTACGAATTTGAAAATATTATTTGAACGGTCAGCCCAGTGAATTCTGCCAGATACTTGACCCTGTATATACATACGTATAACCACTTGGAAATTTAGTTTAGGACACGACCTTCTCTCAACCCGGGAACGTATGTATACATACCTCACACTGTTTCCGAACTGTTTGATATTCCGATCGATATGTAGTACGCTTAATGGTTCTTCGGCAACGACAGCGCCGATTCTCTCCGTCTAAAAACGCCGAATCAAAGCCTCGTTATTCGATTCGTAGTTTTCGTACGGATCCAGAGGAACGCCTGGATTCGTCGGCACCGACGCGTTCGGATTTCATTCGCGCCGTCACACTTCTTCCTGTCTACCTGCGCGGTAAATTAGATGATATTGTATAGGCACCCATCGATACATACTGATGTGTATAAATAAACGAATATACGTGCGAACGAATGGTGATAGAATTGATGAATGGAACGAACGAATTCAAAGTTCGTTCGTTGGCCAGAATGTCGACAGGCTTCTATCCATCTGTACTATCCTGCACTAGTGGCTATATAGTGACTATAGTCCGAGTCACTCTGCTGTAAAACGAGTCTTTTAAACCATAGTTACTTACTTCTTCGCCCCCTCCCCCTCCCCCTCCCCCTCTCCCTCCGCCGCGTGGACGTGGACCAAGACTAACTTACGTGCGTGTAACGTAGAATGTTTATATACGCTTCTTGGTCCACAGTAAGTAAGTATGCATGGATATCTACCAGAGACAGACCAAGATCAGACAGTCATCCCGTAGCTACGGTTCGCGTCACTCGCGTTATTCCAATTTGAATACTATGTACATTTATTATATTACACGTACATCTAACCCGTACCACGATTAAAATGAACATTTTATGCGAAAAACATCGTTCGTATGTAACACGCGTCTGATAACTTGATAACTAACTGAGATCGAATATTTTCCGTTCCTTGCATGCAATGGAAGGTACTAATTAGATCGAAAATAACTGACAATCATTATACACACTGTAATACGTATCTCATGATCTACGTATTCATGGGACGATTGTTTCCCGATACCACACTACTTACTCGCGATTTCAGCGAGTCGCTTGCTCTATATTTTTTCTTCTCGTTGTCTCTTCTCCATAATATCGTCGATATAGACGACAACGAGTACGCGAATGGTTAGAAATTTGAATAAAAATGGGGAAAAATTTAACAAACCAGTAAATATTTCACGTAAACTGTGTAACTATAACAATATCGATAATAATCATCCGTATAATAATTGTTAGATGTGTGATAGGTATAGGACGAAAGTAATTATCGAGAAATTTTGATTAGTTGGGAGATAATTCATTTTACGCATGTATGTATTACCCGCGAATGATTCTTGTGCCAAAAGTTGACGAAGATCGAGTGCGAAAAAAATTAATTAAATTTATGCAGTATACCGCGCTATATACGTATACGAATGCGAACGATATGTTATACCGATACTGTGATAGGGAAACGTCGAACGACTGTGTGTTCTGCGATGATTATTCTAATGTGACGCGGTGAAAAACGAAGAAACGAAAAATTAACGAAGAATGAGTTGAAACCCTGCGACATAAGATATATAGAAGTAGAGGAAGAAGAGGGGGAAAAAAAGAGAACGAAGTCTTTTCAGGATCCACGAAAGCGAGACTCGTCGGCAAAATGATAAATTTCAACTTGATAAACAGATTGATATTCTCATATTTCTTGGTTGTTTCTTTAAAGGGATCAATTCAGACGCTTAAACTTTACTCCGGACATCCGCCGGATTTGGTCAAATGCCAAAGTGATTTTGACGTAAGTATATTACAATATATACATTATAATATACAGGTATCAGGTATTGTGGACGGGTGTGGGAAAAGGTTTAGAGCTGTTAGGTGAGTATATATATATAGAGACGATGCTGTACCTTGGTAAGGTGAGAGAAAATTAATTACGATATTACAAATTAGATTAAAAATTTGAATCAATAGAATGTGAGACAAAAATTAGAGGAAAGAAACGTGAGGTAAAAGTACGGGAAGTGGAAAGTGGAAGGAGAAACGCGAAGGAAAAACTTTCCAATTAACATCGCTATAATTATTATTATCGTTCCTATTATATAGACCGGATGAAAATTGTAAGAGCTAAAAAAGAAGAAAAAGAAGAAGAAAATGAAGGAAAAAAAAGATAAGAGCAGGTCTCCTCGCGTTATCAATGACCGTAACGTAAGAATGTGGAACGTGGTATCACAGTTTGAAGAATCAATCACATATTTGATCGTTATACAACGAGTTCCAATTCGAACTATTTCTGTGAGCGTCGGAGTAGATGAATACTTGCCAACCTGATTCAGTCGTGAGAATATCGGTCTATGGAATCAGTGCTGTCTTTGGGGACCGCGGGGCCCCGGGCCAAAAGCTATTCGGGGAGAGCCCCCGTAGTGGTATTCTATTTCGCTTATAGTTAACAAAAAGACAAGTTTGCAGTTGGAATAGCTTTATTCTGCCTAAAAATTTTCAAGATAGTTTGAAAATGAAATTCACTTTGGTCAAAGAAAATCAATTTTTTCCCTCAATGCTGGGCTTTTCCCCCCACGAGAGCCGGGGCCCCGTGGACCCATGTCTGAAGACGGCACTGCAGTTTCGCGACGAGATGCTGGTTGGCTAGAGCAGCGCGACATCGACTCGACGTTAAGCCCCTCCTATTCACGACACTTGAGGTGGTACTCCCTGTATAATACATAAATCTTACGCCTTTGCGGGTGGCTCCGTAATGAGGGAGAAAAAATGCCAATTCCGATTTGGATTATGATAATGGTTATTTCTCGACGGACATTCATCGGTATTGTAAATTCGTCTAACAGAATTGAATTTATCTTGCGAATTTTACGAAATTAATTATACCAGAATACCACATACTAGGCGTGGAGGATAACGGCGGCGGCGGCGGCGGCGGTTACTCCTGTCTAAGTTGGAACTTTATTCTTCTGGTATTCTGAAATTGTCGTTTGATCATCATTCATTCCCCTATACGTATACATCATCGTGAAGCTTCTCATACATATTCCAATATCATGAATAACAAAATAGTAACGAAGTTCCCGATCGTTTTACTTTCTACTCTACAGGGCGATTCAGTTCGAGCGGAACACATTTTGTGGATAGAGATATTCTCCGAGAAGGAGTTTTCAAACGAAAAATCCTTCGGCAAGAATTCCTGTGGTCGGGGTGGTTCGCGGGTTAGAGTAGGTATATTGAAGTGAACCAATCCTCGACCAACCGATATTGAAGCTTGAAAACTTAAGGTCACTCGAATTTTTTCCATAGGATTTTTCCTTTCGAAATTTCTTCGAGAATTCCTCTTTCCGCAAAATGCGTCCCGCTCAACCTGGACCGCCCTGTACAACATGTGGAACGTAATTATTATTCAGTATTTATTTTTGTTTCGTAACATATTATTACACTTGATTTTTGACGGATATTGGAATCTTGAAACTACGCTGTACCGTAATCTCCCGGATATCGCTTGCCATTTCAAATTCAAATCTGCATTTTCACGACGGTACTGCGTGCTAATGAACGTAGGTGCCTACCTACAGGTAGGTTGCTGCAGTTTAGGTATATTGTGCCAGAAGTATGTACATACATACAGTATATTACATGGTTATAACTGTAAATGATGCATCATTTGAGATGTCGTTTCCATTCCTGCTTATGAATACCGAACTTACTCAACTTATTTGAACTGTTATTAAGTCGTAGCGTCAAGAAAACGGTAGATTTGTGCTTACAAGTAGTAGCTGTACTACGGGTATGTACATTAAGTACATAGTTATACATATCTAGGCACGTGATGTTGGCTGCGGCAACTTGGACATCACGGTCGATTCACGAATGCACCATTATATACTATACTATACATACACGCGTACACACGAGGGATTCCATGTAAAATTCATTTGGGAAATTTCGAAAATCTCACCACTTCAATTTTTTGTTTGATTCGTAATACACGTTATAGTACCAACCTAAACTGGAAAAAAAGAAAGAAAAGAAAACCAATACGTATTTTTCACATTTTGCCATTCAACGTATCCTTTCAGTCTCATAGCCCGGGCTAGAGTTTTCGAAATCTTCAACGTTTCACAGTTTGGAATAAGTTTGTCTGAAACGAACGCCACCGGCTTCCCCAGCGCAAGAGTTTTCTTTACGAAAGTTTTTCCGGTTTTCGACTGCAAGTCCGGTCTTGGGATGAAGGTATTTCGAAAATTTGCCGACTCCTCGACGTATTAGTTATTTTACATTATGGAAGCACGGAAAATCGTTTTGTAGAAAATTGTCGTTTCTAATCTCCTGCCGATTTTCATTTTTCAAATCCCTTGAAAAGAATCACGCTAATTCTGTGGCACGCGGTCGAAAGTGCAGGCTCGATTTTTTCCTTTAAGTATAGCTTCAATTTTTCTTCAACTCCAGCGAATTAGGTAAAAACGAAATTTTTCGTTCCCTTCCAATGCCTCGACGAATATACAACAAATTCTCTAGCATTCAATTTTTTTTCATTCAAACTCACCGATTTCGTGATAGACTTCATGATATTTTCATTGTTCTATCGAACTACCAATGACGGTAACTAAAGTTTTGTAAGATTCTTCGTAACGTAGAACCTACGACCATACAAAATAACACTATAGTGATGACAAGGGGGGGGGGGGGGGGGGGGGGGGGGGAATTGACGAAAAAATAGAAAAGAAGAGGAAACCGTACCGCACCATGGCTATAATGTAATAATACATGAATTCGTTTGACGGGGGGTTGGGATACGGAGAGCTAGAGAGAGAGAGAGAGAGAGAGAGAAAGAGAAAGAGAGTGAGGGTAACCAATTTGTAGAGGTAATTTATACGTGGACGAACGAAGAAGGGACGTCAACACGTGGTTATTAAGTGCCGGGAACAACCGGTCGCCTCCCGTGTATACCGGGTGGTTTAAATAAACCTAACGAAATTATTCCCCTGAAACGTAATTGATTTGGGCATAAAGATTAAAGGTCCGGGCGTTCCAGTTTGATTATTGATGACGCAGTACTACACGCCTGTAATGATGTAATCGATTGCCCATATAACCGATTTGTCCGATCCAGGCGGTCGCAGGTTATATTCTACCAATCAGCAATAAAATTTACCTTGATCTCTTACGACAAACGTTTTTCTTTTCTCACTTTCTTACCGTAAAAACTCGAATTCTTCCGACTCTCTTGTAACATAGTGGGATATATTACATATTATCACAATGCACGTGTATATATATGTGTGTATATATGATTTTTAGCCTCTATATTATTAACAGGCCAATTTTCTCACCTGCTCAAAATTATGGGATTATACCTATATATACTATACCGATATTCACAAGCTCGCATGATCTTCGAGACGGTAACATAAAGTTTATTTACTATTATATTATCTTCCTCTCGTACACTTCATCTTCTTCTTCTTCTTTTTTTCTCTTTTTGCTTCTTTTTCTATTTCTTTTTTTTTTTTTATTCTCACCTCACGGGTTTCACCGCCTCCCAAATTTACCATAAATCTTCGTTCGAAATCTCTGAGATAATAAACGGTTGTATGATCGTATGGGCATAAATTTTGTCTATTTCATTTCATTTCGTGTTTTTTTTTTGTTTTTTTGTTTTTTGTTTTTTGTTTATCATTCTCTCAACTTTTTGATTCCTCTTTTCACCTTTCGCGACAGGAATCTTCGGACTTTTGACTTCATGTATAGATCGAGATCCATTTTTGTAACCTTGTGTAGTACCTACACGCGGCAGTTAACGTTCGCGCAAAGTTGGTCATTCGACGACTTCATACAATACGTGAATGTGTATCTATACCGCAAAAAACGAGAGGAAACGCGTTTCAGAATTTCCTATTTCAATCGCCGTACATCCAATAAGATACGAGCCCGCCAAAGTTTCGCTCTCATATATAATATCAAGTTTCTTATTTTGTAAATCGGCCGGTTATCTCATCGATCGTTTCGATATTTGAAAAACGATTTTATCAGCAATCTCGGATCATTCATCCATGCGATAAAAGTATCCCTGCGCGATTCGCGAGACGACCCGTCATTGCCGACGAAGAAAATGATAAGATCTTCTCGTAAATCCGAGATACCGAAAAATGTATAGCGTCGCGGAAAATCCGTAGGTAACGGCCGTATTTGAGATTGACAAACGTTCGCGTGCACAAAATTTCTGCTACCGCCGCGCCGCGAACGATATATAACGAACGAAGGACAGAAAGTGAAAGAGAAGAGAAAAGAAAAAAGACACGAGGAATATGGAAGAGTGGCGAGTGAGAGGAGGGGATCGGGAAAATTAGATCATCAACTTCCACTTGCACCGTGGGGGTCGACTTGTATATAAGCCATCGTTTATTCTCATCTTCAAAACTTATGTACCAATACCTTATACCGAGGCTGGCTTCTCGGGTGATCAAACAAAGCCCCCATACCCACTTATTATACCGAGGAAAATTTCATTTCATGGGGCGTTAAGCTCGGCGGTATGTTTTAAAACATGATTGTGCTATACAGAGGAGCGCGATATTGCGACAACGAATTGGATGGGGAAGACCGGATGTACAGCTACTACCTATCCGCCACTGAATTCTCTATTACCAGCGATAAGTCTCATTCGATTTTCTTCCCTCCCCACCCTCTCTCTCTCTCTCTCTCTCTTTCTCTTTTTGTATAACAGCCAAACGAATCGTTATCAAATGAAAAATTTGGTTATTCTGTGCGAACGTATGTATAGTACAATATAATTCACCTGCCGTTTATTTCTTCATTCCCTCATCTCCGATCTTTCATTTCGTTTGTAAAATTGAAACACGTAGGTACAGCTAATGCGGCGGATAGTGACACACACAACACAGAAATCGTAGAAATAGGAAAAATTCCGATCAAGCGCGTTGCTCGCGGTCCGAGTTCCAAAAGAGCGCGTAGGATTTCGTTGGATCGCCGATCGTGATAACACGTTTTATGAATCAAATGAAAATTGATCAGCCACCGTGGCGAAATGATGACGCAGAACCAAGTTTCGTCTACGTTATTTTTCGTTTGTTGTTTCTTTCATTTTCCATGTTCAGCGTTTCGGCAAATTTTTCAAATCCACTTTTATGTACCGTCATAATTATTTCAGAGCTCACAAGATTCGCGCACATCGATGGAAAAATTGAAGGAAAGTACAAATTGAAGAGAACAAAAAAAAAAATAAAAATAAAATAAAATAACGCGAATTTTGCAATGATTCGTAATGAGAATTTTGTTTCTCATCAAAAATTCTCGTTGGTCGGGAAAATTTTACAGAAGATGTTACAGCATCTGTGACGACTGCAGATGAGGGATTCCTGAGCTAATTGTACAGCGGGGCACTTGAAACCCCCTGCAGCTTCGGAGATAAGAGAATGCCTATAGATACACATATATAGGTATACCTATACGTATAGGCGGAATGATTCCTATAAAAGAGAAAGTAAACAAAAAATTTGTATACGTAGGTATAGGTATGCGTACATACGTATTACACGTTTTTTATGCAGTTCATTATCCAGATATATGTATTGTACGCGAACGCTCGTAATTGTATGAATACATGTACCGCCATCTGCTTACCAAAGAACACCGCCGCGACGCCGCGCCGCGACGCGACGTACGCCGCAGCCAATCTCAAGTTTCAAGATAATGCGATTGTATCAAATTTAAAGAACGATTCGTTACTTTTTTTTTTTCTCATAAGAAATCACAAATGCGATCGTTGCGAATGTTAAATGTTATCGCCCGATTTGGGATTTTCTTTTTCTTCTTCGTTCCTCCCGACCACACCTCCGATATTAACCGAGCCCAGGAAATTTGGAAAGAAAAGCTTCCGAATATTTATTTATTTATTTTCATTTTTTTTATAGCAGTGTCAAATGTATGCCACGATTCTGTCGATTTCCCTTGGGGGGGGGGGGGGGGGGGGGGGGCAACCTCCTGCACGATACGATGTGCCTGATCAAAGAACGATCATAGTTAGCGGCAGTGTCCAAATACCGTACATGTATATACATACCTACATGTATAACGTAGTCAGATCGGAGAGAATCGAATTATAGGTAGAATGCTGCTTCTTCTTCTCCTTCTTTTTCTTCTTTTTCTTCGTTTTCTTTATACCCGTAAACACAGTACGATATTTTGGCGCATATATTACATAAAAATCGTTGAAAAAGTGTGGAGAGAGAAAAAAAAAAGAAAAAAAAAAAAAAAGAAAAAAAATTGCAAATAAATCCATCAATCGACAAAATTTTCTGCTAATCAACTGTCCGGAATGAAAAAAAATTCCTCTGGTTGTGATTACTGTAAAAGCGGTTTGTTCGGCTGTAACGAAGCGGAGAACGAGCAAAATACGTGAAAAAATACAGAAATAAATAAATTTAAAAAAAAGATCGGTACAAATTTTGGCTCGATGAACAGAACATTCTTCCGAGTGTGTCCTTGCAGGTATATATCATACAGCTATATGTGTCTGGTACATACCTATATTGTACCAACACGTGGCACATGGCGCCGCAGGATTCGCGATTGTATGTATAGGTATATATATATATACGTTGATTCAATTCAAAAGGAATGGATTTAATTGCATTCAGAAACACGTCGAGTGGTTCAGGTATGTCATAGATTATACGGTCTACATATTACACATGGCAGGTATATGTAATTTATCGTCAATCGACAATCCTCCACGCTTCTCGTTGTTCGGTAGCAGTACACATATATATACATACATGCATACATGCATTATGCCTGTAGTTGCGGTACAACGTCGATCGCGTTAATCGATTTTCGATTATTATATTATTAACTTGTGTCGTAGAATGGACCGCGGGGCGGAGTATATAGGTATTCCACTGACTTCTCTGGATTCCAGAATATTGAGTATATTGGTAGTATGTATATATATTACATACACGCAGGTATATATGCACAACATAATTGATGGAACGATCGCAATCCCATGCATAGATACAGAGTATAGTACACAGCGTATCTATACGTACAGTAGTGACACTATAATTATTCGACTCAAGTTTATTACAGGTATAATTGGGTGAGATATTGTAGGCGATTGAACGTCGCGTGATACGTATGTATATACATACATACAATTTAAATTTATACCTAGTAATAAATATTTAATATAAATTAGGTAGGTATACGTACGATACATAGAGAAATATCTGTGCATACATATATTATATACATATGTTGAAGGCATATTGTGATAATGTTAGACGGATTCGTAGACTGTAAAACGCGTTATTTCTCAACTAATTGCAGATTTACTCATTTACAATTTTGTCGATTCCATTTCTCGCATTGCACCAGATCCGACTGTTTCCTTCTGGCTCGTCAGATTTTGAGCATTATCTTTTGTTTTACTTTATTTTTACTTTTTTGCTTTTTCATTTTTTTCGTCTCGTTATTTATCATTCGTCATTCATTCTTCATTTTTCATTATGTCTAATTTATAAATTTTAATTTGTAGAATATAGAAGACCTCCTGGGGTTAGGTTCAAGCAGTACGGAACTCGACCCCTATAATCTATTCGTGAGTTCGGCACATTTTTTATGCACCATATAATTTGAATGTTATTCAACCATTATACATTATTTTATCAATTTGTTGTTTGTTTTTTTGGTTTTTTTTTTCTTTTTCTTTTTTCTTACATATTAAACTGCGCTTTGTCTTTTCGTTTGTGTTTTTTTTTTTTTTTTTTATGTGATTTTATGTTTCTCTGTTTTTCTGTCTGTTCGCTGTTTGTTCCTTTGCCGCCTTCGCCACCGTACGCGCAATATATAATTATACATACATATTGTAGCATAACATTTCACAATCGTTACTCATCACATTTATGCGTACGCTGCTAACAAACATATATACATATATGTGGGGTTCGATATATCCGATTTCATCCAATCGACAAAAAACACCGATCTTTTTACTGAATTTTCTCGTTCCTTCGAAAGTTGTAGCTACGAGAAAAAAAAAAAACGATTACCTGCTTCGCCGTTTTTCGATTATCGCGATCAATCTTGTCAAAGATACGAATTTTTGATGGTTACCACTTTTTTTGAAACAGCTGTACGTACAGGTTATATAGTTTTTGGTCGATCGTAGAGTCAAGACTGTTGATTTTCTTGAAAAAGAAACAACAGAATTGTCGTTTCTAAAATTATGCAAAATTGCAAGCTCGAGATTTCGACAGTTTCTAATACAAAGAACAAAAAAAAAAAAAAAATATCGACCCCTGCTCCAAATTTCGAAAACCTCTGATTTGTTCCATTCGTTTTTCATCTCTTTCCCTCTGCAGCTTGTCGAATAAATTTGTTCACCGATCATCAGGTGAAACGAAATGGAGAACCGCCACCGAGATATAAAAAAATGTATTCTTGTCATCAGCTTGTCGCGCGCGTTGCTAATTTATCCAAATCCGCGAAACGTTTACTAATTTCTTTGTTCTTCTCTTCTCTTTTTTTTTTTTTTTTTCTTTACTTCCACTCGTTTCGATGATTGAATTACGAAAAATCTCGAGGCGAATAAATGAGAATAAAATGATAACTGGAGTGCGTGTAAATTGTTCCACCGTACCTTATATACCTTGCTCCAATGCGATATCAACGTCCTCAAAAAGTCTTCCAAATATTGAAATGAGAGTTGAGTATAGAATAGGTAAAATGGCACAGCAAATTTCATTAGCAAATGTCGATCGGCCCGCCTTGGAAAGTTTCGTCACCGGTAAAAGGTAACTATTCGTAGGCAGGAGACAAAAATGATGGATGGAAAATTGTCTTTAACGTAGTCGGAAGATAATTGACGAAGCAATTAACAGACTACTCACCGTATCTATACACTTTGAGACGAGAAATTGCGATGGCCAAAGTCTCTACCTGCCAGGAGCTTCTTGGTGCCTACATACCTATATAGGTTATACCTCTACCTGTATGTTGGACTGGCGCCAAACCACCAACTGTGCACCTCGACTGAAATTGCAACGATGTTTGCGCACCCGTTCTGTACCCGCAAACTGCAGTGATTGATTAATGATAAATAATTACCGTTGGGCCATTCGAGGTATGAGACTCCTAGTTACAGCATTGGCGAAATGTGTTCCGATTCGCCGAGACAAATCCCCCCTCGAATCATATCATCGTCATCATTGCCAGCGCGATTGTGACAAGGATTAAAAATTCGAGCAGATTTACGAAAATATGAGGTTTTCAAAAACGATAATTGCTATTAAAGTTATCTGTAAGAGCAATCGACGAAGAGGGGGAAGCCGTGGAATTATTCTTTTGTCTTTCGATTTCGCTAGCAATTAGAATGCCCGAGTAAATCTGAAATTATGCAGGCTTCGTGTATTTAAGGAGGTTCAGTCGTTGAAATCACTAGTTTTGTAATTATAATGTTATCAGGCGATAATCGTACGCTGAATGTTCGAGCGATCGTTTGCTCGCCAGCTATGAGAAGTCGCCTAGAAATTTTTGAACGAAAGAAATCCGAAATTATGAACAAATGCTCAGATACGAATCGTTCAATACGATTAGCGTTTTAATAATATTAAAAATCCGTCAGAATCGGTCGATTTCGTTCCAAGTTGGCTTCTATCGTTCAGAAAACTATTTGCCACAATTTCACCGTGACGTAATTCGTATTTGCTAATTTGTCGGTTGAACATTGCTACGTGTTATGAATCTCATTGAATGTAATATTCAATGAGGAATCATTATGAAAGAATTATGACACAGTGAAATTTTTGGGAAAAAAGTTTTTCCGAAAGAAAGAAAAGCCAACTGAAAATGAAATCGGCCGGTTCCAATAAATTGTTGATATTCTCAAAGCACTTTGTAACGAAACATTGATGTCTGGGCATTTGCTTACAATTATCAAATTTTGTATCTAGGAATTTCGAGGCCAGTTTTCGGAGCTTACGTGCATACGATTTTTATAAACCTAATGTCGAATGATTTTTTTTCGTGCGCCGAACACAACTGCGGAGAACTTGAATTCGGAGAGCGATGAAACTCATCGTCGCTGCGATAAAACAATGAGCATCGAAATTCATCGATAATGATATGCTATCCGCTTTCAAAGAGACAGCTGGGACCAACGGGGAACGGGCAACAACATCTTCGATTCAATTCCCGTGCGGTTTTGATCGAACGGATTCGCCTACATCAGTATAATAGTAACGCTGTATAGGAAGGTATTTTGTCCTTGGTCAAACACGCCTGGCAGTGGTGGGCACCCCGTTGGGAAGGACTAGGAGCCACAGCATTGGTACATACACGAACGCGTAATTAACTAATCCCATCCACATCATCGCACACACATACATATAACACAAATACTCACACTCGAAACGAGCTAAGCAAACACTCATGTAAGTTTGCGCGGCGCGGCGGTACATTTATCAACACAATTCCTATGCCAAACAACTACACTGTGTAGATATGTACCCGCGTAGGAGACGCACACGCATACACACCGACATGCCGCAGGTAACCAAAGTCAAGGTGATAAAGATCGCTGGCTGACGATGAATATGCGATCATTCTCTCGATGGAGAACGATTCACAGTAGATACCTGTTCCATTCGTACAGTATAACAATT
Source organism: Phymatocera aterrima (assembly GCA_963170745.1). Classification (NCBI taxonomy): domain Eukaryota; kingdom Metazoa; phylum Arthropoda; class Insecta; order Hymenoptera; family Tenthredinidae; genus Phymatocera; species Phymatocera aterrima. The sequence goes on from OY720670.1 coordinate 5,064,005, forward strand.
CTAGAACCTGCAACTCTGACTTGTATTGTACGTATTATACATACATGCGTACGGACATACATCGTGTGCAGCAGACGATCGCGTATTATCATTACTCGCAAAATATTGCAGCGATGGATGGCGACCTAGACGGAAGTGTAATCGTACTCGGAGAGCTTTCACCGTATTCTGCAAAGCTTGCAGTGGTAAACTGTATTGTACATATTGCCGGTGCAGAACTTTCACATTATCACCGGCGCGATAACGATGCGACAAACAATGTGGATGAAGTGGTTGCATAGCTACATACACGCATCACCCGCGTACCATATGGATCCACACGATGTGTCTCTTCGCATCGTTGCATCGTACTGAGTTCATACTATAAACTGCTGCTGCAGCCAGCAGCTTCTCCTGTTCTCAATAAATGGGAACCTCATTGTTCGGTACTGGGTGCTCTTCGAACATGTGCAGTTCGCAATATTGGCAATCATCGAATGGCTCCACATGGCCTTCGTTATACTGTGTGCTTTGGGAGGAAAACTTTCCCCCGATTGTATGCATGTATACTAATTAAGGAAAAAGTGATAGATACGAGGGAACATTTCTTGGCTGTACGCGATAATACGATCCTACAATCATTCAAGTGTCTTCTTTACTTTTAACAAATTTGCTTAATTGCTTGTGAATTGTGATTATATTGCTTTTATAACACGTATCCCCATGGAGTACATATTAATCAAACTTCAACATTGCATACTCACAATTTTTGTACAATTTTTGTTTCGGAAGTTTATTCTCGCTTTCTTGTTGACTTCGTGCGTATTTTCGCAGTTGGTATGGAGCGCGACTGCGACGAACAATCGAGGAATGCAAATCTTTGTATACCAATGATCGGAATGCTTCAGTTTACTTAATACTGTGCTATGTTTTACTAGATAATGGCAAAGCTTCGCTTTGATCTACTAAATGCGATCACGACGTATCCTCGCGAACGCACAACGCCATAATGAAAAATGAAAATACGACTGTAATAAATTCTCGTTTATAGTCAAACGACGATGACCCGGACGAAGAGGAATCCGAACCAAAACCACCACCGATGATCGTTAATCCACCTCCACTAAATCCGGAAGGTAAGTTTTATCTATGGGGTGTGTAAAAAAAAAAAAGACACAATTGCGCATCGATTGATTTCTCTATTTGATTGCGAGCTCGATTTATCTGCTCCTACCGCCAGCGTCATATTTCTTCTTGTTTCTGTTATCCGAAAAATAAAATGAATAAATAAATGAAACAGAAGCTCGAGGACCGAAAGGTGAAAAGGGGGATAAAGGCGACAAGGGCGAAAGTATCAGAGGCGCACCAGGACTTCCGGGACCACCAGGAGTCAGCTATGATAACACGGAAGAGGAGTTTAAAATTCTTCAGAAGATTAGTCCTGGGCCGATGGGCCCACGCGGTCCAAAGGGAGACACCGGAACTTGTTCGTGTAATACATCAGCTATCATGGAGTCATTCACAATGCCAAAACTGATCCAAGGGGAAAAAGGCGAGCCCGGTATTCCAGGGAAAGAGGGAAAGCAAGGCCGCATGGGGACACCGGTAGGCAAATATCGTAGAGAATATCTTTATATCCCGTGAGGTCTCTTGAAATCCTTTGAGGTTTTCAAATTCTCGAATCTTGGAAGTCCCTCGAAGTACCGCGAAGTCTTTTGAATTCCCTTGAAATCTCTGAAGTCCCATAAAGTCTTCTGATGTCCCGTGAAATTTTTCCAAGTCTTTGAAATCTCTGAAGTCCCGCAAAGCCCCGCGAAGTATTTGGGAATCCCTCGGAGGCTTTATACAATCTCCGAAGTTCCCGTGAAATCCCATGAAGTATTTGAAGTCTCACGCCGTTTTCGAGAGTGAAATGGCCCTTCGAAAGACTTGTTAAAAATATACTTCTAGGTTTTTTTTCCTTGTATTTCGAAAGGGGGTAGCAGGTCCAACCGGCGAACGCGGTCAGCAGGGACCAGCAGGACCTAAAGGCGATACAGGAGCCGCCGGAGAACAAGGTCCGGAAGGTCCTCTAGGGGAAAAAGGTGAACCTGGTCGAGATGGAGTCCCCGGAGAAAAAGGAGCCGAGGGCCCGCCTGGGCCTCCAGGCAAAGGGGAAATTTCTGGATATGATGTAAGCATTTCTTTCCGGTTTCGATTGTTTCTCATGTAAGATATAAGTATATACTTCGCAAAAATTATAACGATCATAATCATAGCTTCGTACACATTCCGTTACCTACATCAATCGGAAAATCGTGTTACAGTATCTAACGATCTGTTGTATGTTCTAAGTTGTATTTGCACGTTCATTTACCGATTTGTCATACATATAAACTCACTCACTTTCACCGTCCGTCTGTCACACCTGGGTGACGCCGCGTCGCGGCCGTCGTACGTCCGTTCCGTACCTATACTGTTGTAGCTGATGCAAATAACACGAGCAACAGGTGCGGCTTGTTGGCAGTACGCGGGGTTGCGTCATCTGTTGGAATTACTCGAATTATTAGTATATCTGTACAATTATATCACGTAGACGGATTTATCTCGTTCAGTTTCATCCCCTCTCCTTCCTTTTCCTCCCCTTCAAGCATTCGCCGCGATATTTTTAATCGATGTGGCATTGATCTACTTCCTAATGCAGCCTAGCTGGAAACCAAGGAGCATTTACAGGGTGAGTGATCTCAGTATGACTTCAGACGAAAGTAGAGCACTTTTAGCATAATCTGGACGACGATTGAGACCCAGGTTTCCCGACGAATCAATCCAATTAGCCGTAGTTTATGAATAAAGAGAAGCCGCAGTAGGCATCGAGAAATGTTCTCTTAGGAAGATTCTGAAGACGTAGAAGCGAAACAGAAAATGAAAAGACTTTTTCTGTCAATTAGATGGAAGGTATAACGATGCGTCCAGGGCTTCCGGGCCACAAGGGTGACGCTGGTACTCCGGGGAGTGCAGGTCCGAAAGGTGAACCAGGAGTAACAGGTTCTAAAGGAGCGAAGGGTGAAATGGGTCACAAAGGATCGAAAGGCGACCACGGCAAGGACGGTCCCAGGGGAATCCAAGGATTCAAGGGTGAGCCTGGTGCTCCTGGAGCAGCTGGTCTACCCGGTACTCCCGGAGAGAATGCTAGACCAGCGGAAAAAGGAAGCAAAGGAGACTCCGGACCGGAAGGAAAAATCGGCGCCCCTGGACCTCCTGGACCACCGGGGCCAAAATCAGAAGGAGAAATAAACGTTGGGGAAATAGGTGAGGCGATAAATTGATTTTTATACTTTGGAGCGAATGAAAGGTAATTGGGGATGGAAGTTCGGGAAGTCCAAGGAGTAGTCGGGCCGAAATTCCGAATTTCAGAGATACGAATTCTAAAGTAGCGGAATATCAGGCGGGCGGAATTTTCTTTTTTCGTGTATTACTAGATGAATTGACTGTTTCGTCGACAGGCTTTTCACCCGAACGCGCTTTTATCTGAATATGTGTTTTCTGATAGTTTACATTCAGAACGAACGAAACGAAGATTAACATGATTTGCAAAATTCATATTTGCGAAATTGAAAATTCATAACGGCTAACGTTACTATCGGCCGATGAACCGGAGAAAACGAGATCGAAAATAATGGTTCAGAAACGGTAAAACTTCGATAAGCAAATGATCAGAAGACCAGAATTCCCAAAAAATGACGAGCAATCGATTATTTTCTCAGTACGAAACATTGAATATTCTTCTAATGTCTCCTGAATTTTCGCTTTCTCTGCCCTTCTATTCCAATGGGTTTCGGAATTCTGACCTTTCGAGTTTTTGGTCTTTCGATTCGATGAATTCGGATTCGTCAACTTTCGTAATAAGCATGTACGATTCTGACTGTGAATTGTGAACACAGGGCCTTTCAAGCGTTGCGTATTTTGACCAAACGGACACCTCGCCGCTCGTAGTCTCGCCCATTCTGAGGAATAAATTTCAGTATAAATTCATTCCTATGGTTTAGTGTTCTAAATTCGTTGTTTCTACTCGATCGCCTTTCGTTATTATGGCCTCTCTACATTTTGCACTTTCGGTAATTCGTCTTTCGGAATCTCGGTCTGTCCATTCTTTGGTCTTTCGGAATTTTGACCCCCACCCTATAAGAAGTGTGAAAGAAAACCAAAGAGAGGGACTTTCTGAGGTGAAGTGAGGTGAACCACTCGAAGAGAAATTCAATTTATTAGGTCCAGCCGAAAAAGGAGACAAGGGCGACATCGGGCAACAAGGTTACAAGGGTGACCTCGGCCCGAAAGGAGAAAAGGGCGACACCGGGGACATTGGTCCAGCCGGAGTTCCTGGTGTAAATGGAATCCAAGGTCCTCTTGGTAACAAAGGCGAACCTGGCAAAGACGGGACACCTGGTTCCAGTGGAACTCCTGGAACGAAAGGTGAGAGAGGAGAAAAAGGACCGCCTGGAGTAACCGCCATAGCGGGACCAGGTGATTACGTTACCATCAAAGGCGAGAAAGGCACGGAGGGCAAAAGAGGAAGAAGAGGAACACCTGGACCACCGGGCCCCGTTGGACCACCCGGAAAAAATGGCCACAATGGAGAAATTGGATTACCGGGTTTAATGGTGAGTTGAATTCGATCGATACTTTCGTTTTCGCGTATACGAATGTCTTCTTCTTTCATTGCCAGTAATAACTGTATACATACACAGGCTATTCAATAATTATTGTCGTCCGGGTAAAAATTTCACTATCTTATTTTCTACGTACAGCATGCATGCTATGAGACAGATTCGAGCCATCCCAATTTTTCAAAATGACCTGATCACTTTATCTCAAGCTTTTTCAACGTTTTTTTACATAAATTATTATTTTCTGTTTTTTATTCATGCTCACTGAAAAGAACGGGAAGGTAAGTGGCGGATGTATTATATCGCGATATATTACACATATACGTGATTATTTCACACTATTTTCTTCGGAAGATTATTTCGCTTATCGAAGCGAAATTGCACAAATCATTGCGTAAGAATCGATTAGAAAGGTTCTCGGCCACTCCGATAACCGAAGGATAATAAGAAAAAAGAACACACACCGCGCGCACAGAAACTACGGATTTATTCTCTTGAAGATGTGTTTTCTTTTCTTCAAGAATATCGCCAATCCAACATTTACTCACCTATATCAAGCATGAACTCTGACACGAGTATTGTTTAAAGTAATAAAATGTGATAATATTGAATGTTGAAATGATACACTTCACGTCGGCGCTCCTACTCCGCGCTGAGAGAGAAACGCGTCGTAAGACTGCAGGCGGGAGCGATATTACCTATCCGGTATAAAAGTCCGAAGTCTTGAATTAATTCAAATTGATATGAAAAAGCTTTGGTTTCTCAATTTTCCGGAATTTACCGTATAAAATACGGAACGCGAGTGGATATTCCAGTTCGTGTTTTTACTCTTCAATTCGTTGGTAGTACCATCCCCCGTGATACGAGGAGCTGAACCACAGTGAATCGTACGAAAAACCCAATTCGAGGCAAAAAAATAAATAGATAAATAATAAGAGATATAGACTACAAGCAATAATGACGACGAACAGACGTGCGAGAATTGCGATCTTGATCATCCTCTACACTGCAATCTGTCCGAACGAGATAAAAGCCTCGCCCGGAAAATTTATCGTAAGTAATAATGCAAGAAAATTGGAAAAAACGCACAAACAATGGAAAGATGAGCAAAAGTTGGATAATATATAAATTTGAAAAGAATAGTGAATCCCTTGCGACCGAAACGAAAAAGACAAACGAATTCCAAGCAATTTGCGCTTTGGAGTAGGTACCAGTGTTTCGGCTGGCGAAATAGTTTTTTAAAATCTCCTGTTTGCTCGATGATGGAAAGGTGTTTTTTCTTTTCTTTTTTTTTTCTTTTCACAATTTATCACGTTCACCGGGTCCATTTTTCAATTACGTGAAATCGCTTTCGTGACAGTTCCATGACCATGGATATAGTGACATTAGAAAATTATAATCGCCGGATTTAAGATCGATGCAGAGACAGACAGGTGTATGCGCGATCGAAATGGTGAAACGAGATTTCTGCGGAATGGTGTGCGACACCTGACGAGGGTCAAAGCTCAATTGACGTATTTCCGAAATTGAAAAGCTGTCCTAAATTATATACTAAATCCACAGAATCATTATTCTCCTTATTCTCATCCTACAGGGTCGACCTGGAACGCCGGGAATACCTGGAAACCCAGGAGCTAACGGAGCCAAGGGCGACAAGGGCGCGCCCGGGGCGCCAAGTCCTCACGGACACGCCGTTGGGGTGAATATATTTATAGTATATAACGATAGAGACAGAGAGGGACGTTCAGAAAAACGGGCTTATCTCGAAACCGTATTCATTTCTCGTTATAAATCGTATCCATACGCTCGATTTACTCGTTTCTCACGTCTATTTTATTGTTCCTTAACTGTAGTCGAAAGACCTATAATCTGGGTATGATTTTCTGATCAATCAACAATGATTGTGATAATAATAATATCGGAAACAGGTAAAAGGGGATAAAGGAGACGACGGTATTCCGGGAATTCCGGGTCGTCCAGGTCGCGACGGCCAAAGAGGTCCTCCGGGTCCAGCTGGTCCTGCTGGTCCCCCTTCGCTAGGCAAATACATTCCAGTACCCGGACCGCCAGGACCACCGGGTCCAGCGGGAGCACCTGGATTATCTCTCATCGGACAAAAAGGAGAACCAGGCATTGGAAGAAGCCATATTTTCGGTGAAAGAAACGACAATTATTACGGCTCTAGACAAGGTTTGTTCAGTTTTACAACCGTATGTCGATCATACATATATGAGCCATCATAAGCTGAGGAAGGATTGAGATCTGGATATAAAGTTCTATTTTTTATCGTCGGAATGATGTGCAATTTTGCAAATATCAGGGGTCAGAATTTTGAGAGACCAAAGAATAGGCGGGCCGAGATTCTGAAAGTGCAAGTTGTAGGAAGGCCATAATAACGAATGGTTATCAAGTTGAAAAAAAGAAATTCAGAAGACAAATACACAGAAATAAATATACATCGGAAATTATTCCGCAGAATGGGAAAGAATACGAGCGGCGAAATATCCGGTATCGAATCAAAAGACCAAAAATTCTATTCCTATTGAAATAGAAGGGACAAGAAAACGAAAACTCGGGTGACATTGGGAAAACGTGTATTGTTTTGTACTGAGAAAATAATCGATTTTTCGGGATTCTGGGCTTTCGGAATTCTGGTCTTTCGACATTTTGATTATCGAAGTTTCGCCGTTTCAAAACTTGAATCTTCGATCTTGTTTCCCTCGGCTCGTAGGCTGATAGAAACTTCAGCTGAATTTTCGATTTCAAAAATATGAATTTTCGAAATTTTGTCATTCCACGCTTCGTTCGTTCGGAATGTAAATTATCTGTAGATACATTCCCGGATGAAAGCGCGTTCGGGTGAATAACAGTTCGATGAAACAGCAATTCGATTTTGGAATACATGAAAAATGAAAATTCCGTTTTCTTGATCTTCCGCTACTTTAGAATTCGTATCTTTGATGTTCGGAATCTCGACGCGCTTACCCCAGACGGTCACCACCAAATACCTATTTTCCTTTATCCAATTGTACCTCAAATTGTCCGACGATGATGTAACCGATTCTTTTATCACGCTGGACAATAAATAAGGACCGAGAAGCAGTTTGGACGAATTGAAGGCTCTAAGAGAGTTGAAGCAGTTGAAGGAACTCAAAGAACACTACGGTAATGTACACGGTACGGTGTAAAGAACAAAACCACCAAAAACAAGATTCCATTCTTGATTTAGAGGAGAGCAATTTCCAACATAATATATATGATCTTATGGAAAAGTATCCCAATTAGTATACAGCATACCAGTAGCAGGACGCGTTTTTTTTTCCTATCCGAGGGAAGCGTCCTGCTATACTGAACACGGGAGCTAATTCAGTTATTTATATTTTTCTCCTGTTATTGGTAGAAAATAATATACGTCAATATTTCTTATAGGCTCCGGAACAATCTCCACTCGAGGACCACCGGAAAGTACAACAAAAATTGTACCTGGAGCTGTCACATTCCAGAATACAGACGCTATGACCAAGGTGAGAACGCAAAAGTTATAATTCCCACTAGGAAGTGTGTGCGAGTCAGAATGATTCCAATTGGTACTATAAACTATACAGATAATTCGTGGATTCGAATGTTCCAATAGTTCGTTGGTACTTGAAACATCCCTTGTCCACCGATAATTTTATTCATTTTTTCTTTTTTCTTTCTTCTTTTTGTTTCTTTTATCAATTTAAACATTTTCACATACATAACTACGTGAGATGTCGATTATATTGTTTCAGATGTCAGCGGTTAGTCAGGTGGGAACTTTGGCTTACATCATTGACGAGGAAGCGTTGCTCGTTAGGGTCAACAACGGATGGCAATACATAGCTGTTAGTATTTTATCTTGGAGAATATATATAAATAGTCGATCGATGAATGCAGATAACAATTCTCAAAGAACTCTATTCCAATAGATTTATATACGCCAATAGTAATAATTATTGTTATTCATATTATTCGTTGACATACTTTCTTTCTTTTTATTCGTTTTTTATTTTGTGTCATTCAGCTCGGATCACTCCTTCCCATAACTACGCCAGCCCCACCAACGACTGTACCCCCGCCAGTGAAACTACCGCTCGAAACTTTAAACATGATAAATCCAATAAAAAGCGACGGAACAGGGGTAAGTTATCAGAAATGAGAAGAAAAATTATAAATAAATGAGAGACGTGACGTAGTATGGACAAAAACAAAAATTCTCAATCTATTTTTATAATGAACCATACGTGTATAACTTACTAATCTAGTATGGATTTAAATCATTCAACATTACTTTCTATGGATCAGGAAATTATCAATGTTGTTATATAGTTTTATTTTGGATATTTGTGAAATTCTGTAGAAGCTTAGGAAACATGACACATTAAAAAAACTGTATTCTTTTTCACGCGCACCTTGAACAGTGGTACCCAAAAATGGTGAGACTTACGATTATTACTGATAAACATTTGTAACACGAAAATTTGAAAGAAATTTGCCAGAGGTCATTCCGTGTGGATTCGACCGTGAATCGCTCTTCTACAAACTCGTTGTCGCATAGATTACAACATTACTCGATAATTTAAGATGTCAAGATAACTTATTAAGATGTCAAGGGCCAATAAGTAGTTTTCGCCTTTTTGTGGTCGACTTGGTACGGGATTACTTCGATATTATATTGTTGAAAAGAAAAAATTGAAAATTGATCAATGTGTCCTCCCGATTTCAATATGAATTTTTTTTTCTATTTCACCTTGACCTGAAGAAATACTGTATTATATGAATTATTCACTTTAGACTTATTTAGCATCAGATGCAAGTTACGGATTTTCAAAAATCTACAAAATCGAGTATCAAACCTCTTTCAAACTATGTATAAGAGATTTTTAGCTCCACATCAGTGTATCCTATCAAAAAATTGTACCTACAAAATTTCTGGAACTTTGAACGTACTTTCCGATGAGATTTCAATCGACTTGGCTGAAATGTTTACACCAAATTTTACATCCAAATACGAATCTTTCTTTCGAGACCCTAATGAAAATATATGTTTATGTCGAATTTGTTTCCGGGGTAAATTTGTCACGTAATTTTAGGTAGGGTGAAAGTCTCTATGATGAAGTGTGATAAAGCGGGAGGGTCAAGTGGGATCTGAAAACTCTGAAAAAAGCATAACATAATTGTTGAGTGGCCTCTTTTCGGGACGTAGAAATTCATTTATATTTCAAGCCAGTTATATGAAAATAAAAAAGAACTTTGAAGTTGAAACGAGGTGAGGTTCCGCAACCGTTTGAAAATCGTTAGAATACCCCATGTACTTTGTACAAAATAATGTTTTTTCTTTTTTTTTTTCTTCACTCCGTAGCTCCGGATGGCTGCCTTAAACGAACCCATAACGGGCGACATGCACGGGATACAAGGTGCCGACTATGCTTGTTATCGTCAATCGAGAAGGGCTGGTTTTAGAGGAAGTACTTTTAGAGCATTCTTGAGTTCAAGAGTACAAAATATTGACAGTATTGTAAAATATGCAGACAGAGATCTACCGATCGTCAACATAAAGGTACGATATATGTATATCGGACAATCAATTACTATATAATGTATATCATGTAACTTTTCCTAAATTAATATAATATTATAGACATATTCATATAAATTGAATAACGAAATTTGTAGGGTGACGTGCTTTTTAACTCATGGAAAGAAATGTTCAATGGCGACGGAGCCTACTTTTCTCAGAGTCCCAGAATTTATAGTTTCAATGGAAAAAATATCCTCACCGATTTCTCTTGGTAAGTTTTACGACCAAATCGCGTCTATGATGATTGATATTATATTTCAACCCTAGTAGCTTGAAAGAATCATTCAGTGTGTCTGTGTGAAGAAAATTGACAAAACTTCTGAGCATTCAAAATTTGCAATTTTTTTTTTTTTTACCAGGACTGAGAAAGTGGCGTGGCATGGATCGCACAAGTTGGGTGATCGTGCAATGGACACGTACTGCGACGCTTGGCATTCTAGTAATTCAGATCGTTACGGTCTGGGTTCACCATTGAACGGAGGTCGTCTTCTAGAGCAAGTTCGTTATTCATGCGACAATAAATTCGCCCTGCTCTGCATAGAGATAACAACACAGCTTGCTAGGCGGCGTAGAGATACCGATCTGGAAGATCTATTGTACGGCTCTGTAGAAAATGACGATGTGCTGACTGAAGAGGAATATAGAAGGCATTTATTGGAAGAAGCAATGTTGCAAGATTAATCCAAAAAAAAAAACTCTTTTATTTATTACTTTATATCTAAGAGATGAACGATAATAACGAACATGACAAAATTCAATTGGGCTCGTACTCAAAATCATTATTGAGAGTGAAAAGTTTTATTGACTAATATATATCTCAAAAGAGCGAAATTATAGTCGTAGGTCTTTGACGCTATAAAAATGATAATATTAATATTAATATTAACATTACTGATTATCATAATCAACGGTCATGTACTTCTTTATTGAACCGCATACGAGATCCTCCGAAAGTGATAAAGCAGGAGAAAAAAGTTGGTAAAAAGTCAGGGGATGCTTATTTTCGAAGATATTTGGGGAAAATTCCATTCATAACCGGTGAGGCGAGAAAAATTTGCCTCCGTTGACATCACAGGGTCTCATTGCATGCACGTGTATGAAAAGACCAGAATCCATGAAATCTTGGGCGCTATAGCTTCAAAAACCTCTGAGAAATACGATGTTGATTTTTCGTTTCGCATATTTTTCATTCATAGTTTATGTATCAAGCAGCAGTATTACTAAATGAATCACCTCTATCACATCATCAGAAAGAAGATTAGAAAAATAATGGTTTCTTTATAAAATTCTTCAATATTCCCAGAAGTCGCATCACATCTTTGAACGGTATATAACGCTGAATTTCAGAAAAATGTACATATAATTCGAAAAACTGGCTTTCACTGTTCCCATTCCCAAGCCCTGGAATGGAATTTGTTTTCATCTCAAATAATGCGCTTTTTCAGAAAAATTTCGAAAATTCAGAATCTGGTTTCGTTGGTCTCACTGGAAGTTGGGAAAAAAATGGGAGTGGTATTTTTGTTATTTCAATTCAGTTCGTCAAACCCACTGCAACTAGTGGCTCTAAAAGGGATAAAGAAAACGAAAACTGGCTTAAAATTTAAAAGAAAAGAATTGTTCTCAATAATTCTCTATTCTCCATGCAATGATTCCATGAATACTGAACTCTGAATTTGGATGTCCCTTGGAAATTACGTCCGTTGAGATAAAAGAAGAAAACATACTTCCGAGAGTGGGAGCCAATGAAATGGTGAATTTGTACAAATATGCGCATTTTATTGTTTGATGTTCCGTGACATTTAAAATGAAGTCATCTTTTGGAAAGCTCGGAACGTTTTCCCATATGAAAAAGTATTTCCTCAATTCTTCTTCCCATTGTCAGTCTTACGATGCAGCATTAACGGAAAATACTTGAATCAGAATCTGGAAATCGTACTTCTCGCTGGTTTTTCGGCTCAAAGAGCTGGAACGTCACGCCAGATTGTCGTCTTTGCGTGCTCGTGCATAGAGCAAGACCCTGTAATATGGACGGATACGAGTTTCCACTGCCAAAAACCTCGTCGGTCTTTAGTGAAATGTGCCACACATGTATATCAGTTTCTTATTTCTATAAAAAAGACTGATCGCCCCTCTCTCTCTTGAAAATGATAAACATAATAATAATAATAATAATCATAATGAATAGTCAATAATGCATAATTATTATTATTGTATTATAAACGTGTCATATCAGCGATCATATCAAATATACTGCATAATACAGTGTATGATGTATGATTCAATTATCGATTGTCGTTTCTGAGGATAAATCATGTGAGGCTGAAGAGTTCATTGATATTTTCAATTTTCTTTTTATAATATCATTACTTGTTTCCGGTATAAATTGATATATCAGAATTCAATATCGCCGATTGATGATATTGAAATTTGGCAAAATTTATTCAGACCGCCTCAACTTAAATTATTATGATATGATTATGATATAAGGACTCGTGTCACGTTATACACGTAATAAAATATATTATTATACGGATATTGATGTTGCCTAAATCACACGAAACGTCCAGCATATAAAATTTAGCATTGCAAAGTAAAAAAAAAATTTTTAATAATAATAATCACTCATTAAGTTGAATAATGAATCCACAGCCGAGTGGATTTTGGAGGAATGCTAAAAATGAAGAAATTCAATTATAAATAAATAAATGAACACCCGCACGCAAGTCTGTTTGTAAAAAATTATTACAATTGGCTGATCGAGGGTATACGACTATTGATTGCCACATAATGTAGAGTAGGCAACAAAGAATTCAATAGTAAAAATGAATAGGCAAATGGAAAGATCATCATCGCTCGTATTGCAAAATCAAACGGAGTAAAAAATTTGAAAAATAAAATTCAAGGAGAAGAAAAACATAAGTATATTTCATATCGGGCATTCTACATCAAGCGTTCCTACATAAACAAAAAATACCGATATTGCACCAGATCGTAGCCCTATTAGACCCAAGCTTAATCCATACCTTTATCCGACTAGTCTGTCCCTGTACAGAGAAGGGTTACCAAACTACGATGAGTTGTTTTTCATACTGTTCTTTGTATCTAAATTTACGTATCACCTTTTAGACTATAATAAGTATAGATCTGTGGAGTGCTTCCGAAAGTATTTTCCACAGCCTTCCCGCGGTGTTATGAGCAGTTTTCTTCTTTCTACTGTATTTGTTGTAACATATAAGAAGTTATTGGCAGTTAGATAAACAAAATAAAAATGAGAGAAACGATTCACTGCATAATTCGGTAGCCCTTTGCAGTTGGACAAACTCATCGGTGTATGGATTGGATCAAGATCATATGGGGCTATGATTCGGAACAATATCTGAATTCATATTCAGGTGAGAATACTTGAAGTGGAATGTACCGCACAATACATACGCAGTTATTTACTAAAAATTTTCCAGTAACTTTGTGAAGAGTGTCCCCCCATAAACTCTGGTTGTCACTGGAATACATAATTCACAGTTACTTGAGACACTTGCGGGAATTTTCAGATGTCGGTTAATCCAATTGTACGTAAACTTGATTATATGTATTTATATCGATGCATTTATATTTAAAGTATATGTTATACTATATAGTCAATAATAAATATCTATGTTACCTAATATGCATGAATGTGTATGCTAGAATATATACATATAAGCGCAACGTGGCAACAGCAGCAACCGCGTAATAGAAATGACCATTTCACGGAGGCAATGTCACTCTTTATTTATTTGTATACTTTATCTTATTTCATTGTTTTTTAATCGTTATTAAATCCGATGCATACAAAATGGAAGAAGAATGAAATTCGCAATTGAGAGAGCGAAAGAACGAAGTAATCTCTTTTTGGTAACATTAAAATTTACTATATTCAGATCATGTCACATTATATTGGGCTGATCCACGGCGTTTCGTCCAGCCTGGGTAGGCTGTGACTTGCATTGCGGAATTTGGAGAAAGAGTAATAATTCCAATAATTCATACTCTGATTGTGAATGAATAAAATAATCTCAAACAATTCAGATTCATTTCTTAAGGTAAATATAGTATGACAAAAGAAAAAGATACTAAATTAAAAGCAATGATGTACAGCGACTGGTCCAAGTGACATGGATTGCCTCGTCGTAACGTTATTAGTTACGTATAAACAAACAGACCATGATATTATTTGAGTCAAGTATTCTTAAGAGTGATTTATATCCCACTAGAATACTCATTTACAATAGATATAGAGTCACCTTAATATAAAATGATGAATAATACATTTCTCAGATATATCCAAGCACTAAATACTTATATCTACAATAAAATATAATATAATATAATACAATAATACATAATATATAACTATTATTATAACTATTGAATCAATCGATTGAAAATATAAGCATTCTATCATGTTTATTTATTATTATGCTATAGATCCATGTGTGTATTAAGTTATTGATACATACATTTACCTATATTAGGAGGAACAGAAAGTAAACAAATAGAAAGGAAACGTTAAGACGTACTTATACAGTATTGCATTGCAAACATTAAGAAAATTAATTTTCCGTATCAAACTTATGATTTCAAAGTCGAAGATTATGAAACACAATAAACTCAATTTATGACAAACCTGATACGTATCTGAAATCCTTTTTTCAACGTGGTTTTTTGTTTTTATTTTCTTTTTTATCATTAGAAAATGAACATCAATCAGAAAAAGAAACACAGCTACTAAACTGCCTATACCAATGAAATAGTGGCCGTATGGTATTATGTACTAATATCTATATAGTTTAGTTAACGATATTTAGGTGAAATTTTTGTTATTGATAACTACAAATATAACAATCTTTTCACCCGCACTGATCAGTCCATCAAATATCTTTTTTATAAATCATTCAAGTTATCTCAAAAACACCATTTCGTTATTTCCTATATTGTTTACATGGTGGCCCAATCTAAAACCTGAATAAAAAGTGAACATAATGATTGTTCTCCAAGTATTTGTTCTGAAAACTGGAAGAATGAATCTTTCACTCGACGGTCGAAATAGCTTGAGTAATTCACGTACGTAAATTGTTTAGAAAAATTTGTTTATAAATTATTTTTGTGGTTTTCAGGGTGAGGACAGTCATATAGGAAAACAAAAATGACAAACAATATTCAAATGGTCAAATACATTTTTCTCTTCATTAGAGTGTGTGTTATTTTCAATTTCTTTATTAATTTATTATCAATCGATGATTTTTTGTGTCATTGTTGTTACAGTTGTATCCATTTTTTTGTCACATACAATCTCTTTCCGAATAATGAAATGAAATATGGATATTGAAAGAAAGAAAGAAATGAAATGTCTCACATTTTCAACTCTTTAGGACAGCAACTGCATCGGTAAAACCTAAGCCATCTAAAATATAGGCCAAGTTTTCTATAGACGCATCTTCATCTTCTTCAGCCCAAATTGATAACATACTTTTACATTGTTCATATTGTGTTGGTTTGCTTTCGAAAAACTCAATCTGAAAATTGATGAGAGAAGGGGAAAGATGTGAAAAAAAATTGAAATTGTGTTCTGTTTTTTTTTTGTCCACCATTTCACAGTTTCATGAGACCCACCTCATTCGCTTGGTATCCAAATTTAGCAGCGAGCGCCTTCCATTCTCCTTTCAATATTTCTGATAATTTGGCAACTATTTTAGCAGTAATGTTATTGAACTTTCTAAATTTTGTTGTTGAAGAATCAACCTCGACTTGATCCGTTTCTTGTTTAAGAACGTCTTCGTTGAATTCTTGCTCGTTAGCATCCGCCGGTATTTCTTCAGCCTCTGTTTTTATGTCCGATTGAGCTTGCTGCAAGAAAAAAAAAAAAAAAGAAAGAAAACGAGGACAAAAACCAAAAAAATCGAATATTTTAGAATAAAATTAGAATTCAAACGAAGTTTGTAATGATAATATTACCGGTCTATCTTTCGCGATCTTTTTAATCATCGCTTCCAAATATTCAGGTAATTTATTTATGGGATAATTTCCGTGGACAAAGAAATGCGGACTTCGTCTGGCTAGAAGCCGCAATGCTCTCCACCCAAAGCTTCCGTCATTTACTTTTCTGTAATTGAGTTGTTTTTGAGAGATGAGAAGCTAGAAGTATTTGCCAAGAATCACGATGATATAATTTTCTGAATTTTTTATGCGCACTTGTATTCATCTTCTACCATGGCAGCCGGATCTAACTGCTCGATTGCTTCTTCAAAGTAAATTTCTAAAGATGGTAAGAAATCTCTGTCTTTAGATTTACATGCTTCCAAATTATTCGGACACAAATTCCAAAGCTTCGTTAACTCTGGACTGAAAAATTGAAATCGAAAATAGATTTTCTATTATCTGTATTCCCAGCAATTGAATTTCTTGTTAACAACAATTCACTGATTTCCCTTACTTCCCCATGTTATATTTTCCAACGGCTTGAACATCCCTTATGACATCACCAATTAATCTTCTCTGTTTCTTAGGCTCCTCTCCTTCGGGATTTGACTCTAGAGCCGGTCTTTTGAATGGAGGACAACCATTATTTTTCCAAGCATTCCAATGCTCTTCTCTTTTCAAAATATTCTTCACCGTTTCAGCAAAGTTTGATCCATTCGGAGGAGTTTCAGAAAGCAATGAATAAACCTGATCGGTGGTTGTCTTGACCCATTCAATTTGGTCCGGTTTCAGCTCGTGAGTTTCTCTATGGAGTTTTAAAATCATATTTCAAATATCGAGAAGCGAGTTCCTAGTTTCCAAGATTCAAATGAATGATAAATTTATGAGGAGAATAAATTTATTCTTCTATCAATGAGAAAAGTTTGATTGTACACCTAATTGATTTAGCGGTCTCTTTAATGGCAGAATTAGAAGCTCTGCAGAGTTTGGAACAGGATCTAAAAACTGCGACTACTAACTTCGCTTTCATTAATATTGATTGAAATTACAAAGATATATAATTCGAGCAAGAAGAAGCAACGGTTTGCCATTGTTCGGCTGTTTATTGATAAACAAAAGGATAAGAAACTCAATCAACTGTTTCTCGATAAGTTCAGATCGGTTTTTTTCAGAGAAAAATTGGCAAATTGCGTCTAATTTCACAGTTCATGCTTGTATTTTTTAATTTATATAAAGGTACCTTTTCATACTGACGCTCGATGCTAACGTCAAAGCATCAAAACATTCATGTGATTATAATTGACGAGCAATTTGTTAAAACAATTGCTGGCACTAAATTTTGATACCAAAAAATACTCTTGGATTGACGTTTGAAGTTGGTCAAATCCAACTTCAAGAACTTGACGCTAGCGTCGAAAGTACGAATGAAAAGGTACCTTTAATATGTATGATATACTGACGTACGCTTTGAATCTGACAGTGCTATTCAAGTACTGAAAAAGTATCAAGAACTGGAGAAGAACATATCTCCTAAAGTTTGAATCGGACAATTGCAGTTCTAGAAGTTTTTGATTAGTCAAATATTTGGCAAAGTAATGAGTTTCTTTGTGGCTTTCATCCATCATAGAATCGAGCTTAATTTTTGTAGTTGGAGAGCTACGCTGTTCTTCCAATTTAAAGGACGTAAAAGCTGATAAAACGTGAGATGTATGCTGCAATGAATATTAAATTAACATTCAAAAATTTGTATTCCAAACTTATACTACATGTGGCGTTCTCCATAATTCTGGACACCCTTGGTCATTGGAGTTTCTCAATTTGTGCAAACTTTTGGACATGAAATTCCTATGGGATGCAATGTTAGATACAGATCACCAACTTGCCGAACCAGTTTTGCGGAGAATTTCAATGTGAGAAGCGTACATAATACAATCAATTCCTTGATCTCTGATATTCTTGTACGATCGTTTTTTGGTGATTTCAGAGAACCGAATGAAGGTTTAGATATACAGAATCATTCGCAAATGAATATATCACTTATTCAATTCCCTATCATTTTCGTTCATATATTGTAAACAGAGCGACACCAAATTATACATCTCTTATCTCAGTGTTTACCGAAGGAGTGTTTCAGTATCGTAGTTTTATAAAAATCGGGCCCAATAGTGGCTTTAGTAATATATAAGAAGTAGATTCTTCACATTCTCAGATTGCAGCCAATCCCACAGTGACTGCAATTCGAATATCACATATCATGAGAGAAAACATCGATGAAACAGATTATGATATCAAGTTGAAGAAACATAATGGAAATTAGATTTTCCGTGAAATTATATGTTTCTTGACAGTTTCTTAACATACTGGGGAAATAAAAATATTTCCTAATTCTAATTCTAATTCGTAGGCAGCCATCATTAAAATAAAATATTTCTAGAATCAATCACCAAAATTTCACAGAATTCAAAGCTGTGGCTTATTGAAACGAGCAAATTGATATTGTTGAAGAAATTATATTGCTATTCTGGAGTAAGAGATAAATTGAAGACCCCGACATCCAAGGGTTCCGGCATTATCAAGAATGACACAGATATAAAAAAAAAACATATTTTCAAAATCAATAACTCACAGCAGAGAAAACCTTCCAATGCATTTTATTATAACATTGATTAGGGTTTCTGAAAAAGTCTTGAAGAGCCCAAAACTTTCTATAAAGATTATAATCAATGGGAATTTTATTGTTTTCATTCTTATCTCCGTCCTCGGTGATCTGATCGTTGATTAAATCTTTCTCAGATTTCTCAGTTCCAAATTCAGTGTGATTTTCTAAATTAAATTCACTGACGATATTGAGGCCGGATCTTTCAGAGAAAGGGAAAAATTTTGCAAGGAATAAAAGAATTCTTCCGCAGAAAACGGTTTGCTGAGATCTAGAGAGCCTCCTTAAAAGGTCGTTGCACATTCTTAGTAAATTATTTTTACATGCGCTGAAAAATATGTCTTCTTTCCAAACGGCGACGTTATTTTCAACAAATGTAAACAGTTTTTCGCATCTATCTAAAGTCATACAGTCGAATATATCACCGAGCAACATCACCGGCATACTTGCCGTGGCTAAATCCTTACGACAAAGTTCGATGCTAAATTTTATATAGAATTCCAACAGCGAGACATTGCCTATTGAATTTTCTACAAGAACTGTTAATAACGTATCGCGTAATGATTGATCCACCACTAATTTTCGATTTGATATATTTGAACTTATTTCCAAACATTTTTTGTAGAAACCAGGTATATCCGAGGATTTGAAATACTGGTATACGTAGTTCTGAAAAAAAACAGATGATACGATAATTAATTAGATGTTCGGCTTCAATTTGCATTCACAGGTTGGCTGAAAATAAATTTCTGAAAATTTGGTTGAAAATTTTCGGAGCATCGGAGCGTTTCGAAATGGACCATCCAGATTCTGTTGACTCTCGACAGAGACAATTTGAGTTCAGAAGAATTCTCACAGAGGTTCAATAGATCATCCTCAAATTTATTAGAAAATTATCAGATTTGTATTTTCAGCGGGCTGGAAACGATAATTTCAGGTTATAATT
Organism: Phymatocera aterrima; assembly: GCA_963170745.1. Classification (NCBI taxonomy): domain Eukaryota; kingdom Metazoa; phylum Arthropoda; class Insecta; order Hymenoptera; family Tenthredinidae; genus Phymatocera; species Phymatocera aterrima. Next base: position 5,083,786 of record OY720670.1, read on the forward strand.
AATTCTACTTACGTTGTAATCGCTTCTTAACACTTCGAAAGAAGTCATCATCTTAGAAAGCTATACACGACACAAAGCAGAGGTTATATTGATAGGTTTGCTATTACTAGCCATACTTTTTACACTTTCGTTACGCTTTCTTACACTCGACCAATAGGAGATGTGAGATCCTAGGGACAATTGTAAAAGTGTAGGGAGTGTAGCCGAGAACAAACCGATTGAAATGTGAAACATGGCTGCGACACGATCAGCAGTAAAGCCGGCTTTTCACTAAGCGTCAAAAGGCCCGTAAAACGCTAGAATTCCACCGTGGACCGTCTAATGCCTGGACTACACACGCACTTTAAGATCAAGTATATTCAAGAAATCTGAGAATTGATTGGTAATTTCTGTTGCGAAAATCCAGTGATTGATTGGAACCTTTAATAAACCCGCACTTGAAATACGCATATAGACGTGGCATAGCTCAAGGGAGGAAACATTGTTTTTCCTACGATAGTTTGTTTATTAGAAACGCTACAGAACAGTCCACGGACAGGAAATTATACGTTTACCTCTCAACTGAGAGAGACCTTAGAAAGGAGAAGGGCATCCTTCAAACAGGACCCTTTCGTTTATCTTGAGCCAAGCTAGGTCTTTTTAAACCAGATCCTACGGAAAGCGGACTTCGCAAGGTATATAGGTCCCAGATGTTAACTAGGGGCCCTATTCTCGAGTCCGTACAGATTCGTATGTACATACGTTCGAGTCACTCGTACGGTCGAATCGAATGAAACCGAAAATGGGTATTCTTGACTTCGCTCGAGACATGCCAAAAGTCTAGTACGCTTCTGAAGTGAAGGAAGATCAAACGTCTCAAGAAGGGGCAAGGCCCAAACTCCATGTGTAGGAAGGGACTGTGACGTATCGGTCTCAGCAACAGCATGGATGCGTATAGTATAAGCCTTAGTATAGAAAAGAAATGTATGAGAAGTACGTACATATGTAGGAGTGGATTCATGTATGTGTATGGATACACCGGAGGGTTCTACTATCCTGGAAACCCTCCGTGCGACATTTCTGTCTTGCCCTTCAAGTAAAAAAATGTATGGTAGAAAATATTGTACTTTTCAATAAATTAATTGGAGTTGCTCTCTAATAGTTGACCAAAATTCAGTTTTATTACTTCATTCACCTATCCAGTACCTATTCCAGTGAAGACTGTTATTTATAATTAGAATATCATCAGTAGATTTCGCTGGCGTGTCCATTGGGACTTGAAAAAAGTTGTGCCACCTCTTTGAAATTCATGTTTTCCTAATACAAACTCCTCTCTGCCTATCCTTTCGCATACCTTCACGTGCGCCCGTGTGTCTTCTCTCCCATTCCCATACATATGTTTATAGGAAAAAAAAAGAAAAAAATTGTGCCACCTCTTGGGCTCAGATGTTCTCCTCATAGAATTGCAAATTTTCAGTTAAAATTTCGAAAATCCATGATTCCAACGGAACCTGCTCGTTTTTTGCCCTTTTCTGCATACGCCTTCATCAGCGCCCGTGTGTCCTCTCTCCCATTCCCATACATATGTGTATAAGAAAATAGAAAAAAAAAATAGTGCCACCTCCTCGAAATTCATGTTTCCCTAATAAATACTCGTCTATGCCTGTGTCCTCTCTCCCGTTCCCATACATATGTGTATAAGCAAAAAAAAAGAAAAAAATTGTGCCACCTCTTGGGCTCAGATGTTCTCCTGATACAATTGCAAATTTTCAGTTAAAATTTCGAAAATCCATGATTCCAACGAAAGCTGCTCGTTTTTTGCCTGCGATCATGGATTCGACCTCATCAGCGCCCGTGTGTCCTCTCTCCCATTCCCATACATATGTGTATAAGAAAATAGAAAAAAAAAATAGTGCCACCTCCTCGAAATTCATGTTTCCCTAATAAATACTCGTCTATGCCTGTGTCCTCTCTCCCGTTCCCATACATATGTGTATAAGCAAAAAAAAAGAAAAAAATTGTGCCACCTCTTGGGCTCAGATGTTCTCCTGATACAATTGCAAATTTTCAGTTAAAATTTCGAAAATCCATGATTCCAACGAAAGCTGCTCGTTTTTTGCCTGCGATCATGGATTCGACCTCATCAGCGCCCGTGTGTCCTCTCTCCCATTCCCATACATATGTGTATAAGAAAATAGAAAAAAAAAATAGTGCCACCTCCTCGAAATTCATGTTTCCCTAATAAATACTCGTCTATGCCTGTGTCCTCTCTCCCGTTCCCATACATATGTGTATAAGCAAAAAAAAAGAAAAAAATTGTGCCACCTCTTGGGCTCAGATGTTCTCCTGATACAATTGCAAATTTTCAGTTAAAATTTCGAAAATCCATGATTCCAACGAAAGCTGCTCGTTTTTTGCCTGCGATCATGGATTCGACCTCATCAGCGCCCGTGTGTCCTCTCTCCCATTTCCATACATATGTGTATAAGAAAAAAGAAAAAAAAAATAGTGCCACCTCCTCGAAATTCATGTTTCCCTAATAAATACTCGTCTATGCCTGTGTCCTCTCTCCCGTTCCCATACATATGTGTATAAGCAAAAAAAAAAAAAGAAAAAAATTGTGCCACCTCTTGGGCTCAGATGTTCTCCTGATACAATTGCAAATTTTCAGTTAAAATTTCGAAAATCCATGATTCCAACGAAAGCTCCTCGTTTTTTGCCTGCGTTCATGGATTCGACCTCATCAGCGCCCGTGTGTCCTCTCTCCCATTCCCATACATATGTGTATAAGAAAATAGAAAAAAAAAAATAGTGCCACCTCCTCGAAATTCATGTTTCCCTAATAACTACTCGTCTATGCCTGTGTCCTCTCTCCCGTTCCCATACATATGTGTATAAGCAAAAAAAAAGAAAAAAATTGTGCCACCTCTTGGGCTCAGATGTTCTCCTGATACAATTGCAAATTTTCAGTTAAAATTTCGAAAATCCATGATTCCAACGAAACCTGCTCGTTTTTTGCCTGCGATCATGGATTCGACCTCATCAGCGCCCGTGTGTCCTCTCTCCCATTCCCATACATATGTGTATAAGAAAATAGAAAAAAAAAATAGTGCCACCTCCTCGAAATTCATGTTTCCCTAATAAATACTCGTCTATGCCTGTGTCCTCTCTCCCGTTCCCATACATATGTGTATAAGCAAAAAAAAAGAAAAAAATTGTGCCACCTCTTGGGCTCAGATGTTCTCCTGATACAATTGCAAATTTTCAGTTAAAATTTCGAAAATCCATGATTCCAACGAAACCTGCTCGTTTTTTGCCTGCGATCATGGATTCGACCTCATCAGCGCCCGTGTGTCCTCTCTCCCATTCCCATACATATGTGTATAAGAAAATAGAAAAAAAAAATAGTGCCACCTCCTCGAAATTCATGTTTCCCTAATAAATACTCGTCTATGCCTGTGTCCTCTCTCCCGTTCCCATACATATGTGTATAAGCAAAAAAAAAGAAAAAAATTGTGCCACCTCTTGGGCTCAGATGTTCTCCTGATACAATTGCAAATTTTCAGTTAAAATTTCGAAAATCCATGATTCCAACGAAAGCTGCTCGTTTTTTGCCTGCGATCATGGATTCGACCTCATCAGCGCCCGTGTGTCCTCTCTCCCATTTCCATACATATGTGTATAAGAAAAAAGAAAAAAAAAATAGTGCCACCTCCTCGAAATTCATGTTTCCCTAATAAATACTCGTCTATGCCTGTGTCCTCTCTCCCGTTCCCATACATATGTGTATAAGCAAAAAAAAAAAAAGAAAAAAATTGTGCCACCTCTTGGGCTCAGATGTTCTCCTGATACAATTGCAAATTTTCAGTTAAAATTTCGAAAATCCATGATTCCAACGAAAGCTCCTCGTTTTTTGCCTGCGTTCATGGATTCGACCTCATCAGCGCCCGTGTGTCCTCTCTCCCATTCCCATACATATGTGTATAAGAAAATAGAAAAAAAAAAATAGTGCCACCTCCTCGAAATTCATGTTTCCCTAATAACTACTCGTCTATGCCTGTGTCCTCTCTCCCGTTCCCATACATATGTGTATAAGCAAAAAAAAAGAAAAAAATTGTGCCACCTCTTGGGCTCAGATGTTCTCCTGATACAATTGCAAATTTTCAGTTAAAATTTCGAAAATCCATGATTCCAACGAAAGCTGCTCGTTTTTTGCCTGCGATCATGGATTCGACCTCATCAGCGCCCGTGTGTCCTCTCTCCCATTCCCATACATATGTGTATAAGAAAATAGAAAAAAAAAATAGTGCCACCTCCTCGAAATTCATGTTTCCCTAATAAATACTCGTCTATGCCTGTGTCCTCTCTCCCGTTCCCATACATATGTGTATAAGCAAAAAAAAAAGAAAAAAATTGTGCCACCTCTTGGGCTCAGATGTTCTCCTGATACAATTGCAAATTTTCAGTTAAAATTTCGAAAATCCATGATTCCAACGAAAGCTGCTCGTTTTTTGCCTTTCTCTGTATACGCCCTCATCAGCGCCCGTGTGTCCTCTCTCCCATTCCCATACATATGTGTATAAGAAAAGCGAAAAAAAAAATAGTGCCACCTCCTCGAAATTCATGTTTCCCTAATAAATACTCGTCTATGCCTGTGTCCTCTCTCCCGTTCCCATACATATGTGTATAAGCAAAAAAAAAAAAAGAAAAAAATTGTGCCACCTCTTGGGCTCAGATGTTCTCCTGATACAATTGCAATTTTTCAGTTAAAATTTCGAAAATCCATGATTCCAACGAAACCTGCTCGTTTTTTGCCTTTCTCTGTATACGCCCTCATCAGCGCCCGTGTGTCCTCTCTCCCATTCCCATACATATGTGTATAAGAAAATAGAAAAAAAAAATAGTGCCACCTCCTCGAAATTCATGTTTCCCTAATAACTACTCGTCTATGCCTGTGTCCTCTCTCCCGTTCCCATACATATGTGTATAAGCAAAAAAAAAGAAAAAAATTGTGCCACCTCTTGGGCTCAGATGTTCTCCTGATACAATTGCAAATTTTCAGTTAAAATTTCGAAAATCCATGATTCCAACGAAAGCTGCTCGTTTTTTGCCTGCGATCATGGATTCGACCTCATCAGCGCCCGTGTGTCCTCTCTCCCATTCCCATACATATGTGTATAAGAAAATAGAAAAAAAAAATAGTGCCACCTCCTCGAAATTCATGTTTCCCTAATAACTACTCGTCTATGCCTGTGTCCTCTCTCCCGTTCCCATACATATGTGTGTAAGCAAAAAAAAGAAAAAAATTGTGCCACCTCTTGGGCTCAGATGTTCTCCTGATACAATTGCAAATTTTCAGTTAAAATTTCGAAAATCCATGATTCCAACGAAACCTGCTCGTTTTTTGCCTTTCTCTGTATACGCCCTCATCAGCGCCCGTGTGTCCTCTCTCCCATTCCCATACATATGTGTATAAGAAAATAGAAAAAAAAAATAGTGCCACCTCCTCGAAATTCATGTTTCCCTAATAACTACTCGTCTATGCCTGTGTCCTCTCTCCCGTTCCCATACATATGTGTATAAGCAAAAAAAAAGAAAAAAATTGTGCCACCTCTTGGGCTCAGATGTTCTCCTGATACAATTGCAAATTTTCAGTTAAAATTTCGAAAATCCATGATTCCAACGAAAGCTGCTCGTTTTTTGCCTGCGATCATGGATTCGACCTCATCAGCGCCCGTGTGTCCTCTCTCCCATTCCCATACATATGTGTATAAGAAAATAGAAAAAAAAAATAGTGCCACCTCCTCGAAATTCATGTTTCCCTAATAACTACTCGTCTATGCCTGTGTCCTCTCTCCCGTTCCCATACATATGTGTATAAGCAAAAAAAAAGAAAAAAATTGTGCCACCTCTTGGGCTCAGATGTTCTCCTGATACAATTGCAAATTTTCAGTTAAAATTTCGAAAATCCATGATTCCAACGAAACCTGCTCGTTTTTTGCCTTTCTCTGTATACGCCCTCATCAGCGCCCGTGTGTCCTCTCTCCCATTCCCATACATATGTGTATAAGAAAAGCGAAAAAAAAAATAGTGCCACCTCCTCGAAATTCATGTTTCCCTAATAAATACTCGTCTATGCCTGTGTCCTCTCTCCCGTTCCCATACATATGTGTATAAGCAAAAAAAAAAAAAGAAAAAAATTGTGCCACCTCTTGGGCTCAGATGTTCTCCTGATACAATTGCAAATTTTCAGTTAAAATTTCGAAAATCCATGATTCCAACGAAACCTGCTCGTTTTTTGCCTTTCTCTGTATACGCCCTCATCAGCGCCCGTGTGTCCTCTCTCCCATTCCCATACATATGTGTATAAGAAAAGAGAAAAAAAAAATAGTGCCACCTCCTTGAAATTCATGTTTCCCTAATAAATACTCGTCTATGCCTGTGTCCTCTCTCCCGTTCCCATACATATGTGTATAAGCAAAAAAAAAAAAAGAAAAAAATTGTGCCACCTCTTGGGCTCAGATGTTCTCCTGATACAATTGCAAATTTTCAGTTAAAATTTCGAAAATCCATGATTCCAACGAAACCTGCTCGTTTTTTGCCTGCGATCATGGATTCGACCTCATCAGCGCCCGTGTGTCCTCTCTCCCATTCCCATACATATGTGTATAAGAAAATAGAAAAAAAAAATAGTGCCACCTCCTCGAAATTCATGTTTCCCTAATAACTACTCGTCTATGCCTGTGTCCTCTCTCCCGTTCCCATACATATGTGTATAAGCAAAAAAAAAGAAAAAAATTGTGCCACCTCTTGGGCTCAGATGTTCTCCTGATACAATTGCAAATTTTCAGTTAAAATTTCGAAAATCCATGATTCCAACGAAACCTGCTCGTTTTTTGCCTTTCTCTGTATACGCCCTCATCAGCGCCCGTGTGTCCTCTCTCCCATTCCCATACATATGTGTATAAGAAAAGCGAAAAAAAAAATAGTGCCACCTCCTCGAAATTCATGTTTCCCTAATAAATACTCGTCTATGCCTGTGTCCTCTCTCCCGTTCCCATACATATGTGTATAAGCAAAAAAAAAAAAAGAAAAAAATTGTGCCACCTCTTGGGCTCAGATGTTCTCCTGATACAATTGCAAATTTTCAGTTAAAATTTCGAAAATCCATGATTCCAACGAAACCTGCTCGTTTTTTGCCTTTCTCTGTATACGCCCTCATCAGCGCCCGTGTGTCCTCTCTCCCATTCCCATACATATGTGTATAAGAAAATAGAAAAAAAAAATAGTGCCACCTCCTCGAAATTCATGTTTCCCTAATAAATACTCGTCTATGCCTGTGTCCTCTCTCCCGTTCCCATACATATGTGTGTAAGCAAAAAAAAGAAAAAAATTGTGCCACCTCTTGGGCTCAGATGTTCTCCTGATACAATTGCAAATTTTCAGTTAAAATTTCGAAAATCCATGATTCCAACGAAACCTGCTCGTTTTTTGCCTTTCTCTGTATACGCCCTCATCAGCGCCCGTGTGTCCTCTCTCCCATTCCCATACATATGTGTATAAGAAAATAGAAAAAAAAAATAGTGCCACCTCCTCGAAATTCATGTTTCCCTAATAAATACTCGTCTATGCCTGTGTCCTCTCTCCCGTTCCCATACATATGTGTATAAGCAAAAAAAAAAGAAAAAAATTGTGCCACCTCTTGGGCTCAGATGTTCTCCTGATACAATTGCAAATTTTCAGTTAAAATTTCGAAAATCCATGATTCCAACGAAAGCTGCTCGTTTTTTGCCTGCGATCATGGATTCGACCTCATCAGCGCCCGTGTGTCCTCTCTCCCATTCCCATACATATGTGTATAAGAAAATAGAAAAAAAAAATAGTGCCACCTCCTCGAAATTCATGTTTCCCTAATAACTACTCGTCTATGCCTGTGTCCTCTCTCCCGTTCCCATACATATGTGTATAAGCAAAAAAAAAGAAAAAAATTGTGCCACCTCTTGGGCTCAGATGTTCTCCTGATACAATTGCAAATTTTCAGTTAAAATTTCGAAAATCCATGATTCCAACGAAACCTGCTCGTTTTTTGCCTTTCTCTGTATACGCCCTCATCAGCGCCCGTGTGTCCTCTCTCCCATTCCCCATGCATATGTATAAAAGAGAAACGAGCAAAATTGTGCCACCTCTTGGGCTCAGATATCATCCGGATATTTTTAACGTGATATAGCTGACAAAATTTTGATGTTTCTTTGTCAAATCAGTATTTGGAATGGAATTTCGAAATATTAGCTCTCCGAACAATAGGCTCCAAGACGAATCCATCGACCTCTTTGTTGCTGTTGATACGACAATGTGGTTCTGAGATAACAGTGCTTGATAACTCTTATAATCTGAAAATCACCGAATTTGGTTTTCCAGAACTCCGGAACAGGAGCCCGACAAATTTTGAAAGAAATCAGGGAAGTTATTCTCATACAGTAAAACAGAATCCTGGGAGGAAAACAAAGCGGAAGGTGACGAGTGGATATATCCCAGTTTTATGATGTGAAACATTTTTTTCAGGATAAATAATGCCAGAATGTCATATCGACGAACAATATTACCTTTTAGCTTCAGTGAAAACATCATTTCCTCAAATCATAAAACCAAAGAGTCATGCATGCAGGCCAAGATCATATTATCAATTAGTTGTATTAGGATTGGGAAAAATGGTTCAAAAATAAACACTGCTGAGTTTTCATGGATTCATATTTATTTGTACATATTCAACAATATAAGTTTTGCCGTATAATTAGTGTTGACATTCCGGCCTCGCAATTCTTCATGGCACGTTGATCTATCGTGCTGTATAGGATCACTGCAGCTGAAAAATAGAGCAGTCAAAAATTGGCTGAACGCAACTGATCATATTGCTTGTATCACATTATATTCTCACTCGTAACATATAGTATTAAATAACTCTTCCAATTTCAATACCGGCCATGCCCACTGCGGGGTCGATTTCAAATTCGGCCAAATTTCCGTAATTCCCATACCCGACCCTGTACCTAGAATCGTCGATTTCAAAAATAGCCACACTCTTTCGAACGTGTTCAATGCTATAAACTCTCTCTCCACTTTGATTCTGATGATTATGATAGTTCAGTAATTAATGCCTTTCAATGATCAACGACAATTCGTTGTTGATGGGCGTAGCCGGTCTTGGAATTACACCACTCGACGAATATTAATTCTGCGCACGTCGAGGGGCTATGCACTTGGTGGAATCGCAAACCGCTTTAAGAAAAGTGACTCTAAAGTCGATGTGAAAATTACTTGAAATCACTTGAGATCGTTAGAAACAATTCGCAATTATAATCGCATTTAATCAGGTGAAATCGCTTGAAATTTTTCATTACTCAATCCGTGAATGAACAGCCCCTCGCTGCGTACGTATACAGCTATCTGATAATACTCACATTACTGAACTGAGCGAGACTGCAGAGCCGGTTACTCGTGGTGATTCTAGCAGAACTCAGGATCGGGACAGTTTGTAATCGGTGGACGAGGAGTCGCAGGTGGTGGTGGAGGTGGCCTTACAACTAAACAAATTGAGCGTTATTAAAGACGAGCCTGCGAGCTGGTTAACAATTTTCAATTTTTAATTGTTTACAATTAGAGAAGTGATAAAAAAGACAATGATTATAATTTGAAAGCAACGTTAAGCATCAAGTAGGCATTTGAGTCGATTGAATTAACTCACTCGCGTTAGATAAGGTAACGAAGAGGAGAACCACGCCAAAGATTGCAAAGAGTTTCATTTTTGCGAGTCGAATTCCAATCCTAAGAGCAACTTACTAATTGATTTGCAAGCACGTAGTGTGACTACAGTCGGCTGAACGCGGTCTTTTATACAACTCGGATGAGGAAAACAGTTTTCTATGGACTAATTAATACCAATAGCTTAACTAACAAACCACGTAACTCGAATTCTCGGCCCTCCCGCACTTCTCCCAAGTTTCCAGAAGGTAGCTAGAATACAATAGGAGACATGGGCGCCCATACACCTTTTATCAAGGGGAGGCAGATCAGTCCTCATTACCCTACCTTATCAACCCTCCATCACAAAAATGTATTGCCATAACCGCAACGTTAGAATGGAAATAAATTATGAATCCGACATATTCAAATCAGGAACTTACAATCCAGGAAAGGGCAATCCCCCCCCCCCCCCCCCCCCCCCCCCTATATGGGCGCACATGTAAGAAGAGACTGATAAATATGAAGAATACTGACAACCGATTAAAATTCAGAGAAGAACTGATCTTCGAGAGATAGAAAAATCTTGCATTTCACCATAAACGAATGCCACTTGTATCAATTATGTATACGTGGTAATACGGACGCCTTGTATTTCCAACACACCCCTTTAAAGACATTCCAATTTGTTCGTATGATGTTTGACTTAGTTTTCATTTCGAATCTTCTGTTCAATCTCGTATGCCAAGATCTCTGATTCATTTTTCATGCTCGACTCCGATCAACCCTTCAATTGGAATATAAGCTTGCATCATATATATCTGTACTCCAGTTCAGTTTCATCATTTTCGACTACATCTGCACGTACAAAATGATTTCGTGTATAGATATTTTTAGTATGAGAGCGGGAACCCGGGTTTGAAACAAGTTTGTGCGTTTCCATTTTATTTACCGTTGTAGATCGTTGTAACTTTTGCATTTTTTTAACTCCGATACCTAACTAGCGGGAATGAAAATTTAAAAATGTGTTGTTTTGTGTCAGTGAGTTGTTTCGCCGTTTTCATCCCACGATAAGACGTCTTTGGTCATAGACGTTGCGAAATACATAATTGAATAGCCGCAACTGGATATTCAGTTGGTACAAATCAATTGGCGTAATCAACAGTCTGTTGTATGTACAGACATTGTATGCTATCTAACGAGTACACCAATGGACAATCAATTATACTATAATGAGGTATATAATTGCACCGACCAATTAAATATATCGTAAAATCAACGGTATTGATCCACAGTGTACTCAGCTTTCAGAAATTCCATTGTATGTACAGTTCAGCGAAGCCGTGATAACGTTTATTACAGTGTTAATTTTTTCGAGTACCTTTGAGCACATAAAGATGAGCAGCATAAATGAATAATGAAGCTTACTGTGAGTGATTTTGTAGCTGCTTGAAAGTTTGAAAAAAAAACCTACCAACAAGTTACCTCGAGAAGCGTCTTTAGATACCCAGATACAACTTCCTAGATACCTACAGGAGCGTACTCTTCGCCGCACGTACACTCTAGCTGATGCAGCATATCTGATTCGAGCATTTTTGAGATAGTGTAGAAATTGTAGAAACAGTGAGATGTGCAATTGCCTTGATCCCGCACGCTGAGGGTACTACGCACCGCTCTCATTAGATTTCCAGGCGGTCCTCATATGACATATTCAACTTGGGCTTACTCAAATTTGCATGTAAAAAATTAATTGGGTATAGCTGTGGGAACGTGCAACTATAGATTTAGTGCGCTCGAGCGTGAAATAGTTGCGAAAAAAATTAATAATACAAAACCGTGTGACACGATCGTAGTTAATCAAACATTGTATTGTAAAACATTTAACTACAGTGAAACTTACACTATGTATACGTTACGACGCGATTTCCTTCCACGATGTAAGCGTCGTGGAATTGTGATGGCTTAAAAAGAGAAATAAATGGGGTGGATTTAAACTTTTCTTTAAAATTTAGGTCAGACTCTAATTTGATTTTTTTGTTTATTGTGCGCCAGGAACCTCGATAGTACCAATTTACTAGTTAGTCAATTAAAATCTGACGATTACATGAGTTTAAGGTACGATAGATAGTCCATTCAAATGACAATTTTTTTATAGCAATCTAGAACAATATTGCATATCAGCCTATTAGTCCGTGAACTCCGGTCATGTGGACATGAAATTATTCTAATGAACACAAAACGTACAAAGAACCTGAATTCAGTGTAATCGTAAAAGATCGTGAAAAAAATGGGGAGGAGTTGGTTGGAATATTCGTAATGAATTCATGAATATAAAACAATTAGTATTTCCTCACCATTGAAACTGATATTCTGATATACATACATGATATAATAACAACAAATAAATATATAACAATATTATAGTCTGTGTAGAACCTGGTAATACGTAGAGAGAAGAACTTGAAAAAAAACCAAGAAACAAAATCTACCATTATTTCATAAAATTTTAGATACAATTCTTATCTGCCGCACATTATACCAAATACCGTCGACATTTTTGACGGCAAAAATTCAATTCTAGATCCGTAACCCAAAAACACCTATAGAAAATCAAGTCATTGAATTTTTGGTTTGTGTAGCGCGCTTGATTTGAGGAAGGAAAATGTAGGTCCAAAAGTGGGGATCATTGAAGAGCAAATGAAAAAGAACCCCCCATCATTTTTCTGACAATTCGTGTCATGTGATATTCAAAACGACTGGCTCATCGGAAAAACTGTGAAACTTCCCATGGACAAAAGTATTTCTCTTACCTTCTCAATTATCTTATATTCATAATTATAACACCCGTAAAAATTGCGAAGGCAGGCAGAGAATACGCGATTTGGTACAAATTAAAGCTCAGCATCGTACTTCTCCTTGGTTTCTTAACATGCGGACTTGTAACATTGACAAAATCCCGAATTTTCACCATCGGAATACTTGATGGTATTTGATGGAATGTGCCTACTGTACAATATTTTGGGGGAAAGAGAGGGATGTGACACTGACATTATTTTCAAGTAGTCATTAACTGAAAATTTGAAGAGGAGCAAAGATAAACTGTATATTTGAAAGGATAGGAGCTTTGTCATCAATCATTAAGTATCAATATTTGTTTTCTCCTTTGTATTTTTTGTTTTCTTTCTTCATCAAAGGTACTCTATCTAATCTACGGCGACGAATGGATGGCGCAATTCACCAAAGAATCCCGAAGCCTAATTCCTTTTCATTGAAGGAGCCTGTTGTACGCACAGGCGAGACGCCGATCTGTGAAGACTTGACTCTCTTACTCAAAAAACCTTCGAGAACCACAATTTGAAGTTTTTCATTCGCATATTTGTTATTCACTGTTTATGTATTGTAAAATTGAGAAAAAACATGCGTAACAAACTATTTTGTCGTCAGCAATATCCTGAATTTTCTGAAAATCGCATCATTTTGCACACCACATTACATAAAGTATAACATCGAATTCATTTATTTGAAAAAATTCATCAGTTTCCACTGATCCTCAGATCCTTGAGATTAATTCTTTTTTAGCCTACAAAAGTACAGTTTTGGAAGAAAAATTTAGAAATTTAGTCCTAATGCAATCACTAGAAATCGAGAAATGAACAGATATCGTATTTTTCTACAATGAAATTTTTCATAACTACTATTAGCGGTCGTGGCAGATGAAAAGAATGAAAAAACATGATTTTTATTCATCTCCCAATTTCCAGTTATGCCGTCAAGACCAAACTTCGAATTTTTCGGTATATCTCGCATTATTTTCTCAGGTCTGCAGTCTGAGTTTTCTTTCTCAGTTCGCAGGTTATCAGTGGAATGCGTGCCAAATATTTGTTTTCTTTTTTGTATTCTCTATTTTCTTAGTTCTTCAAAGTTGCCGTATTCGCAATGGAAAACAAATATAAGTTTGGAGAAAGGAGAGGATCATTATCGGCTTATACTAAATAGTGTATACTATACCATAATTGCATTAAAAAAATTACAAAAATTCAGGCACCGTTGGCATTTGCAAAAATAATAAACTATAACTATGCTCAAAAAGCAATACTTATTCATTACGAGGGATTTTTTTTTTTTTGTTCTTCCAGAGCAATGAAGTATAAAATTCGCGAACTTTACAATTTTTGTCCATTCTTTCTTCTTGATTTTTATCGGTTCATTATGATTAAGTACTATTGACCACCTTCACATTGAAATTTGAGATTTATCACAGTTTCTTTGCTACTGTTTTCTTTAGTTTTATGAAATCTTGCAAACAAAAGAAAAAAAGATCAATTCATTCAATTTCATTGCAAACAAGAAGAGTGTCATGTTTCTATACGTAGCATCATTTTTTCTTTTGCTTTTTTATTCGATGACAATTTGGTTATAACATGATTTTGGGATAAATTGTTTCCGAATATTATATCATAAAACTAAGCTGACGTGATGGTTGGAGAGAAATGAAAGCATCCTGTTTCGTTTGGAAAATAAGCTCAAACATGCCATTAATTTCAAATGCCAAAATGGTCTTGAATGGAGAGAGACAGTATTAGCCAATAAGGTATGGCCTCACATAGTGGCGCTCAGCGCTCACGATCCGACTGTAAAAGCTTACAATAGCCTTTGTAATGCGATGTCTGAGGCAAACACTTGATTTTGCAGCACTAACCAATCAGCTAACGGTACTCACCATTTCCACAGGAGACAAAACTTCCTCGTTTTTAAACAGCAATAAAAAAGATGTACACGTACTAATCATCATTTACATTCACATGGAAAATTTTAGGGGCTTTCGAAGAATGATTTTGTGGAATAGAAAAGATAATTTGTGTTCTTGTTACAACCCAATTTGTTCAAATATTCTCCCTCATTATTTGTAATGAATACGTAAATATTGTGAGGATACCTGATTAGCTACGAACAAGAATTACAAATTCACAGCTTCGTTTGAACGTTTGGTTTTTTGATTGATTACTACCTACCTAAATAAGTTCACCGTTCTCTAATAGCCTCGGAACAACATTACCTGATCATTTTCTCACCATTTTTCTTTTCTTATCCCTGTTTTTATTTCTATTTTCTTTGTTTTCTACTATGTAATGAACTTGCCGTTAAAATGAGTAACGAATATTATTCGTCGTATTTGTTCTCCTAAGAACTTCTGCCAAAGAAATACTCGTTCCTAATCCAAATTCATCTAGTGGACTCCTCGCCATTGTTGCTATTCTGTAAATAAACGAATAATTGAATGAATAAATGAATGATCGGAAATAATAAATTTATCCTAAAAAAACTCATATTTCTATAATGATACATTCGGAATTATGATCTGGAGCTCAAGATGGACGCTCGTGCTGGTATTTTTATAATTTGATAAACTGGTGATAACAAAAGCTGAATAATTTATAAAAATGAGTCCATTAACAAACAATTCATCTCTCTTGTATCATAAAAAAAAATAATACATTCCTTTCAACATCCACCTGCCTCAGGTAGTCCGAAAAGTTAATGAATTGAATTAAGGATATTTACCTTCCGCCAGATAACGTGTGGAGAAATTTCCAATATGATGATCTTAAATTTTGTGGTTCGACGATCGCTGCATGAAATAAAACTGCTGTACTAAAGCAATAGAGTACTATCACAAACCACTTGACTTCAGGTACTTTTCCAGCCGATACTGCGCTGTTCCATAGTATCTAAATTAACAATACAAATGATTTATATAAGACACAGAGTACATAAAATAGATAATGCGTTTTATATTGTAATGTGTTTCATCTGTTAGCTAGTTAGATTCTCCTTTCTTCGTTTGCAGTATCCGGATTTTTATCGTTTTTCATATTTTCTTACTCATTAAATTTCATTGATATTGAATCTAATTATCACGGAGCTCTACTTCAAATGTAAAATAGAATGAATAAAGTTCACCTGTAATGTCTTCCACATTACGTAAAGTGCTATTGTATTATCCGGATACATTGTGAAAGCAATACTTGCCGCAATACCGGCTGGTATTGCATAATATTTGGAATCTTTGCCGAAACTTCTTCGGAGGGAACAGGATAACATCTGTGAAGAAGATGCTCAGTTATTCATATTTTCATTATAATTGAATCAAATATTAAATCATTCGGCTATTTTCCTATAATTTTCCGTTCATTTTATACGTATACACAGAATTGAAGGTTGAATGAAAATAAATACTCACCCTATAAATTCCAGTAAATCCACCGATAAACATACCCAAGTATAAATTTTCTTTCTTAAATATTATCTGCCTAGCAATTTTCGGTCTGTTCAATATCCTCTTGAATTGAAATATCAATTTAATAGCTAATTGAACACTGACACCAATTCCGAAGAGCTTACTTCCTCCCTTGAAATGATTTATTTATTTATTTATACATTTCAAGCAAGTGGAAAAATATATTAACCTACAGAGCAATCATTGTGTATAGGCGTGTTTCCCTAAATTAACAATTCAACAACAAACATCATCTCAATTCAAAGTTTTCTCTTGACTTTCCCCTCCATATTTCTTTGTACACTTTAACACCTAAATTAAAATTTTACGTCTATGGACTTTTGTTGTAATTTTTAGATTTTGTCACTCTTTTAGCAACCCATAAGTATAATAGTTCGTTCATTTCGATAAACAAAATTTGGAATTTTGATCATTAATGCAGCTCCATGAATTAAAAACTCACCGATAAAATATAATGAGCACAGCCAAACGGATGCGGACATGATAAATGTTTCTTTTGGGATTTCAGCATATCAATTAGATATTTATACGCATTAAAAGCACTTTGGCAAGCGTTTAATATTTGGTTCCGAGATCTCTTGATATTTTTACTACGTTCTGAAGACTTGGATAAACATTGATCTGCAGTTCTCGAGCAATCTGGATTATCCAAAGTCTCTATATTTTTGTTTATCTCTTTATAATCATGTTTTTCGTAAGGGCCGATAACAAATCTAGAGAAACATTGAAAAAAAAGAGAGTAAAAACATTCAAATAAAATCTGTACAGAAGATGGATCATAAGAGTGGCGAAGAATACTCACTGTAGTATTTTGAATATTGAATCTTGTTGGTTTTTATTGCTGCGAAAATAGTACAAAAGCATCGCCATACTTGATGCAAAAATATACAATTCACCGCGTGGAATAACAGAGAAGTATCCTCGCCATACTCCCATTCTGAACAATGTTTCTGTTGCCTGAAATGAATTTCCAACAATTAAACCTAATTTATGTGAGTTTTATCATCAAGCCTGATATTCAAATGTTCCGTTCAGGCTGATTGATGTATGAAAAATCATGATATTTATCACTCCGCTTATAAAAGCATAATGCCCAAAGTCATTACCATGAATTCAGTTTAATTATCGTTACTATCGATATGATTGATGGTATTATATGCCGAAACGTAAAAATGTCTAAACATGCTGATCGAAGATCTTAAAATTCGAGATTGCTAACAAAGATTAGGGAGTTCATTGAATTAAAAACACTGACAACCTACTATATTTGATACATAAAGACACAGAAGCGTACGTCTGGACGGTCTTTCTATCACAATTGCAGCGAGACTTGATAAAAATGATGGTAGAAATGAGACAGTGAAGATATTGAAGTTCCCAGACGTTCGACTGAAACAGAGAAATTTAAATAACATGAAAATAGCAAAGTATTTGAGCTGCTGCATGTATATTAGTATTTAAATTCGCATTAGATTGGAAATTGCAGTATTATATGTATATTTGCTTGTTTCGTGACCAGAATTTCAACATAAATAAATTCGTCCGAATAGGTCATGCTGAGAATTTGGTTTGTTTACAAGGTTTCGACCGGAATCGGCCGATTGCCTCAGGCCACAAAAAAATACAACAATTTTGTTACGCAATGCTTCAGGGAAAATTATACATTTGTTCGATTTACGTGTATTACATGTATAGCAAATGCAGTGATAAAAATAAATGTAATAATATAGAATACAATAAATATGTACAGCCTTTGAATAATATTTGTATAACTTGAAGCAAGAAATTCATTAACTAGACAGAGATATGTAATAATACTATGTATATTTATAGCACAATGTTAAATAACAACTTCATTCTAGGCTTTTGCATTGTAAAGGTGAAGAAACAGTATGTTTCATCAACAATCTATACATCACGGATTTTTCAGAATAATAGTGAGAACTTATCTTCAATTTTTCATAAGGGGACAATTATGAGGCAGAAGTATATGATAGGAATAGATCGAAAATCCGTTGTTGAAATGAGTTAAAGTGAACACATTAGGTGGATGGAAATGAATAATACCAATGACCTTCAATTGTGAAATTTAGAAGGAAATCATTTAACTTATCTATTACATCTGAAATAGACTCAGGCAGTTTCTATTTCATTTAGTTTTTTGAAATAGCAATATTGGACGGAGTAGTCACGGTCAAGCAAAGGCTAACTCGATTTTCTCAAATGTAATGGTATATTTTCTTCTGGAATTTGTACCGATTAGTCTAGCTCAGCTTTGGAAATATCTGCCCGATGTGCATAAAAAAATCACGCCATGCGTCCAAATTATTTGAGCTGAGAGGAAAAGAATGTGAGTCTATCATTAAATAATGTTATCACCTATTAAGACTTCCATGCCTTTAAAGGATGGGTGAAGATAAAAAATGGGTCAGTTTTGAAACGTGAATGCAGCCTGAACAAGTTGACGAATCTAGATAATCTTCATTTCTTCAGAAACTAGAAGAAGAAGCTAAGATTTGTATTTAGCAGTTTAAAATCGAACAACACAGCGCTGCTCATTTGTGGAGAGCAAGCATTTGAACAACGGGACGTCAAAAATCCACTGACAGAATGAAAAAAGTTAATGTAAAGCAATGTTCAACTCATTTCCAAGTGTAGGAGAAGGAGCTCCGTTTGGCATGAGATTGTAAACAATTGAGGCTTGACTTCGAACAATGAAAAGAAACAAAGTAAGTATTTGCTATCAAGCTACGCGATTGGTTAAAGTGATTATGGTTATTACATGATAACATCTAGCAAATGACCCTGAAAATATCTTCTGTACGTAGAAATTGAGTTGAACATTGCATCCTGTTTCGTTCTGGATACCTATTTTCATCCTGACAGCGATTTTCCATAAACTAATTTTTACAACGCGTGTATCCAAGAGACAAACAGATTTTCTTTTATTTGGAAATGCCATCTGAAAGCATCATCATTTCTCTAGTTTCTGGAGAAAAACATATCACCTATATCAATCGCCACGTTCAGCTTAATTCATCGACACATCAAAGCTGTCTATCCTTTTGTCTACCCACCTTGTATATATTCTACATCTACTATCAGATTCTCAAGAGAAGTAGGCGATGTTCTGTAAATTAAGGTCAATTTGAAAGTCTGATATATCTACGACAATTGATTTATCACCATTCATACACAAGTAGTATAACGTATAATATGACATTCTTCAAGAGATTGAACCCATCTTACATGCACGAATATTGAAGCGATATAAATTGACACTTGTAATTAAACTTGTCAGATGCTTAGTATTTCACTGTACGTTGTATGTTTTTAGATCACTAAGTATAGTAAAAAAAAACGTCAACGTAAAACAAGAGCTGCTGTAATATACTACAATTCATAGACATTGTTCTCTGTTTTTTCTTCATTTTCTTACCGTATCGAGCAGAGGAACATCGAATAAGCGAATGCACTCCATGATAGGAAAGCTGTGGATTGAAGGACGCCAAGTACCGTACGTTTTATATCATTTCTAGAAGGCACTCTTCCTTTCATTAGAAGCGTTACCTGTAATAATGAATATAGTGCAAAGGTAATAGAGAAGAAACAAAATTAGATAAAAAATCCGGTATGGTAATACAATAGAAATAACAAAGAGCTTGAACTTTGAACAATGACGATATAGTTCCTCTTTTCAATTGACAGTACCGTGAATGACTTAAATTTTTAATTTATGTGGATCGGAGCAGAAAGATAGACGTATAGATATGACAATTTCTTGCTAACTCACAAAGTAGACAGTTGCATATATTCTAAGGGATTCTTGTAAAGCGTGAAGACCTAATCCTGCTGTTGCACTGATACATGAATCTGTCCACGGATGAACATAGTCAACACAATTTGCTGTTATTGAAAACTTGCTCAACCGAGGAGGCATCTTTATTCACTATCTCGGTTATTAGTTTGTTTATTTTCACTTTCTCCTTTGCCGAGATAACAGTTGTAATGTTAATAACGATATTCGTTAAGAATTATTATTTATCCCAATATGTATTAGCTATTATTCAGTACTTTTATATCCTTCACGTTTATTTAGTAGTATTATTTTAGTACGCAGTATAGTCGCGTGCATCGGTATGCGAAAAATCAGTTTTTATTACTTGCGAACTGCATCTCATTATGTGTATTCATATTTATTTGTTTATTTGTAATTTCTGAACACTGATCTCTCGAGATACGTGTTTGAGTGTGTAGTTATGCCGTGGCTTCGTAATTGTCAGTGGTGACTGTTGGTCGTGCGCTGTTTCTAATTTCTATAATCAATTTCTTGATAACGCCCGCTCAGTGAACCCGATACAAACCCTGCAAGAATCCAACTCCGCTCAATCAGCGAAACTCTACTAACCAACCAGTATCAGTGATCGGTAATCATATCAAGTTCCCAATTTCAAGCCACTTTTATGTTATATGCGTATGTTATGTATTACTACGACACTCGTACTACACATCCGACGACGCTTCGACAACAACTGAAGTACTGCAAGCGATCAGCGAGCTTTTATCTACTACCATCTCTCCCACGGTCCCAACTTGTTCTCTGTCTGACAAACAGCTGAAGTCTAGAGTCCGAAGTTAGCTGAAGCAGCGCTTTAACTCCGGCTGCGTTCTGAAGTTCGATGCAGCACTCAAACCACTTATGGCTGGTCATGCAGCGGCTTTAACTTAACTCAACTTAAGCATCAACCAATCAGTAAGCTCATCCAAGGAAGCGCGAGGGGAATCGAGTGCCTGATTGGTTTATCTTTAAGTTTTTGGGGCTGATTATGTTGCATAAACCAGCCATTATTTATTTGTTGTTTCACCTCTGTTTTTTAATATGTTCGCCTTTTTTTGCTTTATTAATGAAATCGAATGAAGTGCGATAAAAATCAAGCAATGAATATCCACTATCAACAAACAAATGTATATTCGATTCAACCTGACCAATATTTATGTGATATTTACGTATAACAATCAAAATCTCGGCAGCGAAGCAGACGTATATTTCAGAAGAAGACTCACAATCAGTTCGATCTCCTAACTTATAGGCCCTTGGATGTTTCTGTAGTCCAGGGCCCTTATTCTGATTCGTTTTCACTCGTGAAAATGCCGATAAACGTCGTTTAGACCAATCAAAGAGCACGCTTAGCCGGGAAATCTGCTTTATCACACGTGATACAACATCGGAATAGGCCTGTTTTACGTAAAAGGAATTAAGAAAAAACAAAATTTCATACACATTTTAGGATCTAGGATATGTTGAAAAAATGTTTCTGTTTTGTTAAAGATTCAGTTACATTGAAATTTTCTTGAAAAATCTTTCAACACGTTTCTCCGATGACATACAAACAATTTTTGTTCAGTATCAATTTGCAGTTACTTTTCATATGAAGCGCAACAGGTGATTGCGTCTCGAGTTGCGTATCTTTGGGCGTATTTATGAGTGAGTGTATCTACACAATGCCCTCCTTCTGCACTCGCGTCTGCACTCAACGATTTATGTAATACCACACCGGCAACTTCAGAGCATTGAGGTGATTGTCGGTGCAGTCGACAGTGTCGACTGTCAAGTATTATTTTTGTTTATTATTCCGTAATAATCTAAGTAATTACCATAATCATATTACGGAGAAATACCTGCCTTGCGATTATTATAACGAAACATAAGATCTCTAGTATGACGAATAAAATAAAAACCGTACTGATTGATCTAAGCGGAACAATCCATATAGACAATACGGTTATACCAGGAGCTGTCGAAGCTTTATCGAGGTGTTTAACTTGAATAAACGTCAAATCATACATTGTGGAAAATCTTACACTTAATTACATGAACTTTCATTAATCCATTTTCTATTTACCATTTATTATCCAGCCTACGAAGAACCAAGGCTTCAATAAAGTTTGTAACAAATACAACAAAAGAGTCAAAAGATTATTTACATTCTCGTTTAACGCAGCTTGGTTTTGATATTAAAAAAGAAGAAATATTTAGTTCACTTCAAGCAGCTAGACAATTATTAATATCCCGTCAATTGAACCCATTATTATTAATGGAAGATGAAGCTATGCAAGATTTTACAGATATTGTTAAAGATGGTGTTAAAAGAGATGCCGTCGTCGTTGGTCTAGCGCCTTCGAAGTTCAATTATGAAGAATTGAACAATGCTTTCAGGTGTGAATAAATCATGCTCGTTAGAATAAAAAATGAATCAATCACATAATCATATAAAAACGAGACATTTCTTCTCAAGGCTTCTTTTGGATGGCGCAATTCTAGTCGCTATTCATCAAGGTAGATATTACAAGCGTTCCGATGGTCTGGCACTAGGTCCTGGACCGTTTGTTAAAGGTTTAGAATATTCCGCCAACGTAAAAGCCGAGGTAGTTGGCAAACCAACAGCGCAATTTTTTAATGCAGCTTTGGGAGATTTTAAACCAGAGGAAGCAGTTATGATCGGAGATGTATGTCAGTTGCTACTTACTTGCTACTGCGGTATAATAGTTTATCGATTATGTAATAAAACAGATAATAGAATTGTTTTCTTTTTTCTATTGAGGATGTAAGAGACGACGTGGCTGGAGCCCAAGCAGTTGGAATAAGAGGATATCTTGTTAAAACTGGAAAATATAGAGAAGGCGATGAAAATCAGATAACACCTTCGCCGTATAGAGTTTTTTCATCGTTCGTTCAAGCTGTGGAGGCCGTCAAGGAAGAGATACTTTAAACAGTTAGCTTAGCTCCACAGTCTTCTTCTCATTGGTTTCTTTCAGTAGAAGAAGAATGATTCCCAGTCATGTAGAAAGAGCGAAGAAATGTTAATTTGATTTTTTGTGTTTTTTTTTTACAGAAATCAATTCACTGTTTTATTATACTATCATTATTATAAATGGCTTAGTATACCTATACCGAGATGATTCCTCGAAACTATTCACTCAACTGCGGATGTGTTAAACAATGCACTCCTTGTTGACTGTTTTGATTTTTGCGCGGCCTCATATTCTGTTGTTTATCAGTGCCAGCGAACCGACTGACGAAATCCGCCCGCATGCGTTGTTGACTGAATAATTTCAAGTAATCATATCGGTATGTATAGTTAGCAATTCTTGTGAAGATTTATTTACCTATCATTTCATTGTAAAATTTTAATATTTGTATGTTTTTGTGTTTGCGTTTTTCTACTGTCTAATATGGAATTCTTTTTATTGATTCTTTATTGCTGAAATTCCAACAATTATACTTAAAGATGAGTAATAATAATACTATGAATACTCCTATTTTCATTAATTACTTCAAAAGGTGGAGCTATACAAGGTACAGTAGTACATACATACTGTGATGAATAAATTTGTTCATATATTGTACTAGGTGTTTTTATCATTATTAAATTATTTACGAATTTTCAATTTTAACCAAAATAATGATTGTTCAGTAACAATTTTTTTGTTTTCTTTCAAACAAAATTTATTTACAAAACTGAGAAGATAACTTAATGCAAACACAGGTTTCTAATTTTTATGTTCTCTTTTTCATTCGAAGATAGGTAAACCGGCCATGAATTCTTTTTTCTTCATCTTGGTGTTTATACCGTCAAATTAGTTTATTACACTTTATTAAATTACCAGTATCATATTACAAAGGGGCAATTCAATTATTTGAATAATACATACATAGGTAATAGTAGTACATACATGCATCATCGGTCATTCGTACTATTAACTATTTGGCTAATTTCTTTATTTTATTTTCGTTTAAATATTACTTTGGCTGTTTGGATACAGTTTGATTTAAATGTAGTAAATTGACATTCATCAATCTGGTCATATTCTCTTTTCTTTTTTCCTCCATTCATTCCTTCCTCTCTCTCTTTGCATCTAACATGTTTTTTTTTATAACCGAGAAAAGAATAAAAGAAGCACAAATCACTTGAACTCTTTCTAAAACTTTAATTTTGGCAAGGATTAACTCTGGTGAAAATATATATATGACTATTTCTTTGATTTTTTTTTTCCAAAAGTTTCCAAACTACTGTGAAAAATTTTGAAACTCTTTGTAAAAAGTCCCACAATCTCCGATTTAAAATAAATGATCGTTTGAAATTTAAAAACCCATGATTTAGCAGACATTTTTTCAAATATTTCACAAGTCTTACTGAGATTTCAGGGGGGAAAGAGAAATTAAATACTCTTTCGAAAAATACTTGGTCAAAAATATTCTCTCATCTGAGTATATGGAATTCAGAAATATAAAGCAGTATTTTTTTTCCAACTTCAATGGTCTTAAATATAAATTATATATGAATATGTTTATTTATCTCAATAATAATAAAAGTAATATAATAAATACAAAAAAACCTGTATGTACAAATCCTATAATTTGTGTATGGGGTATGGTCCAGCTCAACTCACTGTGTCCATCAATCTCGACTATATCACCATGGCTAATTTTTTGGTACCTATTAAACAATTGGCAAAAATTTCCATACGTATCGTAGTTTGCCGTTTCTCCTGACCATTTCAATGGAATCGAATTTAACACACATCACGTCAATTACTGTTCGATGCCGAAAATTTAAAAACTAAAATCAATCGGGGCTTATTCCCGATAAAACGGGATTTCAACTTTTATTGGCGTAAACATCTATGCTTGTCAGGTCTGACATTTTCGAACAATTTTTCATCAAATACTACCTTGAAATACCAAGCATTTTGTACTATGAATTTTTCCAATACGAGGAACAGATTCAAAACTTCAGTAGCTCAGATTCCGACTCGAATCTAAAATCATGAAATTTCGAAATTCGATTCAATTGAAACAGTGGGATGGAACGGCAGACTATGCTCTGGAGTAAATTATTCCAATAGTATATTACATAAAAAAAGATTCAGCCATATTAACTCGATCGAAATTCATGGACACGGTGAATCGAGGTGGATTTACCCCATGTACCATGAATAATGGTAAAAGTTAGCAGAATAAAATCAAGCATGAAATGATAGGTGCCAACTTTCAGTGGTTTGCACTGTTATTTGCATGGTGGACAAATGATAATTGACACCTATCATTTCACGCTCGATTCCGTTCTGCTAACTTTCACCATAATCTCGTGGTATGTAATACCTATATCATAACATGAATATTCATTTTTGACTTTCTAGTAACTTGGTTTCATATCATACCTATAATGTGGACTTACAATTCAACCAGAAAAATAAAAAATTCATATTCCATGCTTCAGATAAAGATCGACTATTTTTGTTTCCAAAGTCATTTAATTCAATGTTCTCTCTGACAATTCATACTTTCTTTATCTGTACACATTCATTCCTACAATTAGTAGTTTTATACGTTTTTATGAATAAGAAACGAAAATCCTTTTGCCTGGATGTTTCGACTTTTTTGTTTTCTGTATTTAAACTACATGCTCAACTCTTTTTTCATTCTACTCTGGTATGTTTGATCATAATAGTTAAGATTGAATATTAAACTATAAAATCACCTACTAAAAGTAGTCAACAAACATCATTCTTCATTCACATATTCATTTGCCTCTGGTAAAAAAAAAGGAATCCAATAATGAGACCTTTCGTGATGCCAAGCGCAGAGCTGTTTCAAATCCTTTTATTGATAATTTGTCCAAACTGTAGGAAATGGGCTCTCTGCATAACATCTTGGATTAATCATTCTAACGGTTTCGTATCAGTTCAATACTCACTGCATGATTTATTACCTCTGATGCCATAGCGACGTAATAGATTATTATTTCAAGACTTCAATCTAGGTTTTAACTATTTAACTGGCCGATAATGAAGTGTTAAATCCGCAGAACTCTTCCAGACAAAATGTCTCACCTATAAATATAAAAATAGTTGATTGAGATCATGGATTATTTCAACGATTTTGGTGAAAATTTTCATTCATTACTGTTCTCAAGTCCATTGCAGGGTCTAGAAGCTGGTCGTTGCAGAGCAGTTCGACTTTTTCTTCGGCCAGAGAAGAATTATCTGTATTTGAATCAGCGGTGGTACGATCTCCTGCTGGGGATCCTCCAGAAACTGTATTTCCACCTCCGGCAACAGATCCGGAGTCGCTACCTGCTCCTAACACTTTGTCGTAAACGTGTTCCGCAACTTTTCTTACTTGAATGAAATCGTTGGCTATTAAGCGATCTCTGAAAATGAAAGGATAAAAAAAATGAAATGATTTCTAGGAACTATTTTCATTGGGAATTGAGCTTTGAGAATCTGAGGCATACTTCTTCAGACTTTTCACACCAGAAGTCGAATGTGGTAAAAGATAAAATGGGATTTTTATAAATTTTGGTAGATTTTTATCTACTACAATATCAACCACCCATGGAGGTACAGTTTCGTTTAATAAAACTCCCTCTGTCTCACCAGCTGCGTCTCGAACTAATAATCTGTACAAAGTTCTGCCACCAACTTCGCTGTGAAAACAAAAAAAAAGCAAAAAATTAGTCAATTCACTTGCAGAGAGTGAAATAAAATCCGAGAATTTGAAAAAGAGGCTGAATTTAACTACCTAAATATTACAGGCGTATGGCCGGGTACAGAAAAATAAGGGTTTCCCCCTCTCGTATGCGTGGGACCATTTCCGTCGTTACCATTGCCTTCATTTTCATCATCGGCATGTAGGGGCCTCCACCAATGTTCTAGGAGCGCTTGAAGTAGGAGATTTCCATAGTTCACTGCAATTAGGGATAAATGATTAGCTGAGGATCCGAATTCAGAGTTTCTCTTATATGCAATATCAACCTTTTTGATCGACTGCGTCACTGTCAGCCAAACCTGTTTCCTTTGCTGAAACCCACGCGGAAAAACAGTCGTTTTCATCTTGCCCTAAGTGTATCGTCAACATCTGTCATTAAAAAAATATTATAACAATAATTTCGATGAGAAATGACGATATTTTGATATTTTCAAAGCTGCTGAGAAAGTTTGTTTACCCCAGTTTTGAGATCAACGTTAAACCAATTTGGAACGTAGACCGTTTTATTTCTCTTTTTGACTTCCTGATCAAAGTCAACCCTGCCAAGATCCAGGACTTTGCTCGCTTTTAAAACATCGTAAAGCGCAACATTCTCTTCGGTATCTCTGGTCAGAACATGTCTTCTATCGTTTAAAACAAGACAATGCCTGACAGCTGCTCCTCCGACTATTTTTTGAGCTGGTTCAGAATTTCTAGCTCCTATATTCCTTAGCCCAACTCCACCTCCGCCCACACCACCGCTTCCTGTTGTATCTTCGCAGTAATCTCCGCACTGCCAGTCTTTTTGACTAATTGTCTAAAGTTCGGACAAAACTGATTGAGTATTGAAAAACAAATGTGAAAATAAATCAGTCCGTTTTTCAAGGTTAAATATCGTACCCAGTTATTTATCGTTGATTCACTCGTCGCCACCCATAAACTGGTCTGATCTGGCGTCATGGCCATTTTCAAAATTGGTGCTTTTTCCTCGCATATCATTGTGCATTTTTCCGTTGCTCTTAATTCCGTTATCATTACTTTTCTATCTCTACCACCAGATATTACATGACTGAATGTGTCCGTCGCCTGTGAGTTTTCAGTGAAAAATAACAGAGTTAGATTTCTCAGTAAAATTACAAGATGCTCGATAATTTTCTGCGTTAATTTTGATACAAAAAAAATTCCCAATCACCAGCAATGCCCAGACGCCTTCTGTGTGGACTCTGAAAGTCTGTATGCACCACTGTTGACCTAGAGACCAAAGTTTAATAGTGCCGTCCGAGCTGGCAGAGAGACATTGAGTTCCATCTCTGTTCAAAACGAGAGCTTTAATATTGTCTGCATGACCGCGAAGTTTCATCAACTTTGCGCAAGACCTGGGATCCCATACCCTAAGAACTTTTTCTGTACTTCCACTCACTATTACTGTCCCTGGTGGATTCATTGCTAAACTGTATATAGAGTCTTTGTTTCCTGTTAACGACGAAGCTGCAATGTGAATGAAAAACGATTTTTGTTCACCAATAGCTTTGCTTGTCTCACAATTAGCTACATTCCTTATACTAGTGCAGAAAATCTGAGATCCTATTGGTCGTTGATTTGGACCGAACATTTCTGCACTGGTGTAGCCGAGAGCTTTGTTTGGGTAGCTTAGTTAAGACATAATTTTCACCATCTCATTTAGATGGGAAACAGAAGCCCTTTCGCCTTTCAAACTTGAGCCACAGAATTCTCCATGTACAACAATCTCTCTGAGGTGATTAACTTGTTTCACATGCTCGTAAGGAGAAAAAGAATATTGATTCTATCCGAATCACTCTTATGGAGATATTGCTTGAATGCTTACAAGATACTTACTAGTCACGGTATTATTACTAGCCGTGAGTGCAGTCAGAGTGTTGACATCCCACAAAAAAATGGCTCTATCCAAACCAGCGCTAGCCACTTGTTCTCTGTCCTTCGCATACGCCAACGCCTTGACATAATCTTTGTGCGTTCTTAATGTAGACATGCAAAATCCTTTATGCGCATTCCATACTTTAACGGTAGTATCAGAACTGGCTGATATTACTATAAGAGAAGAATATAGAAAGAATAGTAAAAAAAATGAAACCATAGACGACGAGCGTGATTAATTACACCACTCCACAGTTTACTATAGAAAAAGAAGCGTTGAAAGATTATTTTGACAAGCTTACAATTTTTACCGCCGCAACATGAAACGATGTCGTTTACCCAATCGGTATGATGTTCCATCGATTGTATATAGGGTTCTTTCATATTTTTGCAATTCCATATTCTGATTATGCTATCTCTACCAGCAGAATATAATCTGTGTGATACTGGATCGTATTGTAAAGAGTTAACACCCGCTCTATGTTTTCTTTCTACTTCATCTCTTATCACCATGGACACCTGAGTAGTTTAAACATTGAAGATTCAATATAACCTCACGGTCTTGTGGAAGATTAGATAATGTTAATAATACGGGAATATATTACTATACCGGTATAACATGAACTATACTTATATTTATATGCATTATGTATTCGTTTATTTAAACTTGCGAAAAATCATCTTACTTGTACTTTTTTCCGGGCGCTTTGCCCACCTGTCTTATGAGCTGCCATTATAAACAGGCCTCGGAAATGAGTGAAAATGTAAAAAAATAAAATAAAGTAAAAAATATATAATATAAAAAAAATATCACGGTGTTACGAGAACGTCAGCATTGAGGAAAGTAAATAAGTATCCGGTTTGGTGTTAACAAATAATAATTATAAACTGTGAAGAATCTTCGAGTTTAGGAGTTCCTTCAGTTTACTACGGTATATCTTCACGTTCACATAGTAGTACGTCGTATCATCATCACTTACATTATATTTCGTATATACTACATACAATTTCACAAATAGACCACGAGTCTAGCGTTAGAATACTCTGTATCTTTACTTTATTGAACACTGCAAGTTTTAATACTTGTTACTTGTGTAGGATCGGCAGCTATCCCTAATATCTATGTATTTATGAATCTTCCGAAGAACGAACGTCTCGTAGCGACATCTGTACGTATTCATAGTTTCAGTCGGTTAAAATAAAACACTATTTTTGTCCGATGTCGATCGGCTGTCGACAGCGCAGAGCGCGGTCGTAATTATACATCTCTCTGTATGACCGACATTTCTCGCGTCGGTAAATTTTGAGTTAGGATGCCTATCTATGGTATACGGCAGTGCGCCTAACGCGCGGGAAACTTGAATTTGCTCATAATCTACTTTTCGCTCCTGTGATAGACTTGAAGAGTTTAAAGTTTATCAAAGTATGAGTTTTGATGCAACTTACGAGACTATAAAAATCATTGCAATATAATTATCCCATATCCTAATCATCAATCAAGGCTAACGATCATAGAGCCCCGCAGCTGCGATCAATTTCCGATTTCTCTTTGTTGTCGCCTATTTGTTAATATTATAATTAAACAGAAATATTCTACGCTTAGAAATACATCGATTTTCCTATATTTTTGCAATATTCGACAGCGAATGGGTTGAAATACTCCACGATACCATTCAATCAAACTATGGATCAGTTGAGGTAGAACCGCATGGAACGCCCATTGTTATGGGTTGTTGGATGCATTGTTACCTATTGTTCAATGCCATGAGTCTTTGATATCACCTTAAGAATAATCATCACCAAGGATTATAGCAATTAAGAGTATCGCAAGTTCCAAATAATATTTTTATAGTATCGAGCTGCGTGAAATCGTGCAATCTTTCATATAAATACGTATGTATATATAAATGTGTACAGAAATAGGTTCTTATTGCTAGAACGGAAGAGTATGTTGATACGGAAAAAAAGTACTTTTCGAGACGAACATGCATTACAAAAAAATGGTCAAGCGATAATAATAGATGAGTATGAAAATTTGAAGAGTCTGCGATGATACTGTATTCCGGTGCAGGGTAAAAAATTTGAAAAACGTGATCTACTCTTCGAGGTCCGGGTAAAATTTGCAATGGTAAAATGGAAACAGCGTCCTTCATTTTCCATTTCGAATGTTTTTTCGAACGCCATTTTCCGTATCTCATTTTCTCATTTTAAATCAATTTCTAGAAGCATTTTCTATTTACCATTTTAAATGGATTTCTGAATGCATTTTACCCAGCTTTGAGTCTCTTGTATCAATCTATCTGCTGCTGTGCCAGAAGAATCGTTTGATTTTTGTCGATATTTTTCCAGTAGTCCGCCGGTTCCAAGCATTTTCCGTCGACCCACCATTTATTGAGATCCGTTACAGTAAACGGCGCAAGGCTTTTTTCGTCGTGTAATACCTTGCACAATCTGCACGCGGTCCGAGGGAAGTCAAGTTCGATAGTAAAGTGATGTTTCCACCAGAAGAACTTCGCGTACTCTTTCGGGTTGCTGATGAGATAGCGAAGATGTTCCGCGAGGCGTTGCGGGCTTTCAAAGTCTGCAACGTTTATGTAAGAACCAGGAGGTGCAAATTCCGAGTAATTCGCACCTCCATAGACAATTGGTACGACGGTGTACGTCATGAACTTGTATAATTTCTCGGTCACGTAGTCCTGGCATATCGAATTCTCGAACGAGAGATAAAAATAATAACGAGACTCCAGCATCTTGTAGCATGCGTCGCTGTTTTTCGAACACGTGTTGGAACCGCACGCCCCGTAGATGTCGATGTCAATATGTTTCTTGAGCTCAGCCACGTACTTATCCCGTTGCCCATGGGTTTCACAATGGGACACGAACCAGGCGACAGACTTCTCTTTACCTGTGAACATGAACATGTTACCAAAAATACAGGGCTGATAGCGTTTGTACTGAGCATTCGCAACTCGATTCAATCCGTACGCATAATATAGACGTGCTGAACGTTTCCTAAGTAACTGAATACCCTCCGCCCACCGCTGATCAATACATGGCCAGTAATTACCTTTAATCGTGATGTCATTTTTGTGGAGACGAAGTTTCTCGTAAACTAAATGGTTCGTTACGACTTTAGTCCTGGCCCAGAGCGGATAAACAATGTTTCCGGTTACAACGTCCACGAAGAGTCCATAAGGCATGAGAATATCTGAGTCTCGTCCGTAGGTCATGGTCAAGTTGTAAAATTCGTTCAAGGTTGTAATCGCGTTGATTGGACGAGTCATAGGTGACTCTAGGTCGACAAAAATATATTTTTGCTTCATTGATCGCGTTGTGGGAATGCCATATATTCCGACCTCTATTCCATGGAATACTAGAGCGTCATAGTCTTCAATGTCCATCAAATTTCTGTCACTGGTAGCTCGACAGGCAGATACTTCACACCCTGCAAACATACCCAGCTCTGTTCCAAGATAAAACGTTTCAGAGTCCCACAACTTCCCCCAGAACAAGATCGTCTTCACTTCGGATTTCCCATTGGCCTCCAAATCCGGAGAAATCCTGTCTTTTATCTCGTTTTCAAAGAAGCTTCGATGGAACTGCGAGGGTAGCTCCATGTCCAGGGAATGAATTAGCCAGATTGATGTCATCACGATAAGCACCATAAACCCGCATAATTTTAACGGCCTTCTTGACGGTGTGCACAAAACTGAAATCTCTTTTCCGTTCTGGATAGACATGCTGATGTGCTGATATGAACTAATCAGGACATATAGCAGGTTTAGGTCCTGGCCACACGTTCGATTATAAATAAATGACAACAAGACGGATGTGAACCAGGTGTTCCATTTTCGGATGTAATGTATACTGCAATGAATTTTTACGTTTCAGAATTATCTGAGCGACTATCGATAGCGCGTTATAGGATAGGTATAGTAGTGGGGATGTTCTCGGAGCCTGGAAGTGATAACAAGTGGTATATTTCGTGTGACGCACGTGCCCGAGTATCCGCATATCAGTTGGAAGCATCTATATATCAATGAACTGTGATTCATATAACGATCGCATGAATGCCGTGTGAGGAGTTAACCCCGGACTTTTCAAAATCACGGTTTTTTTTTTCAAATTGTGCAAAAATTTGGTAGCCTTGTGCCAATTCATGTCGTGAACCATTCTTCGAAATTCCTCGGGGCTCTCGGAAAGCGATGGAAATGCAAATACCGGACGCGACGCGGCGCTCTATTGGAAATTGGACAAAATATAGACTCTATTTTGAAATTGAATGTCTGATATAACTTAAAAAAAAAAATATAAATATCTCGGACAAGCCCGATGATACGTATCGACCTTTTTCATGGATATTTTGCGTAAAATAAGTTTCAATTGATTTCAAAAATACGAAGTCATTTCTTTTCCTATTTGACGTGGAATTGCCCGTAACTGAAGAACGAAATACCTGACTGAGATGGTCGTTTAATCCCCCGCCACTCCCTTTGAGCGCGAAACATACGCTGTTTCATTTTTTATTTGGGTCATAATTATGCCTCAGTCGTTTATCTGAACACACGAGTGTCGGCGTGAAATTGAAGATAAAGAATGCGTCCGCTATCGGATCATAAAGTCGGGAGACTTGGGTTTGAACCTCGATATTTTTGCGGGAAAGAATCGTGGAGTATCATGAAATACAGTTTCCCGAAGCGCGGAATCTCTCGCGTTCTGCTATTATGGTTCCATTCACGCCGAAAATTTTCATGCTG
The DNA here is from genome assembly GCA_963170745.1 of Phymatocera aterrima. Taxonomy (NCBI): domain Eukaryota; kingdom Metazoa; phylum Arthropoda; class Insecta; order Hymenoptera; family Tenthredinidae; genus Phymatocera; species Phymatocera aterrima. The sequence continues at coordinate 5,116,985 of OY720670.1, forward strand.
AAATACTGCCATGGATATGGTGAAAAATGTCGTTATTGCCGATTGTAGATCTGTTTCAAACCGTCACAGTTCCGTAACCCGCAAGGCTGATGAATATTTGAAAATTCTACGTTCTCTGCTCATCCCAATAATGGGACGACCAGAGCCGGTCAGGTGATTCAATAATTTTTACTCAATTTTTCAAAAATTCATTGTCCTTCGCCGATACCCGATTTCAGCGCATACTGTTCTCCAGTTCTCTAGTCCAATCCTGTATCGCGTCGACAGAAATACACATCTACGAGTCAACTTGGTGTACATACATGTATATATGTATAGCGGCAGCGAGTGAAAATTAAGAATTGAGACGACAGTTGGACGTGCATCGCCCTTCGGGACGTGCGCTGACAATGACTAGTTGCGATTGAAAAGTAATCGATCAATCGTTGTAATTTCAACAATGCGCGGTGATATTGTAAAGTTGCAATCGATGATCGATCGAGTCCGCAACCCGTCGGAATTGGTCCGCCGAAGACTGAAATCCGCACATACACGTCGCGCAACAAATTTCACTTATCGATGCCGTGTATTACATACCTACTTACACATATCATGTAAGTTCATACATGCATCTATTTCATTTACGTGGTCATGGATTTCCACAACTGCAGTGCATCGCTCGATCGATTTCGAGCACGAAGTGAAATACGCTTGGATTTCAAATCCCCCTCCTCGAACGAAAAGAAGAAACGGGTGAAAAGCACGCGGGATAGACCTGCGTAGAGTCGGAGTAACAAAATTAATGAATATCTTGATTAGAGTGAGCCGGCAAGGTCCCTCTTCCCGAATCGTCGAAACCAACGTATGTTCCTGTTCCGGTCTGTCAAACGCCGTTGACAGCTGTCAGTTTAAAATCACGGGCAAAAAAAATTGCATAATAAACGGCTATGTACTGTGTACTGGGTGCAGGCGGTAATATTACAAATGAACAACCCCGCCGCCGCGACACACTTGTCTTCGTTCGAATTATTTTCAAATGCTGACCGTGCCGAATCGCGCCAAATTATACTATTGGGGTGTTATTTTCAACCGAGAATCAAATCCCTGGGGCGATCTCCCCAATTGAAGGGGGGGAAGGGGGCTGATGGAAATGTTGGGGCAACAGGAGTAGGTATATGTGGTTACAATTTTTAAATAATTTTACTCAATTCACTGCATCTCCATTTCCTGTACCGTCTTCAATCTATAATATACCTATACAACTATCATAAAAGTTTTGTGAAGAAAATCAAGAACTTTAATAACGAAGATTTGTCTTTCATTTTTGGGCTCCGAGGCCATAAAAACCGGAACTGGAAGTCCCGCACGGCAGAGATCGTAACAAATAGCCTTCAGGGTGGGTAGCATTTCGAGTGTTACGAGTGTTGCATCTCAAATATGTGGAATAGAAGTTTTCGGGTTTCGAGGGGGACAGTTATTGCCAATAATAGTTCAACGACAGAAGTTGATGTCTCAGGGAAATCGATATGATGCTTCAATCGAAGATCGTTGCTGGTGTTAAAACGAATTCAATGATGGCCAGGTCCTTTAATTTTGCTGCTCTAGTTATTATTCTCGACTGAGTTATGATACATAGACATTTTTTTCATATCGAGCTCTGCTCCCTCTCATATTGCCATTTCATTGGGCGACCAAGGATGGGCGAGACTAATTCTTTCACGTTGCCGTAACCGAATCGGTTTCGTCGTCAGACGAAATTGGAAGAGGTACTCGCAAGTAGATAATCAAACCTCGTTTAGGAAAAATTGCAACTGTGGTTTTTGACGATTGAGACGAAACATGGCTCGCACTGAGAAGCATCGATACGGCATAACTCGTTGTCAGTTTAAAATCGTTAGAACAGCATCAACAGACGCTTCGTTAGACGCGCATTACCGCCAGCTATATTCATTTTGGGGAAAAAAAGGATTTTCATTTTAATCTCAGTGGTTTTTAGATCGATTTCCCAAGAACATCAATTTCGGGTGAAAACAAAAAAATAATAGTGCCATTGAACGTACGGTGTACCTATGAACGGAATATTTATGGGAGGCGAAAAAATACGAAGCCGGTCAGAAAAATTGATCGATTTCATTCAATTCCATTGGAAAAATGGAATCTAAAATTGCGAGAAAAAAATAATATGAATCTCTATTTTTGCAACCATATGATACGTTCTGTGGGCGACCATAAATCAATCTGTAAATTCGTAGTCGAGATTGACTGAAAGTTAATTGAATGAACGGTATAACGAGTTTGAGCTCATTAAAGAGCTTTTACACGGTCCGCACAGCCCTGTGACCCCAGATGGCAAGATCTGGCTGTGTGTCATGCTGCACAGAAGTGTATGGTGACCGCGGTGATTCCGTGACGGGGCAAGTTTAGTTTGTACCCGACGAATAGTTACCGCGAGTAGGTATAACAACGAAATTGGGAAAACGCGTGCCTCCACAAACCCCCGATGCTTGATTAGGAGACAAAAGTACTGTGCCATGACTAACATGACGCACAAATTCTATTTCAATTAATTCTTCCCGCAGGATAATTGACTCCATGAGTAATTTTGAAATTGGAAAATCGTTACGAAGATGACCGTCGGTTTCACAGTGTTTCTAACACTTTCCATTTCTTTCAGCCTGTCTCTGATTCCGTCCGGCCAACGTATGGGCAGACTTTTTTCTAATACACCAATGATTATCTACACGATCAAGAATTGCTCACCAAATTTCGTACGGAGTGGAGGTACCGGTGCTGCGCAGTCCTCATCTTTCCAGAAGACGAACCGAAGTTATTAAAATAATCTCACGTTCATCCGGTCGCAGAATTTCGTCCTCCCATCAATGAGATGTCAAAGATAGATGTGTCTGCGGATGAAGTAACAAGCATCCTAGAACCGCAGGCTGAACGGTCGAGGAGCATAAATTTGAAAGGAGAAGAATGATGACAGTCGCATACGGGATCAGGAATTTACGATCCTAAACAATATGATGTAGCATCGAATATATTCATACGTATTCCATAGAACGGGGGGGAGTAACGTGAGCGGTGATAAATTCATATTCCCGAATGCATTCGGGAATCGTAGTGAAAGCCAAGCGGCAACAACAAATCGTAAAGCACCTCGGTCACATACACGTATGAATTGAGTTTTGAGAGTAAGCAGTGTGTCCGAAGGAGAGCACATCGGTTACAGCCGAGTCGAATCGACGGCTCGACGACGACCCGCGAGCTACTCCATCGGCAGGACCGCAGCATACAATGTGCCAATTAATGTCAGCCTTGTGTCGAATGTCCAGCCAACTGTTGAGATACAGGGGAGTGAGCGGCCACTGGTCACTCACGGGGTGACTCCGGTGACGCGGGCGACACCAGCCAATTCAACGAACAATCACACTCCACTTTTACGGAAGAGTGTTTTCACTGGGGGCAAAACCACTGAGAGACACTAAAATTGCGTACTGTGGCAGTTATGTAAGCGAATATACATACGCGCGTGCTTGCGAAGACTAAGCTTTAATTTATTCCTATGTTTATCTTGCGTTCAGAGGTATCGTTCCGTGGCATCCCTCTATGTGTCCGTCGTAGGCCTCGCCTACTCTACTCGTTCCCTGAGTCCCGATCCTCACGGCGGAACGATTGCTGTTGGAAATCTGTGGAAAGTCTGAAAATTCCGAACGAGGAATCTGTACTTACGAGGTGTTCATTTCCTCTTCGACATATTCGGTCGAAATTCTTTCCCCGAGTAAATGGAACGTTGATCTGTCACAGAATGATCATGGATTCACTGTTTTTCAGACTCTCGCTTTCGTTGACCGCGCACAAACGCATGTAAGTGGTCGATCGAGACTTCGCAGACAAAGAAAGAAAAGTGTCTGTCAGATTTTCCGTACAACGGGGATTTCTCAATCGTTTGTCGGAGAAAAAGTATTTTTCGTAAGTTTGGAATTATAAACAGACATTTAGATAGTAGGATTTTGATTTCTCTGACAGCCTTCGCTGCTCCTTCGTCGTCCTCACTCTCGGAGCTTGCTCGCTGCTCTGAACGCGCGATCAGGAGTGTGTCAGGATGTGGAAAATTATATGAAAATCGGAAGAAAGTCGCTTACGGCTTTCAGAATTGGAGACAACAAACCGGAGACCGTTACCGCGGGCCTTGCACTACCGCACGTTTTCTACAAAATTAGCGACGCCAACGACACGCGACTTCACGTGGCTACGTGGCCGAGTCGCGTGCAGACCGGATGCTCACCCGGACACTTTAGTCTCTGTGCTGCCGTAGTGCTGCACTTTCAAAGAATTGTATGTATAATAGACGGTAAAAAATTTACCTCATCAATATTATGACCTGCACAAAAGTTAATGGCAGGATATCTGACTCATCGACGTATAAACACATGCAGAAGATAATTCATCGCGCGTTCACGTTATATGCTTATTCACGTTGATTCATTTTTTCGTTTCCGTACATTTATGAACCTTATACCGAACTTGTTCCTGAATCACGACTTGCTTGTCTTCGGGAGTATATACTTCTCAACGCATTCAATTTATTCTTCAGTATGATCGGAGAGACGCATGCTTCGCGGGGCTGACTCGATAAAAGACGTAATTCGGAGACCTGAATGACCAGAATTACGTCCGCATGAAAAAATTCGAGGATATGAAAATGGATTGCAGCCGATTAGATTTTTTCGCCACACTGTCGATGGTTTTGGACGAAGATATACCCCTCGAAGAATGTGCAGACAATTTCTAGCGGGATTTCTTTCTGGCCTGGATTTCGCTGCATCGATTTGGCAAGAACAAGAAATCGCACAAGGTCGCGTATAGGTGTATAGACATTGTGATGATTCTGCAGCGAGAATATGCGGAACTTCTTCGCAGCTTCCTATTATTCCCCGTGTATAGAACGGAGATGTGCCTATTCCGCAGATGCTAGCCTCACCAGGGACAGGTTGAGGTCCTCGCATCGAAAAAGGAGGATGCTTACGCCGAGCCCTGCTCTTTGGCCCTCTGGTCCGGGCGAGGATATAAGAAGGTTGCAGGCGAAAAGGGAAAGAGACGCAGAAAAAGAGAAAGAGAGAAAGAGAGAAAGAGAGCGAAAGAGAGAAAGAGACAAGGAGGCAAAGAGGGGAGAGAAAATTTTGTGGGAACGTGGCCCCGTGTAAAGAACCCTACCATGCACGTACCCAAGTTGTAAGAAATTATATTATACACAATACAAGTATATAGGTAAGCGTACCTATAGTTATAGGCACAGGTATACGTATACATGTGTATATTGTAAAACGGAATCTTTTCGGTGTGAAATTTATTGTAATTTTCCCCCCGAACCAAGAATGCACAACAAGTAGGTACGCACGTGATCAATTACTCCTTCTTTACTTTCTTTATTCCATTATACTCCGGGTTTTTTTATTTATTTTTTTTTTTGAGCGTGCACGGCGTGTGTGTGTGTGAATCAATTACTGAATTGGAAGATCGGGAGAGTCACATGCACCATATCGACGATCAATATTCGTGCCAGACGATACGGAATTTCGAACGGAGTTTCATGTAATTTCAGCGTATTTCGTGAGCTAGGTTTCTACGTTTTCTTCGTCATTTCGCCGGTCTGTAAATCGCAATGTCTCAGACGTGCTCCACGTCCGCATTCGTATCAATTTTTATGAAACTCAAGTGACCCTCTTCCGCCACGATACCGCAGAGTCTTGTGCGATTCGAGAAATTTCAAAAGATTTTTTAAGAGCGACGTCGAACGATCGGGCAATCACTCGATCGCAGAAACTTTGCGAAACGTTCAGAAAAATTCGACGGAATTTTTTAAGTCCTACGAAAATTGGAGGAGCTCGCCGGGTGGATCGCGAACGCGGAAGTACCGGACAGCCAATTTCTCCGGACGTAGTGATTTTCGATTGGCGGCAATCGGAGTTTCCACGTAAGAATGATTAAAAACCGACCTGCAGTTTCCACTGCAGAACACATGCGTTTTGGAGTCATACGTAGATGTGAGCGAATGAGCTTCCCTGCCTGTTTCCAGTCTTTCCCAGGCACACGCAGTTACAAACTACGATGCCACTCGGTGATAATCGTGCGAACGCGTGTTCCTACCGATGCCTGTATGAATTTTATTACCTCCACCCTCTGCACCCCGAAGCTCCGCGAACCCCGCCGATCGTCCAGCAGCCCCTCGGCGTTCACTCGGTATGATCCGTACAGACTATAGTCGAACATATACACGGCGTGTACTTACTGCCCACACACACGCAAATAGTCACCCTTGATCAACGGGGGGGAGAGGGGGTCGAAGTGATTTCATGGCAGTGCGAGTGCCGAGTCGACGGATCAAGGGAAAGCGATAAGTCGTCCCACGGTATCCGTGGGAGGACGAGCGATATATATATATATATACTTATCGGAGATCATTGCAGGTATATCGCAACATCGACAGGGCAGTTATTCCAGTCCTCGATTCTCCGATGTTGATTCATCCCTCTGATATCGGTGGTCGAAACCGCCGCTGTATTCTACTTTATTTATCGTCAGGATCTAGGACAAAAGAAGCGGGGTTTTTGTGGCTGAGAACGAAGCTCGGTATGCTAAGGAGGTCCAACTTACAACTAGACACCATTTTCCGAAAATCGTTCTCCTGCGGAGAGCGGGGGCTTCGTCTTTCCTCCCGATCGGGTTGTTTCCGGGCGTACGTCGCAGGACGTAGGCGAATCCACGATAGTTCTGGATAAAGCGAAACCGAATATCTGGCATCTTCCAGGCCGAATATCTCGACCAATTTTCACGTGGATCATCGCGAATTTTTGTCAATTTTCCATTCCGTCGGAGCGGAGGCCGTTCGCAACCTGACGGTGAAGCGTGCGAAAACGATATATGATTAGAATAATAATAGTAATTGAATCTCCTTCTCTGCCTCTTCTTCAATCTCTTCTTCTCTCCTCGATATGTTTCCGATCCAATATGTACACGCACGCAGAATCGTATTACCCGTGAGCGTGTGCCTCATACATGCGTACGCATGGTACACGTATATATATAGGTACGCACTTCGCGCCACACGCTTTCCCACGAAATCGCCCTTCTACTCCCCCCCCCCCCCCCCCCCACCCCACTCGTCGGCCTGGTACCCCCTAACCTCACCCTCTGCCCCCATGCCCCATCCCCTGATCGAATGTACGCAGCTTCTACCGTGTATAGTGTGAGTACTGTGTAATGCAAGTGGATGATGTATAAACCAGCAGATCCCCACCACCGGGTTCATCTCCCCTCAAACCCTCCACGTTTGCTAGGCGCAGCCAGGCAGCCAGGTCTTGCCAGGTCGTGTGGCGCGCGATCGACGCCCGCACACGACATACGCTCGCCGCCACGCGACCCGTGCACACGTCGCGTCGGTTGTACCGCACACGCCGCATGGATTGAACTAAGAACCGTTTTATATATAGTTGGTTTCATCAATCGGAAGCAAAAGCGGGACCATCGAACACCGGACACCGAGGAACAAGTGTTTGACCGGCGTTATCAGAGCCAAGTGTCTAAACTCGGGAACCGAGGAACCAGGGCCATTGATATCGGTGCATAAAACAAAATAAGGCGAAACACAGAAGAACACGCAGTGGTGTGCAGTTTTTTCAATTTCCAAATTCCCAAAATCGCGCGCGAAGCCGCCATCCGTGTGGATCGGGAACAACTCGACTGTTCGTCCAAATGCCATTGATCGCTGGTGCGGGGATCCTCAGCTCCAGTATGCTCTCCTATCGAGACACGTGACGAACAAATAAGTTGGCCATTCGCAAATTTCCGATTAACACGTCGAGCGAACTGCTCCCGGCGAGTCCTCCTCTCCTCTACTAGCCGCTTTAAACCCAAATTCGTGGAGACCTCAGTGATATCCGGTCGTTGTGAAAATGTGGCGAGTCGTGGTTCCCAGATCAGACGAGAACAGTACGTTGCTGTCGTCGGAAATAACGGCCAGTGCCGTTGCCCCGGGTCACCTGCCATCGCTGTCTGGTGGTCCATCAGGTCCCCATCACCACTGGGGCTACCCACCGCCCCCGCATCCGTCTTACCAGCCGCAGCACCCAGACATACGTCATCATCACGATATGCGGCATGGTTCCGGTGACCTCAGACCAGAAATTCGACACGATATGCAAAGACCGGAGCTTCGGCATCCGGCTGAAATCAGGCACGATATTCCGGTGATGAGGAACGAACTAACCGAACTTAGACCCAGTCACGAACTTCCAGAACTGAAAAACGACGTTACCGAACTCAGGACCCAGGATAATCAGCAACAAGTTACACAATCCAGGGGCATGAAGAGGACCATGAGCGATTCTGATTGCGACGATGTTTTCTCTGAAGAAAGCGGAAAGGAGCCGTAAGTCGAGATTCATTATTCCAAGGGGTTGATGCGGCGCGCCGTCGCATCATCATAACGATGACACATTTTCTTGGGGTACTTGCAGTCTACGATGACACCGAATTACCGCGCTCGAGCCATTTCCCTTCCATATTCTATTTCACATGCGAACGAGTTTCCAATCGAGGGTAGAAAGGATGCTCGAACATCCAATTCATATTGACGTCGCGCTGCCTCGGAATCTGTGCGCGAGTTTCTTATCATATTTTGAAATCAGTATTTCGGCCTGAAACTATTCGTCCTTATCCTCGAAGCACGTATATCACGGTTTTGGAATATTGTGGAAAGGTTGTGCGGTCTCGAGGGCACAAGAACGGCGAAATCAATGAATCAATGGGATATTGTAACTTGTCGATTGATGTATACTAATCTCACTCGCGGAACATTGAATATTCTCACGATTGATGGAAATGTGATTTCGTCCGAACACAATATCCCTATCGTGGTTGCGTATCACACTCGGGAATGTCTTTTCACAGAGCAATCAGTCCGGCTTATCCCCGGAACCATACCTCCTTATTCATATTCATGCCGACTCGTTATCCATGACTAATCCACACTTGAGCATAAATTAATGCGGATCAATACATGCAAATCGGTTTAACTAGAGAGACGTATGTACGTTCCCAGAGGCTCGTGGGTACAACAATAATTGTTTCGGTTGGGCATGATGAATATTCATTCGTACGAATGTCGGTCATGTCGAGCACACATGTTTCCAAGGGACTATGGCATTTGCGTAGTATGTATGCACCTACCTGTGTTGATATGACGCGAGTAGCAGCCTCGTGTGTGAATACGTTCGCACAGACGCTTAATGCCAAACTGTCGTGGCATACGCATAGCATTATTCCTGGTGAAAATAATACTACGGAATTACACGAATTTTGAGAGAAGTTGGGACCGTCTCGTATAGTTTTTCATGGATTTTTCAATCGTCGTTTCTCTTTTCGCTTCGATCCGGACGAAAACAACGAATCGATTATATCAGCATAACTGTGTAACTTTACACTTTCGTGTGAAAAATGACGAAGATCGACAATTTTTTCGTGACAAACTAGGCGAAAGTCTATGATTTTATAGAAAACGAAGACCCGCGAAAATGAACAATTTTCGAAGTAAAAACTATGAAACGTTTCAATTTCCCTGAAAATTTGCGTTGGTAGAAATTTTTCACCGGAGATACAGTGGTGTTCTTTCTTTTTCACTTTTGAATCAATTCCTGCCAGCGTTCAGTCCCGAGAGAACTCTCATATCTATAATATGTATGAAACGAAGAATCGTAATGAAGATAATTGATGATGTTGTACGTAGTTACTGAAATATATTCTATAAGTTTTCAACGTTTTTCGAAAACAGGTGTAATTCGCCGGGTGGCGATTCGTGTCAGCACGCGTCACGTAAACGTAGACGCGGTATGATAGAGAAGAAAAGACGTGACAGAATAAACGCGTCGCTTGGCGAATTGCGAAGATTGGTACCGGCCGCAGCGAGAGATCCTCACAGTGGGAAACTCGAAAAGGCCGAAATACTTCAACTGACAGTCGAGCACCTCAGAACACTGAGGAACAAAGGTCAGTTCAACAACCTAATCACGCATATCCTGTTTAGCTAGTTTTCATTTCTGCTGTTGTCCCCTATTTCTTCTTTCCTCCTTCTTTCTCATTTCGACCCCCCCCCCCCCCCGGGTGCGACTATGCGCAATAGCCTGAATAGTAAGTATATGCACATATATTCGTCCTTGAGAATCGCGCGTCGTATGGATGTACGTACGCAGACACACACATACATATAGGTGCCGATTATATCCTTCCACATACCGGAAGTAAGTGAAACTCGATAATTGAAGAAAGAGAATGTATATGAAAAAGAAAAAATAGGGGGGGGGGGGGGGGCGGAAATAGCTGTACTCTACACTATTCTGCAATCTTTCCTCTGACGAACGTCCTCGCCGCGCCGTTCGGTTCATTCGTTCGGCTGGCATCAGCTTGCCTAGACCGGAAGACACCTGTTGACCGTCCGCCCTTCGCCTCTGCGATGCCAAGTTTAAACTAACTGTAACTCCGCAACCGAATAGCCATCTGCTGTTCACAGATTTCCTTCGGAAGAATAGAAAAATCTACCGGTTAACAGTCTGGACGACGAATCCCGACCCGAACGGCAGTTTCGTCATCTGTGAGAGAGAAACAATAACTCGCATATATTGGAGAAAATAATAGCGCGGAAATGAGTCCGCGAGACGGGGAGATAATGAAAATGAAATTGACGAATCACCGATCGCTGTTGGCAGTAATTTCGAAACAAGTTAACTCGAAAATTATCGATGACGTTGTCGTGCTTTTCGTTGACCGAAATCTATCGATTCTCAATACGCGTGTGTTTCGGATAACGAAAGAGGACCCCCCCGGATAATCGTCGATTGTTTGGTCCCTTCATCCGGAGTATTAATCTTTTTCGGGATCTTCGTGAATTTTGCAAACCGAATTTATTCCGCTCCACGTTCAGGTATACATTTTGCCACGCGGACTGCGCTGCAGCTTTCAGTAGCTCTTCGTACGTGCGAAAGCCTCCTTTGCAGGATTCGTAGTCTCGACTTGAGCCAATCCGTTCGAGTATAATTGGTAGGTACGCGTCCTGGTTCCTCCAGGCAAAATATGTCGCTCGCATACCTCAGGGTCGGAAATCCAAGTTTTTGGAGCAGGTGCTAGACTCGCAGTCGAGATCCTGTGGGAAGCACGGAAGTCAACAACTCTTCCTAGAGAATTTCCCACGGTGGAGGGTTTACGGGGTGCAGAGTTTGTCCCTACTCACCGATCTCCCCACCACCGCCACCATACTACGTAGCCGGTGTACGCAAGTTTATGTTCACGCACACATACGTACATGAAAGAGGGAAAGAGGGAAGGAGGGAGGGAGGGAGGGAGGGAGAGGGAACTTGGCGCTAGGAAACGCTTTGGCAGGGGGCAGATGTGATCCCCGTGTGGGAAACCAGCCGCCGCCTGTATAGGTAGTCCTACACGTACCACTAGAATTCGTGATTGTATTCCGTTTAGTGTTTACGGATGGGACTGATCGCCCTTTGCTCAGGAGGGTGCGAGAGATTGAGATACATTTAATAAAACTGCATTGCCAATTTCACTTTCCCTCGCAATCGTTCCTAGCTCTCATTATGTTACGGTGGGTTGCGTTGCGTTTAACGTCGAGATATCGTCGAGCGGAATGGGGGGGGGGATCGTGATCTTCAATGGATCCCGAAATTCTGCGGATTCGAGTCAAAGATCTTGAGAGCGAAAAAGAATACATGCATAGAAAATTGCGGGATCTCGAGCGAGAAGCAAAATAGCGGCTGAGAGAAGACGGAGCATCGACGTATACTCGGGAATTATCAATTACATGAACAACGTGTCAATCAATTATAGTTATCGGTAGTGGAAATCCGTGCGTATCGCAGATATTTCTATCACTCGACGGAATTCAACTTCCGCGCTGATAGCGAGGAAGACATTTCGACCAATTATAGCCATTGAACTCGTTGGCGTGAATGAGTGACTCGATGCAACACAACGTGGAAACACGGGTACAACTGCGTGCGCGTTACTCGTATTATACATGCAATGTGGCCACGTAAATCAAGTATTTGTCGGTCGTTTATGAGTGATTAGATTACGGGTTTGCGCCGTTCTATTGCCACCCCATATATTGTAGTGCGCCGAGTGACACGGGGGATAAAGCAGGTCACCCGGGGGTCGCAGGGAGTCGGAAAGGACTCAGGGGGGGGCTTTTCACCGCGATGCATAACATTAGTATTAGTATAGTAAGGTATAGGAGCCGTGGTGAACGAGGCCGAAGCACCGCACCGGGTGAACCACGAAGGGTTTACATATTAGTATGTATGTGCATACATAGAATACGATTCCCACGCTACCTGCTACGACGCCCACCACGTTGCGGTAATTCCTGCCTGACACTAACAATAACCTATTATCACGCCCCCGCTAACCTATCTGTACCGTTCGTTTCGTTCGGCAACCTTATACCCGATGTTCACCCATCCCCAACTTCACAAAAGTATAGAATTCTTTTCTGTAATTGACTCCGTGATCGTCGATCTCTTCTCCTTCTGCCCAGCACGTGCATGAATTGAAAGAAGAAGCCAATGTATTTGCAATTCATCTGTTCTGTGATCAGAGTGCACAGAGCGATTCAGGTAGGGCGGAACACAAACGGTGGATAGATTCCCGGAGAAATTCGTAAAGGAAAAATCCTTCGGCGAAAATTCGTGTGACCGATAGTTTGCGAGTTGGAGAATGTTTGAGGCGACCGATCGCAGCGCCGATACATCGGTGCGCGCAAAGACTGATATGTGAGCTCCGTGATAGTTCGATCTATAGATCTGATGTAGCTCCAGAACCAGAGGTCCGACGAATTTTTGCGTACGGGCTTCTCCTCACACAATTTCTCCGAGAATTTGTCCATCCACAAAATGTGTCCGGCTCGACCCGAATCCCACTGTATGAGTCAAAAGAATGCTAGCTGGTGTCCAGGTCATCGACGCTCGGCGAAAGTTTCAAAAATTCTTTCACTCTTCGTTTCCAGGGCCCGAAGGCTACGACAGTACAAAATTAGCGATGGATTATCACGCCGTTGGATGGGGCGAATGCGCAGCCGAAGTTGGTCGTTATCTCGTCACGATGGAGGGTCTGGACGAGCGAGATCCCCTGCGTTTGCGGCTTCTCTCTCACCTGCAGAGTTTTCACAGAGAACATCCTCCGACGACGGGTACAGTCTTGCCGTCCGCGTCCTCCGTGAGCTCAGCTACAACCACCGGAAGTTACGAACCATCCAGTTCTTCGTCCGTAGGGATGCCCCCGGCTCCTGGAAGCATGCCGCCCCTCCTAGGCAGCGGAACTCTCGGCTGGGGACAATATCCAGGACAATATCCTCAGCAACAGCACGGAAAACCATACCGACCTTGGGGAGCCGAACTGGCTTACTGATTGTGAGTGAAAATCGGTTCCCAAGGAATCAACCGCGTCCCGCACAGCCACGACTTCTTCCGAATTTTCTTCCACTACTTCTTCTTCTTCTTCATCGTTTGTAAAGCCGTTCCAGCGATTGAAACCGAAGAAGTGTTTTCAGGGGATGATGATTTTTAGAGACTGGTTGTTTCTTCTTCCAACAACGACGACGGCACCCCAATTACAACGTTCGACGTTCTTCGACTGATTGATATTCCGTGCCCGACAAAAAGTGGTTGCATCTTTGGAAAGAGCGGTTCTCGGATTATGAAGTGAAAAATTCGTACGGACACACTGGGTGACAAATATACGTGAATAATACTGTAAAATGTGAATGGGAAGTAGCTTGAGTACATAGCTTCACATCGCGGAGGTATTTATTTCTATCGTGTAAATATAGTATCGTAATATAGGCACTGAATACTGTACGTATAGGTTTATTTAAGGCAGCCCGTTGCGAATCAACTGTTCATCAGCGCAAAAAGACCAATAATTTGTAAGAGACCAAAAATTGCCCCCAAAAAAAACTGCAGATCGTGTATACCTAATAAAATGTGTATCATACTATACCTAGACTCTGTGAGTGATAAAATGATAGTCATACGAGTACCTAAAACTTGAAACAAAAATATAATATTTATTTATAAACAATATCGCTACTAGTCTAGTTCATAATTTAACTCTCATTATAGTTATGTAGTATAATGTACAGACGATATTTCGAGCGAGTATGTACATACAGTGTAAATATATACCGATATGCATATAGCAACAGACAAACGATCGAGTAATAAATTGAATATTAATGAGCATTATGGAAATATGGACTGCAATGACTTCGAGAAAAATCTTCTGGCCAGATGAATTGTCAATAGATACGACGCGGTTGCTCGCGTCCATTCCGAATGGTATACCCATGCAGTGTTCACGGTATATGCAGAGCGCAAGCATATCGATATTTCTTTGTACACGTGTGAGAAATGCCTTGAATATTTTTTTATCGCAATTTATCAATAAAACAATGTTTCATACAAAATTTGTCAACCGTCTCCTCCGATTATATTTTTCTCCCATTCCCTCTTTCTCCTCTGCATTCTCAATTGACAACGCGAATGGCCAGTCCGGTCAAGAAACAGGGCAATAGGGCAACTTTCCGATCACTGTGACCGAATATATGGATGATGAATGAGCCAAATCGCCAAAATCTTCGCGGTAATGAATAATAATACAATTGTGGTATACGACAACCTCTTGCCTGGCTCTTTTGTGTTTCAACTTGACCACCGATCTTTGGCGGCAAAATATACGTCAGATTTGTTTCGTTGGCAATTGCATGGGAATGAGGTGCTCTCCGACCTTTTATCATGGTAAATGAGAGTGGTTTTTGTGAATGCCAATCGCCAGCGTGAAGCTACAGACCCTGTTGTTCCTCCGTCGATTTTTCGAAACCCGTTTACTGTATTGTTATAGCATCCAGTAGGACAAGAGGCCCGAGAATAATCGATGCAGAATTTGAAATGTGCGAGAAAACCGGTACTAATTACCGTGCTAAGTATTATACATTTCTACAAAGCGTTGTAACAGGCGTACGGTTTTTCTTCCCTCCGCAGCTTTCGAACTCGTAGCACCGCAAAATCTATACATTTACGTAAATTTCAAAAACTGGGAATCCCGGTCACGTGTCTACTCTACTTCATGTTGGCCACGTGGCCCAATCAATGAAAAATTTACATATAGGTAGGTACACTGACACGTCGTTGGAATAGGTAATTACCAGCTGCAGAAGTAGCTTGGTTGGTATAACATTGCCAAGTTTTTCGTTACCCCATATTTCAGTTCGGTTTAAATAATGCCCGGATCGGTAATCATGCGCCGTTCATTATTTCTTCAATGGTTATATTATTCTGCATTTATGGAGTATCGGAGTTTCGAGCAACTGGAAATACTTCGCGTGTATTATCCACTGCAGCGTTCATAGTCACATATACGATACTGTAAAAGTTGGTAGGCGCGCATGTTCTACGTCTATGCAGCCCCACGTTGAAGGATAGAAAAGATGCGAAGTTAGCGAGGGGGCCATTCGATCGACAGTTGAGGGAAATCGTTATTCCGATTTTCCATAATTTCCCCTATGTGTACGCGATTCACAAGGATACCCAGTGATCTCCCACAAAAAGGATAGCTTCGATCTCCCAATTCGTGGGAATCGTTGATAATGAATGTTAGAATGTGTGATTCGGTGTGAATCCAAGGGAATCCAAGGAAATCACGGGAAATCGATAGAAATCGTGAGAAGTCATCGGTATTCCGGATTTCGGTTTCCAACGGTTTTTCATAACTTCTCGTCGATTTCTTTCCAATTCCTAACAGAATTTCTCAATGATTCCTCGGGTGAATATAGTCTCTCGGGAGTTGACGCGGAGAAATGTGAAAGAATTGTACAAAATGAAATTAACGCTCGAACTCGGGATATTGAAGGAAGTTTTGTTTTCGTTTCAACCATTTCTAGTCACTATAGTGACACTGGTCAAGTATAAATCGAAGGGACGAGCTTCCAGATGCTTCGAAAATCTCCGCATTGATTCACTTTCGAGTCGCTATTCTCATTCCGTTGAGAACAACTAATTGTCGGCTGGTATAACAACTTGAGAAATGATCAACCCTCAGCTTCGGTTTCCCGTTCGAACGCGAATTCGTTCTCATTTGAAATTTGTTTTTCGATAAAATGGACAGCGACTCGTAAGCTACGAATCGGACCATATTTTGTACTGAATTATCCGAACCGGTTTCCAGATACGAACCGGAATATAATCCTACCCGAAAACCTTTCGTGCGTCACAGTAATTCGTGTAAGTTAATGGGAATCATCGAAATCGCGAAGACATGCCCATCAATAATTCGTCTCGACGTCAAATCCGGTCACTGCTATTATCGGTGCCACCTACTGCTACGATCCTCAGCGAGAAAAGAAGAAAAATTCCCATTGAAAAAATGAGGAAACTATGTAGCAAATTTTTCACTGGTTCTCATCAACAGTATCATTTGTACCTATGTAACCTGTACATACATAATCAATAACATCGATCCATGAGATTCAACTTGATAACCAAATCTTCTAATTAATGTCCATGATCAGCAGTTCGAGCATCACGGCGCGATCTCCTCCCGGAGTGGCGCGGCGACGTAATCGAGAAACAATTAATTTTCATATTTTCTCGTTACGATATGAACAGTTTCATTTCCATCGGACTCTTCTCTGATGCACGTTGCACAATAGTTGCGCGAGATCGTTCGCAACGGTTCGCGACCCATTCCGACATTTCGTACCGGATTATAGACGACGAACTCCGAGAGTGGTCGAAATGACGAGAATTGACCAGTATGTACATACATCGAAATCTGATAAATACAAAAATTGAGATACAAAAATCCCTACTACAGTCTCAGAGAGAGAGAGAGAAAGAAAGAGATTAAACTCACCGATCGGCACTTGGAATCTTCATTGACCATACACCGATCATGATTCGAACGTGGATGGTCTGGAAAAATGAGAAGCAAAGAAGAGTATAGGACTGCGATTGATTTTCCATAGCAGAGAAAGTGCCACTTACACTTAATTATCATCATCATCATCTCGACGACGTTGACAGCGAATGGGAATCGGTGAATCGGTCGTACAATAATTTATATAGATTGGATTCGTTAATTATATTTGATTATCATTTCATAATTTAATAATTGTGATATAATTTTGATACAGTATATACATATACATACATATATGTGATTGTGCATTACATTGGATATTACAAATTCACAGCCTTAATGATATTATACACATATTGTATGTCGGAGGAGGGATTACGGAGATAAATATTTGACTCTATTGAGATCGAAGATATATTTACAAATTGAAAATATGTGTGTTACTCGATCGAGTGTACGTATGTAAACCTGATAGATTTACCATTATCATTATCATTATCATTGTCATTAATATTCCTACGTGTGTTCGATTGGCATTTTATTTACAGTTCGAGTGATAGAATTCTGATATTCAGAGATAATATTTCATACAATCGTACCTGCCGCACGTGAACCGTGGGTACAATTTCGAAGCGTATACCTATACGTCGTGCATAAACCGATTTACGAAAATCCCTAATTTTTTCTTTCCATTTTACACCGGCTCGTACATTATACGTGAGAATCATCGTTTCGCTATATTCTCCGCTCCGCTCTGCTCTGCTCTTCTCTTCTTTCTTTCTTTCTTCATTACTACCACTATTATTGCGCAGCAATCAGAATTGCATCTTTCTCAATATTCCCTCGAGAATCGCAAGTATTGCTGATGAATCTCACGCGTATTATCGGTAGAAGTATCCAATGCGAGATCATATATGCATCTGATCTCTTCTCTTCCTCGTTTCACAAGACAAACGTGCAGGATCGACTTATTCCTCGATAAACGGACAGAGAAATTTTCAACGGTGAAAATAATTGCGGCTACGTAATATTCACCAGTCACAGTTGCGTCGGCCAGCTATAATGTATGCATGCATGCGTGTACATACGTGCGTACGCGCAAGTATTGTACGTGTGTAAAGTAATACGTGCTCGTTCAAACTACACCGTTGCGTCGATCGCCCTGAATTATGTGATCGCAGGTACTACCAATAAACTACACGAAGTACGCGATACGCGCCTACATTTGTAAATAATATCTGTGAGCTTTATTACACAAGTGTTGCACAACGTTGAGCAAATATGACTTTCCGATACCGATCAATATTATTGAAAACCGACAATCGAGTTAGGACGCATGATTGGATGGAAACGATCATCGAGTCGAAAGATTTTCAACAGAGAATCGGGGATTACTCGCAATAGTCGTGAAATATGACGCTGAAACCTACGCGTCATTGAAAATTGGATGGTCCAAAATTATAGGCCAATAAGATGAATGTTCAACGAACGGGAATTAGCGATTAAAACCAGAAGCATCGGCGAGAGATGACGTCTGAATTCCGGACGGAAAAACGATATGGAATTCTTGAGAATTCGTCACATCATTTTCTGGTCGTCGTGGTCGTTTTCCCCTATAAAAACATCTCGTTCTCCCTATTCTCGTTCCTCTGGTTTTCTTCGTACTCGGCGCAACAGCAGCAGCATTTCTTGCCAATATCACCGCAGTTTTCCATACTGTCCAGCAGGTTTTCACTCACCAACGTTATGTAGGTGTCGATGCTTTTCGTGTCCAAAGATGCGAGGGACCAGGATAACGATACTGCTTCGTTGTCCGGCAGAGTAGAACGCCAGGGACTTGTTTCCAGAGAAACTTTCGATTCATTCGACAGATTCGTTACGTGGGAGGAATTCTTCGGGGACTTTCTCGTCTTCGTCGAGAATTTTTTTATCGCCTGAAAATACATTCGAATGTAATAAGAAGAAGTTCTCATTATGCCGAGCGAGGCTTTATAACGTTCGAAAGTTGGTACGTTGGTACGCGCGCGGATGGACGCCTCGAAAAATGATTGCAAAGCCTCGTTCAAGCGTTTCACGCATTTTCGCATGATGTGCGAAAATGACGCGGGATCTCGGAAATGATAAAAATCGGAATCGAATGCACCGATGGAGAACCTATCGGTCGTGATTAACGAAATCTCGAAACGAAGTATCCAAATTACGAGTAAGAATTTGAGCTCCGTATTGTTGGCGTAGGTGCACAATTACTTTTACTATGTGTGATACCGCCAGTCGTGAGAATATATCGCCCTCGATCGACGAACCCCGTCAAACTCTCGATAGGATATCCGATAGAGAAGCAACCATGAAAATTATCACTCGACAAAGATTGACAAATTCATGAGTGGAGCGCGGTGACGATACTTGAGCCGCGTCGAGCTTTTGAATCGTCGTTAAATCGATCAAGGTTCAGAGTAGGTATAGCGAACGGGAAATCAAGTCGCGTTGGAGATGAAGCAAATAGACGGATTAAAAAACCACTGCGAACTATCACATGAAGTCAGAGAAGTGTGTCAGGTACTTACCTTCAAAATCCTGAGTCCGGATTTGGTCAGTGCTTTCTTCAGCATTTCTGACGCCTATTGGTGTGTACGTATGTACACAAAGGCTTGGTATAAACTGCAACAGCCGATGATCTTTCGACGATAATTGATTGCAAGCTGCGCGCAGTACAACTACAACCCTGGATGTTATTCTCCTTACGATAACACGATATTCGATTAATTATACGTGAAAAACCTTGAAAGCTTATTGTTAGTTAGACACGCGGTAAGTCGGAGTGAAGGTATTGATTCCGCAGAAACACCCCGTGTTGACCTTCTACCTTAAACCAACCCTGCGGCGCACGGAGGTAAAACTTGCGAATCCGTCGACGCGGCTTGTAGGGTGACTCTCATCGGAGTGCTGCCGTCGCCCCGCGATCTCTCCTATATATAAACTCTGCCACCCCTCTCCCCTCTCCCCGGCCTCCATCGGCCCCTGATCTATCAAACTGCGACTCCTCCGCGTGAGGGTGGAGGAAATGTGACACGGGGTATATCAAGGGCAGGGGTCGCCGGGGGATGAAAGATAGTAATATTTGTAAGTGAAAGTATACAAATTCT
This sequence comes from Phymatocera aterrima, assembly GCA_963170745.1. NCBI lineage: Eukaryota > Metazoa > Arthropoda > Insecta > Hymenoptera > Tenthredinidae > Phymatocera > Phymatocera aterrima. Next base: position 5,137,084 of record OY720670.1, read on the forward strand.
GTGGCGCGCACGAGGAACGGGGGTGTCAGCATTCGATCACCATACGCGACAGTGCAGGTCCTATGGGGACTCTCGACGTGTCTCGATGAGTAGGTGTAGTTAGATAGGGCATGATTGGTGTCCCCAATTGAATTTAGATCGTTGATCCGAGCTGGGATCTTCGACATGATTTCGGTGGAACTTTAACGAACGTCTTAATTGAAAAACTGGTATTTCTGCCCTGATTGGATTCTCTGGAGCGCCGCGGAGAGAAGAAATTCTTAGCGATACTTGGGCCCGGATTAAACCATTTCGCTATTTTCGTACTATTTTCAGTTCGAAGTTCAACTGCTGGGTATAGTACATACGTGCACAGAGATAACTATAAGTCCAGCACTTTGTGTGACAGAAATCGATCTTTGAAGCAGACGTTCATGTACAAGGCAAATTATAGACGAGGCCCCAGGCACCGAAGTCTCTGGCGTAAGGTTCTGAAATCGATTAAGATTTTTTTTTCTTCTCATAATTATGAGAACGTGGAAGGAAAGAAATTTCCTGAAACGGGGAGTAAAATGAGAAACACCGGAGTTTCCATTCATTTTTTCATGCGATCATACTGTACCGGTGAAAAAAAATGTCTCCCAATTTCCCGAGCTGCGATTGTATATATAGCCTATAACAATCTCTGACATTTGCCTCGTTCCATGGATTATCATCGCCGCGCCGGACCAATTCGCGTTCGTATGTACCCATCAATTATATAGTTTGACGTAATATATGACACCTACGTGGGTCGAACGGATTTCATTTCGTTTTATTCTCAGCCAGAAGTATACTGTATCAGGCAAATATAATATCCCATAGGAGAAGACAAACAATTTGTTTTCGAGCTGCATGTCACTCTGATCAATCCCTTTAACCCTGGAAATTGTTATTTTTGTTGAACGCGATTGAGCGATAGACGTCTTCAGATTCCCATAATGATAATAATTCTCCACCGTTGGGAGGCCATTGGAGTCGCCGCTGGCAATCTAACCTAGCTAACACAGGGAATATACATTTGCCATCGAATCCGATCGATGTTTGGAAAAAGTGGAATACTTAGCCACTCCCTGCCATCGTACTTGATGAATTCTCGAAAGTTTCATCGAAATCGATCGAGTCGTTTGCCAAAATTAACCATTCTCGTTTGCGAAACGGTTTCCGTACGTATTCAAGATAAAGAGTCCCATGGCGCCTCGACTGCACTCTCATTTTTGCTTCGATCGTGCGGAGATTCGTATAGTTGGAGAATATATCGTACGTTTGCATTTCTTTCCAGCTAGCACGAAATCCTCTCGACTCGAAGACGTCCAACAGTCGCCGAACGGTCTGTCTTTGAGTGTGACTGTGAAAACGGAAATTCGCCGACATTAGGGCGTCTTTGAGTCGTGTGAGGGTCTAACCATAAGCCGGGATGTTTGTTTGTATCGGCTTCGGGAGATAAGGGGGTCACGAGAAAAATATTTGTCACAAATGGGAGCATAATATTTGGACCTATCGGTGCGTGTACCAACTGATAAATAAGTATATTATATTTGCACCAATATCTGGGAGTACGGAAAATGGGCGAGCGACTGATCGTGACGCATTGTTTTGTCATTCTGACACCGTTGATGTTTTCTATGTTCAGGATGATCCGTGCTACTTTCTCCGAATCGACAAATATTTCGTCAAATAATATTTCCCGCCCAAGATAATTTGAACTGTTGTGTTGTAATAACGGTCTCTATTTCTCTAGCGCGGCGTATTTTTCGGGTGCGACGCGTCGATTACAGGTTTCAGATTATTCGAATATCGACCGCCACTGCAGTAATTGTCCGCGAACGGAATTCGGTCTCCGGTGTATCGGAACACGAAAGGGGAATGCCGACACGGTTATAATTCTTGTATTTCAAGAGTACCTACATACGACAAATTGGACTCGTGATCGCGAGTCGAAAGTCTGTCGGTATCCACAAGGGACACCAACATCGTGGAATTCGTGTTCAAGATCTTGAACGGCTGAAACTTTCATCTTTTCCTCGGAACATTGCGAACGAATTCGATTCGAAGAATCAAACACGAGACGGCATATTTTCGTCAATTTTTTCCAATTTTCCTCAACAAATATTGCGTAAAAATGTTCATTCCGTTTGACGGGGTGCAGCAGCTGATATTTGCCTTGTAATATTCCGAACTATCGGCGATCCAAGCGGTTCCGAAAAACTGCGAGCTGAGGCGTTTTCACAAATCAATGTACATACGAGGCATATGAAAGTGATATTTCAGTCAGACGTATATATCTTTTTTTTGTTTTCTCTTAAATTTTGAGGTACCAAATTTCGCCCCGATTTCCCTTTACAATAGGAATCGGTTGGACGATTGATGAAATGAAAAAGCATGTGTGTGTACGTTGAAGAGTGGGAGAAGGGGGAGGGAGGCTCACGGTGAGACGCGTGTGAGTAGCGACGTTCTCACGCGGCGCCACGCGCCGCGACGCCCCTCGCCCTTGCGCACTTACGCACGTGCTCTTCGGTATACGAACGAAAACTCATAATTGTCATAACATCGGTCCTCTGCCAGCCCGAGTTTCAGCTCTGGCCCTCGGCGGCAACGAGGCGCTCTATTAAATTACGTTCCGCGGAGAAGACATATGTGTAATGAGGAGCGGGGCAGATTACAAGTTGCCGCAGTTGGATCATGGTTTGATCGAACTTTCATCGAATTAAGTGAAGACAGAATCTCGGTTCGCCGCGGGATGTGATTCGATCTGGAATTAACTGCGACGACCGAAGCCACTCGGAAGATTGGACTGAAAATTTTGGAAAACTGAAACAATTTCCATGCTCTGCACAGCCTAGCGATCGCCTCATCTCAGCATCATCAATTCTCAAATTATACCTTTTCCATTTTTCTATAGCTCGATATCCTATGGACCTGCGGATAGGTGATCATCTGCCGTCACATTTTCGGAATTTTCAAATTTCAATTCGAACCAACTGTGATTCCGTTTTACGAAACGTTTGCAATTTTCTCTTAATCGTCGTTGATTTTCAAAATCACGGCATTTCCAGATGGTGTTCCAGTTCCCAGCCCAAATATTCTCATGTCATTCACAGAGTCACGCAAGATATGCCCGTCTTTTCTACCTCGATCTGAATCGGAGTGAACCGGCTGCAACAATATCGGTTTCAACCCTTTTTTCTTCTCCTCGTTGGTTGCGTCTCCGACCGGGGGGGGGGGGGGGGGGGGTTCGTTTTTCAAATATCGAAGAGAAAACGAGCTACGCGCGGTGGCGGTGTTCGCCTGTTACGAGAGCTGATTGGTAGTCTTATATTGCGCGCCGATAATTTTTCAGGGGAAACAATTGTCTACCGTATACTGTATATATGTATAGGTACTGCGATGACGCAACGAGAGACGCGTGCCGACGCGTGGCGTTAATGCATTTGAACACGGCTTTTTCCTTCTCTAGTTCTCCCTGGCCCTTGTATATAATATAGGTATAGACATATTCAAACAAAATAAGAGTATAAGACTACGTAATTGCGCCGACCGTTCCATTCGAGATTAGACTGGAAAAGATGATGAATTCAGTTCGGTTACTCGGTTAATTAATGCGCTCTGGGTAGGTATCCTGAATCAGCTAAGCGCGCGGCACGACGCGACGCGAGGCATGGATCCAGAATATCGGGTTACAGAACCGACGTATATAATGTATATTAATTATGTTCATATGCTCTGCGAACGAGGAATCGTTGACTACAGGCTTATAAGCTACGCGAGATACGTATAGTTTGATTTGCCGACGAACTCCCTTGTATAGTTGATAATTCGCAAATTATATGCAGGTTTATCGTGATCAGTCTCGAAACGTTTCACTACTTTATCACCAAGCATGTATTCGTATGGCTCTGGGTTTGTGCAAACCAAAGATTAGGAGCGGAATTATGTTTTTCGGCCCGGAATTGGTCGGGGTCGAACTTCCGTAAGACCAAAAAGTGGACGGGCCAAAATTCCAATTCATGTTAACAAGATAATTGATTCCAGTCGTTTTTTCACAACTCTCCACTAACTATAGTCCTCTGCGTAGAACGATTCTACAGGTATATTTCATACCCCGCACGTTGAACGCTCGCTGTTTGAACGGATCAATCGAGCAAATATATCGACGAGGAATGAAATTATTGAGCCACATGAAACCGCGCGTATTACGTATACTAACGCTCTGTGAAAATTCTTCAACTTTTCGTTTTCAAAAATATAAGAAAAATATCTGCGAACAAGTTTTCCCTTCAAACTGGCCTCTCATCTTCGCCTAGAGATTTGGACAATGACAAATTTGCATGAAAATCAGACGTTAAATTTACCCGAAAAACGTGGGGATCAGTTACGTTACAACTATATAAACGAGCGAAGTACGTTCTGCACACATTACACTCTACCGATACGACACGTACGCAACTATCTACCTGCAGCTTACATTATTTCGACCAAAAACTCGGAAGTTGACTATTCATAAGACCTGCGGTCCAAATTTTATTTCAGCGTTCTGGATATGAGTTGGTGACCCGAGAAAAAGAGACACCATTCCACAATTCGAGTTCTCTACCTACATAGATCAATGCATAGGTATATTGAAAAATCCACAAAATCAGAACACAGTCTGCACCTGCTGAATCCTGCGCTTGATATAAAATATAACGAGTGACCTCGACTGACAAATCGAATAGACCCTCCAATTAAAATTTAGGAAATCTGGTCTGCCGACTAACGGTCACGAACATAGGTTTCACGTAAATGTTCGATGAAACGAAAGTTTTTGTAACAGACACGATCGCTCGTTGACCAAATAAATTTCACGAGACGGAAGAAATTGATTTGTAGGTACAACCTAACCTACGACATGTGTGTATACCTTCTCTGATAAATATTTGCCAACTTCCTGGTTGTGCAACGCAGGCACGCGAAAATTTTCCGTTCGACGGGCGGAATATAGTCCCATGCTAATTCGCGTATATCGCTAATATACATAGGAGACGATGGGATCTGATCAAACTGTCAAATGAAGCGAGCTTCTATTCCGTAATGATGTTAGTGTAATTTTGAAAATATCTTGAAAGCAACACTAGAAACCGATTTGCCATTTTTTTGCAAATTTTTTAAACATCTTGAGAGTTTGACTGAATACAACGTTAGGGCATAGCAGGCCTGGAATTAGCGAGTCAGAGAGTATAGAATGTTCGAGCTGCAAAACATGACAGAGTTTTGGCGAAAGTCTGCAAATTTTCATCGTGCAATACCGCAGGTACGCAAAGAAAGAAAAAAAAACGAAGGAAAAACAAATGACACGATCAACTCCGGAAGCAGAACGCCGCCACAAAAGTGGCAAGGTACGTTTGTTGAGCCAAGGGGATTTATAGCCGTCTGATAATTTCGGAAAATCGGAAGACTCCAAAAAGCTTAGATTAGCCGCCTCCGACGAAGCTGCAGCAGCTGCAGCTTCGGCCGAAGACGCACACTTTACGTCTAACGAATTTCCGGTCAAGGGTATAAAAGAGTTGACGAATTTGCGTTAGCTGTCCAGTATAGTGAAGGACAAAGCTTTCGAGGTTTTCTTCTCGAACGTAATTTTTTGAAAACGGCGAGGGTCGGTAGCTCGGTCACCGCATCACGGATCAACTTCCTGCAGTTTGTTCCGGAAAATAGGCCCTCGGATTGTTTTCTGTATGTTTTCATTTTCGAAAAATATCACAAAATTCTACGAACATGGAGAGATTCGGGGATTCCTATCATCGCGGAGAGGTAGGAACTCGGGTTCGGCGGAATTTGAACATCGGAAGAGCGCAACTCAATTTGGCGATTCAATTTCTTCCAGTCTTTCAAGGGAAAAACGGTGATAGAGAATAATTATCTCGAGACCAAGGACGTTTATAGGTCATCCAAAATGAGTTATGCTTTGTTTATATCGATCATTAGCATTCCGATACCCGACGACTTTTACGTCATCGTACATAATCGACGGCAAACGACTTGATCTGTGACAATTAAGGAGTATCCTACCCTAAAATCTTGAAAAAATCACCAATTCGATCCCGCTCTTCCGGTGTTCGAATCGCTTCGGCTACTACGGAACATAGTGTTTGTCGACGAAGGTCAAGATCCGAAAGTTTTCGTCTTTTTTTTCGTACAATATAGTGATATTTTGTGTGGACAAAAATCAATCGAGTCAAATCTCCCGAGAATGTTGAATTTCGTTAAAAATTCGTAAAATCATTTTCACCGGGACTAATGCGTTTGGAACAATCACATTATTTCGGGCGCCGAATGCGGCTGTGAAAATTTCGTCTTAAGAGATTCGTGCCATCCCTGAAGAAGACCGAAAATTGAGAGTTGGGGGAAACCGTCTGCAGAAACGCGATGCTAAATATCAGAACGGAATCAGACCCAGAGTTTTTCGGACCGTAAAATTATTGCTTGATCTTTGCTTCCAACCACGATCGGAGAATCATTGTGCAAATCTGAGAGAGCAGGTATACCAGCACGGCGTGAACTGATAAATCATTCAAAAAGCCGGCGATTTAACCGTTTCCTGAGCCTCAACCGTAAATTAATAGCTCAGTTAATTAAGCGCGGCAAGCGAGACGGCGCGCGGAGTAAGTAGGTACGTAGGCTACCTATACCGAGTGTAAATAATAAGCGCACCCACACCTCGGAACCGGTGTCCACTGCAGCTCGGGAAGGGGTGTTAATCCTTCGTAGTGTCAAGCGCGTGGGAATCACTTCGGCCTAGGCCTCTCACACGCGAACGCCACGCGCCAGGAGTGGGGAGGTACCAAACCACGTGGGGTTCAATCGCCCCGTTACAAGGGAAAGGAGGGGAAAAATCGTAAACATAAGAGCGGGTGGGAGGTGAAGGGTGCCAGGAGGCAACGAATGCGTGCAAACGCGAATTGATATATATATAATCAGAAATAGCAGAGGAAATCGCGTCCGTTTAATTTAAATTGTAAAACCCACGGAGTTTAAATTTTTGAGATCGTCTGATTCGTTTCACTCGAAGGCGACCACCCAGAGATCGGGATCAAATGTTATTAAAAAGAATTGAAATTTTCGATTTCTCTTTCTCAATTTTGACAGTCGAATCCGATAGAATTGAGTCTATCCATCGGTTTTTTATTCATAGAATAAAAATGATGTCGTAGGCTCGGCACATGGATAAACACACGGAATCGGACGGTCAAAACAAAGAAGAAGAAAAAAGAAAAACACTTTCAGGGCAATATTTGCAGTTTTTCTTTCTTTTTTTCTTTTTTTTTTTTTGCAAAAGAAAAAGCTCGATATACATGCCGCTCGAGAAATATTCCATACGAATATTGCTATTTTTTCACCGGCCGATTGTTCGATCAAGTGAATGTGTCATTTTTTATCGCGCGCTATTGTAACTCGACAGATTCGATTGACACCGAAAAATGTTCGCATTCATTTTCAGTATCAAATGATTTTCAATTTTCAAGCTTGGATAGAAAATTGACAATTTGCCGAAATTCTGGAAAAACTGCCGGAGAATTCAAGGTTTTTCAGGTACACCTGTTTATCTGTGGGAAAACGGAGAAAACGTATCACCGCGGTCGGAATTGATATTTCCATGGATAATATCGTTTGCCGCGATCTGTCAATGATTCCGGGCACGAAAAGTCAGAAGCATCCGACCGAATTTCTCGGTAAAAATCCAATCGCCTGATTAGAAAAGCCACATTTGCTATAAGCAATTAAAAAACTATTGAAAAGCATTTTTTCTCTGACTCTCTGAGCCTCTATCCTCGCCGCGGAGTCATACAATCCAGTAATACAGCCGATCGAAAATATGCTGTTCACCGAAGATCACTGATTTATGTTTTTCGAAAACTCGTACCACGGAGATAATTTGATTGCGAGATCAAAACGTGAAAATGGAACTCAGGATTCCACAGGTTTCTAGCGATGTCGTAACAGAGAATGAACGAATTAACCGCGATGCAAAATTTCGAACGGTCATCGAATTGGCGTGAAATTACATCCCGAAATATACATATTAAGGATCATATACCTATATGTACTCAGCTGTATCACTGATCAGATGGCAGGGTTCACTTTTCTGTGAATATTTTACGTATAATTGATGAAACGTGAAGGTTTTGAAAATCGGACGATAGATCCGGGAAATTTTCAACCAACAGGAACTATTGGAGGTGAAAATAAATGACGATAGGTACATGGATATTGCATATAACAATGATGGAAAACATTTATTTTACAACCAATTAGTCGAGAAGTTTCTCAAATTTTTTCAAGTGTTCACGTTTCAGAGAAAACCGACGAATGTGAGGGAGGATATACCTGCGAAAATGATTGTTCAGGGACAGATAAGTCCTGTGCGTTAGAAACTGAAATAAACGAATGAAAAAAACGTTAATTTTCCATCTTCATCGGATATCTAGAAAGCACAGCGCCTACTGTCTCAATCAAAATGTAAAAATAACGAGTAAATAAAACTCTCGCTCACCCCATCTTGGATCATTTGTTTCCACACATTGTTCCCTCTCGCCTCCTCGATGCAATTTGTGCTGACCAAATACTTCACCATTTCGCGTTGTTCCCAAGGAAGGAAATTCCGTGTGCTAATTGTATGATAAAAAATCGTAAATAAAATAATCGGCAACTCGATGAGGTTCAGTCGTTGAGATCACTGGTTTTGCGATTAACGTGATCGGATATTCGTAACGATCATTTACTTCTAAACTACGAGAACTGGCCTTGATATTCCTGAATACAAACTATTTGAAAATAATATAAACGAATGTTCAGCTATCGATGTTGCCATTGCAAAGTGCTTCAAAAAATATAATAAATTTATTGAAATCAGCCGATTTCATTTTGTTCAGTTGGCTTTTTTCGTCGAGAAAATTCTTCCTCGCAATTTCACTTCGACACAATTTCTTCGTAATGTTTCCCTATTTTATCTTCAATTTTATGAGATGCCGCAGGTATCGATTTCGAGTAACAGACAGCAATATTCAACCAATAAACGAAAAAGTAACAATTATGCCACAGTGAAATTGTAGGGAATAGTTTTCCGAACGATAGAAGCCAACTTAGAATGAAATCGACCGATTCTAATAGATTTCCAATATTTTCGGAGCGGTTTATGAAAAAACATTCATACCTGCGCGTTTGTTTGTCGTGTTTGAATTTTTTTTTATTAAGAATTCCTAGGCCAGCTCTTATAGTTCGTGAATAGATGATTGTTAGAATATTCAATGTGCGACTATCGCTTGATAACATTATTCACAAAAGTAGTGATTCTAACGACTGAACCTCCTCGAACTGCACTCTGATTCGTTTTTCTAAGTAGACATCTTTCCTTCGCCGGGCGTGACCACGTGGAAATATCATTCGCACGGAAAATCTTGCACAGATAATTCTACCAATTAGTCGTGCTCGATTTCGTCTTCATTTTCATTTATTATACATGCAGATTGTAATATTTTTAAAATCAATTTACTCACAGAGGTCGATTCTGCCGTGCCTTCTTTTCGCTAGGTTTCCAGCCTTGTAAAGAAGCTGAACTCTTCAATCTGAAATAGAAAGGATGAAAATTTGATGAATTTTTATTTTGAGTTTCTATTAAAATCGTTTGCAGGGCTGGTAGCAGCATAGGCCTCAAACAAAAATTGAGAATAGCGATCTGCTTACTCAAAAAAGTGACTGAAAAGAGACCGGCTAAAACTATTCATTGTATCTCGATTAAAACGAACGGAAGTTGAGACCCTCAATAATTAGGTCATCCATGAAAATAATTGATTGGTAATACCGATACACATTATTTATACCAAAGCTTTAGACAACGAGTAGCAGAATATATCTAGACACTGAACTACGTTACATACGTATAGTGCGTACCAGTTTCTACTATTCTTTGAACGAATGAAATCGTAAGCGAGTTATTCAACGGTAACTCAATCTTGTCAATTGGTCATACTCGAGCACAATAATATATATATATTTTTGTGACGATAGCTGAAGAAAGAGAAGAGCGTAGTTATTCAAAACACTGAAAAAAAGATTTCTAGTCATTCAAGCAAAACGCTAATATCGCGATAGAAAAGAGTGATCAAAAGTGACTTCGATCGTAAAAATCGAGGGAAGTGGCTTATTGCTAGCCCCGGAATTCCGATATTTCTCTGAGGGATTTTTTCAAACAATTTAATTTTACTTACTGCGTTACTTTTCTGGATGAGGAGCCTGCTGCTCTGGATTCTGTCCCCGAGCTAGAATCACTGCACAAAGTATGGAATTAATGACTTAATTGTCTGGTGTTTGTTTCGGAATTATCGCTACTTTTTCTAGATTGTTTAGGCAATCAATGAAGCTACGAAACTCACCGAATCTAAAATTTATTGGCGTAGCTCAAAGTGTGAACAAATAAAACCAGAAAACGCTTAGTGGCAAATCTTTTGCGGGTGCCATTGAGATTTGATAGAAAAAATGTTTAAAAAAATGACAATGTATGATTTTCAGAGGTGAGCCAGGTCTCTACTTTCGGAATCCATTTCCAGTTTGATGTAACAGATCCACAAACTCAAAATAATCAATTCTAAACAGTGACACAATTTATTAACGTTTGATAGAATTAATCGTCGAGTTTAGAATTCATGATCGTTAATTGTCTATGACTTCTGAAGACGAGTCATCAAAAAAACAAAACGAATATCAGCGCGAGCTCAACTTCAACAGTCGCTGTCGTAGAGTATTACATAAAATCTTCAGATTTATAAATGACACAGGGTATTCCATTACTTAGCATTTATCATAATAAATTATTATAACAATATTCATGTAGTAGAAAGAAAGAAACTAGTAGCGGTAGCCCCCATTGTTACAGACTGAGCCTTAGCTCCAGACCCGATGCCAAGATTCAACTATTCTCTACATTACTCGACTGTATCGTAAAATACCAAACTCGCACATCTGAAAACCAACTGAATTTATACCTAGAGTATAATAAATAATGTGAGATACCTGTCGCTGATTAGTCTGACACTGTTGGATGGTTTGGTAGAAGTTACCACGGTGCTTCTCTCGTCGCTTGGAACCCTTGATGTATTCTTCACGGCAAGCAAGGCGCAATCATCCTCGTCTGATACGTCAATCACATCAGACTGTCCGCCACTTCGTTTGTCATTTACGGATTTGGTTTTGACTTCATTTTCAGAAGTATTGTTCGCTCTCGACGGACCCGGAATCTGTTTATCAGGTTCCGGTACCTTCTTTGCGTCAACAATTTTTCGTGATTCTAACTGTGAGCTCTGATCCACAATAGTCCTATGCTCACAATCGTTCCTCGTTAACTCTGGCTCGTAGATTGTGTCGTCGCTATCAGATGAGATCAATTGAAATTCTTCAATTTTACGAAGAGCCTCTAGTGTTCCTCCGCCGAGAATCTTCACCTGATTAGATTCGTCCCTCAGAATTATGGGACTGATGACAACTCTCGGCCCATCAGAAACTGGTTGATTACACACGGCTCTGTTTTTGGTTGATAATTTTCTCTTCATTTTTTTTCTGCCACATACCGGGGATGAAGTATGGTGGGAATTCGATACTCCTGATGTTCGCAATCTCTGTAATCTCACATTTAACGATGTTTTTTCCTCTTTGTCGATACTAAGTGGAATGTAATCACTAGTTTCAATCACATCGTCTTTCACGTTCTGAGTATGAACTTCGTTTATATTTGTGCAAGGCCGAGTATCTTCTCGTGTTCTAAGTTCAACCTCCTTTTGGCGTTCTGTCTGTGATTCCGAGATTACTATATTCTCATTTTCTCTCTCCGTACAATGTGCAATGTAGTTACACTCCTGAGGAACAGATTTGTTTAGTGGACATTCCAAACGAGGATTTGGTAATTCGTATGTTTCTACAAAACTCAATTCCTCAAATCTGATTACTTCGGGTACTCCTGCAGTAATATTATTCCCTTCTGATCTTACATTATTGACATGGATAATTGACGAAGTTCGATCAGGTGCAAAGTCCGAATCTTCCGGAGAATAAGATTCTTCTTGCAAAACGTGTGAATATTTTGGCAAAGAAGATTCACTAGGTAAAAAATCCGATTCTCCCGGGGAGAAATTTTCGTTCGTTAAGAGATCTGGATCTTGTGACGATGTTTCAAGTAAGAATTCTGATCCCGGGCCTAAAGTATTCACTGCTCTTTGCTGCATCTCAATGATTTACAAGCATACATGAATAAATACAAGTTTATTGTGAAAAATATGGATGATTCTGCCAATGATTTTTTTATTTTTGGGGTTCTCATCACTGGCATAAAGGATCTCAGAAGAACAAGATCATAAAGGTCAGTAGAGAGCCGGAAGCTGGTTAATATTCACAGAATCAACCACATGAAAGTGAAGAGAGATAAGCAATCGTAGTTGAGTGCCGAGATTAAACTCACATGAGAACAGACATCACTCTCTGCTACAGTGTCGGCGTCTCCCTGCGCGTAACTATGTTCTGTAATAATTGGTGGAGAGGATTTTCCATCAGGTTCAACTTGTGCAGACGAACAACACGGACCAAGACGACCGATACTGAACAGATTTGAAGATCAAAATCGAATTTATAGCGAAATATTCGCACTAGTTTCAATATTCAGCTTTTGATTTTCAGTACGTTTCGTATCAAACTTTTAACTAATGCTACAAAAAAAACATAACAAAAAGCTGATAATTCTGCCCCGTTTTACAAACTACTACTTAAATTCTGAGCAAGTCTGCTGTCGTTGCTACCAACGTGTATGCAATATTTTGTCATTGATGTTTTTTTTTACGCTTCGTTCAAGTTACAGTCGACTTTTGAATAGAATTCGTTTTATGATCGCATTCGAAAGAGAAGAGGAAAACAGAGACGTTTCGATTTAGGATTACTTACGAGGAACATGAATTTTTCCCATACATGAATAAGCTCATCAAACATCCGTAGAATCCTGGCTCTCCCAATCTAAGTAGTTAACCTGACTTTAGACGGTAAATTTGACAGCGTAATAAAATTATTTCAACTCTCAGAATCTGGTTCAGAGACAATATAAACAAAAGTTAATTATACATGGTGATCCATTTCAATTGGGCCAAGCGAACACCGCAAAAACTAGAAGAGATACAAGAAAAAGTTCTATACAATACTTGAAGTGTTTCGAGCGGCAAAGATGATGCTGATATGAGTTGACTTGTGAATTATGCCTCTTCCGACAATTTCCGAGTAACTCTGCATTTTAGATAACAAACATGTAATACTTTGGCTGTGACCATCTGATAGCAGTATTCATAATAAATTTAGAAAAGTCGAAAAACAAAATTGGGGCTTCCCTTTCAACTGTTTCGAAAATTTGTTGAAAACGTCAAAGTTGTGGCATTGTAAACATTCAATTATGAAAGAAATTGAAAAAGTATGGGAACAAAATGGAAAATGTAAAAGAAAATATAAAAACACTGAACATGGTGACTACGATGCAGCAATTGAAAGAAAATAAAAATTGAATTCCTTGGAAAGTTATGACGAATCTCGGTTACCGTTAATAAAGCAACTAGTCCATATTACCCTCTCAAACATACATCCACTTTTTGTAGAGAAAGAAATAGGGTTTGGAAGAAAAATAATTGTTTGTGTTTTCCAAAGAATGCCGATATTACTGGATATTTTCCAAACCTCTGGGATTAGTTATTTTTTCATTGTAGCGTACAAAATTGTGGATTACAAGAAACAAGGATCAATGAAAAAGCTAGACAATTACCAAATCGACGCCTATTTTTCAAGCGATCTCTGTTTCAATGAGCAAAAAACCTTATTCGGCTTGTAATCTCAAAAGACCAATGTATCGCTTGGATAATTTGTTTGAAGCAAACAAAAAAGCACATGTCCGCTCATGGCGTGTGGAAAATACAATATATCAATGCTAAACGATTCTGGAAAATGACCAACACCAGTCTACATGATCTCCATCCTATTCCATCATATTCAATTCATTACACTCAGAGTTACGGTTGACATAAGATTGAATTTATCATCAGTACAATTTTGCGGGAAGTGGCACATTTCTTAAATCAAATCACATCAGGATTATCTCTCCTCCCTGAAACACTGCAAGAATTATGTACCTAGAACTTTGTCTAGTATGTTTTCTACCTTCCTTAATTTTCGCCTGAGGCAATTATATTGACCCCTCTGTAGAGAAGAATAAAATACGGTGGATACATTTGGACAGTTATGAAGTCTGATTTGAAATTGGCGAATAAAGGAAATCTCTGTTAAACTCACTTAAAATGCATTAAATCAAGAAGCCGCGCGCGTCTGATACATTCATGAATGTATTTAACGTGAAAAACTGGTTCGTTGCCAGTGTAACCATCGTGATCAGTGAATGTGATTGTCGGCGGATCTCCTGTGTCACATATCTCCCCGCCGTTTTCCTAGAACATTGAAATTAATGCTAGATTCTATTTTAATACGCTGCTACTCAAATGACCGGAATTGAATGACTCGGACCATCGGAAAAACGCATTCGACGTTTTGAGACAAAAAATCAGCTTCCCGGATTCGACTCGTCAACATTATTATCGACTCCAAGATGAAAATGGTGGATCTGTCTCACAAATTTGACAATTTATTGAACGAAAACAAGGGCCAGGAGCTAAGGCAATGAGTTCAAACGACAGGGAGATAAATCTTCCGAGATATATTCAGGCGCTACGGCTAGGCGAGATCGTTTCTACGAATGAAGCATTCTTCAACTGAAACCAGGTAAAAGAATAATTCAAAAAGTTTCAGTTCCGAGGTGAAAGTCTGGAAAGGAGCCAGGCGAGAGTGAAAGGAGATTGAAATATTGAAGTTAAGAAAATGATCTGAGACGAGATTTCATCCATCATTGTGGTTTGTTTACATTATCAATTCTACGTGGTTGTTCGAAATTTGACTCTTCACGTCTGGATTACGTTACTTTCGGCAGCTGAGATACGGGTATTGATATGAACGAGCGCACTCTTTTCAGGTTAGGAAAATGAGTAATTGCGTAAAGGGGGCCAGAAAATCTGCGAACATGTCTCTATTAGGACTTGGAACAGAAATAATTACTCACTATTATTAACCGGCTGATCTCTGCGTGCTGCACATAACCTAGACCCAAAAGACAAAATTTGAAACTTCTGCCGTTTCTTTTAAACAACATTTTCTTCATTGAATAGGCAACAACACAATAAACTATACTATAAAACACCAGCAACAGTCAATATTTGAAAATCTTCCGGCATTTAAACTCACCGTTAGATCTAGATAGAGTACGTCATGAAAAAATCTTTCACTAGAAACGCATATCGTGGAAGGTCCCGTACAGTCCCGTGGTCGTAAAACTCTCAAGCTCGGTCCACAACGGGACGCGGATTGAGATATTTGAACTCTTCAGACGCATCAGCCAATCACTCGAACTTCCATTGCTGCATATTGTTAATTACATGGTTATCTATTGTTGAATGAAGAATGCTTTGATAGCGCTGCCATCGGTCAACATTTCTTGTGGGATTGTTCCACGTTGGTTCTTGAAAACTTTTAATATATACGTCTATGTTGAAAGGCGTTTGAATTTCAAATTTTAGTGTATCACAATTTTAGGTTATGTTTTAACCTTAAAAATACTGAACAGTGATAAATAAATACTTACAGCGTATTTTCTAAGGTGTATTTTGTATTGAAAGATCGAATATATAAATCGAGCGAAGCAATGCAATAATAACTTTTTGCGATCAAAAAGAGAACCCAATTATTTTGAGTCATAGGAACCCATCGATCTAATCTGATCATGTTCAGTATAATGAGAAATCATTCAACACTAATAGCCCGGAAAACCGGCAAAGAATTGACCTCCAAA
Source organism: Phymatocera aterrima (assembly GCA_963170745.1). Lineage (NCBI taxonomy): Eukaryota > Metazoa > Arthropoda > Insecta > Hymenoptera > Tenthredinidae > Phymatocera > Phymatocera aterrima. The sequence continues at coordinate 5,153,045 of OY720670.1, forward strand.
ACGCCAAAACCGCGAAAGCGGAAGTTCCAAGCTGTGCCAGGTAACTTGAAGAACACGTAGGATAATTCGCATCTTCTTGTTAAATTGAAATCATATGAAAGAATCCAGAATCACTCTGTCTTCTTATTTCCTTCTGTCAATAGTATTTCAGTATCCGGTGAGCCAGGAGAGTGATCGCAGGGTGTATGTTTGGGGTCTAGCTGCACATGGGGCTTTAGGGCGACAGCTGCGAGTATCTGCGAAGAAGGAATATGTATTTAGTCACAAACCAAGTAGATTAAAATTTGCTGAAGATCATAGAGTTCTGGATATAGGGTGCGGCTATGGATTCACGGTCTTTGCTGTCCATTCAAAGGACAATAATATACTCTGGGGAAGCGGAATTAACACCGATTCCCAACTGGGTAAAGGAACAAGGACAAGAAAGCTATGAATTCCTCGAGAGGATTAAGCTATGAATTTCTCGAGAGGAATTCGGTATCTAGAGTTCGATTAAACTGAGTTGTAACTTGTGCAGGATTCGAGGAAAACAAGCCGCGAGATTTGGTCATGATCCCGAAGCCCATATATCTTCCGTTGAACGGGCCGTCACCTAGAGTTACAGGGCTGGCAGCTGGCCGTGCTCATTTATTAGTATTAACAAACGAGGGTCTCTTCACACTTGGCAATAACGGCTATGGCCAATGTGGCCGGCCTATTATTGTTGACGAAGATTATAAAAACAGTAGAATAGTTCATCATATACCTGATGTCGCAGGCGAACAAATCGTCTCTGTGACGGCAGGCCAAGATCACAGGTACCGATCAAGAAAATACTCTTCATAATTTTCAATTTATGAGGACCAAGTTTTTGTTAACGTCGACGCAAAAAAATTCGAAATAACCATATCAGCTGGTCTGCCGCGATTCTATACTTTGCGAAGAATAAGTTATTGCTGTGATTTTGCCTCATTGCTTAAACTTTCTAGAATAATAACTTAGAAATGAATTTTTTATGACATTCTGTTTGGATCAATGGAAATATTTCAATTCATATGAACAATCGTAATACATTGCGTCATGTGCTCAGTACTGCTCCGAAAAGTCAAACACTCCTGAAAGCTGGGGTATATCGCCTTTTTTAGATCATTTAGAATTGTTTTTAAATCCCATGAAATCTTGGAAAATGATTGAAATGCTTCGGAACTATCGGAAAACTTTTGAAACTGTTTAAAACAAAATCATTTGGAAACTTAGAATCTCAGAGGCACTTAGGATTTTTTAAATCTTCTGATATCATTTGAAAATGTGTGAAATCTGCAAATTTCCTCCGAAATCTCTTGAAATTCTGAGGTCACTCAGAATCTTGAGATCTTGAAAGCACCAATCTTGAAAATCTGCCGAGATCCCTTGAATTTTTAAAATCACTCTAAGCCTGCTGAAATTCTGAAATCTATTGTACCTGCACAAACATTCAGGGCTGATTGATCCCTCCTCGGAATTGTGGTAGAAATATAATTTCAAATTTTTTCTCAAAACTTCTTGAATAAGTTTGGAAAAAAGCTTTGAATGCTCTGGAATACTCTGCGAAGACTCCCGCAAACTCCGATCATCTGTGAATATATTTGAAAAAGACATTTGTTAACTGTTTTCAAAACTTTAAATTTTTGAGTAAGTTCTTGGATATTTGCAGAGAGTTTGACCAGAATTTGAGAAAAAAGTGAATAAATCGTATAAGGTTTTTCAAATTTACAAGATAAAATTAAGAAAAAAGTGTAAAAGTTGTGTTTTTCCAGCAACTATTTTACTCAGAAAATTTTTGCTACTCCAAAGAATGAATACCAAGATACAGCTGCTTTTTACAGTATTCTTCTGACGCAATCTGGTCAAGTTTATACATTCGGATGGGGTGCTGATGGGCAAACAGGGCTCGCGCATTACAAGAATGAATTTCGACCAAGTTTAGTTAAGGGAGACTTAGCCGGTCAAAATATAATAAAAACTGCCTGCGTCGCAGATTGCGTTTTAGCACTCAGTGGTACGCAATGCAAATCTTCAAATTCGAAAACTAAGTTACATTGATCGCAAGATGTGAGTTACGAAATTGAGAGCAGTAGAAATAATAGTGAAGCATTTTCTCCTCACATTGATAGATAAAGGCGAGGTTTTTGGGTGGGGAAATTCAGAATATGGACAATTACCATCGCTGATTGATAATCACCAAATAAATATAGCAACAGAAATCAAACAGTGTCGATCCCTAGGACATATCGTCGACATTGCTGCTGGTGGAAGTTTTTGCATGGTTTTAAACAGTAAGAGTTCTTGTCTTCTCTGTTCTCATGCATGTTTGTGCACAAGAAATACTTTTCCTGTTGCTCAACGAAAGTAATGATCTTCTTCGAATCTAGGTGATGGCAATGTCTTCGTTTGGGGATATGGAATTCTCGGTTTTGGTCCTGCAGTTGAAAGAGTTAAAGAGCCAACAATGATTCCTTCGACTCTTTTCGGTCTGAATGCATACAATAGCCAAACAAGGGTGAGAATAATCATACAAATTTCAAATAGATTTCATTTTCTTATATCTAGTGTGTGAGGTAATCCGCGTTATTTCGACTAGCCTGTGTACAGCACCACTTCCAAATTGGTATGATTTTCTCTTCTGATGTAGTATTTACCTTGGGAATTGGATCTGAATTAATTAAACTTTTTTTTCACTCGTTCCCAATTGGGATACGAATGCTTGTAATTTCTACTTACCGAATTTCATCATTTCCGGGCAGCTTCATCGCGAAATGTGATGATTTACATCAAATAGTATACGGGGAAAGTTTCGTGTTATTACATAGCCTTTTTCAAGAAATTTATTTGTTCATTGTTGTTATTTGTTCAGAAGCAGAACCAGAAAAACTAGTTTAGAATCCTACTTTCAGTTTTTCACGTCTGTTGGCATGATCAATTTCGACAAAAAATTGAACAAATTTGTGTGTATGTAAGTGACGTAAACGAAAATCTCTCTTAGGTAAATTGAAAACTGATCCGATGACAGTATTGGTTGATTTGAATATTTTTGTAGCTGTAATTTTTTTGCCAACATACAAAGTAGAAATTCGTTTCCGTGGTTAATCACAGGCTTCACCGATATGGTAGTAATAATTGCCATTTCAATGTATTGTACTTTGAGATTTCATCGCACTTTTGATGCTTTTCACCCCCATTCACATGAATATAATTGCGTCACCACTTTTGAGCGAATTGTCATATTGTATCCGTTAAGACCTCAAAATCCTAATCTTTTCCACAGAACTGTGTCTGAATTCGTCGTCAAAATCATTCATGCCCCAAGCCATGAAAACTCGGAGCTAATGCTTCGGAACAATTTCTTGGCTACACAATATTTCTGAAAACCCAAATTTTTTTGTTTTTAACGGGTGATGTTATAAGACGAAACTTTTGTCTGAACTACTCTTTGATATTTAATCATTACTTTCACAATGAACCTGCTCAGAGCCGAAATTCTAAAAACTCGTACCACGATGGAAGAATGGGCAGAACACAATTCTGAATAGTTCAGATGCGTTTCTTTGAGGTCCTTGAGGTAAATCTTTGTTAGATAAAGGATACACCAGATCAGAAGTGCTGATGTTCAGGAACTGGTCGAAATGACGTGGATTTCACTTCATTCTGTGTACTTTCATCACATCCTTCCACAGGTTTCTCAAATATACTGTGGAATGAGTCAACTAGCGGCTGTTTCAAACAGCGGGGATCTTTATATGTGGGGCTGCAATAAATTTGGATCGTTAGGGCTGGGTCATGATAAGGATCAATTTTTTCCATTGAAAGTGAGTGGCATATTATGAATTCTGTATTTCTTCCATATCCTTGCATCTTTCTATGTTTTATTCAGGTTATTTTCACTGCGCTTGAAAATGTATTACACTTGAACCTTCTCATATTCCAGGTAGCTGTAGGTGCCCAAGTGAAGAAAGTTTGTTGCGGCGTCGACCATGTCGTTACATTATGCAAACCTTTTATATGAAGTTTATGCTTCAAGGATTTTATGTAATATATATTTTTGAAACTTTGTTTATTATGACATCGAAGGATCTGAATTTTTCCTAACATTTAATTTCATGATTAATTTCAGATCCTGATTCATTCTGTAGGAACACTTTATTGAATCTAGTCAGTATTTTCTTATGGGAATGAATGATAAAGAACAAAATGTGAAAAATGAATAATTTCTTATCATAATTGTTGTTGACTAATTTCTACAATAGAAGTACGTCGATTATAGTATGGTATAATTTTATATTTGATGCTCCAATGGCTCCACCGGCTCTGATCAAATCAGTGATCGTCGATTACCTGGTTTAAATCTGTTAGATTGTCTGTGATTGGTTGATCTCAACTTTAAACCAATGTAATCAACGATCATTGATTTAATCAGAGTTGGTGGAACCGGCCCCAAGTAGTGAAATGAAGACCGTTCGATTATAACTAAAATGAAATATGATTGATTATATAGTATGTTGCATATGCTTCTGTTCTTTTTTATTTCAACTTAATATAAGTTTGAAATTATAATCCATTTTCAATTACCATTGAAGATCGGTGAGTGCCTGCAACTCGTATAATCTAGAGAGAATTGACAACGATATGTCTATGCTACTTATTGGAAATCTTTCTGATCATTTGAACTTGAAGACAAAAATTCATTCAACTCTAAATTGTTACTATCCAGGAAATGAACGTCTTGTTTTTATCCTCGTGTAATAGTCTTCTAAATATGTTCAAGACTTTTATAAATTTTCTGTAACTATTCAGCCTCGATTTTTGAAAGTTAACGTAAAAAATTGAAAAGGACAGATGCGATTAGAATAAGTGGGGCGAGGAAGAAAGTACTGCCGCTACTACGGCATATAAGATTTTCGTAAGATATCGTATACTTTCGCATATCCGGGTAACGGCAAACCGTAGCATCTGAAATGAAGACAAATATAGATGAGAAGCATAGGACATTATAGAGCAAGCTCGCAGCCAATGATGTTAAAATCCTTCACTTCACTGTGTATATATTATCATTACCTGTACACTGGTACGACACTGTATCTGAGGCGACAGCCGCAACAGATAAGTAGAGAGGTTCACATGAGCTTATCACATCCGGATTGGCACAGCTGAAACTTATACTGTGTGTATTAGTTGTTACCGTCACACAACTCACGTCATTCCCAGAAGTTGAGCTTGGCAGAACGACCGTACGAGATGTACATACATCTAGGTTTCCTCCGCTTGTGCCTTGTACCTATGAATTGTGTTGTATGTGAAAAGATCCGAATGTTCTTGAAACGCAGTTATATTTTGGAGAAATGCCTGATTTGAGGGTCTACTTCAATCAAGATTGCTCATCGAAATGTTACCTTCACAGATACTGATTCTGCAGAAAAATAGTTCGGATGTAATCTGTAGTAATTAATACCGGCTGGTTCAACATAATCTATAAACGAGGCTGTCGATCCCGAAGGTGAAAAAGATGCTCCGCAAGCAGAGTTAATGAGACGCTTAGGAACTGTAACAAAGTAATAACAATAATATGATAGTTGTTACTTGGAGCGATCAAAATCTCACGAAGTATATTATCCTATCACCTGATACAAGCCAATATAAGATTGGAACTAGAATCCACAGTGGCAGGGACAAAACAAAAAGCAGATCGTGATCGGAATCTGAAAGTCCGGACCAATTCTGACCATCTGATCTAATCTGCGACCATCGAGATCCCACTTTATCTATCTCCATTCCATAGTACACTTTTTGATATTCATTTTTCGATAAAAATTTTGATATAAGTTTTATTTTGGAGTTTTTCTATTCAAATTAGCATAATTTGATTAAATAAAAATTCAGTTAGCTTCTCACTCTGTTTGATTCTCGATATAACTGGATCAATAGATGTAGAAGGATCCGTCGTGCTTATTGTAGTGATTGCGAAGGTGTCCGTAATGGAGTTAACGGCTAGACTGGACCATCTATCTTTAGACCCGTAGCTTAGATAAAGGACTTGGGCATCTAGAAGTATACAAATGATGATAAGTACTGCATATTTCCCGAGAAATTTTTGCGCACTCACCAGGTACCTCTTCTCTCATGATCTTCAGCTGTTGCGCACAGAATTCTCGGTCAGTATCCGAAATTGTTGACATGTAAGACAAAATCAATACAACGTCAGAACTCCCTCCACCTTTGTTCTGGCTTCGTTCTCCATTCAATCGCTCCGTCTGCAAGATTCGAAGGCTCGCTAATGCCTTGGGTAAATCAAAACCAGGCGTAACTAGAAAAAGAATTCAAATACGATGTTCAATGACCATGAGAAATTGTGCGGTATGTATATAATTGTGCAAGAAATTCTTATACCCACAGCTAGCATATTGCATTGCATTAAAGCTGTAGAAATCCAATAACGATTGACTGCTGTTTATCATTAGACCTCCATCAAAGCCGTTGATTATTGCGAAATCACTGTTGTACATATCGACCTCAATACCCTCCAACAGAAACCTGGAAAATGAAAGAACGATTGTCTCTAGGTTTGCTTCGGTCGCTTTGGTCGTCTGGCTCGATTTGGAAAGGATGGCAAGAAGAAAGTCGACAAATTTTGGGAAATTACGTCCTGAAACTTGGAACTAAGCATAATAGATATTTACGTACGCCAAGTAAAACTGGATCTGATTAAATGGCCAGGTGGTGTCGAGAATGATACTCAAGTGCGTAGAAACCTTATTGAAATTGTTTCCCAAGTTGATAAGCTCGCAGTTTGGATCACGGTTCATTGAGGCGGCTGAAAAGGAAACTCCGTCATTAATAATTGTGAAATGTATGATGCATAGTAGGATTATCTGTAAGGTTGAGCAAAAATCATTATTACTCACGAATGTAGCTGTTTAGTGCATTTGTAGCAGAAGTGACGAAGGTTTTTATCAGATCTACACTGATATGCACCAATGATACTTGCTCGTAGAGGAGCAGCGCCGCACTGAGAGCCTGGAAACCAATTTTCATAAACCTCACTGAGTGCTCAAATCAGAATTGTGGGGCTATGATAAAGCAGTTGTTGTTGCTTTTCAAAGCGCTTGCTCGCTAAAATATCCACGGATTTATAGGATATCCTCATTTTTGCCTTACCTGATCCACCATTACAGAATTTTCAGCTACAGTGGTCAGCAGTTTCCTTCTATTACAGGCACGCATGGTTGAGTTGAACACACCTCGCGGGCTATAGTACATGTCGAGGATCTGAGAAAGTCGTAGAGTAGAAACACTCGAGTACCAAGATGCGACGCTGTCGGCAAGAATTAACCCGTCAAGGTCTCCTCGAATCTCAGCAGTTGTCAATTCAAGGTTCTCTCCGTTTGTTAAAAAGTACCATCTAGGCAATGTCGTCGAATTAAAACCTCCGATTGCACCAACAATGATCGGACCTGCTGCGGGTCCTTGACGCAGTGCCACTTCCGCCAAGTCACCTTCAGGGGCATGAATATTGTGAATTATATTTCATTTTGGTGGAAAAAGTCGCATTTTTCATTCATACAGTAATACAGAATGATTATAGCTTTTCTCTATTGATTTATTATTGTGGAGGTATTAATTGGCACCTGCTAATGTTGCGATCCATCTATTGTGCAGCGGCGATCCAGTCGCATATCCCTTCTGCTCTAAATCTGTACTCATTAATTCCGAGAGCTTTACTGTCTCCGGTTGTAGAGCCGCGGCAATACCTGCTAGCACAGGACCTGCGGCGACAGCACCCCAACTGCAATATGATATAGGAAATCAGAGAGAGATTTAATTTGCAATTGCTTGAGCATTTTCTTTAAAAATGATCTTTCATAATTAGAGATGCGCTAATATTACGTAGATTATCAATTACTTTGTTCTTATCACTCCGTTCTCTACAGGACAAGAGCTTGAAGTCAAAGTGACCGTCAAACGTGCGTTGAGTGGATGATTAGGCGGGAATGCAGGATACATCCAATTCGGGTCTTCGGTAGTTGCTTTGGGTTGATATTCCTCTGTTTTGTGTTTGATTATTTCTCTGGATTGTGAGTTATTGGATTATTAACGGTTGATGAGGTGTAAACATTTTTAAGAATGTCATCGCGCATCGTTTTCCTTTTCAGGACAGCTCACAACTTACAATTCTTGCGGAGACAAAGTCTCAACATCGTCTCGAATGCTTTTAGAATCCTCAACGCCACCTTCTTCACCAACGTTACGCTCTGACCTGTATTGAGCTACTTGAGATATGGAATTGCAAACTGTATTCTCGTCCCCACGTTCTTGCATCTCGAAACTGCTAGACAGTATGTAGTGCAGTGTGCACTAAAGTCGTCAATGGTAATAAAATCATAATCAGAATGTATTTGGATACACTCAAACAGAAATCTTGAATGTGTGCAATAATTTTGCGTATCTAATTTACTCACTCTCTCAACGTCAGTCAAAGAGCCATTTGGGAACGACACAGCACTACCGGGTATGAGTTTTAGCATTGCAGCATTACGAACGAAGGAAAATCCGCGCGGTGAATAAGGGACTATTCCATCTTGTGCTTGAACATTTCGATTGAGCTCAATACCATCTTGCCTGAACCTGATGGAGTAGTATGAATGATGAAAATGAGTCGATATCGCCGACTTCACAGATATTTCAATTAGATATTTGAATTTATTTGTTGTACTCTTAATGTACCTGTGGAGAATTGCAATGGTCAGACTACGCAGATCCATATTAAGTCCGGGTGTATTTTCAATCTTACGGATAAGAGCAATCAACGTTTGTATATTGTGCGGGAGCCTATTATCCTTGATGAGCATAGTCGTCGTGTTATAACACTCGAGAAGTGACGAGGGGATATTCCGTGCAGCATTTTCTTGCGCCAGTGTTGCTGCGTTACATAAATCCATAATTAAACCGCATGTTTGGACCTGAGAGATTTTCAAATCTGCTTCGGATTACCAATTTATATTCAGGAGAGTATTCGAACTAATATTTTGACTGTAAATAAGGAATTATATCTATCACCCAACGCAACGCTAACTGATATTCATCCAAAATTTAGATAGAAAATTGCATAAAAAATTTAAATAGTATCAAATTTTACAATTTTATTGAAACAAACTCGTATGATCTATTATCTGTGAGACATGTCAGTGTTTCGGCGATATGGCACCGCTGATTGAGTGTAGCACGGCATTATGATATAGCAATTATTGTAAAGATCTTACCGGCTATGCTGAAAAGCATGAAGCTCATAAGTATCTTCATTTTCTCACTTCTGGAATGGAAATGCGGAACGTGTTAGACGATTATCATAAACAACTGTACTACGTCTGCACATCGTATTCTTATAGTAATATATTTCGAAAATAAGTGAACGCGTGGTATTCGTATCGAAAATTAATAATTAACACTTACATAGTGCGATATGTTCGTAGTATTGATATGTATAACTTATCCAAGATGCATATTAAACACTGGAAACTTATTTTAGTTCGACGTCAACCTTTTCTCGATAGTTCATGCGGCTAATATATAATCTATAGATCCGTGTAACTGATTCTCAGTGCACCACACCTTTGTGACTACATGTAGAATCCAGTATCACTATCAGATGATAAGATATGATATGCCGTAGTGACTAACAGGTTCCCTTTCTGTACCAATCGGATGTGTTTGGTATATATATATGATGAGACGCGCTCTTTGACAAATTCCTAATATATTCTTTCCAATACAGTCTGTTTCATAAATTGGTATAAACAGGTTTGCAATTCCCAATATGACTGATATGCAATTCAGATTCCTGATAGACTGCAGGTATAATGTTTGCGGAGACTTATCTATACAGGAATATGCATAAAGGGAACAATTAGGGCATGTTAACAATGTTTCAAATTTTTTTTTATCTTATCACAGTTGGGAGAGCCTTATCTGATAGAATTTCTTCACGACTGAGTCACTCATACTTTGGCTGGTATACTATGAATGTATAGATGCAATTTTTCACCATATTTTTTTCATTTCATATCTTCCACTGTATCTTTCGTTAGCCATCCAGTGAGAATCGGCAAAGATACTCATATTGAATAATTCTGATCATTTGATTTTGAAGACACAAATTCATTCAACGTCCCATCGATCCAGTAAACAATATCTTTTCATTTCTATCATCGTGTGATAATGATCTGAAAATCTAACACGTTTATAAATTTTTGCTAAGTTTTAACTTCAATTTTTCAAAGTTAATGTATGGAATTGAAACTGGGAGATGCGATTAGAATAAATGGGGTGAAGGAAAAAGTGCTGGTGTTGCTATAGCACACAAGATTCTCATAGGTATATAGTATACTTTCGGATGCCTGAGTATCGCCAAAGTGTAGCATCTGAAATGAACACACATATAGATTAGATACATTGAACATTATAGAGTAAGCTTAAATTTATTTACGGTAACATACCAGAAGACAAACACCCTCTGCTTCATTGTGAATGTTATTACCCATACTTTGGTACAAAACTATGAAGCATTTTAGCTTGCATAAGCTTATCACGTCTGAATAAGCACATGCTAAACTGCTCAACAGGTGAGTTGTCATTGTGACGCAGCTCGAGCTGCCGAATGAGGTTCAGCCTGATTACCAGCTGATACGTGCAAAATCATAAACTATAATTAGACAATTGGGAACAATAAATTGAAAAGACATCGTTTATTCTTTAGCAAATCTTACTCTGCAGATGTCCCTGCTCAATTCTCAAAATTTTTTTATTCTGAAGTATGATATCAATTAATTATATGCAAATTTTTTCAGACCAAAATGCATGAAGGATTGTAATTAGAGCATGCTAACTATTTCAAACATAATACATGTTATCTTATCACAGGTGTGAGAGCCTTATCTCTAGTTAAGTCCTTCCATGAGTAAGTCATTACTCTAGACCCAGTATACTACGAATGTAACGTTCTGTGATACTTCCTGTTATGACTTCTTCTTAGGGAGTCAAAATGGATGTTGAAAACTTGTTAGCGATCCTATTGTGTCACGGTACGTAGTCTTAAAACATACTCTGCACATAACATCGCATATTGAGTTTTATACCTTCCTGATTTTGGTAAATTTTACATTTTTGTGACATCAGACAGACAATAATCTACGTATAAAACAAATTTGCAAACACAACAAATATTAGAATAAAATTATTCGAATTTTGGACCCACTTCTCAGGCATCGTATTCTCTTACTGCCAGACAAGCATTCCCAAAAGATTGGAAGAATGTTACCAAAATGCGACCGTGGAAGGTGCTTACATACCAACAAATTTACGAGTTTTGATAGATCTCATACACAAGGCGGAGCATTACTCTTATACGACTCTGGACATGAGAGCAATGGCCTCTTCTTTGCTCCACAGGTTTGCACAGACATTATCAGCAGGGTGGGAATGATAAAGAAATCATTCGAAATTCTTGTTATTGTTTTCTCAGATTCCGATTCGATGGTATTGAAAAACAATCAGAAGTTTTAGCTGATAGTGGAATTTTGCCGTTTAGTGGTTCAGGATTTCAGCGTGCGAAGCACAAAATCATTGAAGAAATGGTTCCTGGTGATTCCAATGCGTTTCCATCTGACAGCCTCACCTTGGTAGAACGTTGCGTTTTACATCGAATAATATCCTCGACAATTTGGGAGCACCCTTCAGCCAGCGCAGAGGAGTTGTGTAGCTCAACGAGTGAAAAAATTTCGGGTGGAGAGACTTTTTGGCAATTTTTCGTTATATTCTTGAATGCATACTACAATTAGAGAGAAGAGCGAGTCAAGCCAGACATTAACCCTACATCTGTGCCTTTTCTTAGGCAGATCAAAATCTGGCGTCGCAACAGTATGCCCCATAGAAACTGGCGTCATTCTCACACCTTTCGGAACCATAGCTCCTGGGGTAGTTATAGCGTCGATTGCTGCATCTCTTCAGCCCCAGAATGTTGCTGTTAAATTCTTAATCGAAGAACAGGAAATGTACAGACGAAGTATGCAATTGATTTTTTTTAATATTCAACAGCTTTGAGCTCTGAATATTGTTCGACTTTTCTTCACAGTTTCTACAGTGACCACAGAAATGTCATTTTTCAATTACAATAACGATGAAATTGACCTTTTCAAACCCAAGGGTCAAACTATCGTTGGAAGATCCATGTGGTTTCAATCTTTGATGGACTCTATGTCAAAGTTGGATAACGTTTGGGTTGCTACACTCGCAGGTGAGAATTCTTTGCCCTTTGTGTATCCGATATTCCCGAAGACTCAATAATTGGCAGTGGAGCGTCGCTCAAAGATTTCATTCATACAATAAGTTCTTCTCTACATGGTTTTTGGAATAAGGCGACCTAGGAGAGATGGCGGTATATCAAGGGCCTATCGTCGGGTCAAAGATGACAATTGGTGCCACTGGGTATTGGAACAGTACGATGCAGCCAAGGATATTTTACCTAAATGATCATAACGGACACTTGGATGCGACGCGGGCTGAAATAATTGGCGGGATTGATGGTGAGACATCAAAACGATTAATGTGGTAACAAAATATCAAGAGCAGCGGACGTCGATTTCTGTTACAGCGAATCAAAGTAATAGAAAAATATTTCTCTTGTTTTATGGACACAAGGCCTAGTGATAGGTAAGAATTTGCAAACATGGATCGATCGCTTCCACAGTCTTCGCTTGAGCCAAATATTGGACATGTATTACAGTCACGAAGGTATTGCATTCGATAAAAATATGAGGGCTTGTCAACGGGCTACGAATTTCCCGCACGTTGCACCGAAGACATTGATTACAGAGCAGGTACAGCTTCTAGATAATTCTTCTCAATGTGAATCTTCATATATCTACGACGGTATTTAAAGCGTTCTATCCTTCCAATCAGACTCATGCCTTAGCTCAAATCTTAGCTTATCGCAACAGCATTGCTTACATGACACCCGAAGCTTTGCTCAGAATGGTCAACTATGCTGTGGACACTTCCTCAGACTACATAGAAAATTCTTTGTCCGCTGATAAGCAGTGCCATAATTTCGGACCAAAACCTGAGCTAGAAATTATCGTCGCCTTTGATGGCGCCTGGTCTAGAGATTATACAGCAGATTTTATATCGTATGTATCTGTAGTTGTAATTTACATCAACTCTTGTGGTTATTATTATACCAATCTTGTTTCAATTTGAAAAAGAGTGATGCTGGAAGACTTGGACGTTTCGATGTACGGATCAAAAATGGGCTTATTACATGGAACGACGGGCGAGTGGCTGGTGAACGTTACGCATAGTCCATCGACAATTTATCATGCAGTGACAAATTTCTCGAAAATTACATGTGCGTAGAAATATCATAATAGAAAGCGTTGGAACACCGCAGATTCGATATTTTGTTTATATGCAATGCTCGAATATTTTAGGGCCATCAATGCTGAACTGTACCAAAATATTTGAGAAAGTTTACGCCTACCTAAATAGGACGTGGGATTCCAAAGAACAAAATCATGAGATCGGAAACCTCGGGCAAGTTGTTATTCTACTCGCTCCAAGAACTGTGCCAAGTGATGCTGAGCTGCACTCAATTGCACTGTTGTTACGTCAGATAAAAGCTCACCATCCAGGTGAATGGGAGTCCGAATTTGCACTGAGGGATATTTACCTAAAACACGCAGAAATGGAAATTCGTGATCTGTTCAGTTTGATAAACTTTTTTATCGATTCCAGATGTACGGTTTCTATATTACGGTTCAGAATTCTATTCTGAACCATTGAAGAACCTGTTATTAACTGCAGAAGACTATTTGATTAGAAGCCTGAAGATCGATGATATGAACCGATACCTTCTGACTGGTAAGTGAGAGAATTATTCTCCAATAGATTTTATAATAGAAGAGAGCAAAAATCAGAGTTTTCATATATTAATATTCCATAGTGCCAAGAGTCTTGAGACCGCCTTCGAACTTGAATATATCATATGGATCGAGGCATCAATTCGAAGATTACATTGGAACAGGAGGAAGTATAACATACGCTCTGCAGCCACAGTGGAGGAGCAAGACTAAGAAACTCGAAGTATCTGTGCGTGTGCTTGATAAAGCTTATTGATAAATGAATCACTCGTGATCTCACGCAATAGAAGATAATCATTTTTCTCTTTTTCCTAAGTTTTACGCCGTTGGCTATGGAAGCATGAGAGTTTGCTCTTGGAATGAATGGCCGAAGATTGGAATCCAGAATGGATATTATTGCCAGGATCTCACAGGCCATAATGAGATCAGTATGATCGATTACTCAGATTGTACTGCAGGAAATGCTTGCCCCATAACACATTACAGAGTTCAGAATGTAACTTCGCTGCAAAAATGTGCCGGTGAGTTAATAGTTCCATTGTTTCATGAATCTACTGATAAATTTGCTCAGATCTGTTAGATTTTAAATAAATTACAAAAAAAAAATTCGTATCATTTTCAATTCTAGAAATGGATTGCAAGCGGCCAACGGACGTTCGATACATCGTGCGAATGGAAAATCTTAAGTTCATAAGCTCTGCAGCATATGCTGTGACTTTAGGATCTAACTTTTTTACTCTATTTTTTAATATTCTAATTCTTTGGATCGTTTTTCTTGATTGATGAGGTAGTTTTTTCCATTGTTCTCGATAGTATCAAGTCAATACGTATTGAGTATATTATGATTTTAATCGTGTATAGTGTAATCCACGTTCTAACGTAGAATGTACCACAAAACATACATCAGAGGTATGAAAAATTTATCTTTTACCACTTCCGCATTAAAACTGCTTGCAAAATATTAAAAGCAAGTCAGAGTTTGAAAAATTCCTACCTCAAATGGGAATGTGTAAAACAAATTTTTACTAATTCAGATGCCTTTCTTGCGGTACATACTACGTCAGAGACAAAAAGATCCCAAATCGGAAGTGTTGATGTATACAGGCTAGTCAAGATGACGTAGATTGCTCCATACACAAAGTACAAATTAAGAGAAAGTAAATTCTGAACTAACGTGTTATTTCTTTTTTGTTTACGGTGAAAATTTACAGTGAATTGGAGTTCAATCCCTCATCCCTCATATTTGAAGTAAATTCTGTAATCACATAATCGAAATCATCTGCCAAAGCAGCGCCTCGGGTATCTGATTAGACAATAAATACGATTTATTTCGACACAATTGATTCTCCAAAGAGAATAAACTGAAACCAAAACTAATTCTTCGGTTTTAATTAACTTTAGTAGTAGAGTAAAAAATAATTTATTTGATTCACATTTCACAAAACATTATGAAATATGTGTTCAGCTTTTTTTACATGTTTTTTTTTTAAGAAATAGTTACAGTTTGCAAACAAAACGATCACTGCTATTCGTTACTCACCTGATAATTACGATAAAGAAATTCATATCCGATTTTAATTAGAAATTGAAAGCTACTAGATCCAGAAAGAGTACCAAGTTCTGGTTCGGTTAAAACTGCTTCTAGTGACGGAAGGAAGTCCTGAATTTTAGCGCCTGCAGAATTAAGAAAGAAAGAACTTTGTTCAGTTTTGTCATACGAAACCAACGGACCAAAATTTATTTCAATCTCCTCCAAGCTAATTGCCTAAATTTTGATAAAGTCTGAAATAAAATGATATCAAAACTGTTTCTCACCCATGAAATGCGCCAATTCAACAAGCTTGAAGAAAATCGTACCCTGCGCCTGTTGCTCAGGATTATCTCCAACGTTATCCCAACGATCTCGCCTAGCAGCACGAGCCCAGATTCTCAATCTTAAAGAAGCTTTATCCTCTTGGTCTTGGACAAAGTCCAACAAATCTAGAGCTTTCTTGAAATCGTATTCACTAGCCAATAAATTTTCATCACAAGTATAAAGCTGCAAGAAAATAAACATAATTATTTCACAATATTTCTGAGAGATTCAAATACATCATTCAATTTTTTTGTGTCTGTACTCTGGAAAGCATGTAAACAAATTTTCAACATTTGGAAGACTATTGCGCATCTACATTTAGATGAAAATGAATAACAATATCCAATTTTTGTCTGAAAAAAAAACTAAATGCGATATGTAACAAACTTTACGCACAGTTATAAGTTCGCTTGGTGTGAGTACTCTAAGCTTGTCTATATCATATCCGTAGCTGGCTAAAACTGATGCAGGTAATTCTTCTTGGTGGGCGATTAGTTCTAACTCGTTATCAATTCTCCTAACACATTCCACGATTTCCTCTTCAGGCTCGTCAGAAGCGAGGAGAGCCAGTTTGGAAAGCGATAACATCGACTATAATCAGAACGGGGTCACAAAATGGAACAAGAATTAGAGAAAACACTTTAATTTTTATTTGATTTTGATTTTTCTGAGACTTATTCCTACCTTCTTACGGGTCACAAGCTCTATCTCTTCCGTCGCTAAAGAATGAAGAGTGTTTGAAGCGAGTCTCAATTCATCAGATAGAGCAGCCTGAACCCAAGACAGCGAGGGATGTTCAGAGAGTTTTTCAGTCAACTCAACTGCTCCGCCGCGTCTACATCTTTCGACTAATTTTCCCTGTCGCCCATCTTTGACATACCTAAATAATTTCTTATTTCGGTTATGGTTCAATTTTTATATTTGACTACAATGAAAAGTTTGATGGATATCGGGATTTTACCAGGAGAATAAAAATCCAGCAAAATCTTGGGACGCGAATCTTTCTATGTAAGAATCCAATCGATTCTGATTGCTCGTTAATTCACATATTTGTATCAGAGATGCAAAATCACAGTATTTTTCAGCCAGTACTGCTGCGTGCTCATATTGTTCTTCTTTGACTGCGAGAGAAAGCAAAAAAAAAACACAATTTTCATTAATTCACCTTTGATGTATGAAAAAAGAAGAGGTGAACAAGGTTTTCGGACTCACTGAGTGGCTGGATAAGACTTGTTCGATCATTTTCATACTGTTTTAATAACACCTCGAACTTTTCTGTTCCCCGAATACTTTCCAAATGACATTTTTTACCATCTAAAATTAAGTCGACCAAACTCACAAGCTGCTCGTACAGCTCATTTCGTACCGAGGCATCGTTTGTCCCCGTTACACCATATTTCAGAGTAATATTTTGCTGTGAGAGATAGAAGATTAATTTATTGTAACTTCAAGTTGTATTCGCAGGCATTTATAATGGGGTAATCCACGTGATTTGCAACTTGTAGAATAGTTGGTGACAATGTATGAAATGAACATCGAGTACGAAATTATTTGAATCTATTTTTATATGGATAATATACAAAATATCAGACCACTTCACCGATCAACATCATAATCATAAAACTTCCGCACTAGATCCGAAGGAGAATAGACAAAAAAGAGGTTTTCATAATTTAACCGTGTTTCTTGAAGTAAATATTACATCGGAAGAAAAAGATACCAATTCAAAAGTGGTGATGTAACAACGTGGATTACCCTAACATAAAATCGTAACTGATCAGTTAACTGGTAATTTCTTCGGTAAAATATCAATAAAAACTAGTTCCCGCAAAAGAAAATTTTCAGAGTTTTTTTACATACATCAATATCAAATTGAATAAATTATTATTTACCATCATAAGCAGGCAATTCCGTAGCCCATGCTTTCCCGTCGCAGCTGTCCATGGAAGGTATTCAGTAATTCCGCTGGAACATCTAGCCGGTACAAATCTCTCCGCGTTATGTTGTCTGTATTTAACAACTTCATGCAACATACTCTGTAATATTTGAAAATCAACAGAAAAAGGGAAATAACGATTTGTTACGCCAAATTAATAACACAGAGCATGAAGCTAGAGAAAACAAAATTATCATTTGAGAAAAATAATTGTAAGTGAATATTTTTCTCACCAGTAGCAAAGAATTCACTCGTAAAATGTACTGGGATACTTGATGAGTTACTCTTTCCGATTGAGTTATTTCACACGCGCTGTTTACAAGTATTGGCAAGAATACGTGAACGTTGCTGACTTCTCTGTAGAATATATCTCTTATTGTCAATTCCTCGGAGACTTGTCGCGCCTCTGGCGACAAAGCCTGCTCCATAATGGGGTCTATGATATCCCCGTTTCTAGATAGAAGATTAGTATTGACATTTTATTATTTCCAGAATAAAATAAATAAGATCAACGAAAATTTGATCATTGCAAAAAGCATAAGAGTTCCTGCACCTGGTTTGTAAATTGTAAATTGTTATCGCCGCAACAACTTTCTCTGCATATTCTCCCAAGACATGAGTTGTTGCCACAATTATTCCTCGATAGGAAACAGCGCAGAACTTCAAACGAAAAAAATTCATGAAATCAAATAGTTAATCAAGTTCTATCAAGAACTTTGGATTGAAGATCCTGATTCAACATCGAATATTTCTTTGGTATAAGAATTCACTAAAAAAATGAGAAGAGAATCTCGAGTCTCACCCGATTCCATAAATTGAATTCTTTCAAGAATGAGATGAAGAGATCCAGTGCCTTTTGTTTTCCTTCCAACTGGTGAGGAATTTGCATCGATGTAACAGCGTTTAAAGTCATAGCTGTGAAAGAGAAAAAGGAAAAACTGAATTGAAATTTAAAGTTGATGAATTCATTGTTTCATTTCAGAAAAACCCATTGAGAGGGCTCTAATTATGTTGAATAATTAAATTTTGTCGCTTTTTTGTTTATATTTACATAAGTCTCTATGATCCGTCCACCGGGGATCATTTGCTGGGTAATCATCGATTAAATTTTTGGCCACAGTTAAAACAATTGTGTCTAAAATTGCATCGATATCCATTACCGGTTCTTCTTGGACAGGGAAAAGTTCAGATAATATTTCTTGGCATCCAGACTAAAAGATCGGAAACAAAGCAAAAGATATTAGTGATGATGTTGAAGTGATATACTAAAAGGCGAGAATATACAGTACATTTTTGCCCAAAAGGTTCGGAACACTTCCACACAAAAATGCAAGCGTCTTAAAACTTCCATATCTCAATGATAAATCGTCGAACAACCATGTGTAACAAGCCATTTCAAAAACGAAGAACTGAGCGTCATGTAACTGCAGTCCTTGATTCTACCATGTACGCTTGTGCACTGCTAAAATTGTCACTATTGTCTCCATTGCTCTAGAATTTCTGTTGATGTTCGAAATTTCTTAAGATGGTGCATCGAACATGCATCTATCTCAAATTTTGTGCAAGCTACAACCAGGAAGCGAGTCTAAAGCTTACAGAACGTACTTTATATGGTGTATTCAAATATGTTGTGCAATGATTCTTCAATGGAATGCAGCGCTTTGAAATAGTGGAATAAAATTTGATAAATAACACACTCCCAATTGATCATAGCTCACAGGAGATTGAATTGAGGTAAATATTAGATGTTCTTAAGATTAGTCGTTTTCCGATCATTTTTCACCAAGATATGAGTCTTATGATACATTCGAATTTTTGACAGTGTTTCCAAACTTTTGGGTGGTACTGTACCGACAATTTTGATTATTTGTGATTTTACCTTATTTTGACGAAGACTATAAAGGAATGCAGCGCTCAATTGGATGGCACCGTCAGAACTGAAGGTCATTTCTCTTAAATCATCGTTGTTTATTTGTGATGCAAAGTTATCACTTCCGAAAACAAAGCTGTTACCACCATAGTCAAGGCTTAAATTTTGATCCGAATAGCTACAAGGATTGAACAGAAAAAAATGTGCCAATCACTTAATCATGATTGAAAAGAAACTCCAATTCTGTAGTTTCAAACACGAAACAAGATTACACTAGACTAGAAAATGTAGAATTTGAACTTTATGACAAATAACGTACACACTGAAATCTTGAGCACCAAAATCGGTCGGCGTGATAGTAACAAGTCCTAAATTTCTTGTGAATAGAACTGGGGTTCCAGAACAGAGAGCTCCACCAAGTATGTTGTCTTCTCCGCCTCTAACGAGATCGATTTTCTCTTGATCGTGTTCCGACATGCCTGTAGAAATTTGAGGGATATACCATGACAAATTGTATGATGCACAGTATCTAGGATTCTTGAAACAGCATTACATGATACTCACTATTGGCAACAAGCACAGTCTGTGGATTGTAAATGATCGCTTCCCATCCGGATAAAATGAATCGATATGATAGTATTGTTGATTCAACATCATCACGGTACAGTACAGGACCTATTTTCAATGGCATAAACCATTTTAGTGTGTTCGTTAGCGTTGTACCGGAGAGGGGAATCAATCCTGTTGATAAAATCAAACATTTTATTGAGTGAGTCAAATTTCGGCAAGTTTTTCTAGAATTCTATCTCACATTTCGGGTTTTATCGAGTTTTGTTTAGAATTCTATCAGGTTTTTCACATTCTATCTGGTTTTTGAAATTTTATCAAGCTTTTCTCAGATCCTTATGCAGTTCTCCCTGACTTCTGTGAAATTTGCGGAATTATATAAGTTTTGTCTTTCAAAGTCGATTGAATTTTCCGAATTTTCCAAACTTCATCACATGCGAAGAGCATTCTATGAATATTTTCAAGTCCTGTTAAGGTTTTCTTTCAAACTCCATCAAGTCTTTTGGATTCTAATAATTATTTACTGATCCTATTCAGTTTTTGGAATTCTCCAATTTTTATTATATTCTATTCAGTATGAAGAATTTTTGGAAATTGTACTTAGGAATCTATCAAGTTTTTCTGACTGCTGTAAAAAGCAGTAAAATGAAAGTTCTCTCGGAATGATAAATCTCGTCGTTTTCAATTGTTAGTTCCAATATTTCTTGAAATTCATCATATTTCTCATGATTTTGAATCTCGAATGATTACCAATTGCAAAGTGGACTTCAGGCGATAATTCTGTACAACTAGCTGTCATGAGGACAACTATTCCTTCTTCGCAAGGTTGCATGTCAATTAACCATGTTTCCATGCCTTGCGGCACACAGGCGCTAGATTCCTACAAAGTTGTAAAGAAGCAGCATCAGACAGAATAAACGCTCAGCTCAAGATGACATCAAATCAAAATTTGGAAAAAAAATGTTCCAAGTGAAAGAAATGGGGTGTTTCGAATAGTCAAGTTTACCCAAAATCGTCGTTGAAAAGTCTGTGAAACAGCATGGCCTATGTCTTCATCGAATTCCATTTTTTCAGCTTCACCATGAGGAAAAGACCAATACTGAAGAGACGATCCAGCCAGAATAAGGACTCTAGATGTTTTTTCATCAATCGATGTACAATTCACTTTCACTAGTTTCTGTAAAACGAATTTTCGAACATCTCAGGGAGTTCCGGTAGGTAAACAACAATTCTACGCTAATGATAAGAAAGTAAGGAATGTAAAATTAAGTTGAACCCTTCTTTTACCGTTTCGGTCACAGGGGATTGGGGCATAGCACCAAATATGAGGGACGACATTCTGCGACCTATGCCGCCCAGCCAACCTTGACTAGTTCGAAGAACTCGGCAAGATATGCTATTCCTACCGCTAATGAATTGCGGCTGTAAAAGAGCAACTGTGCAAGTGGTGGTGGCCAGGACACAACCGTGGCCTGGAACGTATGTTAAACAATCTACTTCTTGACCAGCCAATTCTGCACTTGTTTCCACGGACGATCCTTCGTGGGCTACACTAGACCAATAGCGAACTACACCCTCAGGCGATACCGCCATGCAGCTCGGTACCTTTCCAGAAGAAAGATTTAAATTGGTGACTGGCAAAGTTTAGGGCGAAGGAATTATGGTCGATTTAGTAAAAATGACTAATTAACTGATGACTTAGCCAACTTGCCTCAACCGCCTCAACCGGTTAAACTATCGACTAAGTAACCAGATGAACTATTTTAATTGGTGCAACTAGCTATATCACACAACACAAATTTTTAGCTGTTTGGGAGAATAATTCTTGCCAAGACTAAGACGATGATGATTATGATTATTTCACCTGATGTCCGGGAGTGAGCCAAACAGCGATACAATCAGCTCTATGTGCGAGATCGCTTTGAGGAAGTAGTAGTTCACGGCATTGGCTATTGAAGGTGCGTCTTTGTTTAGGATCGTGAAGAGTAGTTTTACACTGCCATACCAGTAGCCTACGACCACAAACAAGCCAAGCCCAACCATCAAGTGAAACGCTTACGCTGACAGTCGCGTTACGATCTATAAATGTCAGCGCTTCTGTAACTAAAACTGGCAACGGTGGACCGAAACTTTCTACTATGTGGCAAGCTGTCTTGCAGATTATTTGTACCGATTGATTCGAACGACCGGATGTACTGATTACTCTGAAAAACAGAATACAGATGGAAATTAGGAAACCGTTTTGAAAAAGAAGAGGAGAAGAAATAGGTCAACGATGGTTTTGTTTGCAAGACGACAGGAGCGAAAAGACGAATCACGGTTGACAGAAGTCTTACGAATTGTTTTTCTTCAGAGATTGAGTCAACGACATCCTCTTTCGTGGTGAGGTTAGAGTTTTTGATAAAGATGCACTCATGCTCGGACGGTCCATTCTCGATTTCAATCAGAGCAGACGGTGTGATATAAATTTTGAGGATTCGAGTGGAGCTGACAGTTTTTTCAGGCACCACTATTCGGGGTTTCTGTCGATGTCTGTTTATATTTATATTCAGCTCTAACCAAAATTGTACATTATTTATTTCAAGCGTTGAGTCAACGATGTCAGAGTTCCACCTCTCAGTTATCCGTCGACACGCACACTATCAGACTCTATGTTTGAAATTTTGAAAAGCTTCGGACGTGAGAAATTAATTTTTCGAATAATAACGAAGATTTATTCAGATTTCATAATTTTTTCACGTTCAAAAGCTTCAGCTATAGGCGATTTTTAATCAGAGCGGTCACAACGCGGTCGGTGCTACCGGACGCATGGCATTGGTCCACGACCCGCTGTACACAGATCTTGATTCGTGGTCACACAGTGATATTATTGGTCTCTTTCGTGAGATCCGTCCAATCAAGGCGCTGTGTGTCGCGCTGGAGATGCAGCGTCACTTGCCACGCATGAAAAGGCGCTTTTATTTTGTCTGTCTCTCGGACACTTTCCACTCATGGGAAAAGATGAGAAGCAAAGCAGTTCAGTTACAGGCGCCCTCTGTCCATTCTCTTTGCGGTGAGCTATAATACGCATAATGCACCGTGAGAAAAGGGCAGCAGAGGGCGCCACTATACCGAAAGCATAGAATTGTGGTAAGCCCCAGCGGTCAGTCGGCTTATGCATGCTGTTGCAGTTCCTTGATTAGATTTGAAAGACTTGATTCGAAACTAATCTTAAACCGATACGAGAAATTAATACGTCCATATACAAACAATTTCGAGACTGTTTTACTCAGTTCATCAGAAATATCCTTCCATGTAAGTATTTACTTACGTAATGTATTATTAAATGTTAGCGTGTACCTTTTGCTGGTAAACAAACGAACAGCGATTTCGCCACTTGGGGCTTCAATTGTTTAAATTTGGAACTGCGATAATATTTAGAATTGTTCTGGAAATAAATTGTTCCACTTTATATCGTACCACAATAACACGAAGCGTACGATACATTGGTGACGGTATAGGAATTATTAGTCGATACATTTTTATTATCAGGATATGAAACATGCAATGTGTAGTGCAAGACTGTTATCAGCTGCTCACTTCAGATAGGTCACTCGAATAGACTCCCTGCAACTTACGTGGATTTTGTTTTGATACTTATGCTTTTTGAGGTGCATAGATTTATTTTTGTCTTAATACACCCTGTTTCAAGTCAAAATGAGTTATACAATTGAATCGCGATGGAGTATTATATGGAGTAATCGGCAAGGTGCTGAGATTTAGGGAACTTTTCTAACTTGGGCCGTGTCAAGACTCTGAGGGTCTATGAGATCGAATGAAGCATGGTGAGTCTGATATTTTGGCCCAAATAAATACCCCGAGCAGTTTGATCCGTAAGCGTCTCCCGAAGGTCTGACACTCTTCTTGTGAGTAAAGTAGATTGAATAACCATGAATATTAATAACTGTGGATAATTTTTGTTTCGCTTCTTGTTTATTCATACACATATTATTCACATAGTTTTGCCAGGAATACATTAGCTGTGTCTCAATTCGCCAAACTTCACCGGTCTTTGGCTTAGTCTCCGTCTTATGATATAGTTTGATAACGTGAAGGGATATAACAAACTATACCACAAAACCGAGACCAACACCAAACCGATGAATTTTGACGAATTGAGACACGGCTATTGAATATCGGGCGTGGGTCATAGGTTAGTTTTGTAAAATCATTGTTAACAATAAAAATCGCAAACGTGTTGTTGCGGGGAACTCAGCTTCTCGAGGGGTGCTCTGATCTGAGCCCATCGCCGCACGTGCGGGTTGCATGGACTTCAGTCACGTCGTTTGAGCCGTGCAGGTTGGTGTGGATTGACATTGCTCAATTATCAGTAACAGGTGGTAGACCGAGTCTTGTCACTGTGATTTCATAAGCCTGTAATTTATCCGATGAAATTAACGTGTGGAATTTGCATCGGAATATTCTGGTAAAACTAGAATAGTATACACGACTATTGACGATGTATGTATATAGTATAAAGACGTTAAACGTGTAAACGCGCGATAATATCCATGGAATAGTTGATTGACAGAAATTTTTCTTTTCATCAATGAATATAGTTTATACCTTCTTCAAAATTATTATTATCTACGTCACTATTGACAATTAGGTTATTTTTGCTCGCTAGATCGGTATAGGTATATATAGGTATAGGAATTATCATTCATCTGTGAATGTGTATAAGTATCATATTAAATAATTTGCATCGTCAAACTTCACGTACTATGAATTTTGTGCTCTGAGAGCATGCTGGGTAAAAAAATAGACAGTCGCTTATCAGTTATATTATAAAGAGACGTAGCAGTAATCGGGATAATTATATTTCCGAAGTAAAAGTTCTTTTTTTGCGGAACGAAACATGGTAAGAATGAAATATAATATTGATATTCTGTATTAGTGTAGCTTAACTCAAATCTACATGTGTTATTTATATCATAATATTAAATAAAACTCGATTTCAAACTTTGTTCGAAAAATACATACATCGCGGTCGTGTTTTTTTTCTCACGTTGAAATTCAATCTCGATTCTAACTTCAAGTCGTTAATATTTGAATATTGTTGATAAATATCCTGTGAAAGTAAATTCGTACTGACAATCGTGTTACAAATCAGGTAATTATATCGTTTTGTTTCTTCCGAGCCGTTATTATCGCAAATTAATTTCAGGTCCTTAACAAAATTTGCATTTTCGTAAATGCCGCGTAAAACAAATACGATCGTGTTCGAAGTGATGTCGCCCCGGATGTCGCGCATAAAAAACCGACAATCGTTCCTATCGAGGAATATTCTAGCGGGATAATTTTTTCTCTTGTAGATTTATATTTGGAGGTATGAAAACTGATCTGATGTGATAAAAAAGGTGAATATCGTTTAATAATTTTTTTCTATTGGCGTCGAAAGTAAAATTAGAATGTATTTGTGTCATTTATATTCATTAAAACTCTGTTGGAAAAATTCATCCTCTCCGATCGTGTTTTTTTTTTGCTCACGCATCGCTTATATCTTCATCGTCATTTGTCTTTCGTTCGTAACTCGATCAAACGTTCTTTTTGACTAATTGTAAGTACCGAAAAAATTAGTTTACGAAGAAAATATAATAATTAAATAGGATATTTTTAATATCAGAAAATAGTTTCATTGCGTAATAAGTATAAGCGTTCAATGGTGAAAATAGATATTATGGACTATATTTAAATGAAATATTTGATTTTTTTACGCTGGCGTCCCTAATTGTGTTTCCAAACAAACTCTTTGAAAGTCTTTTTTTTCTCTAATATTTTGGAATTTTATGACTCCAACTATTATTGTTTTTTAACAAAACGAATCGTAAAATAACAGAATACAATGGTGTAGCAACGATTGAATAATAAGTTTTTTTAGCTCCAAATTTTCAATTTTCTATTTAATAATAAATCAAGAAAGGAAACTGAATTTTTCGACAAATTCTCTACAATTTGTACAAATCTTATTACAAATTCAGAAGACTTCTTATCAGTTCTTTGATTGACACTATCTGCAGTAATGTATACAAAAAGAAATAAAAAAAAACAATAATATCATTCCTTGTTTCAGTGGGCCAAATTTTCTTGATGGCATCTGGTAGACCTACGCTAAATGATACAAACGACATTATGCACATTTATCTCGTCATCCAGAAGTACTCTGTTAAGGGCAGATTAAATAAATGTATATTCATTGACATCATTGACTTTTCAATAGTAAGCTATCAATAAGGAATTTTCGAAATGTGAACCATCTTTCGAGATGCTTTTTATTCTATATTTATCTTTCTTGCTCTCTTTCACAGAAGTTTCTTCATCGGACTTGAATACAGTGAGTTGATACACTGATCACTGTCGTCGTTTTCAGAAAGGAAAGAGGTAAGGAAAGAATCAGAGTATTGCCAATTTCGCTAGAACGTTTTCAGGATTCTATGAGACTGAAGTTTATAACGTTTATGTAACAAAATCAGAAACAATAATATCAGCTGCTTGCCTACTCTGAAACATTGCAAAAAATACAATTTTAGGGAAAATTGATGTGCAGGCAAAGCAGTTCATATTATTTCCCATGAGTTGGTTGCATTAACATTATAAACTTCACCTCATGAGATCCTAAAAATATTCTAGATTGATAAATCAATTTGTCACTAAGTATCCTGTACGACAAACTTCTAAAATTATTTGACCATTGAATTCTTTTTATCAATACTTGATGTAACTTTATAACGACATTGCTCATCCACTTTAATCGAATTTGCAGTTGATCCTTTGATTAATGCCATAATCAATCGGAGTTCGGGGTCTGATCCTACGCGGATGAAGCCTCTCGGAAAAATGAAACAATAGCTAAATTGGTACAACCACAACATGCTTGTAAATTATGCCATATTTTTTGTTGAATATAATTTTTTAATAATACAAATTATTGTTCAAGTATAGATTAGTATAATTTGAATTTAGCGCTCTTCATTGCTTTCACAATTCTTAATTTGATTGGATAAAATCGATTTCGATATTATGATGCTTCTGTTTAAAGTCAGTCATTAAATTGTTTTTCTTTCCCCACTTTATCACAGTGCAATAGTGGAGACTCAGCATAGATCCCGATGACCCGACAAACCAAAGAAACCCAAGGATGGCTATGACATGCTTTACTGGAATTCATGCATGACTTAGCGACTTCTGTTAGCGACAGTCGGTCGAATATCATATATAATTGTAAGAAACAAATGATCGCATAGTTAAGCCAAGAAAATACAATAGTTAGTAATGGAATAATACCAGCCAGGGGATTCAGTAATATCCATTCAGTACTTCTTCTAGATCTTGAATTCGTTTGGAGATAAGACTTGAATCTAATAAATCAGTTAATTTATAGCATTCTCGAAAAATATCCACACCAACTTGGAATTATTCAATTTTCGTCCATGGGTACCGAATATCAATATGGTATCTCGAAAAAATTTGTTATTGATATTAAATGTTTATTTGATTAAATTTCGATTCAAAGTCTATACAACTCTCAAATAATTCTAGGGATTAATTCTTGAGACTGGAGGCCGTAATTGATTTTTTTGTAGTTGATGGTTAGTCGAAAAAAAAAGGTTTACTTGAATAAGTTAAGGATTATTTATCTACTGCTGTTGGGTGTTATTGAGCGTACTGAAGCATGCATTGATCAGTTATGATATTTTTTTATAGTAGAGGCAACTTACGTAAACTTTTGTTATCTTCCAAGAAACTGTGAATCTTTACTTAACGTCATATTCGAATGAATCTAATTTCAATTGGTTATAATCTATGAATCATCAGAGTGTCTATTTTCTTCTCAATCTTCTCAATCGAATTCAATGAAATTATAGAGTGACATAATAGTTATGTGTGTCAAGAGCGTGTAAAGTAAGATTTTTTGACCAGTGTGAAATTCCACAAGAGACAAAAGCGAGTGCAAAATGCACACGAGCCAAGAAGTCTCTATATGCGCTCGTGCCTCACATCCTATTTTCTGCCCCTACTCCTTGTTGAAAATTCGACGTTTATGGAGTTTTCCAAGCACTCATGCTCGGAAAAATGCTTGAAGAATTCCATGATCCCAGACATACTTGAGGGTAAACCTACTGAAAAGTAGACACATTTTCCATTTCCAAGTGCCAAACGCCAAATTGAGACTCTTTTCATGATTAATAAACGAAACAAAAATGTAATCGTAGAATATTTGGCAATTTAAATTTCATATTTCTTTTTTCTTCCTTGTAGATGAACGAATATATTTTTCTATAAATTATTGAGAAAATTTCAAGCTTCGATAATATCCCCCATTATACAGTGGGTGACGAAAGGATTTTTTTACTAATGGCTCTTCTGTTTTGTCTGTTTATCTGTTCCAGCGAGGGACCAGGGGCCTGCTCTATGAATCTGATGAATCGGGGAACCTATGGGATAACAGTGAAGAAACCAAGAAGACTACGGGAGTTGAGAGTACAACAAAGCCTCATGGTCGAATAAAATGTAAAATAAAATTCCTAAACTAGGCCGCCTACTATTTTGAATTTCTTTATTGCCGATGTATTTATTTCTCCACATTGCTGTTATTGTCCTTTCAATTTCCAACTCAATTAGAGAGAATCGTATACATTCAAGACAATCTCGTTTTTGTTGTTAAGGACGTTTGAACAATAATTTTATAAATGTTTAATTATCGGATCTATTTTGGGTTTCAGTATTATGCCCGCAGTATGATGCCAAGATCCATGAAATCTTCCCAGATTATGAGATAGCGGATGTCAACTGAGTACAAGAGAGTTGTGAGACTCAGAGACAGCTCC
The DNA here is from genome assembly GCA_963170745.1 of Phymatocera aterrima. NCBI lineage: Eukaryota > Metazoa > Arthropoda > Insecta > Hymenoptera > Tenthredinidae > Phymatocera > Phymatocera aterrima. Next base: position 5,182,059 of record OY720670.1, read on the forward strand.
AAAAGAGGTGAGACTAGGTGTCTAGAATATAATATATATTTCAATGATCTTTTGGTATCCTTATGGAATGTAATTCGGTGGTTTGGTGGTTTCAATGTGATCATAGCTGCGACAAAAACAAAAATTTGCGTACGTGATTATTATAGGGTTCGTGGATACTAAATAGAGAATAATTACTATATTTGTCGAGAAAGTTTGCTTTTGCAACAAGGAGAACGCTACTTCAAATTTTAAGAAAATCTATGATTTCAGTCATCCAGCTGATGAATAACCTGAACAAGTATTTTGTGTATTCTTTTAATCAATTTTAATGATTGAATTAGTTAACGAAACAGAAGAAAGTTGAAAAATGAAACCTCAAGAAAAACTATAAAATTATAACTAAATTAGATGAATTAGTTATCAATTCATTAACTGATGATCAAAGATTGATAATTATTAATAGGTGATTAATATATTAATTGTCAATTAATTATTATTATAAATTTTGTATTCGTTATTATTAAACTATCGAATCTTTCTTATTTCTCCCAAGACTACAAAAGCAAACTTTGACGGGGATGCATACATTTTTCCATTGTTTTGAAGGATGACCAATAAGAAAAAATGAACCGAACCCAGGCATAAGACATTTTTTTTCTGTCATTGACCGGTGCAATATCAACGAAAACAGAAGATTTTTCCACTTTATCATCATAATTTCATACTCTGAATCACATTAGCCAAAGTCGGATCCAATTTATTTATGTTTAGATTACGGTGATTATGCTAAAACAGCGGGCAGAAGAATCATTTTCTAAGCAGCGACATAGCTCAGTTTTGATTCATGCATAAATGGGAGGAGGGAGTAAGATATTCCATTTTTTCTATAATGTATGTAATTCATTGCTATTCCCCCTTCTACAAAATACGTTGTACCTAAGTTATACTCATTCACATCATCTCTTAATACACGATTGGAAAATATGATCCATTAGCCGGACTTTGTCCGCCCGAAACGGTTCTAGATTTTATATCGGGCAAATCGCGTATCTTGAAACAGTTCTTTCAAATAACTCGATGGTATCTTCCATCAGTTATGTATCAGGTGTAGACGTAACGCGTAATTAACAAAACCGTTCTTGCAAATATACTTTATTTCGTTTTTTCTCTGTTTCAACCGTTTGTGAACGTAGAGAGTAATCTCAGATATAAAGGAAATTGGAGTTCAAATCGCTTGCGAATTCAGAAAATAATACAAGGTCATTGTAATTTTTTATTATACATACAAAGCATGAAAAACATTTAGTCTAAAATATTTCATTTTTCATTTTACAAAAAAAAAAAAAAGAAGTACTCAATATCTGCTTATCAATATTAATCATTATTATTTATTATTAATCGCTTGTTTTGAAATTGTATATAAATATTCATTTTTTGAATTTCATGCTATTAACCGCCAATTAAAAGCAAAGAAATCTCGCGAGGCTGCGCTACGCGCCGTCAGGGGCGGAAGGGGGGGGGGGGGGGAGCAGCGAATGAACGGTCCATGCAGAAGTTCAGAGCCTTAGATTCTCGGTGGTGCTCGAAGGGATAACATCGTCTTTGGTCGTTCTCGCGTATTGTGTGGCAGTTACATGATGATCGTACAGCTTCGATATCAGTGAATTATTTCCGCTAATAGTTTTTTCCATAATGGAAGTATGAATACTCTACAGTGGGATGTTGGAAACTTTTTTATCCACACAGGGTGATTATTGCTGGTTAGTATCACATGTGAAAAATTCGTGTCTGCATGTATATTTTTCCTTCGTGAATTGTGGGTATAATGTATGGTACCGAAGAAACGTCTGTGTGAGCTACACAAACTGTTAATACCGTGAAATTGCGGGATAAGGTTTTTGTGTCGTTGAAAAAATGAGACCGGCCTTCCTCAAGGCCATATTTGTTTACAAACGGCAGAACAACCCAGCGAGCTGAGCGGCGGTTCATATTAATTGGCCATTCAAGCAGGATAAAAAATGTCAACAGTTGTGCTTCTGAATTAATTCTCAGGTGAAAATACATATTCATTTGATTAACTATTTCGTTCAGCACAAATTTGAAAAAAAGACCTTTCGTATTCTTCAAAATCTAAAAAAAAAAAAATAGATTGGGTGCAGGCCGACAAAAAATCCTGAATTTAGTATCGCAACCTATAGTTTGAATTTTTATTTTCAATTTTTTTTGTTTATAATCTTTTTGCCAAATTATCAACTCTGTTTCAAATTCATTCGAAAAACAAATAATATTCCAATGGTATGTCTATTCATCTCAGAATTACTTCAAAACCATTCGAAATTCGACATTGTTTGGTTGAGTTTTTTGAATTCGCGATGTTCGGTTATTTTTGGCTAATTTCACGGGGTGAGCGGATGCGACGCGATCTCTTGTTGATTGGTCTACTATCACGAGATCTGTTCCCGCCTAAACTAGCTTTTGTCCATCCGCCATTTTTTAGTGGTGCGAGCGTATTCAGATGTTCTTTGTCAAGTGATTATAGTGAAAATAGAATCAATTGTTTTCCCATGTCGGAAGATTTGCTTGCGCGTAATGATAAAACAAATAACATCGGTATAAAGGTGTTGAAAAAAAACCGCGATCATCGTATATAATTTCTCTTCGCGAATCCCAGATGCCGAGCACTGAAAAAATGTCTACATAGGCTACGTGAATTGCTAATATCGTGATATGGGTATGTTGCATATTTTTTTATATCCATAGAAATAATGGAGTTGGGTCGTTTTTCTTCGCCATATTTAGCCACAAGTGACCGGTCAACCCCGCGAGCTGTACTCTGATTTCTCAAAATTGAAGGTTCAATCGAGATAAGTGATAAACTGTCATATCATCTGATTTGATTGCCAAGCAAAAATACAAATTAGGATGAATAATAGACTGTATTTTCTTCTGATTTGGTTTTTAAGTAAAAATACAGATTGGATCAAATCATTTTACTTCTCGGCATACATTATTGAAATAAATTCTCGTATAGTTCGAAATAAGATAGAATTAGATTAGGGGCAGGCCGAAAGGAAACATAAATTTGGTTTCGTATCATATAGTTTTTATTTTACTTAATTTTTTTTATTTCTTTTTTGTCCAAATCTTAACTCTACTCCAAATATGTTTGGAACAGAAATGAAAAGAAAAAAACAAACAATATTCGAACAGCATATTTCTATTCAGAGTTACTTAATTTGAAATCGTTCGAGCTTCGTCATTGGTCGGTTGAATTTTCTGAACGCGCGATGCTCAGATGTTTGACCGTTGGCTTTTTTCACGGGGTGGAGGAAGGAACTTGTTGGAACTTGTTAATCAGTCTACCATCGCGACATCAGTTCCCGCCTGAACTCGTTCTTTTTTCCATCGGCGAAAGTCTATTCGGATGTTTATTATCAAGTGATCATAGTGAAAATAAAATGTACTTTTCGAGTATCGAAAGATTTGCGTGTGCGTAAGGATGAAATAATTAGCGTTGGCATAGAAGTGTTGAGAAAAAGCACGATCATCGTGAAATAATTTCTCTTCGCGAATCCTAGATGCCGAGCACTGAAAAAATGTCTGCATAGGCTACGTGAACTGCTAATATCGTAATATGGGTATGTTGCATATTTTTTCATATTCTCCGAGATGATGGAGCTTGGTTCTTTTTATTTTTTTTATTTCTTTTTTGTCCAAATCTTAATTCAACTCCAAATATGTTTGGAACAGAAATGAAAAGAAAAAAACAAACAATATTCGAATAGCATATTTCTATTCAGAGTTACTTAATTTGAAATCGTTCGAGCTTCGTCATTGGTCGGTTGAATTTTCTGAACGCGCGATGCTCAGATGTTTGACCGTTGGCTTTTTTCACGGGGTGGAGGAAGGAACTTGTTGGAACTTGTTAATCAGTCTACCATCGCGACATCAGTTCCCGCCTGAATTCGTTCTTTTTTCCATCGGCTGTTTTTCATTGGCGAAAGTCTATTCGGATGTTTATTATCAAGTGATCATAGTGAAAATAAAATGTACTTTTCGAGAATCCAAAGATTTGCGTGTGCGTAAGAATGAAACAATTAACGTCGATATAGGAGCGTTGAGAAAACCCACGATCATCGTATATAATTTCTAATATCGTGATATGGGTATGTTGCATGTTTCCTATGTCCAATAATATATGGAGCTCGTTTCTTTTCCGCGCCACATTTGGTTACAAGTGACCGGTCAAGCCCGTAAGCTAGACTCTTGATTTTTCAGAATTAACGACGGTTTAATCAAGCTGAATAATAGACTGCGTAGAAAAATAACAAAATGAAAATAAAACAAAATTATAAAAAAAATACTGTAAATATAAGAACGAGGTGAAGTGAGTAGATAGATCTATTTATTGTTCTGTTCATTCGTGGTTTTCCTGTGCTTCAAATTCGTTCGGAAAGAAAAAGAGGACAAAACATGTTATTAGAATAGAATTTTTATTCCCGAGATATTTTGAAATCGTTCGATATTCGGCGTTGGTTTTTTGTTTACCAGTCGTTTTACAGCGGAACAATTAGTGTATACATAGATCTTGCCCACCATTACTTTATCGTTGTGAAGTATACTCTGAAGCGGTGATCAAAATAATTCGTTCCGCTCTTTTCGTTTTTTTTCGGAATTATTATTATCATTATTATTAAATCCGTGTGCGAAGTACCCATGCATCGAAAAATATCTGTATAAACGAGTTAGGAATAACGTGATAATGTAAGGTGTGTATTGAATTTTTCTACCGTTTGAGAAATGAAACTAATTTTATTTTCCTCGGCGAGTTTTGTTTACATTCGAATTGCTTTGTCCAACAGGCGCGAAGGGGGAAGGGGGGGGGGGGAGAGCGCTGCAAGCGGGATTCTCAGAATTGTCGGTTGAATAGCGGCACGGAATATAAGCTGGAATACCGTCCCATCTAAAATAAAATTATCCGAATTAATTCGTAAAAAGAAAATAAATAAATAGTACGAACGCAATCGGTATTCAGCCCCAATAAATATTAATCTTACGTATGCAAACTACTGTTGATGCTACGAAACGGGTAGAAAGAATGCATCGTAGTCTTTTGTCTTCGTTGACAGTAAATTAATTTGAGTCGGTTCGTGCAATTTATATGGAATATAAAACTCGATTACGGAACACACATCGCGGCTGTTTTATTTTCCGTTTGTTTTCATGCTTTGCGCCGTCATTTGCCTTCTCTATTTGTAACTGTTGAATTCGAATCTCAATTCTAATCGTGAGTACTCTGTCATCAAAATACTCTTCGGGTAGAATAACGTAACTACTGCAAAGTCGGAAATGATTCTTTTAGCCAAATTGAATTATATTTTTTCAACTTTATTTTCTTACGATTAGGTATGAGAATTCTCCAATATATTTTTGTTACGTCTGAAAAATCTGGTCATTTTTCTTGTTTCTATCGCTCATAAAAATGCTTTCCCGATAATAATGTTTCCTTTTTTCTTTTGTTCTTGCAGCTCAGTGAAGATTTTCATCCACAAAACATAGACCCATCATAATATACCTGTGGACCCAAATAACTTGCAAAACAACCAATGTCATAAAAATCCCACCTTCTGGAACAATCGCATAGCAGGTAAATGAGTATAATTAAAACATGCTTTTGAGTTATGTTTTATAAAAATATTCTCGGGCGATCTGAGTAACTTAAGTATTTAGATAATGTTGTTTTCTGAGAAATCTGATTGGGGTGTTCTACAATTTGGAAATTATGAAATTGTCTAGAATTTCTAAAAATTGTTCTTTCGTCAGTTTGTACTTTGATATTTGGGGCACGATGGAACAATATTCGAATAATGTATCGCCCTAATGACTTTATTTGAAATATTCCAGAAGACAATTGATGCAGGCCGATGTTGAATGAAAAAGTACAGAAGATTCCGCCACACATCGATGACTGGAGTTGTCTTCAGCCCACCGTACACGGATGCAAAACTCTTAATCAATTCAATACGAACAAGGTACATATAGGTGCTGGTAGCACTGTTATGTTTTTTTCTTTCAACGTCAGATTATTCTAGATTTCCAACAGAGTTTCATTGTTATGTCCAAATTTTGATCCCCTTGATCTGAATCACCAGATGTGTCCGATAATTTTTTCCCTCATTCAACAGAATTTGACTAATAATTGTCTTTCCACTTTGATTTCTATTACAGTGTGACGAGGATTCCCGAGTATCGAAGCAGAACCAAAAAGATGCGTGCGCCCATCCGACGGTTGGAGGAGCCAAGGGGGAGGCGACGACGCTGGATGGATGTCGGCCTACGGAGCAATGAAGAGATGGTAAAAATAACAAATACGAAACCAAATTCTTGCTTGTATTACAGTATCGGAGATATGAAGTTCTGAAATTGAAAGAAAAAACGCCATTTTCTAAAATCTGAGAACATTCTGAAAAATCGAATAAAATATAATATAATTTTTGAGCTCTATTAGAACATTTAGTTTTATATATTTTTTTGTCAAGTTTTGAGATTCAACTTTAACCGTGACGAACTCTCCATGTTCTAATAGCGCCTAAAAATTTTGTTATATTCTATTTGATTTTTCAGAATATTTTCAGATTTAAGAATATGGCATTGTTTTTTGATTTCTAAAGTTCATATCTCCGATACGACGGGTTAGAAAAATCTGCAAAAAAAATTGGGTATGTATTTTTTGTCAAAAACTTGTGTACAATAGATTGTGGAGCAGATCTGAGACATGACTGCCAGATCTTGATCAAGTTGTTATAGGAGGCCCCAATATTTTTTGCGATATTTTCGTGGTGCTTGTTTGATCATTGATTAACATTTGTCATTAGGACGATCTTCTAAATCATTTGTATCTGTTTAATTGCAGATGGCCAAGCAGAGACATCCGAGTTAATCTGCTCCAAACTCGGCAGCGTCGGTAAGTCGCATGATTTTAATTGCGGGCAACTCTTGGTTTTCTATTTTCTCTATCGCGTGGCACGACGGTAACATTGATATTGTATCATCTACGATTTCCTAGCTCAACTCTGTCAGACTCACTTGCTGCTGCAACGGAACTAATAAAATTGACTTCTCCTCTCTCACCCTAAAGCAAAAATTACTTTTGCCTGATACTGGTAATGAAATATTACATGTAACCGAAATTTTCCGTTGCACAAAGCGGCGAGTATCGCGACAGGAAACTCTGAATCGCTTAACCAGTTTCGCGATAAATCTAATCACTTTGTCAATTCCCGTCTCTACGGTAATTTGCTCAGACTCTCACTGGTTGAGCGGTCGATTTACCTGAGATTAAATTCACACACTCCTGAAAGGAAAAAACACAACTCAAATTCAAGCACAATTTGCTGATATTAATTTATAGAAGATCGTAACAAGATCATTGCAAGAGTATTTATTTCAAATTTTCTTTCTTCTCTCTTTTATTTTCAATATCAACTTTTGCATTGAATAGTCCGTTTAAGAGAAACATTGACACTCAGTCTAGGATGTATCTAACCCGTTCTCTCCCTACAGATACAAAACGGTAAGTCTCTGACCACGGTGTACGAACTGATGAGAATGTTTGTGTTGGTGAGAATGTCATTTTCTAGATTCCGACAGGTACTTGTCGGGGAGGTAGGGTGGGGCATCTGGGGTATTCATGTCTGTGTGCGCGCCTGTTAGTTTTTAATTTCTAAGTCCGTCGGGTGGGTTTTGGGTTGAGGCGTAGGGTAGGAAGGCTCGGGTTCCTATTTTTAATGTGTCTAATGCTATTTATTCCGCAGATGATTCGGACGATTACAGGAAAAATAAAGACAAGATTTTGATATTGCTTCGTGACTATTTCTTAGTAAAAGATCTGTTTAAATTCTATTTTTCTGCAAAGAGAGCAGTGAAATTAGACGATTTCCGTATTGAGTCAATGTATCTCATTCGATCGCAGTAATTGAATTACTGTTTTGTAAGATCGATTAAATCGTAGAATGATTAATCAAATGCTGTCTGTAATCGTCCGAATGGGCAAGATGCGTACCTCCGTTTCCGTGTTTACGTGGGGCATGGAAACGAGGGATGCTGCGCTCGAAGACGCCGCGTCGAAGAGGACCGCCGACCGTCGTGCCACAAATCTTCTCTGCTTGCTTCTATCCCCCTTTTCATGGAAACACTTGTTGATTTTCTCCTAAAATCAAGCCTAGATTGATGAAAATTTGTTATTTTCGTGCAACGAGTGATTCCATGCATATACTCTTCCTTGCTTTACTTAATTTCATACGACTTCTTTTAATACGTTTCTAATTTTACAGGTTTATTTTTTTTCAGGGCGCGTATAACTTCATCTTTTCTTTCTTCCCCACAGGTTCCGCTAATAATTATTTTTTCTTTCAGAAATTGTTGTTTCATATATGTGCCTAACGAATCTTTTATCATTTCAGGTGATACTAATTTTCTCTCTGTTTCAGTTTCTTGCGGAAAATCACTTTTTTGCTTTGTCCTCAGTGTAATGCCAATGACGATGCTATTTCTATGGATTCTGGGATACAAATACGTATCGGATACAACAGAACCAGGGGGAAAAATTTCTGCTGTGCAGAAAAGGTGAGATGAAAAACTGATTTATGAGAGAGTTAAAAATTAGTTGACATAGTCGAGCTTATTTAAATTTATCTGCTCATTTCCGCACTCTTGATGAACTTCAACCGCAATTAGGTGTGTCTTATTGTGGTCTTTTCTCAATTTCCAGAGTGGTTGATCTGGTTCACCCCCTGTGGAATGCTAGAGATATTCCTTCCTTCGACGCTTGATTGATTCATCATATTCGTACCCATGTGAATGAGATGATTCGGAATGATCAACCCAGAGCCAGGGAACGGAGGGATGAGAGGGTGGTAAGTGTTGAACGTTCATTGGATAATCCGATGTGCTATTGCACGATCGAGGGCATCGAGGCATCGTTCTTTCTCCAATTCTAATGTGATTGTACAGTGTAATAACTAATCCCTTCTAATTACAGTGGGCTGATTTTTTGGGCATCGATACCGGGTGTGTATCTGAATAGAGACGACGCAGAGGACAATATTCACCAGGCTTCACAGAGTGTTTTTCACCTCAACTCCCAGTTTATTTTATCACCTCGATCACCGGACGGTAATTTCTTTTATATTTTTTGAGTAACTGAATAACTTTTTATGCTCAACATTCCAGTATAACCTGATATTTCAGACATATTTCAGAAGTAGATATATTTCTCATTCACGAGTGTTGAACAAAAAAATCAAGATCGCTTTCGAGATTGATGAATGAAACCGGAATGTAATTTGGAGAAATTTACAGATTTGGTTTTCATATCTTCTTCGTTTCTCGTAGATAAACGAATACCTTTTTCAAATCAGTTAGGAAATTTGAAGCTTTGATTAGACCTAACCGTACAGTTTATAACTGACGAACTATTTTACTGATAGATTTTCCGTTCGGTTTGCTTATCTGTTTCAGCGAGTGATCTGAGACCTACTCCTCGAATTCGGATGAATCCTGGAATCGATGGAACAAAGATGAAGAAACCTATCAGCCCGAGGGAGCCAAACGTACGACAAAGGCTCGCGATCGGATAGATAAAATGTAAGGCAGATCTGCGCCATTTTTGAGCGATCTTCTTTCCCGAACTGGGCCGCGTATAATATCTTGAGAAATCTGATTGGGGTGTTCTACAATTTGGAAATTATGAAATTGTCTAGAATTTCTAGAAATTGTTCTTTTAGTCAGTTTGTACTTTGATATTTGGGGCACGATGGAACAATATTCGAATAATGTATCGCCCTAATGACTTTATTTGAAATATTCCAGAAGACAATTGATGCAGGCCGATGTTGAATGAAAAAGTACAGAAGATTCCGCCACACATCGATGACTGGAGTTGTCTTCAGCCCACCGTACTTGGATGCAAAACTCTTAATCAATTCAATACGAACAAGGTACATATAGGTGCTGGTAGCACTGTTATGTTTTTTTCTTTCAACGTCAGATTATTCCAGATTTCCAACAGAGTTTCATTGTTATGTCCAAATTTTGATCCCCTTGATCTGAATCACCAGATGTGTCCGATAATTTTTTCCCTCATTCAACAGAATTTGACTAATAATTGTCTTTCCACTTTGATTTCTATTACAGTATGTGACGAGGATTCCCGAGTATCGAAGCAGAACCAAAAAGTTGCGTGCGCCCATCCGACGGTTGGAGGAACCAAGGGGGAGGCAACGACGCTGGATGGATGTCGGCCCATGGAGCAATGAAGAGATGGTAAAAATAACCAATATGAAACCAAATTCTTGCTTGTATTACAGTATCGGAGATATGAAGTTCTGAAATTGAAAGAAAAAACGCCATTTTCTAAAATCTGAGAACATTCTGAAAAATCGAATAAAAAATAATATAATTTTTGAGCTCTATTAGAACATTTAGTTTTATATATTTTTTTGTCGAGTTTTGAGATTCAACTTTAACCGTGACGAACTCTCCATGTTCTAATAGCGCCTAAAAATTTTGTTATATTCTATTTGATTTTTCAGAATCTTTTCAGATTTAAGAATATGGCATTGTTTTTTGATTTCTAAAGTTCATATCTCCGATACGACGGGTTAGAAAAATCTGCAAAAAAAATTGGGTATGTATTTTTTGTCAAAAACTTGTGTACAATAGATTGTGGAGCAGATCTGAGACATGACTGCCAGATCTTGATCAAGTTGTTATAGGAGGCCCCCATTATTTTTTTGCGATATTTTCGTGGCGCTTGTTTGATCATTGATTAACATTTGTCATTAGGACGATCTTCTAAATCATTTGTATCTGTTTAATTGCAGATGGCCAAGCAGAGACATCCGAGTTAATCTGCTCCAAACTCGGCAGCGTCGGTAAGTCGCATGACTTTAAGTTCGGGCAATTCTTGGTTTTCTATTTTCCCTGCTGCGTGGCACGGCGGTACCATTGATATTGTATCATCTACGATTTCCTAGCTCAACTCAGTCAGACTCACTTGCTGCTGCAACGGAACTAATAAAATTGACTTCTCCTCTCTCAAATGAAAGCAAAAATTACTTTTGCCTGATACTGGTAATAAAATATTACATGTAACCGAAATTTTCCGTTGCACAAAGCGGCGAGTATCGCGACAGGAAACTCTGAATCGCTCAACCAGTTTCGCGATAAATCTAATCACTTTGTCAATTCCCGTCTCTACGGTAATTTGCTCAGACTCTCACTGGTTGAGCGGTCGATTTACCTGAGATTAAATTCACACACTCCTGAAAGGAAAAAACATAACTCAAATTCAAGCACAATTTGCTGATATTAATTTATACAAGATCGTAACAAGATCATTGCAAGAGTATTTATTTCAAATTTTCTTTTTTCTTTCTTTTATTTTCAATATCAACTTTTGCATTGAATAGTCCGCTTAAGAGAAACATTGACACTCAGTCTAGGATGTATCTAACCCGTTCTCTCCCTACAGATACAAAACGGTAAGTCTCTGACCACGGTGTACGAACTGCTGAGAATGTTTGTGTTGGTGAGAATGTCCTTTTCTAGATTCCGACAGGTACTTGTCGGGGAGGTAGGGTGGGGCATCTGGGGTATTCATGTCTGTGTGCGCGCCTGTTAGTTTTTAAGTTCTAAGTCCGTCGGGTGGGTTTGGGTCGAGGCGTAGGGTAGGAAGGCTCGGTTTCCTATTTTTGATGTGTCTAATGCTATTTATTCCGCAGATGATTCGGACGATTACAGGAAAAATAAAGACAAGATTTTGATATTGCTTCGTGACTATTTCCTATTGTTAGTAAAAGATCTGTTTAAATTCTATTTTACTGTAAAGAGAGCAGTGAAATTAGACGATTTCCGTATTGAGTCAATGTATCTCATTCGATCGCAGTAATTGAATTACCGTTTTGTAAGATCGATTAAATCGTAGAATGATTAATCAAATGCTGTCTGTAATCGTCCGAATGGGCAAGATGCGTACCTCCATTTCCGTGTTTACGTGGGGCATGGAAACGAGGGACGCTGCGCTCGAAGACGTCGCGTCGAAGAGGACCGCCGACCGTCGTGCCACAAATCTTCTCTGCTTGCTTCTATCCCCCTTTTCATGGAAACACTTGTTGATTTTCTCCTAAAATCAAGCCTAGATTGATGAAAATTTGTTATTTTCGTGCAACGAGTGATTCCATGCATATACTCTTCCTTGCTTTACTTAATTTCATACGACTTCTTTTAATACGTTTCTAATTTTACAGGTTTATATTTCTTCAGGGCGCGTATAACTTCATCTTTTCTTTCTTCCCCACAGGTTCCGTTAATAATTATTTTTTCTTTCAGAAATTGTTGTTTCATATATGTGCCTAACGAATCTTTTATCATTTCAGGTGATACTAATTTTCTCTCTGTTTCAGTTTCTTGCGGAAAGTCACTTTTTTGCTCTGTCCTCAGTGTAATGCCAATGATGATGCTATGTCTATGGATTCTGGGATGCAAATACGTATCGGATACAACAGAACCAGGGGGAAAAATTTCTGCTGTGCAGAAAAGGTGAGATGAAAAACTGATTTATGAGAAAGTTCAAAATTAGTTGACATAGTCGAGCTTATTTAAATTTATCTGCTCGTTTCCGCACTCTTGATGAACTTCAACCGCAATTAGGTGTGTCTTATTGTGGTCTTTTCTCAATTTCCAGAGTGGTTGATCTGGTTCACCCCCTGTGGAATGCTAGAGATATTCCTTCCTTCGACGCTTGATTGATTCATCATATTCGTACCCATGTGAATGAGATGATTCGGAATGATCAACCCAGAGCCAGGGAACGCAGGGATGAGAGGGTGGTAAGTGTTGAACGTTCGTTGGATAATCCGATGTGCTATTGCACGATCGAGGGCATCGAGGCATCGTTCTTTCTCCAATTCTAATGTGATTGTACAGTGTAATAACTAATCCCTTCTAATTACAGTGGGCTGATTTTTTGGGCATCGATACCGGGTGTGTATCTGAATAGAGACGCCGCAGAGGACAATATTCACCAGGCTTCACAGAGTGTTTTTCACGTTAACACCAGTTTATTTCGTTACCTCGATCACCGGATGGTTTCTCCTTCATTTTTCGAATAATTGAATAACTTTTTCCATGTAAAACATCAGTATAGCTTGATATTCTGGCATTACTTGAGCGTAAAATCATTGGAAAGTAGATATATTTTTCATTCATAAGTGTTGGCCAAAAAATCGCGATCACTGTTGAGATTGCCGATCGCAGCCAGAATTTGAATAAAAAAATTTTGTAGATTCGATTTTTATCTTTTTTTCTCTCATGGATAAACGAATACCTTGCTTTGCGAATTATCATTCAGGAAACTTGAAGCTTGATTATATCTCATCGTACAGTTAGTAACTGATGAATTATTTTACTAATGGATTTCCTGTTTTGTCTGCTCATCTGTTCCAGCAAGGGATCCGAAGTCTACTTCACAAAGCGGATGAATCCCGGAGTCGATAGAATAAAGGTGAAGCAACCGATTAGACTACAGGTGTCGGGAGTACGATGAAACCTCGGGATCGAATAAAATGTAAGACAGCTTCACCGGGTTTTCAAACGATCTTTTTTCTTTAACCAGGCGGCCTACTATGTTGAATTTATTTCTCGTAGATGTATCAATTTCTCCATATTCGTATAGTTGTCATTTTATTTTCCATTTCAATTAAATAGAATTGTATAGGCTCAAAACAATTTGTTTTCCTGAGTTGAATATGTTTAAACATTAATTTTATTAGTCATGATCCATTCCATTGATAGATCTGTTTTTGGTTTTGCTGTCCTGTTCAAAGTATAGTCCTGAGTGTCATGATATCTGCAAAATTCTGAAATAGCGGAAGTTGATTGAGTACAAGAGTCTCACGATCAGAACTAAAATGAATAAAGTATATCCTTCTATTATGCAGCAAGAGATCTATGGTCCACTCCACGGATTGGATAAAGTGGAAAAAACCTTTCAAATAAAGAAAAGCAGAAGTATATATTGAATCTCGTAGCCATTCTATTCAGTGTGAATAATTAAATAGATAAAGACTGATTTCCCGTACAGTTCCTTATGAAAAAAATGAGATCATTTGGCTAGTTTAAATGAAGTCATTATTACCCTATCGTTATTTTTTCTTTTTTTAGATTACCAGTTGTCTGAGTAAGAATGGCAATTTTTTAATCTATTTGTAAAAACGCCAGACATAATTTAGTATATGCTAGTGTGTTATCGTTTTGTTTTATCATCGTTGTTCGATTCGGAAGAAACGGTCTTTGTTAGTGCTCCATGCTTCTGTTCACCCAAATCTTGAATAAACCCGTCTCTAGATAATAGCTCTATTTTGAATTTTTGTATTTATTCTTAATGAACTTGCTGTATACGTAATTTACGTTGCAGCATAGTATTTTGTAAACTTCAATCCCTCGGATTACAATCTAATAGGTATTTATTTTTTTTATTCCAGTTGCAATTCGAGATGTAGACGATTTGAGGATTCAAAATCATCGAGAATGTTGGCTTCGTGCTTCGATGGTTTGTCTGGACATCTCCAGAAAAGCTAAGTGTCTTTTATTCTTCAATATATTAGTGTTCAATTTTTGGTATCATTAAGTTTCGGTTTTGAATCGATTGTGACTATGTATTCTGTGTACTGTAATTTACGTTGCAGCATAGTATTTTGTAAACTTCAATCCCTCGGATTACAATCTAATAGGTATTTATTTTTTTTATTCCAGTTGCAATTCGAGATGTGGACGATTCGAGGATTCAAAAGTTCGTCTAGACATCTCCAGAAAAGCTAAGTGTCTTCTATTCTTCAATATATTAGTGTTTAATTTTTGGTATTATTAAGTTTCGGTTTTGAATCGATAGTGACTATGTATTCTATGTACCGGTATCATATGCGAATTAGGAGGCTATTAAAAAAATTGTTCTATATATAACTCGTGCTTTATAAATTTCCGCTATTACGTATTGTCCAACTTGTAATAGGGCTTTCGGCTTTTAGCACCGCGAAGGGGGTCGTTCCGCGTTCGCTTCTGTTTTCTTATACGAAATTATTCCGCTACGCTACTCCGGCAATGGAGAGTTTCCGAAGGTCTGCTAAATTTTTCTGAATCTTTCTCAGGTGTTCTCAATTTCTTCTAATTGCTGTTGCGTGCGGCCACGGATCTCTACACGGAGAGACATTCAATTACTATTACATTTGCTTCATTGCATATCCATAATTGAAATAGTGTATGAATTTGGGGATAATCGACGTACCGCCATAATAAATACAATAATGGAAAATCATGGTAATTCCAATATGTTTGAGTACAATCATCAGGACCGAGAATTACTATTGGCATACTGATCATTAGTATTTGAATACTAATATTTGGTATTGGAATACAAATTGTGGGTCCTGAAGATTACAATTATACATCTCGAAGTACCTCTACTACCATTTTTGTAGGGATAATTACGACGGAACCTCGGCGATCCCCTAATAATTCTTCTACTCTATTTTAATTGAGAACATGTAATCGAGCAAGAATTGTAATTGAAAGTCTCTCTGTGCAATGATATATTGAATAGCGTTCGCGCGGGTACATCGGGAATAGGAAAGCCGAGGACCGTGCATGGCGGATGTAAATTCCCATTAGCTGGGCGTTGTGATATACTTTTTTTTCTATTACTTTACCGATCACACGATTCTTTCACTCCGATGTAACTTTTCCGAGCATTCTAATTGATCGGCAAAGCTTGGGTTCCGAGTCTGGCCTTTGGAGTCCGGCGGTAAAAGAGAGCCGGAATTCCGCTAAAGTATGTTTTCGTTAATCTCGGGGACGCTATCGTGTTGTAGGGAGGGGTAGTAACTTTCAAATCTCGGCAGGGCCTCTATTTGTTATTGCAGGATCGAATTCTTCATGGAAGAATACGTAACAATTATTGGAAACGTTTCCTCCGATTCGATTCGAAGCGCATCTTTCGAAATCGTTATATTTTCAACTGATCCACGAAATTCGCATTGTTTCGGGAATCAGGAAGTAGTGTCGAATGTTCTCAGGATAACGATTCCATTGAGCGTGTATAAGTTAAACAATGAGATAGTTTGATTTCGTTCTTTGCACGCAAGTGTATCATTGCAATCACATGGACGCTTACATTCAATGATCAAACTACTATTAGCGCTACCCAAAAGTGGAACCCCGATGGTGAGAGGGCCGGGACTCACCGAAAAAAAACCCCGGAGGTGAGAGGCGTGGGTACTCACCAGTGGAGTGCTAAAAGTAGTTGTTTCATCGAACGTTTAGGTCCTTGTTGTTGCGATGGGAAGCTTTCGTCTGAAACACGAAATTGATCTGACCATTTTCCGAACGCCTTCGAGGTGATCGAGTTGAAATTAGGCACAATCGGATTGTTTTTCCGGAAACACTCGTGACGTAGTTCGTTATCTTCGATTTCTCGCGTATCTCTTGGAATCTTTATATTTTCGATCTCTTCACGAAATCCGCATCGTTTCGAATGTTCTCAGGAGAACGATTCCATTGCGCGTAGGTATGAGTTCAAAAATTAGATAGTTTGATTTCGTTCTTTGCACGCAAGTGTATCATTGCAATCACATGGACGCTTACATTCAATGATCAAACTACTATTAGCGCTACCCAAAAGTGGAACCCCGATGGTGAGAGGGCCGGGACTCACCGAAAAAAAACCCCGGAGGTGAGAGGCGTGGGTACTCACCAGTGGAGTGCTAAAAGTAGTTGTTTCATCGAACGTTTAGGTCCTTGTTGTTGCGATGGGAAGCTTTCGTCTGAAACACGAAATTGATCTGACCATTTTCCGAACGCCTTCGAGGTGATCGAGTTGAAATTAGGCACAATCGGATTGTTTTTCCGGAAACACTCGTGACGTAGTTCGTTATCTTCGATTTCTCGCGTATCTCTTCGAAGCGTTATATTTTCGATCTCTTCACGAAATCCGCATCGTTTCGAATGTTCTCAGGAGAACGATTCCATTGCGCGTAGGTATGAGTTCAAAAATTAGATAGTTTGATTTCGTTCTTTGCACGCAAGTGTATCATTGCAATCACATGGACGCTTACATTCAATGATCAAACTACTATTAGCGCTACCCAAAAGTGGAACCCCGATGGTGAGAGGGCCGGGACTCACCGAAAAAAAACCCCGGAGGTGAGAGGCGTGGGTACTCACCAGTGGAGTGCTAAAAGTAGTTGTTTCATCGAACGTTTAGGTCCTTGTTGTTGCGATGGGAAGCTTTCGTCTGAAACACGAAATTGATCTGACCATTTTCCGAACGCCTTCGAGGTGATCGAGTTGAAATTAGGCACAATCGGATTGTTTTTCCGGAAACACTCGTGACGTAGTTCGTTATCTTCGATTTCTCGCGTATCTCTTCGAAGCGTTATATTTTCGATCTCTTCACGAAATCCGCATCGTTTCGAATGTTCTCAGGAGAACGATTCCATTGCGCGTAGGTATGAGTTCAAAAATTAGATAGTTTGATTTCGTTCTTTGCACGCAAGTGTATCATTGCAATCACATGGACGCTTACATTCAATGATCAAACTACTATTAGCGCTACCCAAAAGTGGAACCCCGATGGTGAGAGGGCCGGGACTCACCGAAAAAAAACCCCGGAGGTGAGAGGCGTGGGTACTCACCAGTGGAGTGCTAAAAGTAGTTGTTTCATCGAACGTTTAGGTCCTTGTTGTTGCGATGGGAAGCTTTCGTCTGAAACACGAAATTGATCTGACCATTTTCTGAACGCCTTCGAGGTGATCGAGTCGAAATTAGGCACAATCGGGTTATTTTTCTGAAAACATTCAACGCGCTATTTTTTCACGGATCGAAAGCGCATTTCTTTGACAATGTCATTTTTTTAACCACAGCGCCATGTTTCTCGAACTGAACGGATTTTTCTTCATTAAAACTTACGTATTTTTCCATGCAGAATCCGAATCTTCAATATGTTTAAATGAAGGATTTGCGTCTGTAATCTTGAAGTCACTATCCCTCTCGCCGTCAGGGGCTGGCGATGGGGGTTGATTTTCACGGTGTCCGTTTTTCCCTACGTGATCGAAAAGTTTGCATTCCGGTGCATTTTTGTGTATGATAGGTATTTCTGGAGACACTTCGATGTCTTGAGATAAGAAACTTGCCCCCTATATTCTCAGACGTTTTGTTCTTGGTTCAAATCTTTGTAACAACAAAATGAATAACAAGTCTCATTTGTTCGGTAAAATTATTTATCCATACAGAAGAATTTAGCAGACTATTCGAACCCCATAAGTTTCAATTAGTACAAATGATTTTTCGTTACGAGGAACGATTCTACCTTCATTCGATCGTATAGACGTTGCATGAATTCGAAAAATTCGGAAATCATTCTCAATTCACATTTGCTCATTACACCTATTCATATGATTCAAATATTCCGAACGTGGTTCGAATCAGTGCATCTCTCAATACCATATATTTACCGTATATCTTTATTGGTGAACTAATTCTACTATTTATTAAGCACTTTCTGATACCGATCTCACAAAATAAAAAAATTTCGGGATCTTCATGTCAGCCGGGTTATTCAACATATTAAGAAACGTCGTTGATTACGAATTTCAGGAATATAAATCCCATTACCCTTGTTTCGAAAGAAATCTGATTTTCATTGTTTATAATTCATGAATTATAACAGCGACTACAATCTGCGAAAGTTATTGTTTCATTACTTTTTTTTTCATATTCGAGACGTGATAGATTAATGTTCCGAAAAGTTATCACCCATTGATTATGATCGAATTATTCCAGAAGAATACTACCCCAGGCTGATCCTCGACGACGGTAGTAGATTCTACAATACGTTAATCACTGGAGCTATCTTGAGCCTTGGTGGATACATGAAAACTTTACAAAGAATTCAATACAAACAAGGTATGTTGGTGTTTGTGATTGTTCCTCTTTTATCGTTTCCTCGTTCATCATCTGCAGGTTTTCCTATATTTTTAATACAGAGATTTACGATTCTGTCGAAGTTTTGTTCCCCCTGTGTTGAATTAATCTTTCGTTCTTCATTTATCATCATTTGACTAATTATTATCTTGGCGACTTTATTCCTCTTCTAGTATGAGCCCTCCGAAGTATCGAAAATGGACCAATAGTGGGTTTCTTCTCTGATGGTTACAAGAGTTGGAGGGTGAGCGACGACGTTCGATGGATATATGGTTATGGAGCAATAGACTGGAGGTGAGAATAACCAATTTGCATCCGAATTCTGGTTTTCGTTACAGTTGTTCGAGTATATAAATTTTATTTACCCGACTTCTTGAGACAAATGGGAATAAGATGTTCTATTATATGCCATACGTTCATCGGGCTTGTTTGTTTTCCAACTGCCGGGGAAAGGGTAAAAATGAGTCGAGTCGCGGACGTCGCTCGCGTGCACCAGGCGAAATTCCCTAGGACCGATCGCGCATAATTGTAATCAATTATAACGAATGAAAAATTATTTATCAAACGTCGGGAATACGCTATCAAACACCGTCCCGACACCTGAAAATGTCCGTCGAACGATTCTACGTCGGGAAAATGTGATTTCATGTCAAAATAGCGAATGAAGTGGTGATTTCCGGTTCGTGTGAAACGGTCTAGCGGAGATTCCCTAGGGCTGGAAAAGTTCCCAGGACCACACTTTTCTTTTGATTTTTCTGGGAAACTGGTTGATTAGCGAGACTCGGGACTGATCTATTGAACATCAACAAACGCCGAACAAACGATTAAAAAAAGAATTAAGCTAAACCGACCAGATGAGGGGCTAAGTTTATAGAGCTAGAAAGGTGGTTTATTCTATCGCTAATACCGTAGCAAACCTGCAGATGCCGTATCAAACCGAACCCTGCCTGAAACCGAAAGTCGAGACCAAATTACCGTTCTACAGAATTCTAGATTTCCGTGATTGATATTATGGCCACTGAATAAAAAGTTCTTTGTGAGTTTCGTGCCTATTCTCAATCAACATAAAACGTCTTTTTAACATAAAACAAACAGTTCACACGAATTACGGAATTATATGAAAAGTAGTGAAATGCTGACGAATGATTAATAAAACAGTACAAAGTTCCGAATGCCCATAAAATACCCTTATAAGTCATTCATAATATAAGCGTGAATGTTTTCCGCATGTGACCATGATCAATTTGATCTCGTAATCAAAAAAAAGTCTTCCGGCAGTTGACCCAAAGAAGATTTCGTGTATATGTGTGCGCGCGTTTTTCTTTTACCGTATAAATTGATCATCACTTAAGTCAACACACTACGCATTCGATACATAATCTACATTCTTTCAGCGATAAACAACGATTACTTCATTTAAAACACCATCATCATGTCCAAGCGAAAGTTAGACGAAATCCTAACCGAAGATTTTAAAGAAAGTAAAACAAAGCTTGAACCGACCGTTAAAAATTCACTCGATTCTGACGAGGAAGATGATGAGGCTAATGAAGATAACTACAACGTTATGCACGAGGATGACTTTGAAGGTATAAATATATGTATATAACTACAAACATAAGAAATATGTACGATTGACGACAGCATCGGATGAAATCCTGTAAGTTTTATAAATATAACCCGAACACGTTGATCATTATTACGAGCGATCTTTCTTTTACTATATAAACTTGAAAAATAATCAGATTGTCATTGAACGTTCAAAAACCGAAGAAATTTCTGCCCGTTGCGCATAGATGAGGGTTTGAATAATGAATTTTTGAAAAGTCGCTGACTCTAATAGAAAACGCAATCTTTTTACTACCTGGAAATCCGAGAATTTTCAGCGAATTTTAGCGGCTAAAGGTTTCAGTAGGTATTCTGGCAATGGGAGCGATGTCCAGCGTCATTTTTGTGTATTGAGCATGTCACCTCCCTGCGTAGTGGAATGCTTATCAAATTCTTCAGTATCAGAATGCATAAACAAACAATACTGCTACAAGTATATTTCATTTATGTCGATGATAAATTTTATTGAATGTTGCTAGTATTCTCAATATATTATTATTTGGAATGAGATACATGAGAATATACATATGTCTAAAACTATTATAACGACTGAGCAGCGATATTATTTTCATACTTTTGACAAATCCTCAAATGAGATACTTTGAAGTTGTTCGGCTTTTATCTTATTCCAGAATCTCAATTCTTGTCGGTTATGGTGCAACCAGAAAAATCAGAAATCTCTCAGCAATATCATATCGACAATTTCAAGCTGAAATGTTTCGATTCAATCATTTGTGAAATATGCAGTTTCAATGATAGGAGATTGTAAATTCACTAAGACAGCGCACATAAATAAAATATCATCCACGTAGGGGAGTAGGTCAAAAGAAAGTTCATCCAAAATTTTATAGGATCTAAACCTGTGGATAGGTTTTTCAGCCTGAGTTCTAACACCTGCGACTTTAGTTTCCTCAACGTTTTCTCTTGAAACCTGATGACGAAAAAGCAATTGAGACATTGAAATTACAATCTGCCTTTTATTTTTGTCAAAAAAAGTGTTGAGGCCATGAAAATCTTTAACAGCAAGAACAGTATCTCCGGTTTCAAGGGAATCTAATATCTTTGAAGAAGCAGTAACTTGATAGTCAGTAGTATATGCGGTGAAACATTTTGACACGAATGAAACAGCGCCGCTAGGCGTACATCCGATGAGAGCTTTACAAATGAATCTTTTTCTATAAACAGAATACATGTCTTTTCGAACCTCCTCGGACTCAGGTTCTTCTATTTTTATTTGAATGATGTCAATAATTACTCTACAATTGGGATAATATTGTTTGAAAGCGTCGGACATACCGTTTTGAACCACCTGACGACAAGGCCAGAGAATGAAATTAGCACAAGCGATCCTGAGTGTTTTCAATAAAGAGAAAAATATTTGAGCTACGGCTGATCGCTCCATATGGAACAGGATCGCAATTTGGGAAAAAGTTAATCCTGCTTTAAATTTCATCAAGAACATCACGAGTCGATCTTCGTTTTGAATTTCTGTCCCATAAATGTGTTTCAACATTCTTAACAAAATATCAAATGTAGTCAAATTGACTCCACAAAGATCGTGCATCTCTTGATTCTCTGTTATTGAAGAAAATCCATTAAAACCCATTGAACATTTTGAAATATTTTCCAAATTTACAGCAGGATGATCTGAACCCATTGCTCTATTTACATACGGAGCATTATCAACGCAATTTTCATCAGTGGTATTTAGTTCCCTGAACATTTCTAAAGTTTCGGTGTCTTCGGGTATATAGACTTGAACTTGCGCATGGCAAATATCATTACAGATGTAATGACTACAGAGAAATACTTTAGAGTCTTCCCCGAAAGGGTTTTTGTAACTTTGATCAATGGAACGGACTTGAATTCCTTCGTCTACTCTCAGTACCGATTTACTGAAACCGTCTGCATTATTTTTAACTTTGATTGGTGACGTTATAGGAATTGGGCGCAGTCGTCTCTTCAGAATTCTTTCGAAGCTAGAAAATCAACGTGATTATTAGTTCAGATCGTGATATTTATCGAATTCATTATAATTATACTTCCACATTATATCAATTTACTTTACCGCTCGATAGAAGATTTCTGTTTTACTGATGTAATGCCTGTATTTGGAATAACAATACTCGGTACGTAAGCAGGGCTTGATGCGATTGTAGATACTTTATTCCCAACAAAATGTTGACTACAAATCCGTGAATATTTCGATGGCTGCCAGTCATTTGAACTACAACAAATTTCCATTTATTGTTATGATCATCATTATAGCAACAGTAATTATTATCGACTTTGAGTTTTTAGTTGGCATGTTACTCGTTCAATGTTTATGCATTGTGAAAGGAAAAGACTGAACGGTTTACGGTTTCTTTCGAAATTTTACTGAATTTTCAAAAAATCACATCATTTCAACCGCCACGTGACGCCAGATATGAAAAACTACACCTGTCCGAAAGAAGATCATTGACTTGCATTAATCTCCAGCCCGGACATGAAAATTTAATTTTTTCACAAATTCCGACAATTTCAGACAGAAAAGAGGTACCCATTTCTCAAAAACTTTTTCTTTCGGTCTTGCATTACAAAAACGGTGAACAAGAAATATGGAAGTCGAAAATTCGAGATCGTATTTTTCGGAGGGTATTCAGGACCAGCGTCCTGACTTGAAGCTCCTCTGCATACGTGAAAATTTGCTCGCAATGATATCAACGAGAACAAAATTTTGCTGCTGAAAACTTGACAGCTTTTGCTGGAATGTATAATACCGCGTGTATACCACGAACTCGAAGCTTACTTCATTCTCCTTATCCATCGTATCCATTGCTCCCGTTGAAGCGCCTTATAACCTGCGGTCGGCAGAACATAAAATTTAACATCCGAAGTTGTATTAGAGACCCGATTTTTACACTTTCTAACGCAACAATTCGCGTTTCCTTTTCGCCTCTTATCCATCGTGACGTTGTTTTGCAACTTGCGTCCTATTTCAGAGTACAGCATAACCTCCACTCTACTCCATCGAAAATTTCCAAATTCCGCCACCATGAGGCACAAGTGCTTCTGTCAAGATGCACATTCAAGCCCTGTGGCGGCAGCACCACTGCATACGATTTTCTCGCGGCAGTTTTGAAATTTCAATATATCACTTTACACTGATATTGCTATGAGATCTACCCTTCGGTTTTACAATATATAAGTAGAATAGAAATGAGTATCCAAGATCAATCAATTCACCGAATAATTAAATAAAGTAACAGTACGACGCTATGAGTAGCATAGTCCCTTAATAGTCTTTATTCAGGTGTAAATCGGGATAGATTACAGACCATCGCAATAGCAATGTACATTTTCCTCTCCCGAGATATACATCTGAATGTAGCCCCGAACATGAGTAAAAACATAAATAATCAAGTTACCATTTTGTCTTATTATGCGCATGTAGAGTAGTTTTATCATTTCTGTTGCACTTGTTGATTAAAGGAACAGAAGATGGTCCCGTAGCAGCGGAGACGGATGTAGGTTTCACCGCTTTCAATATGAAGGAAGAGTTAGAAGAGGGACACTTTGACAAAGAGGGCCATTACCTTTGGAACAAAGAGAAGCAGATCAGAGATAACTGGCTAGACAACATTGACTGGGTTCAGGTAAGAATATCTGAAGAATATTAAACCATGTTTATTTATTTTTTCATTCATTCGTATCCTTCTTATTAATTTCAATGACTCAAAGTTATGTGATTTGGACTTGTCAAGATTATTAAAAAACATTGTGCGCAATTTTTGTCAACTATCTAGTAAATATATAATTTCGTATTCACAAACATCTTCGCATCAGTATTTCAAAATAATATTCTGTAAATATTCTAATCAAGATTTTACCGGACATATCATAAAGATATCTTGATATATTTATAGAATATTTCTCATAAATATTAGTCTCTCGTATGAATATTATATTATCCACATTTTGTAAATGTAATGTGCTGTATGGATATAACTGTATAAAAAAAAATAATTCTTGGCTTGATGTTCAACAGATTAAATCAGGCCGCGAGGGTACAAGCACTAAAGCTGATGATGAGACAAAAGGATTAGCAGATAGCGATAGTGAGGATGACGGTCAGGATATAATGTTTGACAGTACGCCGCTGTATAAAAAAATTTTGGAATATTTAAGACCAGGCGAAACAGTCTCAAAAGCACTCTGCAGACTCGGTGAGAAATCAGAAAAGATTGAGGCTCAGAATATTCATAATAATCTAATTTTTGCTTTCCAAATTTACTCAAGTATTGAGCAATTGTATAATCTTTCTCAACAAAGATAATCCCTGTTACAGGTAAAGGTAAAAAGAGAATGACGACTGCCGAAAGATGGAAAAAGAAAAAGGAATTGCAAGCTGGAGTTGAAACCGATGATAATGCAGACAAGATAATACAATTAACAGAATTTGCTAATGAATTACTAACGCGAACTGGAAACATGGATATCTATCAAGAAAGCTATGAGCAGATTAAGAGAAAGGTATGAAAAGATATACCTATGCGGTACATAATGTGACTTCATTTTTTCTAATTTAATTTAAGTTCATATTTTATATTTCACATACATTAATTTATGTGACAATCATAACTACTGATATATGCAACCATGCGTTTCTATAATACAGATAATTTTTTCCGGACGCTGCAGATTGAGTTGAGCGGTAAACAATCCCATCCTTTGAAACAGGAAGCTGAGCTCGATATGTATTCAGACGATTTTGACGTTAAGGAGAAAGCCAAACTCGACGAGAATGTTAGCTCCGACGCAGGTAAATATTCTTTATTATTGGTTTTTTAGAAATTTATTTTGTCTTTGAGCGAATTATATGTCCATGAACTCACTGGCAGGCCAACAAGTGGTTTCATCGATTGTCTTGCAACTGAAATACGTTTTGGCACATTCTGAAAGAGAGTTGCACGGCCTAGTTTTATTTTGGCGGTTTTTCACGTTTTGTGAATGTTCGTTCGCTTACCAAGGTCCTAAGATCGATCATTTTTTCTTTAGCCTTTTGGGCAGAAATTTCCCGCATTTGCAGTTGATTTTCATAATCGGACGAACAGTCTTCTCTCAAAAATGCTGTCATTTACTTCGACACCAATTTCTTTCGACCTCCCTTCGACATCTGAGAAGTCCTCTGTAAATTTTATGATGGAATACGAATCTGATCAGACATCGGAGCATATTTTGTACTTTGAAAATTCGAAAATACATACAAACTCAATTATTTATTAGAAATAATCGGAAACGAAGTATCTTTCGTGTGTTATTTTGCGTTGGATATATTTTACATGTGTATTATATTTGTAGTTACACATCCAATGAATTGTGATAAGAACAGAGTAAATTTTCCAATTTATTTATCACAAACTGCTGTAATTTTTCAACCATTTCCATCATGAAATTCACAGAACATGTTTTCAAATGTCACAAAAAGGTGGAAGAGAAATTGGAGCTGAAACAAACTACTGTATTTTTGAGCAACGTCACTTTTTGTACCTCGTTCGACAAAACTCATAGGAAATATTTGTTCCTCAGAATGTTTTTCACTTTCGATGTAAAGCGCAAGGAATTCCCAATGTTACATGCTTTTGCTGAGAAAAGTTTTATCAGGTTTAAGAGCATGGAAAGCGTGGATTGAACATTCATGAACCCTTAAAAAACAGCTGAATAAAGCTTTGCGTATCGGTATGAGTGCATGCAATAGTTAGAGGTCTCAAAATTGGTGTTAACTCTCGTTCAGGATGGGCTAAAACATACTTTTGTTCCAAGAAAATCGAAGGGATTTGTTTATATTTTCGTTCATTTATACTTGTATGATACGAGAAAAGAAAGAAAGTAATTCAAAAATATTGGAGAAAAAATATAGGCATTGAAAATAGAATGGTCAAATCGTTGGGAAATACTGAATTCCTTTTTTTTTTCTCTGATTGGAGATCCGTCAAACGCTGAGAGCGGGAGATCGGGTGAAACAAAAAGCACAAATGCAGACGAAGAAACGGGGGACGTTGAGGATGTCACCGTAACTTGGGAGTTGAAATGGTCTCAAAACGAGACAGCCGAAATTCACGGTCCGCATACAACTGAGCAGATGCAAGCGTGGGCCAAAGAGGGATACTTTAAAACTGGCGCTTGGGTGAGGCGAACCGGTCAGCAAGGACAATTTTATAGCGCTGCTAGAGTCGATTTCGAATTATATTTGTAAAATTGTTATTGTTTTATGCTGTCAAGGAGTTCTGAGCTGTTGGAATCTATCGATTTTTTATTCATAGCATGATGCATCAGAAAAAGTTTCAATTGAAAACAGGTTGAAAAATGATTAACGTTGGGAAGCGGACTAGACGTTATTTCAGTGGGTAATAAAATAAAAATCGTACGTTATCAGAGTACAAATAACGACCGTTTTGTACGATTTTATCATGACACATTCTATCATCTCAAGTCGGTTTAAATTTGCTTGCTGAAAATTTGTCAGTAAATTGTCTGTGTACCAACAAATGTGTCGCGCAGTCCGCCAGAGAGCATTGACGTTTTCCACGGCCACAATTTGTATCCGTTCCTATTGTACCGAGACAATTCTTGAAACTATACACTCAACTGCGCATCCCCCCAGATAATAGAACTCCTATTGACTGTTTTGATTTTCACGCTAAATAATACAACTACTATTGACTGTTGCACTATTTAGCGCATGCGCAGTTGAGCGTATAGTTTCAAGGAATTGTCTCGGTATATATGGTCATGTTGTACGTATGAACTTGAAAGATGACTATCTGTGGAGTCTTAGGTCTCTATCTAAGAAAAAAAACCTTTGAAAAATACGACTCCGAGCTTTTCATGCGTATAGTTATCGTGCGATGTTGTGCGTTATAAAATTGAGAAAAAAAATTGTGTTTTCCATCGGAAATATCCAGAATTTTCAAAAAATCCCACCATTTTAAACATTGTGTCGTGCCAAATACGGTGAAATTGTACTTGCATGTTTGAAAAAATAATCACTGACCTCCATTGATTCACAGTCTTGAAACTTCTTCCTTTGAAACGCAAAAGACGATTTTTTAATGAAAATTTTCAAAAATTCACAAATTTTCAGAAAATTGGCAAATGAATGAAAATCATATATTTTTCGTAATTTTAATCGAATATTTTCATTTCTACCATATTTCGAAACTAAACTAGCAGTGTGATGATGAGTCATGTATCGCTTTACTATGAACTAGAGATACTCTTGTGAAGTTTATTCAACTGTTTTGTCGTTCTCCGGTTGAATAATAAACAATTACTTGACCATTTCTGAACATAAACGATGTGATATTTCTTCGATGCAGATAAAAGCAATGAAGAATCCATAAATGGTAACTTCCTTTCCACATTTATTCCTAATTTTCAACTTTTTATTTTTCAACCGGAAATTTCTTATCTCAATTTGAATCACTATAGGGATGACTCGATCATCGACGGAAATTATTCGTCTCTTTTTTATCCTTATTCTTTGGCTTATACTCATTGGAAAGTAGCCAAAATGATTTATCGAAAAAGATACTTTTCTGTCCAAGGAGCAACTATTGTAATAGTTATAGTCAATTTTGGTTTTACTATGTGGATTGAGGAATGTGAAAAGATGCGCAAAACTATTCCATCTGGTTCCGTCTGGTTTCCGAGGCCCAGCAGGCACAGTAGGATAACAGATTTACTTCAGATTTGATACTTAGATCTGAGTCGATTACCGATGGAAAACTGCTATCGTCGGTAGTCGATTTACCGATATAAAACTGCTATAAATATTTCTCACCTGATCGAGAAGGGATTCTGCGTAGTCTGGTGTCTTTTCCATGACAGAGTTTTTATGCGATTGTTCGCAGCTGGACTTCCGCACGCGGTGATATTTCTCATACGGTCAAGAACCGAGCCACAGATTCGTTCGTTTAATCCTTTTCGGAGTACTCCAAAGTAGCTTTTTGTCTATTTTAATTGATCACGTTATAGCTTAGACTGGCATTTGCCAATTGTAAAGATCCAGTACAGCCCTAGTGCGTTCCGAAAGTGTAAAACCATTTGTGGCACGTATTAAACACTGTAATAGTTAATTTTTAAGTTTAGTTCGTGTCGGATGTTGATAGCTGTCTCGAAAATGCGATATATATATAATTATTGTAGTTTCGGAGAGTAACGATATATGCAAATATTTGACAACTGTTGCCAAACATGTGAGATTTTTCGTGACTCGAAACGTAATTGAGCAAATGCAATTGGCTGTGGGCAATAAACAGTTGCCGAACTAAGCGACCTGATTAACATCGCAGCTAGCGAATGTATAGATACAATAGATCGCAGGCGAATGCGGAAACTGTTGCTACTCCAAAAATCACTCAAGACCATTTGACGGGCAGAAATTTTCCCATTAGCTGTGAAGCTTTCGCTGTAATCTTAACTTTCAATTGACCAATATTATTATGAGTATAATAAGTGAGCATAAATTCTATTCGATTCTACATCTTAATACGGTTACGGTTCTCGACTCCATTCATAATGTGTTACATTATTTTTCAAGAATGTTTAAGACAGCTAGCGTAATTACTCCAGAATGCAGTCAACACTCGCGGCTGCGTCTCATTGTGATATCGTAGGCAATTCTCTTTTCTTTGCTTGCAATAGTGGCAGTTGAACTTAGGCAAGCGGGCTTACGCAGAGGTAGATTGGCAAAATTGGCTCACCAGAGTAGAATGCTGGATAGGATCTTTGTGGGAGCATGATTTGTGCGAGCATGGGTTCTGTTGGATATCCAAATGGGGGACTTGTATCCATTAGATAGACTCGGGCCCGCCACTATTTTCTCGCTTCAATTCTGGTCCAGAACGAAGCGATTGGAACAAACAGATTTGAGTAAAACCAATTGTTGTCAATCGATGATTTTAAATCGGTAATAGAAAAAATGTGAACTGGAAATTACGATATGCGGTACCGTGGTCCGTGAGGATATTAGATGGGTGGATAAATAAATCAAAAGTGTTTCATGAGCTAAATTGAATACATCGCTTATCGTCAATATATTAGATTACAAAATAAATATTCACGTAATGTACATCATTATAAAACTTGTATAGTGCGATTCGAGCCAATAGGTATACACGTACATGTACAGCCGCAAGGTATGTACTAGTTAATGAATAATAAATAAGTGATAACGATAAGAATAATAATAATTACCTACGCGGCTGTATTATTATAATTAGGTACCTAGTCTTCGAAATTGAAAATGGAACTACGGAATTTATACGTTCACGGTATTGAATTCCATACACGCACACGAGTATAATATCACTTTCAAATATTTTCTCCGTCGATGAATTTTCACATGGGTCTGTGATTCCTGTATTCATTCATCTTTTTCGACAGACCTCTTCCGTCGTTTACGCGATTTTTTGTGACCATCACATCCGGAATACGTCTTAGCACACTCGCGGAATTCCACTCTGCCTGATGTTCTGTACTTTTCAAATCCATTGCTGCGTTTTGGGGGTGAAACAGGTGATAATAAATGATTGAACCGATATAGCCATGCAGCTAATTTGTTGAAAGAAAAAACGAAGAGAAAAACACAAAACAAAAATCTACTAGTCTACAGTATTCTTCTTTTTTTTATATTTCTTCTTCTGCTCGCGTTCTACTTGTTATATGAATCGCTGATAACTAATTCTCATATGATATTAGACATATATAAAAACGCGAACATTATACTCACGAGAAAAAGTTCATCGCATAACTAAGCAACGGAAGTTGTCGAGTTTGAGCATCAATCTCGCAGACCAAACGCCGTCGACACTGATCATCGTTCATCTCAAGAGTTGAGAATACCAGCTCTGCCATGTCCATGCTATTTTGATATCAGAGGAAAATGTAAAAACATACAACCATTATTCGTATCCCTTCTGTCAAAATTTGTGAATCGCAGTGAAGCAAAATTCAAGAGATTGAGATTAGGCTCGACTGTATTCGATATTCATTATCAAAACAAAAAACATTTATTATCGATGCAGATCGCTGACTTACTTCTTTAATGCGTGGGAAATAATGTCCGTGTCTATATAGTTCTCGACTAAACTTCGACTCCATGTGCCTGCCGTGGATGACCAGTCGTTTACGTTGTTATTACCGTAGGTCCCGTATTCTTCAACGTGATCGTGATGTGGAGGTGGTGTCGCTGAGTATCCTGTGAAGTTATTGATAGTTCAAAATATAGATCCAGTCAGCGCGTACGTGGCACATGCGTTATTGTTCGTTGCGCGGAGATCCTGGTATGAAGAACATAATAGAAAACTAGGAGAATTGCAACTCGTGCTTGTTCCGATCTGGTCATCTGGAGGAGTATAATGTGGCGACTGATTTTTTGCCAAAATCAATTTGAACGGAATAGTGAAAAGTGTTTCATATTATCAGGACATTCGAAACAATTCGAACGAAGCGTAGATTCGACAAATTGACAAAATTAGGAAAATTCATATTTTTGAAATTGAGAATTCAGAGCGGCTAATGTTCCTATCAGCCGATAAACCGGAGGAAACAAGATCGAAAGTAAAGGTTCAGAAACGGTAGAACTTGAATAAGCAAAATGTCTGAAGACCAGAATTCCGAAGGGTCACGGTCCCCAAAAATGACAAGGAATCGATTATGTTCGTAGTACAAAACAAAAAATGTTTTTCCAATGTCTCCTGAGTTTTCGTTTTCTTGGCCTTTATTTTCCAACGGGTCTCAGAATTATAACCTCCCGAGTTTTTGGCCTTTCGATTCGATCACTTTCGTAATGGACACGATTCTGAATCTGAATTGTGAATACAGGACTTTTCAGGCGTTCGATGTTTTTACCAATCGGATCGTTCACCGCTCGTAGTCTCGCCCATTCTGAGCAATAATTTTCGGTATAGTATATTCGTTTCCTGGTTTTTGTGTTCTGAATCCGTTGTTTCTACTTGATAGCCTTTCGTTATCATGGCCCTCTCACATTTTGCACTCTCGCTAATTTGACTTTCGA
Source organism: Phymatocera aterrima (assembly GCA_963170745.1). Classification (NCBI taxonomy): domain Eukaryota; kingdom Metazoa; phylum Arthropoda; class Insecta; order Hymenoptera; family Tenthredinidae; genus Phymatocera; species Phymatocera aterrima. Next base: position 5,213,746 of record OY720670.1, read on the forward strand.
ATTCTCTGCCCGTCTACCTATTCTTTAATCATTCAGAATTTTGACCTCCACTTCCCGGTTCTCCGGTCTTCTATCGACGAAGGGAAAATACATTCGAATGCGCCCGTTCCTTCGTTCTCGCGTAGGTTGGAATTGAATGCCGATAAATTCATCACATCGTGAGAGTCCGAAGGTCGGAACGAAACCGAAAACACCGAAGTTACGGCCCGTAAACTGAGAGCGACGTCTATGTCAGAACGATCTACTCCAAAGTCGTTTATCCGTTCATATTTCATTCGCCATAGATTTGACAAAAATTCAATGGAATGTAACACGATTTTAACGATTTCGATACCAATGATCATTAAAAAAATCAATGTGTTTGGTTTATTCTACAAATTTCTATGTCCTCGGTTCTCGTGCGGTGTAATTGCCGGCCGCAGTCTCCGTTTATTTCCTCCGGTTCTAAAGTTCGTAAAGTTATCGAGAATGTTGATTTTCTGATGCAGGCTATAACGGGAAAAAAAACCAGAATGCCACGTGAAAGGGCTCGTTAAATTTTTTAAATTCATGTCACATCATTGTCGACGAGTCGTTGAATGTTTGTTAATCGGCAACTACAGTCAACTGTGACGAGGTTTCTATATCCTATCGGGCAGGTAATTAATACGCAGGTGGCGGTCTTATTTATCTACCACGACGTTTTAAACTGCCGCGCGTTTAAATGCCTGCCGCGCGCTTTACCACCGCCGGCGCCGAGCCGCACCGGGGGTTAGCAAAGTGCTATTAATTCCGTTCCCCCATGTTACTTAGCAATTAGCAGCGACCAATTTGTTTCATTCCGTAGAAGCTGTAGCTCTACCTATAGCCATTGCTTCATGTGGAAGATAGGTACTGCAGCGTACACCATCCTTTTCCTCCGTTTTTTCAGCTTCCTTTTTCAAACTGGGTATAAATTAAACTGTCTTACGGTCATTATTCTTCGACTAGCTATATACTCGCCCATGTATACAGGCACCGTGAAAATATACATATGCATGTACGTACACATCTTCCGGAGATATATCGCGTGCCTAACAGCAGAAAGGCGTATGAGTCGTTGCGTACGCCCTTTCGCAGGGTGTCCGGTGATCATGGAAATCTTGGGGAATGCGATAGTTAGATAGAATTTTTCAAAATCCGAGCCTCCGCGTGTATCAAAATTCAGTGAAGTAACGAAAAATTAGCGCGGTAACAATTCCTTGCCCCGGTCTCGAGGCCCAAGTTCAGAAATATCAGCCGCGCGCAGGTACAGGTATATATACCTCTAACAATGCAAAGTCGTTGCAATCGAATCGAAAATGAATGATCCTTTTCGCCCATTTCGAAATCTATACCCAGTTGTTTTTGTGTTATCGCGTACTCGAAGTAGATCTTGAAGGACCGAAATTTTTCTCTGGAAGACCCAGATTTCTCAAAGAATTTCGTATCCTGTTTCGGGTCTTTCCCAAAAGAAGAGCGTATAGAGGAAATCATGTAACGTAGACGGAGAAATACTTTTCCGAATATTCGTCCTGATTTGTACTGATCTGGTATGTATATACATTCGAGTGTACGATCTGAAGATTGCGACGAACAAATACGTGTCGGGGTGCGGGGTGCATAATTTTATCGTTCAATGGGTATCATTTTATCGTTGGGTTACGTACCTAAACCGTAAGCGGGCTCGTGTACGACGGGGCATTCGGCACCTCCGATGTATCCGGCATATTTCAGAGCTCCGAATACCTTCAGCGTAAATCCAATGATTCCGATAACCGTTACGACGATCAGAATGATCTTTATTTTGATCGCGATGAAAGCTGCCAAGCCCTTGAACGCCCCAGAAACTGTAAAATAGTTGAATAAATGTTAAGAAATTACTTCCGCTCGCTGGATATATATTTTGTTTCTAATTAGCTTAGTACGAAAAGCGAAATCTAGACTCTCGGGAATTCAGTGCATCGGAAGAGGTTGCCTCGTCCCGATATTCTCACTGCCACTATTGCCACGAGCGGCGTATGTATACCTATACAACTTCCATAGCCCTGAATATAAATTTGCGATGTGAGAAGATCTTTCTCCTCGGCAAAAATATTCTATCAACATTTTTCAATGATTTGTCAATATATTCTCGTTATTACAAATTTGGAGAGGAATGAGGAATATTGTTTATATGTACTTTTTCATAAAATGATTATTCTGATCCTTGTATGCAGGGGCGGGGGGAATATTCCTTATGCCTGGTATAGTGGATATAATATCGTACAACGAGGGTGGAGTGGTGGAGGTATGCGTGTATGATGTATAAATAAATAATTACATGGTTTTACATGAACCGTACTAAAGCCGGCGTTCCTCGCTGAAAATCGTAACACAGAACATAATGCGTGATTACTCCATCATAGTATGGTTCGTATTACAAAACTCCGTGTAAGTTCTCGTATTCTATAACAACGTTGACGTCGTATAGATGCTAGGTATACCGAGCCTACCGCAGCAGATATGCATGCGGTGCAGACTTACAGAGGAACAGTTTATTCTTGTGCTTGTGCAGTATGTGGCCCTTTTTATCCTGCACTGTATAATCGTAGTCAGGATCATCGTCGTAGTCATCGTCGTTGGTGGCAACTCGCTTCGAAGATTCTTCCTCCGAAGCGTGGACGGCGTGCGTTAGCAGGACGGCGAAGACTACGAGGATACACAGGCACCTCATTTCTTATCTCACAATTGTTCTCCCTCGCGTACTCGGGACCTGAATTCAGCTATCTTCCGAAGGAACAGATCAGATCGGTCCTGAAATCCTTGTCACTAAAGTCGAACACTCGCGATACAAACTTCCGTCTCGAGATATTCCGCCAGTTTTATACTCCAAACGATACGAGCATAATCATCAGACAGGTGATAATCATCCGACTAAACAAATCTGCGCTACTTACATTTTTTCGTCAAACTTTAATCACTTTGGCAAATAAATCTCGTACGTACTCGGACACACGATCGTATATTCACCGTACCCGGTAGTCGACTTAACCCCGTCGCGTTCGGTTTGATGCTCCATATTTTTCACTCGTATCGCGATCACCGGGTCGCCGTTATTGATTCTACACGTAGGTATATCTATACACGGAATACTGCCTGTTTGTTTTAATAATGATCGAAAATGAAACCGACCTTCTTTTCAACCCGGTTTTCGAAGTCTCGTATTACGAAGGCGTCGGTGGATCGGACCACCTCGGGTTTTCACATCCGTGAAACACTTCAATTTTCACCATTTGTCATAACATATATGATCCAAGATACTTTCGGCAATTAGTATCGTTATCGTCGTCTTAACCTCCTGTTAAAGACCCATTTGCGCCCGTTCTTACTCATTGTCGAGAGCATATATTGTTGTCGTTCGAGAACGCGATTCGTCACTACTCCTACACCAAACAACATATTTGAATGAAACTTTTTCGATTTAATGCAGTATTTTAGCAGAAAGTAGCTAACTATTTCATCTCGGTAAAATTTTGAAAAAATTCTGAGTTTTAAGGAGTTTCTAGTTGTTAGGTCAGGTTTGTTCGGTGGGGAGATTGCACGAACTTGAATTTCTGATAGAACTCTCCGACAATTCGTGGAGATGGAATACTCGGCCACTTTCTGCCAAAATACTGCATCCAATCGAAAAAGTTTCATCCAAATCGGTTGTGCGGTGTAGGAGTAGCGACGAATCGCCTTTCCGAATGATAACAATACTTTGAACAATAAACAACAATCGGTGCGAATGGGTCTTTGATAGCACCTTAAGATGGGGTCTGATTTATCGTAGCCGTGTGATTCTGTGGTCCAAATTACCCGACGAATTCGGTACTCCGGAGTTTTCAACACGTTTTCGAGAATGATTCGTCATTGTGCATTATGAATGTTGACGTACGACGATTGAATTCATGTCTTTTTCTTGGCGAAGTTCGAGGTTTAGTTTGAGCCTTGTTTCCGTTAAATCGCCCAAGCAGTTCGTCTGAAACCTCTATTTACCTTTTGGTGATGAAAACTTCCTGACTTTCTCCTATTCTCGTGCTACTCGCACATTCTTCGGAGGAAAAACGTAATTCTACGTTCATCTCCTATATCGCTCATCCAGTATTTTCGGGGTATTCGCGGTCGTCGTGAAAATTTCGGAATCACGGAAATCTCAGGAAATTTCGTATATATTCTGCGTGGAATTTCGAAAAAATTGAGCCCCCGTGTATCGAGATTCAGTCAAATCTCGAACCATCTTCGCAAGAACAACTCCTCGTACATTTTCGAGACTCCGGTTCGCGGATATGAGTTCCAGCAACTGCTACGTTGTATACTTTCGCGAATGCAATACTGCAATCGAATTGGAAACGAATGGTTTTTCATTGCCCACTCCTCAATCTATAGTTGTTTCGTGTTATCGCGTAGGTACTCGAAGCTGCTCACGAAGTATCCAAATTTCATTCTGGAAAGCCTAGATTTCTCAAGGAATCTCGTATCGATGTCAAACTGCAAACCCTGCTCTCGCATTCTCTGAAACGAGTTCATCCCCTACTGAAAACTACCAGATGGAATCATTTGGTCGTTGAAAATTCCCATGGAATTTCTTGCAAATCCAACAGATTTCGGATTCGATTCGTTGGGATCTGCAGGATATTCACCACATTTTATATCGTATAAATTATACAATTTCCGACGACCAGATGAATCCATCGAAAAATTGTCAGCAGGCTCGTGTCTCGTACACCGCATCTTACAATTGATCCGATTGGATTGGCTCTTGATTGCCAAAATGTAGATATTTGGAATCGGAATAACTGGCATAATGTTACGTATAATATCCATGCATGTCTGATCCGCAAATGAAACATTAAATGGTGGGGGGGGCGGGGGCAAGACAATATTATCTTAATTTTTGTCTACAAGATGAAAATGAGATAATTCGTAGACATTTGAGAAAATCCTATACCCGTTATTTTTCACGTTTCATACCCAAAATGGGATTTATGATCTGAGCAGCAGGTGCACAAGTAAGTACATACATTTATAACGTGGAATTAAAAAGAAATGATAAATTTTAAAAGCTGATCGATCATTGCCTGTAGACGAATATGTTGATCCCGCTGAGCTCCGATACTTATAGAATTGAAAAGAGAAAGGGAAGGAGAAAAAAAGCCTCTGATCCCTAAGGAATGGTGTGTAATTGGCAATTAGTCTTCGTCGGAGTAGGTATATAATTCCATCACGGTTAAGAGGCTAGTGTGGTGATTAAGCGAAGGAAAAACACATCGCGTGTAAAGACATGTGTGCGCATATGGTATACGTACGAATGTACGTCTACATGTGTGCATGCATGTACGTGTGGTGCAGTATAATATACCTACATTTGTACCCCGGCGTCGCGTCGCAGCGGTTCCTGTCACGCTTTAAATCCGACATGGTCCCACAATTCCTCCGGTTAAACGCTCAAATTACCATTTCTCAATGGTTTGAAAATTGACCAATTTACTATGAGCCGTCGTCCGAGTTCAAGTAGGCGTTATGAGCGTATGGATTCCTCGTCCCTTTCTGTTCTCATCCCCCCTGCCCCCTGCTCCCTGCCTTCTCCGCCCTCGCCACCGAATTTAAAATCCTTAAAAACTTTCTACAATTCTGTGTACATATTATGAGCCGGAGGCCAGGGCTTCATCGGCCGTTTGCCTTCCAGGTGAAAGAGAAATAAGAAGAAGGAGAAGAAGTAGATAAAAAAATAACCGTTAGATTTTCTCAGCTAGTAGATAATATGTTGCAGGAGTTAAGATACCGTCGCGTCAGCGCAAGTGTCGTGTTTATTCGCCGCGACTGCTACGAGGCTTCGCGCGCGCGGCAGCTCACGAGGCTAAAAGTAGCCTCTAATGAGCAGCTCGAATGTTGACGCTTCGAATCCCAAGAGATCGAGCGGGAGGCGTCGCGACGCGTCGCTAGTCCTCAATGCGGAAGAATTGGCTGTAAGGTAGGGAGGATCTACAAACTGTTTAAATCTCCGGAATGAAAAGGAGAAGCAATGCGTGACGGAGGGAAAGAGAAGATAAGAATAAAAAAATCTTGGACAAATAGGTGTAACGCAATATCGCAGCAGTGTGATTATCCCTTTCATTATACACACGTTCTCATGACACCACCACCTTCGAGCTCGAAGCCGCGGATTACGACCGCCAAGATACGTATATTATAGTATGTGTAACTTTATCCTCAGGGGATTTGATCGCCTAGCTTCTCGTCGTTCGAGTGTGCATAGAAAGCCCCGAATAATATGAGTATCGAATAAAAAGAGATTCTGCAGCAGGATGCGGTTGAAAAACGGGGGATGAAAGACCGTGGGATTTTTCTTCCATTTTGCTAAATCCTCGAGTTCGGTCGTCCGCTGCACGGATTTGAATGGCGAGATTTCGAATCGGAACGTGGATATAGCGCGTTCGAATAAGACGAAGGTTCCCCGGAATTTCGAGATGCGTATTTGTGCGACAAACGGCTGACCACGGTGTTGTCTACTTCTTCTTCGGATGAGAATCGTTGGCAGTCGAGGGACTAATCACTCCCGAAAGTGGGGTACACCGGACTCCAAAACTTGGAAGACTCTGTGCGATTTCACGGGGACTACCTAGATCGCAAGGCTCCGAGGAACTCTCAAAGGCTTCAAGTAAGAGTTCACGGGACTTCAGAGATTTCGAAGACTTGGAAAGATTTCACGGGAGTTCGATTGAGACTTCATCGGGCTTCAGAAATTTCATACTGACTTCCGGAGACTTCACGGGACTTCGGAAGACTTCGCCGTACTTCACGGGAGTTCCGTGATTCTAGATTTCGAAAACTTGCAGAGATTTGCAAAAAACTTGACAAGAATTCACGGGATCTCATGAGACTTTTTGAGACTTTTTGAGACTCCTAGGGATTTACTAGACGTTCCAGAGGAATTCATACACTCGTGTACGCCGGACTTCAATCGAGCGATAGTTGGATAAACTGCGTTGAATTTTCTCCGTCACGGGGGAAACGGGGTCGGCATATGTATAGGTAAAACCTGTGTGTACATAGCATTACGTACAAAGTGTGCCGTCTGAGTCTCTGAGTGCGCGATGAGAATTGAAAGGAAACAAGATCTGCAGTAGCGTAGACGCCGAGCCGCGCCGCGGTAGACCTCCAGCCTCGGAGAGAAGAAGGAGCAGCATAAGAGCACTGCTACATTAGCTGTGTACACACATACATACGCATGATACATATGCATTAATTTGTGGAAATTAATTGAAAACAGAGAGTAGAGTCTCTTTGACATTGAGATTGTAGAGCATAGACGATGCCGATTGCCAGCCGGTTCACATCTGCGGCGATGCTGAAAATGAAACAATGAAGGACGAACGCCGTGTGTATGGGCTTAGGACTAATTGTAAGACCAGGGTGCTCGGAACAAAAACTAGCGATTTCACCGGTGTCGGAGTCACGCCATGGAAAATTTCAGGACTACATCTAATGTCGAATCTCATAATCGGACAACGACTGGAAACTTTCTTCGTACTAATTATTCCGCAAACGCGGTCATAGGGACAGAATTTTGGAAACATCTTTCGAACCGCGATGAGGCACTTTTTGGAGTTTGATAATTGATGGAAATTGCAGTCTGCAGTATGTTCGGAACACCCTGGTACGGAGACGAAAAACGAACACTTGGTGGACGTAACATGAAAGAGAGACGACTGACGAGGACTATGGGTGGGATTAAAGGAACATTGATTGATTGCATACTTCACAAAGAACATATACTATACATGTGGATTATATAGATATAGTGTACATAATGGTTTGGCTACATGCTACATAGGTAAAGTGTATGTGTGATATAGGTGGTATATGTAGTTTCATTTATAATGTATATAAGTAGAAAAAGTACGATTTAGTAGAAGAGCTCGTAGTGTGTGTGTGTGTGTAATATATGTTATATATAGTGATTAATAATCGCATATAATGCGATATTAACACCGTGGCTTCATAGTTACTCAATATACAATATAATTTCATTATTATGTGTATATATGTATATATATATATGTGTATACACATTGATAGCGTTGTAGTTACATTAGTTATTAAATATTTTCCGCAGTATTTTATGTATATATATGTATGTATATATATTATATATAAGGTAATGTAAGAAATTCTACATTTGCTTAAAATATCGTACGCGGGTATATATACATATATATTTATATATATTAAAATTTATATAGTGTACAAGTATTATGAAGGCTTATACCTCCGTGAAATAATATTTCTTAAGACTCACAAAATATATTGAGACAAAATTTCGTTTTTTCGTTATTCTCTTTTGTCACTATAGCTTCGGCTGTAGTTAATCACCCGAGTATACAGGGTGATTCGGGACCCACAGAAAAGATTTTAGGATCGGATTCCTCATGAAATTTGAAGAATAAAGTTCGTTTTCGAAAACTTCGTGGGGTCGAGTTATTAATTTTTGAAGTTGACCAATCAGCGGGCGTTCGCCGGCTGCGTACAGTGCCGTATCTAGAGTGTGCACTGACGTAGACCCCGTGGCACATAAATCGATTGAAATAAAATTCTCAATTTGTTCGCGACATTCAATTATATAAAATTATTTGGGTCGTCGGCCGTCTAATTTCGGGCTGCGATCTCGGGGAGCCGACGACCTGGACCGCGAAAACTAGAGTGCGTTGGTCCCGGACGACGGGAAACGTCGTTCCCGGGATTGCTGCCCGAAATTAGAGGGCTGACGACCCAAATAATTTTGTATAATTAAATGTAGTGAATAGATTGCGAATTATAATTTAATCGATTTATGTGCCACGGCTCTATGTCAGTGCCCACGCCAGATCCGGCACTGTACGGAGCAGGCGAACGCTCGCTGTTTGGTTATCTTCAACAATTAATAACTCGAGAACCATATGTCTGATATATCCTACGAAGTTTTCGGAAAGGGACTTTATTCTTAGGATTTGCTGAGGGATCTGATTCTCAAATCTTTTCCGTGAGTCCTGAATCACCCTGTATATGTATTTCATATGTACAAGTCCTCCAACTTGTTTGAAACAACGCGATTCAAGAGTATCTTTGAATTTTATTTGAAACCACGCAGATTTTCGAGAATATGTAGTAGGTATGTGTGTACGTAGCTTAACTTTATCCCTCTCCTGCGCAATCTTACGACGCACATGAAGGAAAAATGCGAGGAAACGATGCGCACGTCTTCTGTTCGATGACCCAGCAATTGGCGTGAAATTAAGAACCGTTTCTCAAGTGATATACCTAATTTGCGTGATTTACGAGTGTGCTCGACGGAGTCCACCGTGAAAATACCAGAACCAGACACGGTTTCAATTTTTCGAAAAATGCGGGATTCCTGGACCGAAGACTTGCGTATCGTTTCCTCGCCTCTCTGAGGATAGGTATGTGGAAGCGCAACGCTCGTGTTTTGTTCACGAGCCCCGGCGCTCCGCTTGTATTCCAAAGAAAATTGAGAACCAATACGCCTGATCACGCCGCTCCGCGGACAACTCGATGAGACTCCTTGAAGATAGCTTCAACGACGTCAGTTGAGAGACGGTTCTCAATTGTTGTTGAAATTCGGGTCTCGCGAACGAAACAAGAGCGTTGCGAATCCGCATATCATCCCCTATATGTATATATATTTCAATACCGTGTTACTATATTCTATACGCATGCAATATGACGATATAGGTACTATGTATGTAGTTTTGTGTGAGATAATCATGTGCAGGCAGACCTATATAGAGGTAGGTATGTATGTACAATAATACAGGATAGGTATACAACGTATATACGTTTCGTATAACAACGTGAATGCCTGTGACCTGCGCAAAGGGGCGCAGCTTGGATCATCGTGGCAGAAGCATAGACGTGGGGGGGAAGGATTAACGTACAGCATAGACACACAGAGAGAGAGACATATGGACAGAGACGTAGACACAGGGACGTGACAAAGAGACACGCGTGATAACACGCATATGTATGTATGTACAAAAATAACCGCCTCCGCCCCGTACGACCGTCACGCGACACGCCCAAATCGCGTTAAACCCCGCAGCCGCAGCCGTAGCCGTAGCCGGCGCGGGCGACGCCACGTAGGTGTGTACATACCTATACTACTTTGTATGTTTATTTGTTTGTTTATTTTTCCCTTTATTTTTTTCATTCGTTTTCTGTTCATTTACGCGCGCGGTTAGGTATGCATGAACCTACGTGCAATACTCCCTTCGTGTGTAATACGGTTCATATACACTGCAGATCTGGTGCAGTTTACACGGTGAACCGATAAAACTTGGAGAAAGGTGGTTCAGTCTTTTCCCCTAGAGACGCCATAGGACTCGCTAACTCAACTAACTGCACAGCAACCGTTTCGGAAGCGAGAACGGTAAATTTTCGAAAACGCGACGATACCGATTACGATGAAACTTTGTGAATTCATTGAGTGCGCGACGGCAGGAGGTGGCCAAGTGTCCCTCAGTCCTTCAAAACATCTATGGGAACCGATGAAAAATGAATATTCCCTGTGTTAGCTTGGTTAGATTACCGCCGGCGACTTCAACGGCCTCGCGACATAAAACGGTATTATACATCTTTTATTAACTGCAAGATTATCGGCAATCGAGTTATGAGCAATAATCATCCGCGGCACAAGATTGTTCACATTAAACGGTCCCACGAAACGATCCCCGAGACCCGTTGTACAAAATTTCAGGGGCAAATTCGAAATTCCAACATTGAACAAGGTTCGTTGAAATTCTATCAGAAATACCCTCAGACCGTGAAATATAGATTACGTAAGCATAACTATGATATATCGGCTTCGTTTTTCACGAGGAATACACAGGTATGTATGTATGTATATACATACCAACAGCTGAATGCCCTTGTAGGACGGAGTTGAGTTGAATTGAAAGGAAAGGAAAGGAAAGGAAAGGAAGAGAAGAAAAATAGAGAATTTGTTGCAAAGGTTGTTGATCATGCCGCAGATGAGTGTGACGTCGAGGGGCACATCTGCGGCCGGAAGGGGCGCAACCATGAAGACTAAAGTGAATAATATCGAGAAGCGCGCGCGGGTAGTCGCGGTATATTTTTAACGATCAGCTGGGCACGGTGGTGGAGATGAGATTCAAAAGCTCGTTTCATCTCGTTTAAGCCGTGATTTATGCTTTGGCAAAATAAGGAGAAATGAAAGATAGAAGAGAAAAAAAACAAAAAAAAGAAGAAAGAACGAAAGCTGCAAGCGCGTGCTTAATGCGTCTGGGGGCGGCGGCGGCGGCAGCGGCGGCGGCGGGGAGGTCGCAGAGGCGGCGGCGATGACGTAATTCCACAAATATGGCGGTTATGATTATTCAAAAGATAATAATATAACGTTTTTATTCATACCGTATCAGTATAGTATATATTTTTCATCTTTTTTGTTTTTTCACTTTTTTTTTCTTCTTTTTTTATATCCAAAACGTAACATTGTTATTCATACAAATTAATAAATATATAAATATATATAATATATTCAGTATATATATATATATACATACATATATATACATATATGTATATTTATATAGGTATATGTGTGATTTGATATAATATAATATATATAATCTTAATTATTATTGCTTCAATTTACATATTTCATTTTCAAACGGCCAGCTATAGCTCTAAATAGTTATATAGGTTCAAACGAACGAGTGCAGCGTATACTAAATATAATAACTATACCATAATGTATTATGATCATACTATACTATATGATATAATATAATATAATATAATATAATATAATATAGCATCATGTGTTATGAGTATCATTCATTATTATTTATCTATAATTCATCCGGATCAACGTGTATAGCGTTTCAAGTTCCGGATCATTTCGCCCTAATTAATGGAACTCTAAACACATACCCGCGCACGTCTCATCTTTTACGTACAAATCTGTATGCATCGAAATCATATCATTATTTGCATTGTATATCTACGTCGAAAGCGTGGAACGAAACGATGCCACGGGTGAAAGAGTTGTTTTTCGACTCTCTTTTCTTTCGCCTGAACATACATATATATTGCAGTGATCGAATTTTGGAATCCATTGATTTTCGATTACGAAATGTGATAACATAGAAATTCGTTGAAAGAAAAATGGACGAAAGGCTCTCTGAAATTTTATTGCCAATTTACCACTTTGATCATTCCGCTTCAATTATACGGGGTGTCCCGTATGAAACGCACCGCCGAATAACAGCGGATGCCTCGTGAAAATTGGGACGGAAATCTTTTTGGGGGAAAATTCTCGGGGCCGCGCGGGACCGTTTGGCCGCGACAGCCGTTTGGAGTCGGCCATTTCAAAGGCTTGTATGAGCCTAGGCCAGTACCGCGACTAGTGGGGGCAGGCCCCTAGGCCTCCGCTTGGCGTATCGACGAACAGGCGCTCGAGCTGCAAATGTTTCACAGTCTGTCCATACCTCGTCTTTTACGAATATGCACTCGGAGTTCAGAATTCAAGACAGATGTCATTCTACAGGGCCATTCCTCGTCAATATTTCGTGTGGTAGAGGAGCCGCGCTCGGCCGGCTCCCGCTAGTCACGCCACTGGCCTAGGCCCACACGAACTCCTGCATTGGCCGACTTTGGAAGGCTTTCACGGCCAAACGGTACCGCCTAGAGAATTTTCGTTAAGGAAATATGTGTCTCAATTTTCACGAGGAATCCGCTGTTTTTCTGCGGTGCGTTCGATATGGGACACCCTGTACGTATAATGCAAGTTATAATTGACGGTTCTCCATTCCATTGATAATCGGATCATCGTGACTATGATATACAATATATGTAGTATAATAAAATCGATTTTTGGTTCATAGCAGCTCGAAGGCAAAGATGAACTCAAGTTGTAGATATATTTGGTATATAAAGGTATGCATGTACTATATCCTACCGTACCTACATATATACTCATAACGATGACTGCAGCAGTATGCAGTTTCTATTCGCGAAATTGTCTTTATTTATATGCACACGATTGAACAGAATGTTTCTTTTTTTTTCTTTTCATTAATTTCGAAATTGAAAATACTTTTTGTAATCCGGTATTCAGCCGGAAATACAACAGTGTTCTTCGTTATGTACCTTCGTATAGGCATGGAATTCGAAAACCCAATATTGGAAAGACACAGATTTTCTTTGTTCGTTCTTCTTTTAATTTCAATGTATCAGGGCGCCTGTATATTATGATACCAAATTTCGCTGCACAGATGCCGATACTGATTTTGTCATTCTAAGTGGTGGGGAGTGAAAGAACGATGATAAAAATTGGGACATAACCGCAGTCTACGGCTACTAAATATGAAATCAATTAGCCTTTCCTACGATAATTAACTAGTGTATAGCTATAATGTGTTGGATTTCAATTCCTACTTCATGATAGAGCATAAAGATTATATATATATATATATACATATACATACTCGTATGTAATAAAATGCACGCATACACATAATTTGCCACGACAATTCACGGCTTCGTTATCATTATCATAATTATTATTATTAATACTATTATTATTATTATTATTTTTCGTAACCGAGCGATTTCGTTCGTCCAATCAAATATCCGGAAGTAGGTACGTGGTATCCACCGGAAGACTATTTATTCTGACCGTATATATATACATATATACATATATATATATATATATATATATCTGTACCCAAAGTGATAATTATTAGCAGGCTTAGGGTATAAGGTATAATAATTGTATGTATATGTTAATATCCTGTACTGTACATATGTATAGGTATATGCCTACTGTAATCTGCACCTCGGAAAATTTGACGAGGAATCGTTGAAGGATTGAACACGATTTATACGAATCTAAATTAAATAGCATGCGTATATGTATATGTATGTACCTACATACATACGTATCTGGGAATTATTTTCTAGCGCGTTTTCAATCACAGCGTTCGTTCTCATCAACTTAATTCAATAGTGTAGAATGCAAGAAAGAAGGCAAGGAGAAACAAAAAAGTGAGCCACGTTCACCTGTATTCGGAAGAAAATTCCCAACGATCTATTATAATTATGCTTCGAAATTTGAAAACGGAACCACCGTATAATTATTGGCACTCGAAGTTACATTAAAAATTTTCACCTCTTCGAGAATTATTGATCCGACGACGGCCGGCGCTTTCATTTCACGACTGCTGGTTGGCGACAATCATTCGACCGTAATCGAATTTTCTATACTGTCCCTGTTTCACGTTATACCAAATAATCCAGTTCCATCTGAACTTGTTCGCAAAAAGTCTAAATACCTAATGTCAAGCGACGTTCGCGAATATGATGATATACGAATTGCCCAACGTTTGGTTCACATTTTTACGGGGGCTGATTAACATCCGCAATCTTCATGTACGCGGCATACTGCGTTACCATATGATATCCTGTGAGATCGAGGTTGACCGCGGCACGTCATTCCTGTTACAAGGGTTTTCCCCTTCGGGACGGCGCGGCGTGCGATTCCCTGATTTTCCAGACTTCAAAAATTCCCTGACTATCCATCAGCCAATTTTCCCGGTTTGCCCCCCCCCCCCCCCCCCCCCCCCCTGTACCGATATATATATATCTACACTCCAATAGTTGACTGGAAGTGAAAATATAACGTACAGTAGGATGAAAGTTGCGATATTTATTCGATAATAATATAATATATTTCTCCCCGAAATTCGCGTGTATGTTTGAATGCGACATCGACTAACACTCCGATATAATACAGTACTCTATGTATCACTTTGAGGGAAAGGTCCGGAGGAGGAGTGAAGTTTGATGATCGGTTGAGCTGCAATGCCATGGATGTGGAAATTGAGGGGCGAGCAACAATACACTGGGCCGAGCTGCACGGAGTGATATATACTCCTGTGGCGATGTGGAGGATATTCCGTATTTCTCGTTTCTTGGTCGTTGTTTTGGCACGATTATAAAACGATACGTATAAAACAGCGGTGGATTTCGATGCTGGATTCGCGGCGGAGAGAATTTCATAGGATGATATACGATACTTACATGCATCGACAGCGAACGTGGGATATACTTGTGATACGGCGTTTTGTCTTTTGCCAGAAGTCAAGACGAACCATGGTTGAGGAAAACTGTGATCAGTGCCGTTTTTGGGGACCGTGGGACCCCGGGCCAGAAGTTCCTCGGGGCTCCCCACAGTAGTACTTTTTTTTCACTCACAGTTATGAAAAACACAAATTTGCAGTTGGAAGAGCGTATTATTCTTCTTACAAATTTTCAAAATAGTTCAAAAATTGTATCGTCGGTCGAAGAAAATTCACTTCTTCGCTCGACGTTGCGGCCCCCCGAAAGACGGGGCCCCGGGCTCGGGCCCCGTGGGCCCGTGCCTAAAGATGGCACTGACTGCGATACAGGATTGTACGTGGATACCTTGGAAACTTCGGGACGCCGAATTTCAAGTATGCCCCATCTTCGTTTCATACAAATATCTTTAATTTTACCATCAAATTTTCTCCGTGTGAGTTTCACCCGCGCATACATGTGTACGCAGGCTTGTTTCTACATATACCTGCGCCTCGCATTCGAAAGCTACGCCAAGCACACGTACGTATGTATGTATATACACATGTCCGTACGGATGCATGGGTTGAAAATCGTTAGGAATTGAACAAAATGTGAAAAAAAGAACAGTTATTCAATAACCCATGTGATTTGCCACGGCTCTCGTTCGTCTGTATAATATATATATACTATATTGTATTCAGACACGACAAAACTGTATATGTATATGCAATGAAAATTGGCACCGTGATCAACCTTACAATTATCGAGTATGTTGAGGGAAATTTCTATCGTGTATCGCTGTATATGTATAACGATTGTTAAAACTTTGCGACAAACGTATGCATACGCACAAATTAAAGTTTATTGCAGGGAATCGATCCCATCGCTGTGAATATCTACTCACGTACGTACTCACTCCCTACGTTACAATGGACGGGCCGCGATTTAACGTTGTCAAAAAGAAAGTAAGAAAGGAAATCGACAGTTTTCTCGACTTTCCACTGACGAAAACTCCGAAATTACAAAAAATATTGGTCCTCGAAAAAAGAGAACGCCGTATAGTTATACAGAGTCCGAAATCGAAAACGTGATCGGACCTTCGCGCTTCAGCGCACAATATCGGTTTCGCCATTTTTATCCCGTAGATTTAGACTCGAAGGTAAGAACCGATAAACCAAAAATTCCTGGGCACCGATAGATGTAGGCGTCCGTATACCGATCGTTTTTGGACGAGAATTAATAGACGTTAGGGACGTGACAAACGTTGGTAGAATTTTCATTTTCCGGTCTCTTACGATTGATGGAAAAACCTTCCAATCTGACGAAGGATCTTCATCTCGCACAGACTTCGGAGCCAGGGATGTTCATCTGAGAAGTGAAATGAAAATTTGACGAGATTCGAGAATTTTTGATAGTGGAAGCTCGGGAAAATGTTCACTCACGAAGAACGCCACGATGTGGCATAGCGGTACATGACTCGTCATTCAATCTCTAGCTAATCGATAAATTATGCAATAACATACGCGATAATCTAATTTTTATGTACTATTACGATCTATAAGCCGTTTAGAATAACTTTGTCACCATTTCAATAGTTTGTTACACTTATATTTACAGAATGGCTTGACAAATGAGCAATTTGAATGACAACAATGGGACGATTCAGAAACCCTCGAATTGCAATAAGAGAAAGAGAAATCAGAAAATTGAGCTGCCAATGAGTGGGACATTCGTAAATTTATTGCTGATTGGTTCCTTGCGGAAAAATTGCTCAATAGGTACGACAGGTTGAAGAGGAAGTCTACCGTAAGTCCGTCCGCGTTGGCGTTGGATAAATGCGACCGGAAAATTTGACCTGATTTCTCGAAGCTCGTTTGTTTCTTTACTCCTCGTTTGGAGCACGAATATCGGGCTCACGGAACGAGGGATTTAGAATGCTCATTTACGGTAAAGTCGCTCATACGTTTCAACGTATCGGAGGGTTTCTACGATCCGAATCATTCAGCGGCAAAAAGTCTCCTCTGGATTTTCCACGAGCGCGATGATCGATGGTCCGGAAACAACCGGTTGTATCGTTTTTGTTCATTACATTTTTTGTTGTCAATTATTTACAAATCTTATGCTTATTGAGAGATGAGCGAAACCATGATTAAGAGTTATAATATAGCTATATAATTATCCTGTACAACCCAGCAATTTGGGCGTTTGAATCCCGCGGTAACCTTTTCACAGTTATATATATCAAAACTCACTCCAAATTTATACCTCCTAATCGTAAGATACAATTGAATTTCACGCTACGTGATGTATTGTCCTAACCGTTTCCTAATCTCGAGACGTCAGACTCGAAAGGCCCTTGTTATAATCTTGAAAAATTAATCTGTGGGAATCTCTCCCCAGGAATCGAAAATTACGACAAAAGGAACAAGAGCAAAAGAATGGGAGGGTGAGACTTCACCGTATCCCGAACGACCTTTCACGGTAGGCTTTCGAACGTCTGACATATTTTCTTTCTCCCGCAATCGGAGGACTCTGGGAGAGGCTCTTCGCAGTGTGAGCCTCCGTAATCTGCGGATACCCTCGGCTAACTCGTCGGTCATTTTCATTCCTCGTCTCCCCGAATGAACAGTGATTTGTTCAAAATCAGACGAAAACAACGTGCGGCTTCTGTTTCTGATAGTGAAATGGCGCTTCGTAGTCAACGACCGGTGTCTGCGGGAAGTTCGTTTTGTTGTTTGAACCCTGCATGTGGTACAGAGAGAGCACTTCCGGAGCTTCTTCGTGGAGCGTCGTTACATCGGCCACCGCATAAGCGTCATCCTGCCTTCCGTACGGGTCTAAAATGTCTGCGGACCTTTGGGGCCTGAC
Source organism: Phymatocera aterrima (assembly GCA_963170745.1). Taxonomy (NCBI): domain Eukaryota; kingdom Metazoa; phylum Arthropoda; class Insecta; order Hymenoptera; family Tenthredinidae; genus Phymatocera; species Phymatocera aterrima. The sequence goes on from OY720670.1 coordinate 5,231,749, forward strand.
CAAAACTCCTGTTGAAGATTCGTGGACGCTGGGACGCGCGTACTGCGGCGACTCGTAGAGGTTGAAGTCTTTTGCTTCGTGCGATGGCCTCGGGGTTGGCACGTCCCATTGCATCTTCCCCGGAGCGTTGTAGCCCACTTCCTCCAGCTGAGCAATCAGCCGTCTGCTGTATGACTCGGTATTTTTGTCCAGCTCACTCCCCTGGCCAACATAAACGAGGAGTTCTGGCCGAGGTACAGTGTAAGCCGGCTGTTTCCTTCTTTTCGCTTTGGTAACGTATACTATCAGGGCAAGGATCATCGCCGTTGTGAGCAGACACGCGGCAGCGAATAGAGAAAGGTAGAGTGGGCTGAGATGACACCGCAGCGAACTCTCGGGCAGTGAAATCAACGTTTTACCCTTGAACTCTTCATCGGCACATACTATATCCACGGAGTCAACTTTCAGCCTCGACTCGTTCCGATGTTCTTCGGACCTTATAACGTTCCAAAGCCACTGTACGGAACAGTTGCAAAGAATCGGGTTACCTCCGGCCTGGAGAGACACGAGAGTGTCGACTGGAAATTGGGTAGGCTGCAGGGTCGAAAGACTGCACCTCCTCAGCGACACGGTCTTGAGGTATCTCGCTCCGTAGAGAATCCTCGCAGGCAGTTGTTCCAGCTCGGTGTTACCGTCCAGTGATATCCGTTCGAGATTAATATTGTCCGCGAACGCTCTCGGGTGGATCGTCGCTATGTGGCATTTCTCCAGTTCCAGGTTCCGGAGCTCGAAGAGATTTTGTAAGGCAACGTTGCGGAGGGATCCCAGAGGATTACGACTGAGGATCAAAGTTGAGAGCATGATGAGTTTGGCCAACGGTGCACTGGGCACAGAGGTCAGGTTGTTTCCGGACAAATCAAGGTGCAGAAGGCCGGGAAGTCTGTCGAAAGCGTCCTCGCTGATGCTCCTTATCACGTTATTCGCAAGGTGAAGGTGGACCAGGGACGGAAGAGAGGACAAAGAGTCCCTGTGAAGTTCCTGGATGAGGTTGTCAGCCAGGTTAAGGTGTTCCAAGCTAGGCGCAAGCACCAAATTGTTTGCCGGGGCTTCGAGAAGGGGGTTTCTGTTGAGGACCAGAGTACGGATCTTGTGTAAATTCTTGAGCAGCCCATCCGGCAAACTTGTGAGTGAGTTCCTGCTCAGGTTCAGCGTTTCCAGATCGCTAGTGAACCTGAGTGCCTGCTCATCGATTTCTGTGATGTTATTACCGCTGAGATCGAGCTCCCTCAGTGCATTGAGGCCGTGAAACGCGTTCTTCGAAATTGTCTGGACGGAGTTGAAGCTGATGTTGAGCGAGTGCAAGTTTTCCTGGAGGTTGAAGTTATCGGAACCCAAAGTGTGAACGAGGTTCCAACTGAGATCGAGGGTCTCGAGGTTACTGTAAAAACCAAAAGTCAGGTGAAGACTGGCCACTCTGTTTCCAGCCAAGTTGATATGCTTGATTTCTGGATTCAGCTGGATAGGCACTACGTCGAGGCCAGCCGAGATGCAGGATACCCGCAAAAACTCGTCGTCGCACCTACAACGCGCCGGACAAAGGCCACTAACGCACGTCATCACGGCCACCATTACCGCCACGAACTGCGCCCGCAGCACCAACCACTCAGCTGCCATTCCATATGAACTACCGTAGTCCCCTGCAACAAAGAAGCAAACAAACATCTGTTTACCTTCGTCAATCTATTGTACTCGGCCGTCTCACCGGCCAAAAGGCGAGTCGAGTGGCAATAGTGGATCCCGATGTATAGGTATAGGTATACATGCAAGATTAGTTCCGCACTGACAGAGTCGAGTGGAGTTGAGTCGAGTTCGACTCCAGACACATTTTGCCGTTTGTTTGCAGCCGTCCGCTTCACTTTCGCCCAAACGAGCCACTACTTTCCGAATATCAACTAATCGTCAGACTCGAAGGAGCCGTGTTCTAAAACTGCAATTATACGTTTGTCGGGAGGCTCTTCTTCTGTATTTACGCATCTTCAATGTCAAATTTAAGGTCAATATCACAAGGCAGCCCAGAGACGAGGGACTACCGCCATTCTGGAGAGCATGTACATACCAGCGGACTAGTCTGGCGGTAAGAGCGATATGAAATCCGGCCCGAGGTGTACTGGAGCCTAAAGAAATGCTGGTGATATTTTTTACTCTGGGAAAATAGAATGTGATTACCTCGGCGCACGGCTCGGTTCGGACGGTTTCTTTGACATGGTCAAACACAGTTTTCCCACGAAGTCGGGCGATCATTCCATTAGACAACCGCCGCAACTTTTGTTTGACGGTTAGTCCTAAGTATACAATATATTGTTTATCTTATCCCCACACCATTGCAAATAGAGCTCCAAGCGAATGGGCTGGACAAGTTTGAGCTGTAACCTGACCAACGACGATACGAATCGTGTTTTAGTTTGATATAGAGACTTATGCCGACTCTAACGATCAGTTAGGCGGGAGGGAGTACATCCATATCGCTGATGTATAGACCGCGTATAGACCAACGTGAATCTTCACCCTCGTTATCGGAACGAGGTAAAACTGTCTCTCTCATAGGCCCGTTAAGATACGCTGATTACTTTATTAGCTGCGGTTTGAAATCGAACGGAATACCACCGACGTGGAGCTACGTGAGTACTATACGTGTTACAGGTACCTACAGCTAGATATCGGAGCCGCGTGCAACGAGGAATCTGAAAACATCGTTATCGCGAAAAACATAAAGAGGTTGGGGCGGTGTAATTTGAAATAAACTGGTAGCGCGGTAGTTCAAGGGTCCTGGTGGAGTGGGAGGGGCGCTGGAGGCCCCATATCGAGTAACGGTTATCGCTACTACGAGTAATATAAATCTTAGTTTGTATCAGCTGAAGATCAATTCAGAGAGACATCGACGCCGTTTCATTCCATTCGTCGAACGGTGGTCGAGGGGTTCCACCGAGTAGCGAACGGAAAGTAAAAAAGCGTAACAAATCGCCGCGTCGCTGGGCTCCATAACGGCTGGTGATTTAACTTTCTAATCGCGTGACGCGTCTGTTGCCCTTTCGCATGCCAAATTATCAACGTAGTCGAAATTCTAGCAACGAGAGGCGTACACTGTGTCAGTTCGCTGTACAGGTACGTACCCAACTACTTGTACAGTTGATAAAGCGATAGCAAGTTGTTTGTGAACAGCGAAAACACCGTCCGAAGCCATCATGCTACCGCGATACGTAGGTAGATAGGTGCGGAAACAGCTAAAGGTGATGCGGCGCGGCTGAAACCTCGAGCGGCTCCCTAGCTTCGACTGATCGTCAACTTATTAGTTGCATTATTCCCTCGGGAATAAAACGGTGTACACGTATAATGATCCCACTGTAGACGGGAATCATTGGCGAGGATGTATGTGGACCCACGAGCAGATCCATTCATGGTTCAGGACACAATCTCGACGTTCGCAGGCTCTGGAGACTCGGACTACGGAACATAGAGCGGTACGCTAGTCGGGAGCCGGAGACCCGGGAGCTACGCAACGGAGGATTCGTCTAATCGTAACGCTAATGGAGGACTACGCGCGTATCGACTCCCGCCCTGGGGATGCGACCCCTCGAATGAGAGGCGAGGCACGCGGCGAATAGTAATTGTTCCTATCTTTCCTTACCATCGCATCGTTGTTGTTCGCGTGTCGCCTATCTTATTAATCATTTCATACATTTGCATGTATAATATCACGTATACCAGGACGTGTTACGAAAAGAGAACGTACCTTTTCCCCCCGCCGAACTTTCACAGTCGAAAGCTCCGCAATCACGCCAAATAACGCGTACCTAGTTCACAGAAACGGGCAGCGGCGTTGTCGGAGTCGTAGAGATCCCCCGTATCGGAGCTCTACTCCGGATCAGTCGACAGAAATTAAGGTAGTGCCTCGTTCTCGTGAAATATGTCCACCTCGTTCGGAATTACTGAAATGGAAGGAAGTTTGCCTTGGAATCTCGCGGCTTTCTGCTCGTCGATCCCAAATCGCTGAGCTTCCAAATGCGAAATTTCGTATGAACCGTTCATTTTTCACCGGCAATTTTGAATTCTGGATTTCGGTACTCGGATTTCCAACCGACGAGCCGTAAAATTTTTCCGCCAGTTCGGTGGCAGGGGGTCGTTCGGGCAACGGACACTCTCGATCTTGATCTCTGTGTGTATTCAATCAAACGGGGATCCGACCCGCAAGCGAAACTTCGTGACGTGAACGCGGCGCGGCGGCTATTAGGACCGTCAAAAAATACCGAATTGTAAATATTTCCAGGGCAGCTGTCTCTCGACGATATTTCAATAAACAAACACCGCCGGTGTGTGAAATCCAACGTTCGAACACTGCAGTAAATACACACATCGCACGAGTAGGTACTGCATTCCACGGGCATTCATATTGTGTCTCATACAGCGATAGCTATTCCGTAAATTATTGCGCGTGCGAGACAATTCGTGGGAGAAAATTGGTCTAGGGAAACTAATTCGCACCCCGGACTCATACCGTCTTGGGTACGGATCACGCGCGACCTTCTCAGATGGAGTTCTAAGCTCCGAAGGTTGCTGTATAGGTGAACGCTTACAGCGATACCAATTCTATTCAGTTCGGAGCAATTTGGGGTGAAACGGTCCCCCTAATTTGTGCCGATTCCAGTCCTTAATCAAATTCTTTGTTGTCGAACAAATTGAGATATTATGTTGGTATGCGCTACCATGCCTACCTATCAACGTTCCAAGTTTGAGGACGTCTATTCACGACCTGCATAGCATCTCCGTTTCCGTATCTATGCATCTATGTAGCTGTAATTTCGTAGTTCATAAGAAAAGACTCCTTGACGGTATATATATGCGTAAGTAATCCGTCGTATACTTTATCGATCTGCTCGCGAGTGTTCATGACTGTTCCATTCCGTTCAGGTTGACGCTACGCGGTTCAAACGCCGGTCCCCTGACAGAGGAAAGATGTGGCGAGCAATTTTCCTTCTTTTACTACTCCCGCTTTAATCGAATTTTGATGTATCCCGAACTAAAACCACTATCGTCGCCGATCGCATCGTGTCTGCAACGGCGGCATGGGAAAGCACTGCAGTTACGAGATATGTTTCTACTCCACACTTCCCATGATCTCCGACTATCTTTTGTTCTCCTCTCCCCGACTATTCGCTCCTATTTCCCTCTCGTTTCTTTTCTTCCGTACAGAATCCCCAGCTATAGACACGAAGCTGGGGCGACGGTATGTATGTATAGGTACGTGCGGGGAATATGCGATCGGTAACTTTTCTTTTCTATAAACTTTCCCACGTATGTTACAAACGGCGTAGATATATTTTCGAGGTTAGAGACGTATAGCGCACTGATTCCCAGCCTTATCCTCCAACGCGCGTCGGTCAAGATCCTCACTCACGAAAAAAGGAAACGGTGACGTGACGTATCGTAGGCTCTGACGGATTTAGCGTCTTCGTATTTACGCGCGAAATATATACCTCCGTACGTGAAATCCTGCCTATACCTAACTCTGACTCTCATCCCATCCAGAAAATGCTTCGTATCGATCATTCGGAATTTCAGTGATATATACACGAACCGACCTACCGTCGTATGGTTTTTGATTATTCGCTTATGACGTTCGTTCGAGCGAGTCGAGCGGAAGCTTGTTTCTCATTTCAGACGGTGCAATGTACTTTTTTCCGCACGAATCAGCCCCTTCGTCCGTTCATAGTTTTTCTCACAGACTCAGCTCCTGGAGCGAAGAAAGAGACTGCAGCTTCAAGTTGGGCATCTATCTCTTGAGCGGAATACGTGCCTCGAATGTGTGAAACCACAAGCTCTTACATGCATAGGTAGCTATAGCTATACGACGCGATAAAGAAATCGTAGAACTACGTACGCTGGGGCCGGACGCTGTTGTTTCCTCGATTATATTTTTCTCTGATGTAGGTTGAGGACACGGACGTTATAGAGGGTGTGAATAGTTCTCACCGTTTGTGATACGTAAGCAGAGAAAGAGGTTGGCAGGTGTAATAGGAATAATGATAATAAGATGTTGGTAATAAAATGGAATATTCGTGGTAACGCCTCCGAAACGTGTAACAAATTGTACCTAAATTTACCGAGATTGGGCCATAAAAATCTTTCGGCTGTAGTTAACTTGGCCCCGGTCTCATCAGCCAGGTATATTTCACACGGAGGGCTGAGATATTAGCCTCTATAGGTATGTAAATGAATGTAATGAGCAACCTCAGACGCACCGGGGATAACCATAAAAGTTATCTCGACTTAGACGATCCTAGCGAGGGGTTTAAGCTGCCGAACAACCACCGAACATCATTTCGTCGATCGATTGATCAAACATCATCCGCGATATCGAGAATCGGTTGGATACGAATTCGACGAGGTGAATGCGCACGAAATCATGTGCATGCGTAGTTTCATTGCAAGAGGATTCCCGCGTGAATCGACGTTGAGGGAATTTTTATTACCTTTGCGGAACAGTGGTTCGTACAGTTTACTGCATGTAGTACAGTCTGAAGTGGAAACAGAAATTCCGATGGTGGTGTTTGCGTAGACGAATTGTGTTGAACTTTATCACCGAAACGGTGAAAGATGGAAAAGATATGAAGCGTCGCGTCGCGTCGCGGGAATTCCTCGGCCATGAAACAAATGCTCGAATATCCAATTCTGCATATCTCAGCGCAGTCGAGGCAATGTTATTCTTGTTTTACACGAATCAATTATTTTCATGCTCTGTCATATCCAGCGAATGCATCGGCCCCCGTCTCTTGGCAAATGAATCATATTGACGGAATAACTCGACTGGGAGAAGACTAACGAGATTATTAATTGGAATCATCATTGGTCCGATGAAAAGTTTCTATTGTACCCATTGTACACCGTTTGTTTGGTCACGTTCGCGAGACACTCGAGTCTGTCGGTCGAAGCGCGAGGGGGATTTGGTCGTTCAGCGGTTAGCCGAGTAGGGGATGAGTTTGGCTCATCTTCAGTTTAGTTTCAGGTCTGGAACGGGGCTTTTGGTTTGGAGTAGGAGGACGCCGCGCCGTGGGGCAGAGGAATGGTCGGGTCGGAATCGGAGGGAATCAGGATGGAGAGGGACGAAGGGAGAGGGCGAAAGGGCGATGGAAGAGGATTCGGTAATTGAATGCACCCGGCCTTGTTAAATGTTACCTACGACTTCTACGCTCTATATCTTTACGAATTGAGTGGATATAGTCGAATGGATCCTGAATTGGGCTCCGTACGACACGCGCATGCATGTATGTATATACCTGTACCCGTGCGTGTGTGTCCAAAGAATGAAGAAACGAGAAACAAGTGTTCTTCGTGTATCGCTATTAGTTTCTCGTTTCACGAACGAAACAAGCAGAGCGGAGGCAAGGACTGACCAAGAAAGTTGTGGACTTATATCGTACGCGATGTATACCATCGGAATGAGGAGCTGAACAACAAGTTCGGGCTATTCTTTCCACCCGTCAACTCCTTCGGAATCGGATCAGATTTTCCCATACCACTTGTTAGACTCTTTGAAGCCTCTTTGGGTGTATTTTTAGGAGAAGTAGGTACAAGTTAGGTACCCCTGCGCGAGGTGAGTAATCGTTCGTTCCTCGTTCCGAGTCCGAAAGGGATGAACGGAACATATCCTCCCGTACTTTACTAGCCGGCTGCCGGCCCGAACTGGAGCGAACAACGGACCCGGTCGAGGCAAGCATCAAAGTAACCCCAAGTCCTCCAGAAGTACCGGAAATCTTGAGATGGGAAGTTTTTGTGTAAGGGGATCCGGTACCTCCGGTGAATTCGCTGCTCGGGCTTCGGAGGTGCGTTCAAAAATGAGACCGCCCAACGCACCAAGTTTCCCTTCTCTTCTTCCTCGGTTATATTCATATATGTACATACACCACTCGTATAGGTGAAGAAAACCGCGGAAAAGTAGTGATCGTCGGACAAAAAGAAAGCAGGAAAACTGAAAATATACTTCGTCATCTCCTCTGATCGAGGTGACCGAAGTATCCCCTACGGGGTGCCCGTGATTCTGCGTTACACATGCACGCATGTATGCGTGGTCGTTCCTAGCGAGAAATCTACAACTGCAGTGATAAGATATGAAACATCGGCTCGATGATCAGCGACCGGCTACGATTGCGATAGAAATATCGAGATAGAGATATGAACACCGCGGATGGTGGAGGGACGGAGAATAGGGAGAGCTGACGGCGGCAGGGACCAAGAGAGAAAGATGAATGGATGGGGAACGAGAAGGAGGAGGACGAGTGTGAGAGTGCGACCGCGACGGTTCAGTCGATAAAACACGCCTGCGCAGCCGTCAACATCGCATCGCGTACGCGCTACACAGTCATATAGGTACACATATCTAGCATATATTTGCGTATGTATGTTTTTGGGCTATGAGAATTGAAGATTTTTGGTACTCCGTACCCTGAGACCCGCGAACTGTCCGATGCGATATTTTTGGAAAACACTGGAACATGTCGATTGAATAATTCGATGAAGCAAGTGTTCCGAAATCCTCATTTTCCGCACCGATCATGATTCTCGGACAATTCCTGAACTTCGAATGTTTCGCGTCCGATGACGATCACCGCGTACCTATAATCTTCAATGACATGACAACGATTTTCGAGTCCGTGTCCAGCCAGAGATGGAGGTAGGTCCGGGTCCGACCACTTCACGGGGGGAATCGGGGATCGGATCCTATTATACGCTGCAGGAATATAACATATCCGTAGAGATGCGTCTACGTATATATACACCTATATCCGTACGAAACTTATAGGCAACGAGTCGGCCGACTCGTTATATTTTCCATTGTGCTGCTCGGTGAGCCACCGCACTCGGGTCGAACCCGGGTAGTGCCTAATCCCGATTTATTTGCACCGTGGGTAGGGTGCGGGAGCCACGAACCTCGGGCGTTCGAGTAACTAGAAAATATCGGGGGCGAGAAAAGTGGCGGGAGCGAGGGAGAGCCGGGTCGGAACACAGCTCAGCTTCAGTGATGCCTGTACGTTCGGCATTCGGTCCAAAAGCACGCAGAGCAGGTACCTGCATCTCCCTCTCTTTTACTCTCTACTAGTTTGCATATGGGGGAGATAGCGGCGCGGAACCTGCTGCGGTAAGAGGTCTGTGATTATTTGTAATCGGGTATAGACGCGGGGTATGCGGTCTATTGATTGGCGCCCTCCGCCTCCACCGTCCGTCCCCCCAGGTAGTTGTAGTTGCTTGCCTCGATACGGTTCGGCCCCGCATTAATCTTTGATCATCTCGTCGCGTCGCGCGTCGGCATGATTTCCGGTCTGCGGCAATATTTAACGCGGTGAAAAGTATCGTTAATCGCGTCTCGTATCGATGCACACGCTGCATAACAGAGTGCGATGTTAAAACTCGCTTCGTTCGTTCGCCTGTCGGCAAATATTCCGCCCGATATGCCAACGGAAGATAGGAATATTTGAGAAATTGGGATAGAACGGCCGATGAGGGAACTCCCTATCCGCCGCTGGCGAGATCAACTACGAGGACCGAAACAGAAGAAGCTACCACCCTCCCGTGGGAAATGAAGAAAGAAACGAAAAGGTTGTGAAAATTGAGAAAAATCGCCGAGTCATTAGCGTGGGAGACGTTTGCAATGTCGACCGTGGCTTCTTCTTCTTCGTCGATTATGACTATGAGCTTGCATATTTTTCGGGTCATCTCAACGTCCGACCTCCCGGAATATTACAAATTAATACGCTACCACAGCCCGAACACGCCAGATTCCGAAATCGAGCGCATTCTACGACATTGGTTATCATTTGAAGAGCGAAAAATTTGAAAATCTTGTATCAAATATATTCGCGAATCGAACGAATGGTTTTTGGCAATTTATAACTGCGGGCTGGCGAACGCTAACGTTCACAATCGTTCGTAACTTATTTGAATTCTACTCTATTCGAACTAGCTTCGATCGTGTTTGTCGAATCGCTGAAACAGACGGCGAATCGTTCGCGATACCGATATTATAGTGACCGTCGCGATCCGTACGACAATTATGTTTTTCGTCTCACGATTTCACGATGCAGAATCTGCGAATGTATTCCTTTTCTGTTTTACTCCAAACCCCATGTATATCTTGCACCTCGCGACCCAAATTTTTCCTGATTCAATAAAACACTACCAGTCGGAATTCACGTATCACTAGATATGATTAAACTCGAAATGTGTTTTTTATTGGTTCGCCTATGGTTCGTAACTGCGCGCGGATTTTTGGTTTATAACAGTCGCATTAAGACACGAAACAATTTTCCGGGTCGTGGGTTTTCGCGAGACCGCTTTTCGCCGCAGTTCTATTGATCAAGGTGGCGTCGGTCGTCCGGAAGGGATCGGTTTTTCGGTAGAACCTGGTTAACGAAGGGACCCATTCCGCCCCCGCTTCCCTCGCCCTTGGTTTATACCTCGTCATGTCACTCCGCGTCGACATAGGAGGGGTATCATATAGCCAGGACGTAGCTTAAGCTCCGCGAAGCCTTGTTTTCTCCGTGGAACGCCTCCGTTTCAGACTCCCGGAGCTGCCACCTCGTTTCATCCCGGCATTGAACAAGAAGGAAGGAGGAGGCCTGGGGGCCGCCTTTAATTTAGGGAATCAACGCCACGATAATCTCACCTTAAACCACTCGCATCTTCACGTTAAGAATGTTTTTCCCCGACCTCTGTGGACCCTTCCGAGCCGATTCGGGCTAGTCATCCTCAATGGGCGGTATTATTTGTTCACCGTTAAGAGTTCCGGTGATCTGTTTAAGCACGACCGAGAACCGACGCCTGCACCGTCATGAAGTTCTTTTTTCTTCTCTTCTAACAAGCATACTTCACCTTACTTCACACTTTCCATTGTCTCCGAGCGCCCGCCTTAACTATATTCATACCTACTTGTCACCCTTGAGCCTAATTTATTTACCATTCTTGCAGGACGGACCATCCTTTTCACCGGGACTTCGGCAATAAAGCGGAGAGACACGTACCTATATATAAGAGGGCTGGATAATTTAGGCACTGAAATTATCTACATAACACTCTCGCTACATCCTGCTTCGTTATAATGGTTATAAAATACATTGGATTTGATCAAATCACTGCCAACACAATTCTGTTACAACTCTTCTCACCCGTTTTTGTATTTTACATGAGAGGTGAGCCATGAATCGAGGGACTATACACTCTGGGAGTCTTATCTGCGCTCGTCTCGGAAGTCTTCGGAGGTCTTTGCTAGTCTTGGTAGTCAGTCAGTTGGAAGTGGAAGTGGAAGAATGCTTTATGAATTTTTCCAACAATTACAGAGACATTGACCGATCCTATAATGCACGTAGCCAGGTGACCCGTGAGTGTATTTTGTTTTTGATGCTATTTTGAACTTGGAAATTACAAAGCTGGTTTTTCTAATTTCCTCTCAACTCCTTTAAAAGTGACTTATGAAGGTATATTTCTGCAACACATGTTCAATTCCAGCAGAGAACGATATAGATCCCCGCCGGGTGATATTCTCTCGCTCGTTTCCATTAGGGTCTCTTGGCGTTCACTAAAGACCCTGACAAACGTTTTCTCCTTTTTTTTCTTTTTTTTTTTTTCTTTTTTCTCTCGCTTCTTTTTTGTGCGTGCGTGTTAGTTTTCTGTTTGTTTTTTCCAAATTAAAATCGTTTTCGGTCTCGGAGCATGACGACGACGGAGACGCTGACAACGAGATCGTGTTTCAGATCGAGACGATCGTTGGAACTAAACACGTGTGCGCGTACAAGTTTGGGCGGGGACGTGACTCGGAATAGACTAAAATTCATAGCGATGCAGTAAGTATGTGTGTATAAGTATATAAAGCTGCAGTTGAAAATTCGTTTCGTACGTACGTAGGTAGCTGTAGTATTGCATAGTGCGTACTGCTTGGCCAGGCTTAAACGTGCAGGAAAGCCTGCAATGTAAATTATATGAAGAGATCAACATCGCCCCCGTCTGTTTCTACGGTCGTGGAATCGATCTGCTTCCGGATCCTTAACGGAGCACGAACCGCATTTCAGGAACCCGTTCCCCATGAACGTAATAGCATTGTAATAATCCTCAAGTTATTTCTGTTGGGTTATGGGGCAACGAAAACGTCCGTTCCAGAACCTCGCGATGTGAAATGTGTCAGGAACATTGCGAGATGGTATTTTGTATTTTGTATTTTGTAACCGTTTCTCTTTTACGAATACCTGCAACGTTTCGCCATCTTTCAATTTCGAGTATGAATACAATTATGAATACAATCTGCTTCAATCTATATACATATATGCATATATACACACACACAGGGTGTCCGTGAAATAATTGGTTTTTTTCTCGGCGGTGACACTGGGGTCTAGGTTGATATCCTTCCCTCGAAAATATCTATATAATATCTATATAATAAATAGCGGACACTCTGTATATGCATTCCCCGCCTCTCTCCAAGTTTCTCGCTTCCTCTTGAAACTTACTTCTGATTTGATTCACAACTCGATAAACAAGTATCCGACAAGTCATTCAAATATTTGATTCAAACTTCGATAGAAACTATGTCGTTATATAACTATTCGGTTATCGCAATCTCCCGTATACCGCTGTACGTACGAAAATAGTTGCGAGAGATCGGCTGAGAGCAATGCGCCATCTAGATCAGTAGGTAAGTGAATAATCTTGAACCCGAGAGAGGTAATTATTCTAACCGAAAGGCTCAGATTTGTAGAATCGATGGCTTCAGAATTCAGATCTGATCGCGCATCTTCATAGAAACCTGATTAGATTTCATAGGCAAATCTGTAATATATTTTACAGGCAATTTTCCCCTGCCCGCGATCTCTGACAAGCTGTACTAGGACGATTTGGCCCTGATTTGCATATAAATTCGACTATTCGTTGACACGAACGGGCTTACAGAATTCCCAAACTAATTACACGATCTTTCGTTTATCACCGCGCGGTCAAGTCCCTCGTGCAAAAACGGGGAAGCTTTTGTCGTACAAGAGAGAGCTAACGTTCGCTGTGAACGTCGATTATAAACTCGTTCGAAACAGATCTATGCGCGCATGTATACATCGTCGAAAGTTGTGAATTTTGTCAACTCGTTCGGTATGTATACCGGTACAACACTGTATATGCCGTAGATCGCCCAGTAGATGCGCTTTCATTTGAAATTGAGTTACCAATTGGAATTATAGCCGATCGATTGCAGCTCGCTGAGCCAACGGTGCGGCGCGGCGCCTTGAGACTTTTAGTTCTCTGTTTCCCGTTACACTTTTTTTTCAGCAAAGCTGAGATTACGTCGAAGAGAGCTTCGCGAGATAGGAAAAAGAGCGGGAGGGAGGAGTCAGTGGTACACAAGTTGGTAGATTAACTTAATTGAATAGGTTTTTTTTTCTCGGTGGATATAGTCGGCGGGCGTAGGCGCCGTACCGTACCGAGAGTGTAAGGCTACAAAGGAATAGCCGGCGCGGTGCGCGCGGCGGGACTATACAGAGTGCAGCAGCCGGCCGAATGAGAGAAAGGAATGGTGATCTATCGAGAGACAGCGAGAAAAAGAAAGAGAAAGAAGAAAGAGAGAGGGAGATAGTGAGTGAGTGAGTGAGTTCGAGAAAGAGAAAGATAGAGCAAGATTTTGTCAACGCGGGATGCAATAAGAGGAAACAGCTGCACCCGACCGACGGTGAACAATTCGGCGTACAGATGAAGCAGTTAGTTTCGGAATGAAAATGACGAAGACCGCACAGGCGAGGAGTCGGGAGGGGGAGAAGAAGGAGGAAGAGGGGGAATTTAGGAACGTAGGAACGTAGGAACGTAGGTAGGCAGGTTATAGGTAGGTACCGTAAACCGTCGAGATCCCTATCTCTGAAAATAGGAACGCCGCCGCGGCCGTCGCCTTTTCCTCGGCCGTCTTCGTCCCCGTCTCCATCTCCATATCTACATCCACGAATGTGAATATGTGACTCCAACTCCCGAGTTCCCAACTGTATTATATATGTACCCATATATCCATACCTATATCTATACCTATACCTATATGCATATTCCAGAGACGTATGTATATATGTACGCATGTATGCACGCATGCCTCTTGACTCTTGAGCGCCGCGCCACACCGCGGGACAAGTTTAGCTTTATAAATAGCTTTTTTACCACCAGCTATTTGCTCTCTCTCCTCCCTCTCTCTCTCACTCTCACTCTCTCTCTCTCTTTCTCTCTCTCGTGCGATAACGTGACATAAAATATGGCGTTATTTCGATCGCAAGAAATGACGGATGTATGTAACGAGTAGACAGTTCCAACGAGGCGATTACCGGTAGACACGTAGGTGTCTATATGACCAAGTAGGTATATAAAGCGAAACGAACGCGAGAGAAATGGGCCTGGATTGAGAGAAGAGAGCAAGCAGATAGCAAACCTCCGCGGCACGAGATGTCGAGTTTGTTATAACTTTGTGACGAGGATATCAATAATCGTCGATAGAAATTACTAATTGAGCTACGATCGAAATGTCCAAATATAAATGCATTGTTTGTTAGGAGACTGTACTAGACTCGATCTTCGTGGACTAACAATAAGCAAGACCGGAGAGAATGAGTAAACAGACGGCGAGTTCTAAAACAAACAAAGAAAAAAGAAAAAAACAAAGAAACCACAAACGACTATGGGTTGTGATTTGAAAGTACCTACTACCGACCATGTAGGTACGTAGGTATACATAGTCTATGTTGCGGAGTTGGAATCACAACGTCTATAATTGATGGCATCAAGCGATAATCGTACGTAAATTGAATATTTATAACAATCGCGTACTCGTCAACTGGGAGAACAGGCCTAGAAATTCCTGCAAACAAAATTTGAAAATTATGATGAAACGCCGCGATATGAGTTATGTTTCAAAACAAAGCGGTTTAAAACGTAGAAAAATCTGTTGGAATCGGTAGGATTCGTTGGAGGTTGGTTTTTTTTTTTTTTTTTGTTGAAAAAAATCTATCACCGACAATTTCACCGTGACATAATTTGTGAATAACGTTTTATTACTGAATATTTTATTTCTTTCCAGATTCCAGTGATATCGATATTGCGTAACGAATAGCAATATTCAACAATCCGGTAAGAAAACCAAAATTATTTCTCGGTGAAATTGTCCGGAGTAGTTTTTTTTTTGAACAAAGAAAGCCAACCTAGATTGAATTCGAACGATTCCAACAGATTTTCCGACGTTTCGAAGCGGTTTCGGTACGAAACATCGATACCTCGGCATTTGTTCATAATTATATGAAATTCTGTTCGAAGGAATTTCTCGGCCGATTCTTTCCGTTGACCATTACACGATTGTTGTATATATTCGACGTACGATTATTGCCTGGTGCGATTAATTATAGACGTTGTGATTCCAGCTCCCGAACCTCCTTAATAAGTATTTTATCAACTGGAAGATAACGGATCCCCGTACGGAGCCGCGCGGCGCGGCGCGCCGCCGTCGGTATACATATACCTATGTTTTCATCATTTTATTTTTCCACCGTGAAACTGTCAAGGAGGAAGGAGAAAACGGAGAAAAAGAAGAAGAAGTAGAAAGAGCAAAACAGAGAACGGGAGATGCGGAAGGTGGCTTCGGGCTTCGGGGTTCGGGGTTCCGGGGTTGCGAGGGAATCAAATTTATTCGCCGTGGAAGCGTCAGTAGTCCGCGAGAGTAAAAAGGCAATATCGTAAAGGTGGCCAGTTACCGCGTCTGCGAGGAGAGAGAGAGATGGATAGACAGATAGAGAGGGAGACGAGGAATAAGAGTAAGAGTAAGAAACATACAGGCCGGTGAGATGGAACCCAAAGAGGATACTTTGATGGAACCGAGCCCGCGCGGCGGCTGGTATTGTAGAGAGCCGGTACGGCTGAAGAGGGAATGAATCTTTCTTGACGTTAATCAATATAATGGAGGAGAATCGTAGTAGTAAAGTATACTACTACTGTGCTGCGCGACGAGCGGGGAGACGGAAGGGTGCATATGCTTACCTACTACTATTCGGTTATTTTTCCTGCCACCATATCAAACCGACCGTGATATAAATCAACTCGAAGTAACTCAATTCGTCAAAAGGAACCGAAATTTCCACCCCCACCTTCCCGCCAATTCTGCTATCTACTTAATCAGGTTAGGTCCGTATATATCGGCTGAGCCGGTCCGACCGACAACCAGTCACAGAAATGAAACGGTAAAATTACACCCTGATGACCTTCTCATGTCAACCTACGAGTATAGGTATAGACCGAAGAATCTCTGGGGATTATTTAAAGAGCTCTATCTTCCTCTCTACTCCACGGTGGTCCTCTTCTCATACGGATGTGGAGGAACTCATCATTTATCTCGGCTCCTTCTCTGTTCTCTACTCTCCTCTCCTCTCCTCTCCTCTCCTCTTCAACTTCGAGAAACACGCGTCCGGTAGGGGTTGTAATTTTAATCATCAATCTTTACACGTTCGAGAATTTACTCTATTTCCTCTCCGTCTATATAACTGTGACAGCGATGCGATCAGTTCTGAATCGATTGAAAATCTTGCGGTAACGTGCGTGCATGCGCTCGCAAGGGAGAGCGGAAGAAAGATGTTCTTTGCGTGGGAACGAAAGACGGAGAGAAAAAAGAACCCGGCATACATTTTTATTTCGGAGGAAGTTTTGTACCCCAGCCAGGGATCCCGTAAGACCTTCGTACCGCACGCTTATACGTGATGTTTAGCCAAGGGGTTCGTGTGTGCATCGATCAGTGAAGATCTTCCCGTTGCTGTTGCACCGGCCATAAATCTGACGCCCCTTTTTCGGTTTAAACGATCGACGGAGGGAAGTGGGGGCCCCGTGTAACGGGGAGCTGCAGGTCCGGAGCCCCGTGTGAATACTTATTAGCTGTATCACGATTTCATGTTACACCAGACGTCGTTCTACGAATCTAAACCGGCGAGCGACGATTCTTGTCTACCGAAACTCACTATGACGATGAGAGAAACGTCGATGAAATTCAATAATAGGCGTGTGCGTACGTTTCGCAAGTTGCTATATACTGCAGGGTCGTCCAGTTCGAGCGGAACGTATTTCGCGGATAGGTTGTCGCGGAGATTCCCGGTGGAAAAGTCCTCTGGCGAGAATTCGTTTGACTTCTGGTTTCCAATCTAGATCAGATCTAGATTCACCTATCACGGAGCTCGTACGTGAGCGTGACACGGCCGGCGTGGATCTGCGAGTCAACACAGTCTTTGCACGCTCGCACATCAGCGTTGCAGTGATTGCTTTTATTAAATATCCCCTAACTCGCAAATTATCGGCCGCAGGAATTTCCGTCGAACGCCACTTTTGCTCTCATAATTTCTCCAAGAGTTTTTCTATCCACGAAATGTGTCCCGGTCAATCTGAATCGCCCCGTACAGACGATCCTAAACGGCACCCGGGTCCTGCTCGTCTGTAGTACCAACGTACCTTCAACTTTGTGATCACCGTTGCATACGCTCCTTGTCTGCAAACGTACATCTGATTGTACGACTAGACAAGCTGAATTCAATCGCATCATTCTGTCTAAATCGTTAGATTACAGATGACGATTACTGTCGCACAGCCTCTCGATGTCGTTGATCCTGTATTCGACCGAGCGATCTTCCCGAGAAGAGGAAAGAGAGCTTTACTGATGAGCGTTGATTTCGATATAGGATGCAGAAATTACACGGATAACGGTTTTTTCTCACTTTTGCCAATCTTGTTCTGTAACGAGCCTGACTAGAACGACGATCTACAGCATCAATGCATCGGAACTTCGAGACTGTCAGAATTGACATGTGTCGGAGGAAGACATTTCTGAGGCAATGCATTTTCTGACTTTATTTCATCAATGTATGCAGCTTTTCTTTTCGATAATCTATTGGACATCGTTCTCTCCTGTCATGCAGGGAATTGGTTAGCTCCTCAATTTTTGTCAGAATATTCCCATCGCGGATCCGGAAAGTTTGGAATATTCGTCTTTGCCGAATTTTTTTTAAAGCTTCTTGGAAGCACCGAAGTACCGACCGGTCTTCGACGCGACGTTCGAATACTTTTCAAACGACATCTAACGGGAATTCACGAATGTGATAAGCTCCTGGAGCAGGCTCTGTTAAGCACGGTGATTATTCGGCGCACACGACCTGGAACTGATGTCTCTGATCCCTATGTGTCTGGAGAGTCCCGTAATTAATAAATCCTACTCTTCATCGAGATTAGCGGTTTGCGGTATTCCCGGTTTTACGACAATCGAAATCACCGGAAACCTGAATAATGCTACCGGCTCTCCCTGCTCCACTTTCGTTCGCAGCGAATCGCCAAACAAAGACATCGCAGGGATCTAGAATCGGCCGAAGAGCCCTGACGTCCTTTCGGAATCCTTCATAGTCATCCGTTATTGTCGGATTATACCAGCGCTGCTAGACTGCTTGAGTGCAGATAGATAGTCGACGGATAAACGGAGATATACAGGTGGGCAGGAAATGTAATCGCGAAAGAAATGGACCGCGATTGAATACCGCAGATGTTTTTACGATATAACTTACTTTAATGATAAGACGGCGATGAGATATCTCTTCTCGGAGCACTCGTCTGCGCGTACAACTCGATCATCTCCTGTTAGCGGTGAAAAATTCCCGACAAAACCGCATAAAGGAGAAGTCGATCTTCGTCCAGGAACTATATCATTCCAGGCAGGTGCACTGCGGTTTCAGTGGGAATGGGAAAAGGTGCATAGCAGAGGTCCCGGCCGTGGTGCACATCTGTCCGTCACTTCACTCCATTGTCTTGTAAAGGATATCGGGTCGTTCAACACTTTTCTGCGTTACGCGGAGGCATCGGATCCTCGATAGTGATTTGTTGTAAGATTAGTGTGCGAGAATTTGAGGAACACTTGGAGCCCGCTGTTATTAACAATTCATAATTCGCGGTGGTGATTATTTTGCCTGTGCACACTCTTCCAGCGATGAAAATTTACCGAAATCTTATGAAAGGAGGGCGTCGCGACGTCGCCGTCTAACGTCAAGCGTCGAGCAGGACTTGGGAGTGAACTGAGGCCGATCTTGGCTGGCTCAAAACTCGACGGTGGAAGGAAGACTCTGAGGTCTGCGCAGGCGAGGTGAGCAAAGCGGGAAGAGCGGGAGAACTGGCGAATTCCACCCCGACGCACCAACCCCATTCACTCCGGCCCAACCCCAACTAGCGACGGGTACGAACACCTCGCGTTCGTCGATCAACTGGAGGAAATGAAACGCGTTCGTTTATGTATACCATCGAGGAAAATACGCATCGATAGGAAAGTCGATTCGGATCAACGCGATTCCAAATTGGGGAGAGAAAAACGAAAGAATGCAACGTGCCGCATGACTCGCCATCCTGATGTAGGTACATCGACCGTTTGGAAAACGAAAATGGTAAGTTTTCGCAAACGACTCGATCGATTTTGATGAGACTTTGAGAATTCATTGTGTACGACGGCAGAAAGTGGACAAGTATTTCACTTTTTTGAATGATTGATCGGTTCCGATGAGAAATAGATATTCCCCGTGTTAGCTAGGTTAGATTGCCACCGGCCGCGGCGACTCAAATGGCGAGTCTTCGGTCAATCATTTCACCGATAAGATTCACCGTCATTTTTATATTTCCGAAGTATCGTACTCATTCCGCCGTGCGTCTAATTATCCTAATGACAATTCCCATGACGTGGTGATCGGAAACGAACGAACGGAAGCAGAATTGTGTAATCGGGGCTCAGCTATTGAGAGTTTTTAGGCGAGCATTACAGCTTTTTTGGATTCATCGTTAGAGTATAGCGGTCTACTCGTGTCGATTGCGGGTTTCTAGCGACGAAAAATGACACTCGATATCACGAAAGGTTATGAGGAGTGCTCAATTCCGTCGCTATATCGACTTTACGATAACTCTGAACGATGTCTTTTGCTTTGGCTCTCGTCCCGGCGCCCACTGGTTAGAAAAGAGTCGGATAGCTTACTTGCGCGATGTTAAGATGCAAAAAGTTGGTATTAAAACGACAGAAATTAAAACAGAAGGAAACGGGGTTGAGAGAACCAGAGCCAAAAACGTTAAAACTCAGAAGATATCGGTTTTGCCGTTTGCGTCGCGACCACTGCGGAAGAATTGTTTCAAGCTTTTATTTTTGAAAGCTCATACCGCATCGCAGTATCCTCGACGCTGTTAAAACTATCCACCGTGAGGATAACAGGGACGAGGCAGTTTGAAGTTTTATAAAAATTGATTCTGCGTTGTGTATGTTTTTTTTTTTTTTCTCTTTACATTTTCTGTCAGATAGAACATCTGGAGACGTCTTTTTCTCTCCGTATTCATACAGCGCCCGCAGATAAACTTCAAATGTCTCTGAAACTCGAAACGTGATTTCTCGAAAACCGAACTTCTGAACTCTGTTAAATTTCAATCAATTACACTTGTCTTTCTATTCGTCGATACAGACGTCATTCTCTAACAAGATTCCGTAATTATGTTTGAACGTGCTTTTTATTCTGTTTTTTCAAATCCAAGGGTTCAACCAAAAGCGACAAGTGTGGAAAAGAAACTTCATCCAATGAACGATACAATATTTCAACTCACATTTCGTTTTTTCACACTTTTAACGCCAATCTTTTGAATATAAGATTATTGTTTTTATTGCTCATAGCCGATAAACCGTGAAAAAAAGCTCAGTCTATTACCTCCGTCGACTTTTATCCGGTGAATTTCCCAAACGTGACACCGTATTTCTTCATTTCAAACTGCCTGCAGGTTTCGGTGCACGAGTAGTTTCGGTGACGAATTGACCGCGCGGAAACATAGCGCGTGCCTCTCGAGGACAAGCTTGAGTCCGGAAAACAGTGCAAAGTCCGAGAAACCGTTAAACCGATTCAATTTGAAAGTTGTAAAAGCTCCGGAAAATTGAAGGTAAGCGAAACGGGTCAGTGGGAATAACTCAGAGGCCGGAACAGAGCTTTTACCAGAATCTAATTCTCTACAAGTTCTCACACAGTATTTAGGAATGTTTTAGCACCGTCGAAATTATCCAATTGGTGGTGGCCAAAGTGGCGAAAAATATCACGGTCTCGTGCTTCGTTCGATTACGACTGAGAAACATACTCATTTCTGAATCTTGTAAAGTAAGCGCAAAAGAATAGCCGAAAAATTTGAAGACATATAGATGCATGCGTCGTGTTAAAAGCCGGAATAAATCCGACGTGAGTTGTTTCCTAAATAACCCAGTTTCAGGAAACTTTCAAAACGAAATAACAAACTCATTGTCAGTTCGGTTCGTTGATTGAATTTGATCAAGCTTTTCCGCGGCGAAGACGAAAGACAAAAGAGCTTCGGAAAAGAGAAAAAGAGAGAGAAAGAGGGATGTGTGCCGTTTGGACGTAACCTATGTATTGGCCGACTGCCCGTTTATACGAGCTGCAGGTCTCCCTGACTTCAAAACTGAAAACCACCCGGCACAGCCTCGGCAGCACTCAGTCATTCCGAATTCACGAGAGGTTCTGGAGAGCTGTGTGTTCGAGTAAAGAGGAAGTATTTGCCAAAATTTCAAGCTGATATCTCGATAAATATAATCTGCAGAAGGGAGGGTTCTAAAGATGAGCGGCGAAGATTGCAGGGGGAGGAAAACGACACGACCGATGCTAGGGAGACTGCTCGGATGAACTAAGTAATTCACTCCTGCACGTGACCCGGCACTTGGGAGTAACCAATTTTTGTTCACTCCTCTCTTTTGCGTCAATCCATTGATTCACTTGTTTATCTGTCTATTCGATCGCTTGTTTAACGGATTATCCAAATTTTTTCACACATGGCTTGTCCATATTTACGTAATCAATGGATTGTCCAACTGATTTCTCCGCCCTTTGCGCGATCGCTATACCTTTCCTCGCTCTTTTTCTCTCGCGCATTGATTCTGATGTAAAAATATATTAAAGGCTGATAATTTAACGGGAGGTTAGGGGTCAGGGGATGGGAATGGGGTGGCGGAATTTTCCCAGCTCTGTGACTCCGAGGGGTTGAGTTTCTCTCTGGCTTTTTCAACTGCGACCACGTTCACCCGAGCAATAACTCCATCGGATTGGATAACGTGACTGATATTTTTCACGTGAGTTGAAAATTTGTGGCAAGTTCATTCGCCCGGTATAAAATCGTAGGTAGGCCCCCCCGTTCACAATGGACGGTCAATTGCGCCCCACACTCTAATCGCCAGTCGACTATGGCTTAACATAGTTGCCAGGACCAAGGGCCTCTGCAGGCTGAAGACCGACGTACGTACGTAGAATACGTAATCAACAGCTGTGGAATATCTTCATCCGTTATACGGAATGTTAATTAAATCGTCGTACTAAAGTACAACCAAAAAACCCGGAGGGAAATAATTTATACGGCAAGTGCGACCCCTCGCGTGAATCCCTTGCGTTTTTCTTCCTTCTTCTTCTTCTTCTCAGCTTTTTCTATTTTTTCTCACTTGTTGTTTCTCCTCATTTTACCACTCTGCAGGTTTCATCTTCTGTTTTCTGTTTTCCTTTTCTTACTTCTTCTTTTTCTCCCTTTCGCCCGGATTGTGGAAAATCAACCCTGGACTCCCCCGCCTTCCGTGAAGCACCAACCTAGGATGTCTAAACTAAGCCCGATAAACCCTAACGAATGATGATCTTGCCAGAAGCTAACGATGTGTCAGATTAGTTAAAATATTCCCATCATTACGATTGCCATTAGTTCAGCCAGACACCAACCTATTTACAGACGTCGGTATACAGGGCGATTCACGTTGGGCGGGACATATTCTGTGGATAGAAAAACTCTTCGAGAAATTATGATGGAATAAATCATTCGGCAAATATTCCTGTGACCGATAGTTTGCGAGTTGGAGAGTATTTAAGTGAACCAATCGCAACGCTGATATGTGAGTCAGCGAAGACTGTGCTCGCTCGCAGATCCAACCATGCCGTGTCTCGTTCACGTACAAGCTCTGCGATGGGTCAACCTGGATCTGATGTAGCTTGAAAACCGGAGGTCACGCCAATTTTTCTCAAAGGACTCTTGCTTCCAGTTTCTCCAAGAATCTCATCCGCCAAATGTGTCTCGCTGAACCTGAATCACCCTGTATATGTATGTACCAATCTATCGCCCGTATGAAATAGGTATCGGATAGTGTAAGCGCTGGGAATCTTTTTGCGAAAATCAAATTTACCATTACCTATACCGTATTTTATGTACCATGGCGAATTAGTAGATATATTTTGCGTGTCCCAGCTTCTTTCGGTTATTATTATTACAAGTATAGGCCATTGCTAGAATCACGTTACAGTGTGCGTATGTAATACGTTATACTGCTGCAGTATAGTATATACGATCGCTCCCACGCATCCGCATAGTAGCTATAGGTATATATCTGAAGAAAAAACTCTACATTATACGGACTAGAGAGAGAGAGAGAGAGAGACTGGAGAAAAAGCATCTAAGAGATCATCGGAGTCGCTGGTGGCAATCTAACCTAGCTAACATAGGGGATATTTATTTTAAAATCACATCCGATCGATGTTTCGAAAAAAGCGAACTACTCGGCCACCCTCTGCCATCGTAATCGAGGAATTCTCCAAGTTTCATCAAAATCGATCGAGTCGTTTGCCGGTGTGGAAACCGAATATAATCGATTCAACCGATAGCCATATATACCTATATAGGTAAATTTATACATTTAGGAATATATATTTCGTTGGAGTATGTAATCGCGGTCGGTTTTATGTGCATAACTGTAATACTATAATAGTATACATACTATAACAGTTCCACGCGTCTTTTAATGTGAACGATCGCACCAAGTTTTGCCAAAGACCGTTTCCTCTGAAAATTTCTTCAAGGATCAATCCACGAAATGTGTCTCGCTCGAAATGGATCCCCCTGTATTCGATGTTTATTTCGGTGCCGGAGGGGATACCAAAATTAAAAATCACAACGTTCATTTGGACATTTCGGTGACTGTCTCGGAATTGTTTCAAACGTATAATTTGTACACTTCGGCGACGGAGTTCCGCGGGACAGCGCTTGAAAACTAAGTGGATTTTTCGAAATCCAAGTGCAGACGGGCGAAGTCCAAGGGTGGAACGTCGAAACGGAAACAAATTATCGTTCCATCTTGATCCAGTGATTCAATCGCTGTACAAATAATGGACGTGGCGGGGCTTGCATGAATCGATTGTGGACATTAAATGCACTTGGGAGCTTATATCCACTAATGATTATCACTAAAACGCGGGAAACAAAATTGCGGAGACCGAAGTTTATCAGGTTTGCGGAAAAATATCGTCCGTGTGGTTGGACGTTGAAATTGGAAAAACATTCCGACGGAGTCTCAGAAACTTTCTCATCTCTTCCGCATATATATATCACAGATTTCGATGATCGAACAGAAATAAGACCCTCAATTGAATTTTCTCGTCGGACGACGACTAGAATGCTCTCCATACGTTAAATTCGGATGAAATCGTTGACGCCGGTTTTAGCGAATTTCGCGAAATCGGTAGTCAGTACGTTACTCCTGATTCGTCAGACTCGGAAATTCGATTCACATGAGCAACTCGTAATCAAACAACGAATTTGAGGTGATAAAAATCCTCCAAACTGTTTCGGCCGCAGTCTCTCGGGAAGAGACGGACGGATGGAAACGTAATCGGGAATTTTTCGAATTTTTCTGTCCACGAATCGGCAAGATCGATACAGAAATTTCACACCGATTAGAATACTTTCTCTGTGTATACCCGGGTGGGAACGTATGAAAATTGCCACAGGTATAAGTAATTCAGGTACTTTACGATGCGCAGCCACTCATTTCGCTCGCTCGAGCTACTGTATCGCATATTGCAAATGACAAGCATACAGACAATTATGTCATGGTTCGAGAATTTGCCTTTTCTCATACTTAAGGAGATTGGCGAGCGAGAGGAGTTTCTCTGCCTGTTGCCAGAGAGGGGCTCTCCATAGAACGCAGCTTTTTCTGTTGGTCCTATTATCCGCGTTCGCGATGCGAGTAGAGGAAAAACAGAGAGCAAGTGAGATCAAGAAAGAGAGAGAGAGACAAAGAGGGAGAAAAGCTCCACGCGATGTTTTCGGCGATGCTCCGCGACGCGCCCAGGGAAATTGACGAGTGAAGAAATTTGTTCGATATTGTGAACGTGACAGAATTTATTCAACGCCACCGACTTGTCCACCCCCCCTGTTCGAAAGATGAATGTCCGCGGATCGCTTGAACGTTATTTGGGAACGCGCATATTAAAACCGGATGATAGAAAGACACGGACGATGTATAATTATAATGCGAACGTGCAGCGTTTAGAGCGTATGAAGATCCGCACTGCGATTCCGAACGCATTAATCAGATCGTTGCTTGATTTGACTGCAATACCACAAACGGTATACGTCGATCAATTACAGACGAATTCGTCATGCTCCCAGGATACTAAATTATGAAGGTGCAGCTTTTTCATTCCGAATTCATCATGACTGGGGTATAGCAACAAGTATTACAGAGTAATCTCCAGACGGTAGAAGATAGATTTTTTCTAGTTCTTTTTTCGCAATCTCATCCCGAGACTATTGCCCAGTCTAGTTCGAAATAACTCAACGGCATTTTGTAGCTTCATAATACCCGTGTAACATGAAAGCACAAAGAGTCTCGACCCTTACGGTAAAAGCTCTCTTTCACCGGAACGCGTATCCCGGATTCGCTGCATTCTCCTCCGGTGTAACGAAGATATTGCGAAACTTTTACGTACACCGTGGAGGATCTGAACTTAACTCCCCTGCAGATTTGTGAATCAACCTTGAATGCTCCACGATCAAATGGACAGTCCGTGGACTTTATGTCGGCAATATTCTGAGCATGCGAGTTACTTCATAGGAAATCCTCTTTCCTCTGTCTCTTTGAGCGGGGTATCCTGTTCCCCAACTAGAACAATCCGATATTGCCGATATAGCTTCTATCCATTTCGCCTTCGGCTCATTAAACCGCGCACTGAACGATTCCTCACTTTTCAAATTCACGGGTTTTCGATTCCTGGCGAATTACCAAATATAGGTTCAATTCCCAGAAGCTTTATTACGAAGAGAGATTCTTGAGAATTTTTCGACAACGCATCGTAGGCTGCAGGGAAGGGGGAGAGTCTGTGGAGGTTCAGAAAATGTTCGAATTTTCCTTCGGATCAGGTGAACTTCTGATGTCAACTAGATGAACAGGAATCCTGTTCACAACGAGTAACGTAAAAGCCAAGAAATCGAATCCCACTATATCTGAGTTTGTATACTGCTGAATATTTTACGAGACACTAAACCCTCGGCCTGTTTACCAAGAGCGCCCGAAATTCCGTGGTTCGACCGGAAAATGTTACAGAATGTTTACCACAACTTCCCGAACAGTTCGCATCCTATAACGTTGCTGAAAAGTTTCTGCAGTCATCGCGGATCAAATGTACCGAATAAGTTCATTCTTTCGGTTCTTCACGTTCTTCCTCTGTCTCGTTATTCCTGGGCGGTGGAAATTTTCTTCATTTCAATTCAATACTTTCAAACGAGACAATAATTCCCTCGCTCGGCACGAAACCGTGTGAACGTGTCGCTGCAGCACATACGCGCGCATGGCAAGGCGTGCGCGTGATTGTCAGCCACGAAAATATACGTGTCTGCTTTACAAAATGTACGACGTCAAAGGTGTTTCAGACCTGGCATTCTCCTGACTCTCCGGACTCGCCAAGTATTCGTCGACCCAACCTCCGGGGGAAGAAAGAAGGCGAGTGAGAGGTAAAGAAGCTCGAGGCCAGATTATCATATGCACTTTCGACCGGCAGTTTTCCTCATACTTTCCGGCCCACAATGAGAAACAACTTTTCTCGGTTTTCATCTCCATCATCTCTGGCTCCGCCGGCGGAGCCACGAGGATGCTGTTACATGTTGGAAGAAGTAATAAATAGATGAAGACAGAAAAAACTTTTGCAGCCTTGGCGGAAAAGTGAGGAGAGTTATCGTTTTCTTCCATACTTTGTTTTCAGTGAAAACTGCACTCCGTTCAGCCAATCTCACATAAATGCTGCTCAGATCATATTCCGAAAAGTCATTCTGAATTTCCCCGTGGTTGATGGAACATAGTTTACGTACCGCGGTACCCGTTGCTCGTCATTTCGCCAACGCCACGTTTCGATGCAATTCTCTTAGCGCAAATCCTCGGCGCGACCGTTTGCTCCCAACTCACTCTAGTGCGGTACATACATATATACTGTAGGTATGTATCTCCTGCTATAGCTAGAGTATTTCGCAGACAAAGGCGTCCGCCGCGTTGGATTGTGCTAAGCCTCAGCCAAGCCGCTTTAGCCAAGCCGCGCGCCGCGCCGTAGATGTACGTTTTCGCCGAACCGTTTTACCCGCGAAACAGCGATTGCGCCAAGTCACTACTTCGAGCCTTCCTTTGATATGTCAATCCATGTATGTATAGTACATACATACGTGCCTACTATGTGTTTCCTGAATCTGGTGTCGAAGAAGCTGTATGTACTTCGAATGTGGGCACGTTCTTTAGACCTTCAAGCTTTTAGTCTCCAGCTCTTGCAACATTCGTCGTGTCAGGTGATCGTCTCATGGTCGTGAACCGTCCCCTGGTGGAAATTTCAGCTACCACGAATCTTCACCGTGATTGAAAGATTTTTTCAATCCTTTGTATGAGATTATAAATATGAATAGTTTCCGATCAAAGATGATAGATGTTCATTTGGAAATTGTACCATGTTTTATGTGGCTTACTTTTCAACGAAGGACCACAGAGTTTCACTCGAACCTGCGATTCTCTTGCGAGACACTATACATTTCTACAATTTCGTATGAAAACCTGGTACGTTCGATATTATCCCTGAAAATTCGTGTAGCACCGTGGAAATTATTCTCACCAGGGATCTTCGTGACCATGCGATTTCCACCACGGGATTGTGGACCGGCCAATACTTCATCCGTATTCATTCCACCTTCCATAAGCTCTGTCTCTATGATGCACAAAATCTTGCCTACGATGTAAAACGTCCGTGAGGTACAGTTTCACGTCTCGCCTTTGAACCAGGTTCAAGGTTTGCACCTCGTTGCAGGTCGGATTTGGCCAATGGCTACTTTCAGCGGTTCAAACCTGCAGGTTCGAATTTGAACCGTCGATTTTCGAACTGGGCCTCAGTTCTGGAAGCTCAATTGTTCTTCGTCTAACTCCAAGAAAAAAAAAGCCTTGACGCCGCAGTGTCCTTCGTTTTACGAACATTCTTCGTTCGCACGGCTAACTTCTCGACAGCTTCACGAGAGACGCATACATTCCCCTGATCGACGTGCAATTATTCATATGAATTCGGCGTGACCGCAATTGTATCACCACGTAGGTGTATAAATTCTAGTAGATCGATAACTACTTACAATTAGATATCTTCTATACGATGGCTGGAAACTGCAAGTACGTACATGCATGTATGTATGTATGTATGTATGTACATACTTGGTACATTATACTTATCCAACAAGTTTCTCGACTCTACGTTAACGCATGTAATGAGATTTATCAAGTTGGCAAATGAACTTCTACTCAAGTTTATAATGTTATTCTACGATAACTTGCAATCCGCTATCTATAACGATAAGCAAATCCCAAGTTGAAAGTGTCGTAGTACGAATACCGTTTCATGGTTGATCGTAATTTAGACTAGAGATAGGTATGTTCCTACTGATCACATTGGAACGTATATTGAATATTGAATACGTTGAATATAAAGCTGATACGAGTTTTAGCGAAGATCGCTGAACTATCGCTATAATTTCCAACTCATCCGTCGATCTCACGGGGACTCGAAGAGATTCAAATTTTGAACTGAAGACACGCGTTGTAATCACGGCGGTAGAACTTCCTTCGGCGATTTGAGGTTTGGTTTACATAACAGCTGTATAATTAGCCCTAGAACTTGTCGTGGAGTATAATTAAAATGAATCAGATGTAATCCAAGTCGCGTTATAGCAGGATTTTATTGCTATCCGTCGGTTTACTAACATCTTAATAAACACCGCGGTTACATGAAAGCTGTAAAAAAAATGATCCCCGTCTCTCATTCGGCGATGACATAGATAATCGTCAAAAAATTCCTCGGCAGAGAGCTCACGGAAGTGGGAATACCTACGCGAAGCCGCGGCGGGTGTGAGAAAGTTCAAGTTTATCGCGCCGAGGTACATAAATAATTAGTGTCAGAATGAATGCATCGTAAAAACGGACAAGTGTGATTTTGGGGAACATCGGGGAAAGAGGCGACCACGACAATTACAATACATAATTATAATCGAATACTGCGCGTGTCTATCGCGCTGACAAGAACGATTGGCGAGTTTCAAGACTGAAACATATAGTAGGTACCTAACCCGTGTAGGCATAGCATAATTGTGAAAGGAACACATGTAGCGGGTCGTAGGTCTGTCAGCGAGTATATTCAATAATGAGAATCGAGAGCTTTTAGAGGGTTTCGTTTCGTTTGAACCGTGCACAGGCGTTGTTCACGATGCGACCGCAATGCTTTGGCCAACTGTTACAGAAGATATACATAGCGAGCAGGTAAATATAGATCGTAAAACCTAACGCCAATGCATGCATGCTTCTCGTATAGGTATACATCGCGAACAATCCTTGGTTTACGTTGGCAACGCTTGGTATAGTTTTTCGGAAAGAAACTTGAGCAGCAGCTTTTGTATGAAAGAAGATGAAAACAATCCGGGGAAAGGAGACCGAAGAACCAATAAAAGCCGATTTCCTACGAGGACGAAAAACAGGAATAAAACTTTTTATGACTCAGCTCGACGCGGCGACTCGCGACGCAGCGGCCCTTCCTCCTCTCTCGCGGGGTGAAACACTTTCTCGTACACGTATATATATATATATATATATATGTTCTCTCCGAGAACTATACGGACGTGGATGTACGTACGTATGTATATGCATACATACACGCATGTAGGAGTGATTCGGATCAACCGCCCGTTTCTTTCTGACTCTATTTCGTCTGTTCTTCAATCTACCTACTGATTCCTTGCCAGAAAACTAAAATTCAAGTTCCTCATCTGCGTGAGAAACTTCGAGGCTGTATCGCAGTTTTCTTATCACGGGATATTTTGATAAGCTTTCCTCGTGACCACAGGACAGCTTGAAGTTATTGCAGTACCTACGAATAGTTATTATTGTTGTCATTATTAATAATATTAGAGGTATGCCATTCCTGTGGCTGTGATTTTGTTGCAGAAAAATTAATTACGTGAGTCGCCCCGCCTCGTGAACATTCGGTTTTAACAAATTTCCGTGTAATAGGTGGTACAGGTGATAGAGAGAGAGTCTTGAGACACAATTGGAATCGCTGGTGGCTATATCTAACCTAGCTAACACGGGAAATAATTATTTTTCATTAAATTCGATCGATGGTTTGAGAAAGTGAAATGCTTGAACACCTTTTGCCATCGTGCTTAATGAATTTTCAACGTTTCATAAAAATCGGTCGAGTCGTTTGCCAGAATTCTACATTCCCGTTTTCGAAACGGTTTCTCTAATGTACGTTTAAGACAGCGAGTCCTAGAAGTAAAAATCTTTCCCAAGATGTCCCGATCTCGCTCAAAATATCTCTGCACGGCAAGGAAGAAAACCCAGAGGACAACGTTTCGTTGTAGAATTATTTGCTTGGATTAATTGCTTGCTCTTGAAAATCCGGAGTTTGTTACATCGCGTGCGCCTGAGGCCAGGCTACCGCTATCCATGTTCACATGATCTTTTCGTCTATTATTGGAATCCAACGGTTGTCAGACTCATCGGTCTACATCCGACCACTGCACTGTCGCATTATTTATCGGATTC
The DNA here is from genome assembly GCA_963170745.1 of Phymatocera aterrima. Lineage (NCBI taxonomy): Eukaryota > Metazoa > Arthropoda > Insecta > Hymenoptera > Tenthredinidae > Phymatocera > Phymatocera aterrima. The sequence goes on from OY720670.1 coordinate 5,262,737, forward strand.
AGTCGAGGGATTATTCACTCCGTGAAACTGTGTACACCGGACTTCAAGACTTCGAAGATTTCGTAGAATTTCACTGCAGCCACTACACAGTGACTTCGAAGATTTCGTAAAATTTCACTGCAGCCACTACACAGTGACTTCGGAAGATTTCATGGGATTTCAAAGACTTCACGAGACTTGATAGGTAGGATCTTATAAGTTGCCATAGAACTTCGTGAGAAATTAATGGGATTCGACGTTACCTTCGCAGGGATTTTAAAAATTACATTGGGTTTCAAAGATCCCGCAGTACTACGTGAGATCTGATTAGATTTCACGAGACTTCGTGGGATTTCATAAAACTTCACGGGACTTTCTAGGCCGCCATTAGACTCGACAAACTTTACAGGAACTCTGCAGAATATTTCATGGGATTCCGAAGATCACGATGGACTTCATGAGAATTCGAAAGAGATTCCATTCCAGAAGATTCGATCGAAATCTGTGCGAGTTCACAACACTTGGCGGGAGTTCGTGGAGGAGATTGCATAAGAATTATTCACCAGATTTCACAAAATTTCGAGGATTCATAAGATTTCAAAGCTTGCGTGGGGACCTTGGCACATCGGTGGACACCGGACTTCACGAGATTATCAACCCCATGGATTTGCTACAAAAATGAATGAAGATGATTCGCCGCACGGAGCTCAAGTTCAACGTCGATATAAGTCCGATGTAGGTATATTTACGTCGAATCGAGATATTATTCCTTCGGACAAGGCTGCAGTTTTTCGCGAAACTCCTATCTTGCCGACCGCGCCAAGCTTCCCTGCGCAGCTGACACCGCTACTGGTAGAAGACACCGTACATACATACGTATACCTAGGCTGGCAGAGAAACGGCTTATGCGCAGTGTTGTGCTTCGTCCGCGAGATACATTCGTCGAAGAAAACACTTGGATTTTCAACTCTCTGTTACGTATATTATCGAATTGGGACCGTGCCTGTCCCTGCTTTTCGTACGAGACAGGTGAGTTTCGTTTCTCATTACATTAGCGGCGTTTGGCGGCACGCTGATCATTCCCTATATCCATACAAAATTGAACCACGTTCGGTTTTCAACGTTCATCGTCGAATTAACTACGTAACGTATAATGTCACATCCATCCAGATTTCCGATGACTGGTGGTCGGTGCAGGTCAGAATCATACATATTCTCTACGCCCTTGTCGTGGCGTGGACGTGTAGTCTGAAATCAAATTCTCCTCCCTATTATGTAATGGGCAATATTATTGTAGCATCAACTGCAGCGACGTTGGCATCGTCGCCGACAGAATAAAGTCTTGCGGTGACGAACTTGTTTCCAATGGTTTCCGTCACATCGGACAATATCCAATCGTTATCTGTATCGCGGTGTTGCCGATGCAGAATCTCAAATCCCTTTTCCCTGCGGTTGAATCTATTTTGTCGGAAAAACTCGAGGAGCTATTCACTCGGCGATCGGAGGAAATCGTCGTCGAGGTTTCCTACAGAAATTCCAGAGATTCCCGGTGATTTCTAGTTCGTTGGAACGGCGAAAAATCAATTCTGGAACGGGACGGGCGATTCGGTGATAGTCGCAGTAAATCGATGGAAATCGTGAGAAATCATCTGTATTCCAGATCTCGCTAATTTCTCTGTAATTTCTCATTGAATTTCCTCGTTGTTTCTCCGAGTGATAATGGCCCTTGGGAAAAAAACTGTGTAAAAACTTTAGATTCCAGCGTATTCTGTTGTTTTGAAACTGCGCGGTATTATGAAAATCTTCGTGCAGGTACAAGACAAGACTGCTTACTGTCTATCGGCGAGCGAACCTCCCAACTCCGCATTTTTAGCCGAACTACATACGTTTTCGCACTAACGTCGTTTGTCAGCGGAAATTTTCACCCATTTTCTCACACCTGTGCACTTTCAGAAAATGAAAATCACGCGCGCTATACGATGATTGTTGATACGACACTTAGCGCGAGATAATGTGTTCACGAAAACCTCGGAACTCAATTGATTTTGGATAATATCGAGTGTATAGCCACACTGTTGAAAATTGGAAATAATTTTGAATTTACAATACATTTATCCCCGTACACTATAGAGAAATCACGCGGAGTAGCGAAGTGAATCGCTGTACAAACATGTCCTTCATATTCACAATTGAATTAGTCACTTCGTAGTAAACTTCTGTAGACGAAGAGGAAAATAATTGTATGTGAATTTAACAAATTTTATAGTCAATTCATATTTGCGAGTCAATTATACAAATGTGAATGTACGAACAATTTGCTATTCCGTGTATGGAAAACGACCTACAATACACTTTCCGAAATTTATAGCCAACTAAAATTCCCACCGTACCTATCCCTTCGCGCCCAAACACTTCGTCACGAATATCAACCGCGTTCACGAAAATGAGAAAACGGTGTGTATGTGCTAACTTTTTGATCATCCGCCGCAGGAGAAGCGTCACTCACAATAATTTTCGGTAGATTGTACGACAGTTTCCTTCACAGTCCAAACTCCTGCACTTTACTCGTATGCACAATATACAGAAAATCCTTGCCATCACACTCAATAAAATCGATCGAGTCGTTCGCCAAAATTTACCATTTCCGTTTTCGAAACGGTTTCGGTAACTTCGAGATTAACGAGTCCTACGGCACGCTAAGAACAAGGCTCATAAGGTATACTCGTAAAAATAAACGATTGAGTTTTGCGATCCAAAATCGCGTCGCCGCATGTGAGTTAGATACAGTGCCGTCGATATAATCGCACTCGTTGTCAGAAATCAACTTCCGCCTGATCGTCTAGCCAGCGTACGACGAATATCGTACCGTGGTACGACGTAAAAGCTCAATCAGTAGGCTCACGTGACTCCACAACCGTGCATTATAATCGCATGCAGGTACACACCTAATGCAGTCTAATGATGGAAGTCGGATGCATGGCTTCCACAGCTCGTGTTCCAGTGGGAGGAGGACTGCTTACATTTCGTGCCAATTCCCACGTCTTTTCAGTGAGAAAAAGGATCCATTCACCGGAAACTCGAGTTTTGCAATACTCGTAATCTGCAGTAACAAATACAAATGAGGCGTTAGAATCAACGCAGAAGATTGAATAGAGGCCCCACAGCCTCGAGGCACGTTGTTTCTTTTTTCCGTGCAGCTCGTAGAAAACTTGGCTCCGTTTTACTGTGGTTAGCACATTATTGTTAGTCGCGTTATCGCCCGCGCCGGTGGTATTGCTGTTTCGGTCGCTCCTATGACGCAATTCTGTCGCGGTCATCGGAGGCAGCAGTTTTCAATGCGATACATCAATGCAGTCAGTCAGTTCCCTCGTGAGCTTTACACGATTGTACCCGCACTTCTTCACTTCCTCGTGAGGAAAACTGTGAATAATGTTTTTGCACGGGGATGCAGCAGCCGGAAGATTCCCTCGACCCTCGACCCTCGACCCTCGACGCCCCGGCGCCGTTCGGTCCATTGCGGAGGAGCTGATGCAAAGATATTGGCGCAGAAATCGTTATCGCCTTACCGTCTCACGCGAAACTATATATGCTATTGCGTAGGATTAATCCCCATTTCCTCGACATACCGTTGATTTCTACCACAGACACGCACCATGTTTCTTTTCCCCGTGGATAATCGCAGGGTCTACGATCTGGTTACGGATTGAATTTTCACGGTCGAAGAGACGGAAGCTGTCTTCACTCGGTTTAGTTTTCTTTTGTTATTCGGGGCGGGATTGAAGTACCGAATTTATTTCGACGATTTGCAACTTGGGGAAACGTACAGGAAATGAAATTTGAATGGACAGTTGAAAATTCGGATAGTCCGTGATTCGGAAAGTGTAAAGATCCGGAGATTTGAGGAGAGACTGCAGACCGTATCCTTCATGCTCGGAATGAACGATGACGCTATAACGCGCGTGAATCTCACATTTCGGAGATATGTCACACCGGATTTCCAACTTCGGCAATTTTGAACCCGGTATTTCTCAATTTCAGGTTCTTCGGCATCGCGGTTCTGACAGACTCTCGTTGAAATATCCTTCCGAAAAATTGGCAATATTCAATAATCAAATTCGCAATTTTTGAAATTTCAAATTCCGATCCCGCCCTCTGTGCAGCACAGAGAGTGTAGACGAATGAGAATGGGCTTCAGAGCACAGACTAATAACCACTATTTTCGGAAGACGGTAGAGGAATAGGCATGCCCTTCTCATCTACCTTCTCGCCAACATCCAAGTTATAGATATGCCGGGAATGGGCTATAGATAACGACTCCCGCCGAACACGTGCTCCCTGATCGATAAATTACTTATATTTCACCCCTTAGCGTCAGCTTGTGTCAAGCGGCTTAGCTCCTCGCGATGCGGGGCGCCGGGGATTCCCCTATACTTCTGTCTGCGCTCTTTGCCTGACTTATATCACTGCTTCACGCTGCGTAGGTGCGTGGGCGTGCGTGCTACATAGACATAAGTACCTATACCTATACTTGTGTAGAATAGGTTAGCGGCGTACAGGCAGACTCGCGCTCCGTCCGTCTGACGAAATGCGGGAAATACGTACGAGAAGAGAAGAATTCCGTTAGTCTAGGTAGAAATGTAATCACGTAGAGTTCGTTTCATCTATAAAATTGATTACAAGAATTTTTCTTATTTTTATACTTCAATTTTCAATAAATCATCGAAGTTGGTACGTGGTAGTGAATTTCGATTAATAATTCGTCTTCGAATGCTGAATCCTGACAGGCTATCCTCCACTTGATCATTTTTTCTGTTTCCCCCCGACATTTTTTACCCCCCTTTCTCAACAATCGTTTGCTCGAAAATAGTAGACGCTCGACTCTCGATCTCCGATCATACGTCTTGGTCTTGAATCAGTTTTAAATATGAAATGCACCCAAGAGATGGTTGTAAATCATTTCTTCTTTGGTCAGCTTGACCATTGTGCTGTCTGGCGGTTCCATTAGCCGGTATAAATACGATCCAAAATCTCGGGTCGAGGTCCAGAGAAAGAAAGAGAGAGAGCTGGAGCTGGAGCTGGAGCTGGGGCTGGGGCTGGGGCTGGAGGAATCATAAATAAGAATTCACTGAATATATTTGTCTATAACATATATATCTTCGACTTCTTAGCGAGGTCGAGAAGGAAGAGAAAAACGAGAACGTGATTCATGTTACGACCAGCCGGGGTTTTTCCCAGCAAAATTATTGCTCAGCGGTCCTTGAATAATCGGATTATTCGACCGGAATTGATTGTTAGAATACAGCAAACTGTCCCTATAAAAGCTGGATGTAACTGGACACAAATTTAATGGACGTTTAATCCAGCCCAGACTCGAGCTGCCAACGGGTGCTCGGAGAAAACATTTTGCGATGATTTACCGCGAGTATAGATCCTAGGCTGGAAACTTTAACGAGCCGGGACCGCCGCAAGTTCTGCGTTCCTACGTCACGGTTTCGCAGATTTTTATATTGTTAGGGAGTAAATGGACGGAGACGCCGCGCGTAAGTAGGTGCACATACGTACACCGTCGGAAATTTCATATCTTATGACATAAGTACGCGCGTATGCATAATACACGGTGAGGAGTAAGTATAGGTCGTATTACGGGCGTAGGTTGCTGCAAAGATATGATAGAAGAAAGCGCGCGGCGCGGCGTCGCGTCCCGTCGTGACGCCAAGTCGGCCCGCGGCTCGGCCCCTCCCTGATCCCGAATCCCTGTAAGATAAAGAAGACTGCAATTTCACACAAAAAAGGTATGAATATATCTGGCAACACGGAATCAGAATGTAAAAGACGCGGCGATGGGGAAGATTTGAAATTTATGTACCGCGCCGCGTGGGGAGCATCTCTGGGGCGAGAAAAATCCCGTTATAGTACCTACTTCCTGCCTCCTTCTCTTCTCGTACATACCTATACCGAACGCGCAACATAAGTATGCCCAAAGTTCACCCCGCCGCGCCGAGCGCCGCGGCGACAACGATCCACGTTTCCTTCAGGGATATAGAAATGGCAACGAATTTGTATGCCCGGAATTAATTCCGAAAAATGTGGTGTATAATTCCTCTATCCGATAAATGCTCCCGATACCGATACAGTATATCTTATAAATTGGCCTGCGCAACCACGAACCAAACCCTGCAGAGTCTGGGCTTATAGCCCGCATCTCGACACTAGGGGATAAAAAGATAGCAAACAATTTTCCCGCGTCCTTCGTCTTCTCCTCGTGCGTTTCTTTCTCCGTCTCTCGAACCTTGGGGGGTCGTTAACCCATCCCAACCCATCCCATCCCATCCCGTCTTTCTCTCAGCTCTCGACTGCCCGTAGGAGAGACAATGTTATTAGCCTTCGAATTTTATCCGGTCTTCAAGAAAGCGGAGGAACCGAGGCTGCCAGTGATAAGAATCATCGCTCTTGTTCTTATTCCCTTTCTTCTTCTTCTTCTTCTTCTTCTTTTTCTTCTTGTTTCGAAATAACAAAGCTATTCAACGTTTTCCCCCAGAAATTGATGTGCATGCTCTATACTGTATAGGTACTACGTATGAAGTGTCGGTGATGCATCTTTACGTATACGTCGCGATCAGAAGTAGCAGATAGCAGGAGAAAACGGCGGTCCGTTCGTAGTTTCTGTAAAAGTAACGTCACCTCCGACCGATCTACGACCGAGTAAACACGAACAAACCGGATCGGGTAATCATGCAAGCTGGTGCTCAATAAACTATCCGACTGTTGAGAACCAACTTCGTCGTCAAGCGAAACGGCTTCGGAACTGAGCGGTAATGTCTGCTGTACAGAATGTCAGAAGAGAATCGCGATTGCAAGAAATTGATTTGCATATTTTGTTAATAATGAAGTATCAGTGAAGCATCGTCGCCCCGGAAAAAGACGCGCTATGTCGACTTCGGCCTCGAAATCGCACCGCGTCGTTTCCTGGTCCAAGAAGGCACCGCGCACTTCTTCCGTGCTGCCATTGTCTCTCCGAGATAGCAAGTTCTCATATCACAAACGACGTGGCGCGTTTTCGGAACCGAAATCAACGATATCATTATGCTAGCATGAATATAGTCATCGAACGACCGGAATTACATCATCGAAATTCCGGACGTTGTATTAACTGTTTTATGGTCGCTGCAATTTGACTTTCGGTAGCCACTCCCCGAATTTTTCTTCAGTAGCAGGCGTACCAGAGGCGAGCGTCTAATGGATCCCATCCACAATCCCAATTTCCATAGAGACGTGTAACTGTCGCCGTTCATCCAAACCGTATAGACAAGCCCTATCATCGAATATCACTTCACGAAGTATTCGTACATAGGTATGTATATGGTATACTTCGATTGTGGGGATTGTGAATAAAGTATAGCCGCGGTCACAATAATATGTCCAATCGTCTGAACTGTACTTTTCTCTCGATGTCATCGCACACGTTTACGAACGTCGGTGCGTTCGAGAACAGATAATGAATGAGATGCAAATTACATGTTAACACACGCGTGCAGTTGCACAGGCTCGGTTGCCGTGCTTGCTTCTCTCCCATAGACTACACAAAGATAGATATACGAGAATAGAATAGTATAGTATAGTATGTGTATACAAGATGGTTAATTATTCCAGCAAGTTGTCGATAGTGGATGTTTGTTCGTCAGAGAATTTCTCGGTGTCTCACCGCGAACCTTGTTCATCTCACATACTTGACGTAACAAGATCCATTGCGCAACATCCTGAAAGTGAGGTACTGCGCTTATATTCCGAAGTATTCAAAATGCTAGTCTCTTTCGTCCCCTTCTATCCTGCTTTCGTTTCCTCGCTCTGGATCAGGAAGAACCTGAATAACTTTGCACCGCTTCGAGTAAATTCTCAATTGAGACTAAAACTTCCACTGTATATTCACCTGTGGAAACTGACGTTATCGTTCTCCTACTGTATCTCTAGTCGCCAACCTTAAACTTTTGCGATTCTCAAAAAGCTTCACCTATAATGACACCGGAGATCAAATCCCAGTGTTATTAACTAGCCGAATTTTAACAATATGTTCCAGATTTCATGCTGTGAACGAGATGACGACGAAACTCCTGCTCTTCCTGGCAATGTTGATAGGAATATCAGAATCTTTCAACGGTGATTTAGAAGAGGAACCATGTCCTACGGACTGCCATTGCTATTATTTTCGGGTCAACTGGGTCACGGATTGCTCGGAGAGCAACCTGACAACAATTCCGTACGATGAACTCAGCCAAAACGTCTACGTCTTGGACATGAACGGAAATAATGTGGTCCAGGTTTCAACATTTCCGTCAGGGATCAAGATGAGACGTTTACAAATGGCCCACAACCTACTCACTAGCCTGACTCGTGGATCTTTTGCCGGACTCAATTACCTCATTGATGCTGATTTCTCCTCGAACAGGATCACCACAATCGATCCCGAAGCATTCAGGTGAGAATCTTTTCATTTGTCGAAGACAAGTCTGGAAATCTGATTGTGAGACGGTCAATTCATGATTTATCAAATGATGATTGTTTCCATTTTACAGCGACAGTCCTGGACTCATCACCCTGGAGCTTCAAAATAATCCTCTGCAAAGGATCGACGGTCATTTTTTGAACTGTCGATCTCTCTTGTACCTCGATTTGAGCTCGTGTGGTATTCAGCGTTTGAGTAATGAATTCTTTCACAATACTTCAGCACTGAACAGACTCGATCTCTCGCATAATCCTCTCGAGGAAATCGAGCCTGGACCGTTCGATAATCTAACTAACCTTGAGTATCTCCATCTGCACAACTGCAACCTCACCTTTATGTCCCCCGAAGCTTTCGCGCATTTTGAAAACCTACGAGAACTCAGCTTAATGAGTAACAACCTCAGAATGATACCGTGGAAGAGTATTCTACGGCCATTGATGCGGCTGGAATATTTGGACATCAGCAACACGAACATCACCAATCTCCCAGGTGACGCTTTTGCCGAAAACTTGTTCCTACGTCAGCTGAATCTTGCAGATAATGAACTGTGGCATCTTGACATCGGTAGCACGTTGGGACACAATCTGCACAGTTTGCAATCCCTCGATCTTTCGAATTGCAATCTTAAGGACCGGCTGAACGAAGAGGCGTTCATAAACGCGAGCAAACTACGTGTGCTTCATCTAGACGGAAATCCGCTCTTCGCGTCCGATCTAACTGCCGTTTTGCGGCATTTACCGAAACTGCAGAAGCTCTCATTGAGCAACTGTAGGCTGAGAAAATTACCCGATGCCTTTCACGATCTGGAGGATCTACAGGAGCTCAAAATATCCTATAATCCACTAAACGACGCTTTCGTAAGCTTATTGAACCCCCTGAGGTCCTTGGAGTACCTCGACATATCGTACAGCAACTTGAGCCACGTTGGAAATGAGACATTTTCCCAAATGACTATGCTGAGAAGACTGATTCTCTCTGGAAACAAACTTCACACCCTCGACGAAGGTCTCTTCGCCAATTTGACGATGCTGGAAAGCCTCGAGCTCGACTATTGCGATTTGAAGACACCAATTAATCCGAAAGTCTTCGGTGATCATCCCTACACGAGCGTTCAAGAACTGAAACTAAGCGGTAACCCGCTACTGGTTCCGGCGACGTTGCCTCTGCTTCCGCAACAGTTGTCTCGCCTGAAACATCTGGATCTCAGCAACTGCAACATAACGGATCTATCCATCGACTCGTTTCTGAACTCTCGTAATTTGACGATTCTCAATTTATCCGGGAACAAAATATCGACTTTGGAAAGTCTGGCGTTTTTGGAAAAGCTCAATCTCCTGGAAAGCCTCGACTTAAAAAACAACAACCTAACGTTCATGCAGTCGCGTGTTTTCAAAATGAATCCACATCTCGTCCATTTGAATCTAATCGGTAATCCTTTTAAATGTGATTGCAACGTCACGGAAATGTGGACGTGGGCCGGTCAAGTCAAAAACGATTTGCACGTACTGACTGGAAGTCAACCTGCCGACTTTGTTCCCGGTTCTGCAAAGCTCAATAAAAGCCTAACATGCAAATATGACGAGGAATCGTTCAGGGAGATAATTGATCGAAATCGTGAAGAAACAGACCGGAGTAAATTCCTGAAGAAAACCGACCTCTCACCCCAAAGAACATGGGCTAAATTTGTGCGTGAATCTAATTGTGCACGATCATGACTGTTAATATCTAGTCTCGAACATCCGGTCGTCCAAGTTCATCAGAGACCATCCCCAAGGCCGGAATTGTAATGAGCCTAACATCTGGCCTGGAAGAACGAAATTCCTGTTCAGTCCCGATTTAATTTTGTCTAGTCTCCTTGATCGGCAAGGACACCTAGTCATGTTATCCAAAGAATAACTGTGATGCGATTGAATTTCGATTTTGGGGCTAGTTCGCAGACCGCGTACGTGTATAGTACGCAGTACCTGGTACACAGAATTAGACCTATCCTTTATTAAACGCCGAGTGGAACGCAATTATCCTGCTGCATGTAGTGGGACTAGTTGGAATTGGAAATCGATCTCGATCGAAGCCAATTAAAGAATCAATGTCACTTCGGGAGGTGTGCATAATTGGCAATCGGGTCCTTAGTACGTTGGGCGCGCATGTAATCGCTAATTATTAATCGCTAATCAACTCGGACTCAACTAGAATTAGGACCAGGAATAAGGACCAGCTTTCCTGAACACGGTCTATGCCTGAAAATGATCTTCCATTTGGTCAATTGCAGTTTTCTAGGTTAAGTTAGAGCTCTCGTCGTTAAGGGGATACTACTGCAGGTTCCAAAAACCGCTAGGTTAGGCTCAATTGTCAACGATCGTTAACCACGTCGGAAGCACGATTTGTAGTTTTTCCGAGACCGCGGAACCGACGCGACGGAAGCAAGTTTCGGAGACTAATGCAGTATTTCGGTAGAAAGTGCCTAAGTATTTGAATTTTGCCTAAGATTGGCACAATTTGTTATGTTAGCTAGGTTAGGCGACACGACCACCTATAGTTAAGGTAAAAAATATTCGTTATTTCAAAGTTCCACCGCGATCTTTCGTGAAAGTGAAATACTTGGTCACTTTCGGCCAAAAGTCGTGCGTCATTTCCCAAAACTTCCTTCCGACCGGTCAAGTTGCGTGTACTCGGAGGCGCTACAAATCGCGTTTTCAATGTGATCAACAATCGCCGAAAATTGAGGTAACAATGGTTTTTTGAAGGCGCCTTACCCCTTCAATGAATACAAAGCTAATCGACCACTTCGATAAAGATATATGTTAGGTATAGAATAAGAGTTAGAATTTTACCAGTTATAAGCGTTTCTAGATTGTAATAGCGATGTAAGTATACGTTGAGAAAAGAAGAAGAAAAGAAGAAGACAAATTGCTAGAGACTGAAAATATATAATTGAAAAAATGTGAAAACGCTTATACCTGTTTCCAAATGTGAGTGAATACACGAAAATTGACAAATATTGCATAATTTTTAATTTAGGTTATAGAAAATCTTGGCTTTAGGTTATACCCTGGTATTCTTTTACGCGAACAGAGGCTTCGGAAAGCGCGAGTTGACGTACGAATAACTTACGTTGAATAGCATTTACCTATATGTACGTGATTATTTGAATGTTTAGATTCATTGTTCGAGGATTATGATGACAACGTCTCGGACACATACAGTTTTCTCTCGACCGTAATACAGCATTTCCAAATTCAACAGAATTTTGAACACTCGTTTATTTCAGTATTTATTCAATTATACAAATCTGGGGATTACTCGTTGGCCCTGAGCCAAGTGTTACGTGCAGCGGATTCTCTCCTGGCTTCCGTGTAATGGCTATAATTAATGAGTTAATTATGGAAATGTCACCTAGTGTCTACAGGAAGCATAGGTAGGTACGGCATTCTCGACGGCCACCTACATAGGTATATATATATATATATACTTGCCTACAGTGCGCCTGGCTGGAGATTATGCGCCATGGATCGCGAGGAAAATACAAATTGAAAATCAATTATCAAGTTCATTGCCGTTTTTATACTATTTTTTGTTTTTTCTCCTTTTTGTGATCTGTTTTATGGAATCAGAAATTGAAAAGCAATTGTCTGAATGAGCTGTGAACTTGGATTTTTTTTAGTTTGAGGAGGTTCAGTCGTTAAAATCGCTGCTTTCGTAATCGATGTTATCAGGCGATGATCGTACATCGAATATTTTAACAATCATTTACTCGCCGACTACAATAAGAACTGGCCTAGAAATTCTTGAAAAATGATTTGAGAAATTATTACCAAATGCTCGGATATGAATGTTTCATTACGATGAGCGCTTTAAAAATATCGAAAATCTATTATAATCGGTCGATTTCATTCTAAGTTTGCTTCTTTCGTTCAGAGAACTATTCCCCGTACAATTTCACTGTGACATCCGTTGTTATTTTCTTATTCATCGGTTGAATATTCCTATCTGTTACTCAAAATTGAGATACCTGCAGAGGCATCTCATAAAATTGACACATGAAATAGGAAAACATTATGAAGAAATTATGTCGCAGTGAAATTGCGAGGGAGACTGTTCTCAAGGAAAATAGCCGACTGAACAAAATGAAATCGGTTGATTTCAATAAATTTATGACATTTTTTTAATCACTTTGTAATGAAACATCGATAGCTGAACATTTGTTTGTAATTTTCAAAGTTTGTATTCAGAAATTTCAAGGCCGGTTCTCGTGGCTTACCATCGAATGATTGTTATGAATATGAAATATCCAATGTGCGATCATCGACGACTGGACTTTCTCAATTTGCGATTATACTCTAGCACACTGTAGATGTTTATGTCTCGTAGAATAGACTCTTTGAATTCATTCATCGCGTTGCATAACGTGTCAGGCGGGGACATAAATTTCAAATTCTATTGTCCGCCGCTCTTTCTTTTTTATACTTCGATTTTTTGCTCTCATACATATAATAGCTTCTCACATTAATTATTCTTGCCTGTTTCATGTCTATTGTTTAACCGAAGTGGACAACTCTGCGGTGCATATAGATTTTCATAATTTTTTCCCAGCCGTCAAGACGGCCAAAACACAGGTGAATCTATATCAAAGCTGATCGCTCATAGCTCCTGAATAGTTTTCCATTTCTCCTCGCTCTATGTCCTTAGTATTCCTAATTAGGAAGTTTGCGTCGAAAGGCGCGTTTTTTGTCGCTGTGTTCGTACGCGTTGCTAAAGATTTATTACTAATCATTGAAATTGAAAAATAGTCACCAATTGAAAGCAGAACCTGGCAATCTTGGACCTTTAATATAACAAATAGTCACGTGAACTAATTCCGAACGACAATCGAAAGCGAGATTGATTAATTGACCGAGGTTTTCGTCATCCGTCGAAGTGAAATCGGTGAAATTTTTTGAAAAAAACCCAAACAATTACCGATTCAAGAATCGGAGAAAAAAGGTCCGATCCGCCGTAAGTGAAATCTTGAGAGGAACACAGAATGAAATAAGATGGAATAAAATTGAGAAATAGCGGAAAACTTGCGTAACAGTGGATGGTCGGATTCGCCAATACGCGACCCTCCACTTTTCGATTTTCAAGTTGAATGTCCGCAATTATTTATGCGTTTCCGCCATCCTTACAGTGGATAACGAGATGAAAAGAAATTATGTGACCCAGCTGTATCCATATTTGTCTGCTCACGATCTTATGGGATTAAACACGCGGCTCGATGTGGCGAGGAAGAAAAACTCGGACGAAAATGATGCAGGATTCGACGAGTAATCGGGGCAAGAGAGGCGCTTACACCTACACGTTGATCGCCTCCTCAAATCCGTATAATCGACTGCACGTTTTGTCTGTATCTAGACAATGTCTTTCTCGCCGCGTGGAGAAACCATCCGATGTGAATTTACAATGAAAAAAATGATCGATCAAAGAACTGTTACGTATGATTTGGCAAGGACCTCGGATCTCCGCCTTCTCTCATACGAAGTTCCGTACCTGAAGGCTCAAGCACTTTCCGTAAAGCCAATAAAATTCACGATTGACCTAAAATGAACGATAAAATGGAGCGCTTTGTTCTCCGTATTCTGTCTGATATCCGTTCGAATCTTTTACCGTTCCCCCCGGCTTCATCGGGAGACGGTGTTCGCCCGGGGATTCCAAAATCCGTCGATGACGAGGCTTTCTTCGTTTCTCTTGGTCGGTATAAGGTGAGCGCGCGCGCCGTGCCGCGATCACGCCGTTGCGATGTAAACCGACGGAAGATAAAATCTCTCGCATTCGATGCAGTATGCGGCGTACACACACGCCTACCCCCGCATACGTATCGAAATAATACTCGGACTCCGGACTCTGCGCCGAAGTGAGTCGGCACGTATGTCTACGGACTGTGTGTGAGTTAGTGAAAACCCGCGGTGCTGCGGCGTGGACGTCACAACTCACGAGCGTCATTTGAGCGTTGATCTTCATCGGCGGAGGACCGGAGCGAGCATGTTACGGGGACTTCTGCCCGACCTGATATCAGCGTCAATCTACCGCTCGGAACGCGCTGATACGTTATACCGCAGACCCGCAGACCCTCTCGCATTCGGCGTTGCGCGATCGCGTCCAGTTGCCGCCTGTCTATCTTCGGACCCGACATAAGAGGAGTAGCGCTCGCTCGCTCACTCGGTCGTCACTGCAGATTTTGTGTCCAGCAATAAGCAGTGGGAAATTTAGTGAGGTTGGATACCGAGTTACATACATCAGCAGCGAGATCAAAGCACGCTCCGGAGTTTTAACAATGGTTGAGTTACTCGACGCGATGCTCGACGTGCCCAAAATGTATTACGGATTTTTATTCGGCGTTGGATTCTGCACTTATTATCTATGCGAAGTTGTCAAAGTGAGTAGTATCCATGTGTATTATACCTATGTATGTAAGACGTTGATACACGCATACGTATATATGTATATATAACACATACGTATGGAATAATAATTGTCACGATTATCATAATTATGATATCATCCAATGTTCTCATCATCATCATCATCATTATTGTTATCCGTTATGTCTGTACACGTTGTGGAATATGCAATTGTAATTTGAATTTATTATACAGTAAATTACACGAACTATTATCGCGCACAGAAGGCAGGTATAGCGATGACATCCTATTACTATGCTTGACGTATACTATACTATACCTATATTGTACACATGTAATTTGCAAAGAATTTTCGAGACTACAATAGTTTGCGAATTACATCGTACCGCATATACGCATAATTCTGTTAGTTAATACACCTGTTAAACGAGGACTACGCTGTACACATTAATTTCGAATTCGAACGCCGCAGTAACTGATTCAAAATTTTGCACGGAAATGTGTTTCGTCAGTTTTTGCACGCCTATGAGATATGCAGGTAGAGTAAGCGAGAATATAATGAGGTCGTATTTTCTTCTCTCTCGTTAGGAATGCTAAGTGCAAGTTTTATCGGCTTTTAAGCCTCACTGACTTTGCGGTTTACAGAGTGATTCATCCGGTTGAGCGAGACACGTTTTGTCGATGGATACTTGGAGAAATACCGAAAAGAGCGGTCCTTCGGCCAAAGTTCGTGTGACCGATAGCTTGCGAGTTGGAGGATATTTGAGTGGACCGATCGCAACGCTGATCTGCGAGTGTGCAGACACTGTGTCCGCTCACAGATGATCCAAGCCTGCCGCGTGTCTGGCTCTGCGATTGGTCAATCCGGATCTGATGTAGCTCGAAAACCAGAGGTCACACGAATTTTTCTCCAAGGACTTTTCCTTTCGGAGTTCCTCCAAGAATCTATCCACAAAATTAGTCCCGCTCAGCCAGAATCCTCCTGTATATGCATATGTATACACTATAGAACTCAGCGTGGGTAATGTCATATCGTTGTCATTCTCGATCTGTTGTATCAGCACCGTTTTCTATTCTTCTCTTGATTGGTAAACGAAGAAATACGGCCAAGTTATCTTTCCTGAACTGTGAAAATGTAGAAATGGAGAGCAAATTCATGCCAAATCCCAATTGTTGTTTCTTTCGTTCTCCATCTTAAAACTTATAATAAACACACTATGTGCGACGAAGCGATAACTCACTGTACTGTCCATCGAGAATCAGAATTCTCCAAAGTTTCGGTCGCTCGGAAAGAAATTACATGCCGTTATATTATAATATAGTAGAATGCGATTTGTCGTACGGCAAGTAGACGTGCACCATATCGTGTACGGGATATTCTACCAGAATTCAAAGGTCCCCCCGCCCGGCGCCCCCGACTATTGCCGATTTAGTTGCCGTATTGATATCATGATATCATCCACCACTTGAAAGCTGCTTTCGTAAATTTTTACATTCTCTTCCTCGTCTTCAAATTCATCGATACCAAATTTTGAGTTTTCGGTAGTAATACTATGCAAGACTCTCTCCGACGCTCGTAATTCAAAATTTTAAGGATCAGCGGATGAGCTCGAACGTCAAAGAATTTTTGAACCTCACGGTAGGTACTTCACGGGCGAATTAGGTGAAAAATTTCGGTCTACCGGAATCGAGGCCTTCGCGGAGCACGAAACGACAACCCGGTCTTTCGAAAACTTATATTTGTTTAAATTTTATGCTTCTACAAAAAATTCTGTAAGATGAGACGGAAATTTCCAGGCCCCGTTGAATTGAAAATCGTTTGATTTGTCCTCGCGTTCAGAGCAATAATTTCCAAAACCGTCTCTCGGGTGGTAAAACATGATCTCAAAACGGCTAGATAATCCAAGATGGCTAAATTTAAGTTCCAATAATTTTACACGAGAGGAAGCAGAACTGTTGATTTTCTAAAAAGTCGTTCAGAAAAATAGAGAGAGAACCTCCTTCGGTGCAAAATATGTTTACTATAATCATACCCCGATCTCGAAGGTGTGAATTTATTTGAAAACTCATATTAATATTTTTATCCCGAGTTTTTCGGAGTCGGAAGTTTTTCCCGTAGGAAAAAAAACGATTGCGAACGTGGAACCAGCTCCGAATGTTTCTGAATGTTCTATGGAACCGATTGATTGTAAAAAAAAAGGGAAAACACACAACAATTGCGTGTGAAATTGCTTCCGAACGTTATTCTGATACGTTCAATGGAAGTTTTCAAATTCGGAAACTGGAGGAATTAGTAGCACGAAATAATTGATAGTATACAGTCTATTTTGTTATGGAGTAAATTCGAAAACTTGCAGAGGTATGAGCAATGTATTTACTGTAACTTCGTTTCGAACGATCTCGTTGAATTAAAGGCCGATTTTTTCTTTTTTCCTTCTTGTAATCAATCGCAAGGAATGGTCGCAAAAATTTCATTGCGTTACCAATTTCTTATAATGAGTGACACTCAACCCTAATTATGTATAATTACGCTTTCACGATTTTTATCCGGTGGAATAAAGATCGCTCGCTATCTTGCCCCTATATCGTACTCAACTTGTTACAAACGTTCGTAAATTTCGTTTATTCGGGAGAAAATTGTATAAAAATGAAATCATCATTGGACACAAAGTGT
This sequence comes from Phymatocera aterrima, assembly GCA_963170745.1. NCBI lineage: Eukaryota > Metazoa > Arthropoda > Insecta > Hymenoptera > Tenthredinidae > Phymatocera > Phymatocera aterrima. The sequence goes on from OY720670.1 coordinate 5,280,285, forward strand.
CTGATACTGTTTATAATTTTCTCCGTAATTTTCACGCGTATGAACTATGTTTAACCTTTTTTGTCTTCACTTTGCCCTTGCAGAAGCCGCTGTTGGCGTGTGGACCAGGACCGTTTAGAGATTTTCTCGAAGAAAACATACCGATGGTGAAGAATAAATTTTGGCCAACACTCTGGTGTTTCGAATCTCGGGCCCAGACAGTAATGGCGAGTATACTGCGCTCGCGATACCTACCCGAAGTGATCTATCGTCGGTGAGCTAAATGAATTTAATCAGCAGTAGGTATAGAATATTCTATTCACATAATGCCCGGTTTTATATATATGTATACATATATATATATATATCAATTTACCTAATATACATATTTTATGAATATGAATTTTCACATCGCATAAATCAATCGACGCGAGTACAAATTGAAGACGATTGACCCAAGTTAGGTGTAAGTTTTATTAACAGATTGAAAAAGCGCGCGTGGCATACATGTGCGTACTTATAGATATAATACACAAGATTTTACACGATTTTCATAATATCCATGCGGTAAGAATGCGTGAAAAACGAACGATCTGTAATCGTGATCGAGATATCTCTAGCCTATAGGCTGCATCGCTATAAGTATAATAGAACCTTGAATTTTATTACCTTCGCAATATCATGAGCATGGTATTTGTGACAGATTGTCGTTAAGGCGAGGTATGATGTTCTCGATAAATTTTCCGACTCAAAGCCCTGCGCCGCCGATTTCGTTCGCGTCGCGTCACATAGTACCTACTCCCGAAAAAATTTGTGTAATCTAATCACACGATCGCGCTCGTGCAATAGTATAGACCGTATGTAGGTATACACATGTCTAGATTATCGTCGCGAGTTTTCTTTATCATTTTCTGCCACTTTATATTTTATTTTAGAAGTTCGCCCAGCGACGTCAGGTCTGCGTGATTGATAAACATTTTTATTGAGTCGTATATATATAGATCGCGCTATGTCGTACGTACAGCTCATTTTCTAAAATTCTAGGTGGACTCTGCCTAATACTGTTATCAAATGAAACGAATTTGATTCCAAAGTTGCGACACTCGAAGCTACTGAGTTGCCTGTATGCAGTTGCTTCTTTCACTTTCATACATACGTAGTTGTACCGCGGTATCCCGTGGAAACTTTCGGCAGTGTAGGAGAAAATGCAGCCTGTACACTGTTAGAAAATGGAAACAAATGTTCATTTTCACATTCCCTCACGTGTCCCGTTAGGTCCACTATAAAATTTACGGTGATTCGACGTTGAAGCATCGATGTCGATCGTCGATGGAAGATAATTTTGACAATTGAACGCAAACTTTGTAACTGATGCGATTTTTTCAATAAAGTATACATGCGCTGAAAATTTTCATTCGTAATTGAAATGATCTTCTAACGCTGCAGAAGACCGCTCACCGTAGCGTAATGATCATTTTCGCGGTCGCAGGCGCATTGCAGTGAATCATTCGCTGTTAGTCCGTTGTCAGCATAGCCGCCGAGACAATCACATGATTATAAATACCTAATATAAACGATATCGATGACTGCTTCGCGCAATTAAGCCCGTAGCCCACACCTGTTACAGCTTGTGTCATTTCACCGTGAGCGCAGGCCTTGAATATTTCAATCACAGTGAGAAGCAGGCGTGCACTTCGCATTTTCACATCGATCGCGTTGCTTGGTCTATCGAAATTTTACCCACGAATTTATAGATTCCCGTACAGAAGGGTAGGTATACCTATATCCAAACGCATTAGGTTTATGTTACATAATTTAGTTTCTTGATTTTCCAGGGAAATACTCGAGCTCCAGGATGGCGGTGAGGTGGCATTAGACTGGGCGGAATCGAATTGTTTCCAACATTCACCGATCGTAATTATTCTGCCGGGACTTACTGGCGCTAGTCAAGCCGAATATATAAAGTGTCTAGTCGGCGCGGCGAAAAACGTCGGTATACGATGCGTTATCTTCAACAATAGGGGACTCGGAGGAATCCGCTTGAAGGTCAGGCCCTCGCGTGTTAGCGCACATTCAAATTTTCAATTCATGCATGTTCATAGATGTAAACTAGATCGCGCGATTACGTGCGATAGCTAACAATGAATGTTTCCTGAGGTGCCATTAGGACTCGCTACTTCGAATGTAGGTATATTGGAAACCGTTTCGGAAACGAAAATGGTAAATTTTTGCAAACGGCTCGATGGATTTTGACGAAACTTGGAGGATTCATCGAGTACGATGGCAGGAAGCGGCTGAGTATTTCACTTTTAAAAAACATTCATCGGTTCTGATGAAAAATGAATATTTCGTATGTTAGCTAGGTTAGATCGCCACCGGTGAATCTAATGGCGCCTTAATCACGGATAATAGAAAAAATGAAAGATAGTCTCGTTAGCTATAATGATATCAAATACCTCTCCAGACGCCGCGGATGTACTGCGCCGCGAACTGTGATGATTTAGCCGAGGTTGTTCAACACGTTAGAAAACTCCACCCGAACGTGCCGTTGGGAGCAACCGGAATTTCCATGGGCGGGTAATTATACGGTTGTATAGCTACATAGCTATACGAAAAAATGAAAATAAGAGAGAGATTTTCGATTCGTTTTTCGCTACGTAATGCACCTGCGGGTCCACGACGAAAATCATTTGACCAACAGGGACTACGAAACTGCAAAGACGGTTCAATGGTTTCCATGCATATATACATATATATACGATACATTTTCTCCCAGTCGATGTCTTTAAATTAGCGAAAATACTCGGTGTGTGCAGAGTTTTGAATATTACAGTCGAATGCTCGGCACGATTTGAACAGATTTTCTTGTTCGAGTATCGAGATTCGGGAAAACGTAGGGTATGACGTTCTACCAGAAAGATAATCATTTTTGCCAACCCTAAACCACGCAGGTTAATACTGGGCAATTATCTTGCACGGGAGGGACCAGCCGCGGCTGCAATCTTGAAATCAGCGCTAATAATTTCCGTACCTTGGAACGTGTTCGAGGGTACGAAAAGCATCGAAAAACCATTCCTGAATTTAATGCTGAATAAACACCTGGCTGAAAATCTTTGCCGGAATGTTAAAAAGGCTGAACTTCACTCGAACGCGACGGAAAAACCGTTCAACTGGGACGCCGACAACGTACTCAAGGTGACCGCCCATCTTTGCATTTGGATGAGCAAAAATATACTGTATACACGTATACAATATAACGTCGCTTCCTATGTATCCACATGATATCCTCGAAAAGTAATTCAATTTCTCCTTTTTAACAGAGTTGCAAAACTGTCAGAGAGTTCGACCAGAGTTTTACGGTCAAACAATTCGGCTACAAAAATATTGAAGACTATTACTCGAACGCTACACTTCACAACAAACTTCATTCCATAGGGATTCCTATACTGTGCCTTAGCGCCGCCGATGATCCATTCCAACCACTAGAAGGTAATTTTTAGTTCCCTATTCCGGCGGGTATTGCACCCTCTAAAGACCATCGTCAGCGATCGTTTAGCACCTCGATAACGCGATTTTTAATTTCTCCGAGACCACGCGACCGATCTCGAAAAAGTTTCGGAGATCGATGCAGTATCTTAGCAGAAAGTGCCCGAGTATTTGAATTATTCCAAAGATTGCCGCAATTCGCGCAGGACGAATATGTTCTGCGTTAACCAGGTTAGGTGGCTCATATTTGTTATGTTGGCTAGGTTATGCGACACGACCTATATAGTTAACGCAAAAACTATTCGTTATTTCGAAATTCCACCGAGATTTCTTTCGAGAAAGTGCGATACTTGGTCACTCTCTGTCAAAAGTGTAACGCATTCTTCCCCAAAACTTGCTCACGACCGGCTATAAGTTGCGTGGACTCGGAGAAGCTACAAATCGCGTTCTCGAGGTGATCAACAATCGCCGACAATTGTGGTAACAATGGCGTTTGAGGGGTGCCATACCCCCCTTAACAATCATGCCTCGAACGATCACATGTGGGATCGTCTATGCATCTCATACTTATCGTTAGTACGAAGCATTATGTTCTGCAAGTATGATAATTGATTTATTTCCGACTACTTCCAATGTTATATTTATGTATACTTATAGCTATTCCAATCGAGGAAGCCAACAAGTCGAAGAACGTGGCCATCGTGGTTACATCGCGGGGTGGTCACATAGCTTTTCTCGAAGGGGTATGGCCCGTGAAACAGGAACAATATATAGGAAAATTATTCTCCCAATATTTCACGGCCATATTCACGAGGGACGTGGCTACCAACAGCAGGATAACATCTTAGCGAATCAATAAATAATTCTCAACGAGATCGATCCTACAGGGCGGGGAGGATACGTGCAGGAAGCGGAACGCTCGTGTTTTCTTCACGAGCCCCGTGTAGATACCTATATTTGGATAACACACTGATAGCCAATGTCCGAATTCGTTATCTTTGCGAAAAATTCGATGAAAAGAGCGTTCACTGATATTCGCTGAGGAATGGTTATCTCTACATTTTACTTGAAATGCTACGGGACTGGTGAACAAAGCACGAGCGTTGCGACTTCCGCGCATGTTCGCCCTGGATATACGAATTGACAAAAAATGAGCAACAAAAACTAAATCAAAATAGCTTAATCGGTGAAAACCTGGATGTCTCATATCGGACATCTCTCGTGAGTAAGTTGTAAAATTGTAAAATAATTGTAATCTATACCTACATCGCTCCGTATTTTAGAGAGACTGAAGTTCCGAACTTCCAAACTTTCGAGCGGTGAGAATGCCGAATTTGATTATCAAATATTGCCAATTTTTCGTGAGGGTATTCCCACGGAAGTCCACGCAGAACCGTGATGCCGAAGAACGTGAAATCGGAAAACACCGAAGGTTCGAAATTTCCGAAGTTGGAAATCCGAAAGGACAAACTGTGAAATCTAAAATTCACGCGCGTCGCATCTTCATTCATCCCGAGAATCAAGAATCTTCAGATCTTTACACTTTCCGAATTATGAACATTCCAGATTTTCAACTGTCTGCTCTCCGACCTCTCACGATTTTCACTTTCCGAACTTCAACGTTTCTCGGGATTGCGGATCGGCAAAAAATCCTCGGGATTTCGACCATTCGGAAGTTTGAATATTCGCAACTTCGATCCCGAGCCATTTGAAAGGCGACGCAGTACGTATTATAGATACGCGTCGGTAACGTTACGTGTCAGAAACTCTGAAGGTATCGTGATGTATATACCTAAGAAAGTATACCAACCCATCGATGATAAAGCTTACGATTAGACGACGATGCATGCAATCAATGTTAACTGTTATCATCTTGATGCGAGATGTTAGGCAGCCCGACACACCGGCGTGTGAAATCGAACTCGGATTATAAAACGCAACTTGAGATACATAAATACATGAATACGTATCAAAAGAATCCAATAGGAACAAAATTGAATTATCACTTTCGCCTGTATATAAATATGTGATTATAACTGTAGAGTATAAGCGATTTATCGACGTTATGCGAGTATGTAATAACCGTACGTATAAGAATGAGCCGAAAAACTAGTGACGTCGGTATACTATATACCTACATACACATATACGTACAGTATACCAATAAAGAAGCTAATAATACGTTCAGACAGGGTATATACCTAAAAAAAAGAAATGTTATTAATGTTGTAAGAGAGGAATGAGACAAAAAAGTAACATGCAATACAAGTGTTCGAATAATTGATTTTGGAATCGTTGGTCAGAATTCGATTCGATAAGAGATAGGTATTGTAATAATAGAGTGTACACTATGATTAATTTAGGTATGCGACGAAGCTCAACTCTAGCGCACAATATTATATAGTAACATATACCTGACTAGCTATATTATGGTATATAGATCGTGCAGAATGCACGTATATGAATCGAATTTCATTCGTCTTCGACGAACAAAATAATCGAAATTCATCATTTTGGCGAGAAGTTTACGAAAAAGTAGAAAAACATGCCGTAAAAAAGAAAAAGAACTGCAAATATAACGTGGAGAATAAATACGTTATGGATTTTATTGATGTTAATTGTCGATTTCAACGTTATCGGTGGCGCACCGATTGAGTTAATATTCAGGTTTTTCGGTTTAAGGTTTGAGGGGAATTCGCACTCGCCATCTTGAATGTACAGGAACCGTCTTGAAAACGAGAATCGTAGATTTACGCAAACGATTCGATCGATTTTTACGAAACTTGGGGAATCCGTCGATTACGATGGCAGAAAGTGATTGAGTATCCCACTTCTTCAAGACGTCGCTCGGATTCGATGGAAAATGAATATTCCCCGCGTTAGCTAGGTTAGATTGCCAGATCGGTGTCTCCGAATTCCCCTTGAGGTATATTTCTAAAAATCGATCGATATAAATAATTCCATTATCTCGCGTTGCTTCATAATCGAGCTGTATCAAATTGCCAACGTCTCAACGTAATAATTAATTGTAATTCCGATCATTTTCATTCCTATCGAAAACCCGTCTGCTCGGGTATTATCCGTCTATCAGGAACCGTGGCCTCGAAAAGAAGAGAAAAATATTCTTTCCCGCTTCTTTCTTTCCCTCCATATCTATGATGAAATTTGTGACCTTCTTCCTCCGCCAATTTGTTACCAAATATCCTGGCATTTCAAATGAAAACGAGACGAAGAAAAAACATTGCGAAAAAAAGGATTTCTTTAATTGTTTTGTGTTTTTTTTTTCTACCGTTTTTGAATTTTTCTTTATTCCTCTCTTCCTCTCCCCGCCCTCGAAAACCTCGAAATTTTGTGGAAAACGGTTTCTCACGTCTTCTCTAGGTTTTTTTTTTTAGATATTTGCCTGCGGCGAGGGCCTATTCACTTTTGAATTTAGTGACGAGAGATTGATTACAATCGATTCCACGTGATTTCATGCCGTCCGATTACGACTGCAAATTATTTCCAACGATCATGTTTCCAGTGATTTTAAGAGATTTCGAGCGATCGCGCATCCGAGTTCAATTTTTCTTTTCTTATTTTCCAGCGATTTTCACCCAACCCAACGATTTTACCGATTTCAAATTGATTAGCCCCTCGGCTTGCGCTGATTGAAATGGACTACCCTGTATATATATATTATATACAGGGTGCCTACGCGAATTTGTAATTTTCGATTCGATTTCAGAGTCTAAAATCATGCTTCATTAGATACTCATACCCGACATCCTGCGCATACTTGGTTCGTTCGACTTTGCGCAAATCAACATTTAACGGAGACGCAAACATCAAATGCTGATCGAAAGATGAAGATAAATGAAACAAATATCCAAATCACGATCAAAATCCAAATTGAATGCATCGGATAGCCCGAAAAGTGAGAAATAGCGCTATGAACGACGAATTGTACGTATACTATCATTCCTATATATATTTTCCTACCGCTATCTTAAACGATAATTTTATGTTGTATAATAATATAATATAATGTCAAATAATATATTATACGTTTGCGACGAAATAAGATGTTGAATCGAAGTGAGAAAAAATTTGAAAAAATTCACTAATAAATAAAAATTGTTATCGAAGATCATTGCACAATGTGTAAGTCTCTATTCTTCATTCTTCATCTCCATTTTCATGTCTCAACATTCTTTTGCTTTCTATAAATTGATGAAACGAAGGCGCGGATGGATCCCTGGCATCCATGTCTTCATACTATATAATATGCATGTTCGAAAAAAAGCTCAAGGAGTGGCCGGCTGTGGTAGCAGCTAGTCGATATAAACTTCATCGGAAATCGATACGAATAACAGTAATAGTCTTATTGTTAGAGCTAGCTGGCTACGGCGGATTACGGTAACCTGAGAATTCGGACGATGATACGTGGTGTGCTAGAGCTACGCGAAAAAGCTCGGGGTAGGAGAAATATTTGCAGGAAATATTGCACGCGGGTGGAACGGAATGAAAATAAGTGAGTGGATAATTAGCCCACGTATTTGGTAGACAGAACGAACTCGAATAACGAGAGAGAGAAAATTCCCCGCAGCTGGGAATTCGTTGCGAATTATCAAACTGACTGAGAAACGAATGATTCGTATTGAAACTGCAGTGGAATAGAAACGAATGACGAAGAATTCGGAAGAATTGGGAGAAATGGGGTAAACCGAGAACTATCACGGCAATTTGAATGTCCAGCTTTGAACACTTTCGAGAAATTTTGAAACCTGTAATCATCAAGCGATCGAAAGCATAAGTGCACCGCGGTGCTACAGTCAATTTTTGTTCAAAATAATATCAACGAAACATAAGTGTGAACATTGTTGAATTTTTTTATCAAAAATTACCAATTTTTTTCTCGGGGGCTCGTTTGATGTTCGAATGTAAATTTTTCGCAACTCTGGTCATCTAGTTTCCAAAACTTTCTCGAGCTCCGATTTCTACCATGAATCCAGTATTCTGTCGAACAAAATTTCATTCATTGAAAAGTTGTTCAAAAGTTCGTCAGAAGTTGTATAAAACTGATTTCTCCAACTTTTTCCGCCGCTCCTTACTTCCAATTCAGCTCGCGCGAAGAAATACTCACTTCTTCAACTGACTATTAGTGAGCTTTGAAAAATCGACGGAACAAATTTATTCCACCGTATAGAAACGTTGCGCGGAGATTCATGTGCACATTTTTGACCCCGATTAACCGCTTTGTTAATTTTTGATTTTTTTTTCCTACCCTCAAAAACTTCTTTTCATTCCCGTTCGTTCATTCGTTCGTTGAATTACATGCGTGCTCCGAAGTTTGAGACTTTTCATTTGAGAAATTATTTCAGCATGCGCCGTCACACATTAAAAATCAAAAAGAAGCTAAAACCGGTGGTGAGGGACGGAGCCAGGACGATTGAACATCGAATGCCTCATATATGCTGATATCCACGCGCAATTACAGCTCGTCAATAATCGATTATACCTGTTAGCCGTTTTCAAAATCTTCTTTTTCGTGTTCACAGTGCAACGCAGTCTGCACGTTGGCCAAGCTCCAAAATTCTACCTACCTGTATCTACTGACTTATTGTGGTAAGACAGAGGACGATAAATTGCAATTGTTGAGAAACAATTATAAACAATTATGCAAAGTCCATAGACATGTGTACGAGTACCACCCACATTGTTTTCACAAGGTGGTTCTGTTGGCATCGCATCCACTACGCATATCTGCCTGGATAGATACATCTACCTGTATGTATGTACAATGTACATATGTACATACATTGCGTTCGTTATGCAATATGTTTCGCATTGCTTTATCCACTCGACTGACTGCATTCGCCAACACTAAAGATATGTATATATATACATACGACGGGTTGAATTAGACCAGAAGGATTTTTTCTGAGATTTTACAGATAGATCATTGATGGATTTTGAAAATTTAACGAGGACCTCGCAGATGATTGTACGACGTGTTCAATGGAATCTTCAACGCCATGTAGAATATCTTATGGGATTTTATGAGATTTTGCAAATTTTATTCATTTCACTGATCACATTGCACCGATTTCATGGGACGATCAAGATTCTAAACATTCTGCAGAATTGGGGACGCCGAATGAATTCTAAAGGTTGAAACGAAGTCGCGAAAGATTTGATGAAACTTCGTAGGTTTTTGGGTCGAATCTGAAGGAAATCGTTCGGAGATTTCTTCAGATGAATTCATGCTTACGAGGATGCTCAAAATCGAGCTGGCAAATAGAATCGCTTCGATGCAGGTATTACTCTAGAATATTTTGTTTGTTCTCGGGAAATACAGTGTGATATCTCGATAACCTGCCTCTCAAAAATTTCAAATACATTATTTTCATCACCGAAAAATTTAACCAATAGATTTCTCTCGTCAAGAAATGTATTGTCGACGTCTTTGTATTTCGTTTTCCAGAGGAAACTGTGGAGCCATTTTTTGTTCTCGAAACAGCTCATGGTGACAAATAAAAGGAACAAAGCACTCGCTTTGTCCCTATCTTCATGACCGCAACATCTTTTCAGGTTTACGTAAAAAAACGAAAAACAAAATTTACGGCCAAGAGCGGATTCCGAGGGACGAAGTAGCTTTGGCTGCCCAACAACAGCGAGATTTTCAGCTCGAAAATAGCCAGGCTGCACTGGTGCTGCAGTTTTGCTCTTAGTTTTTAGGGTCGAGATGTGCTTGAAGCTGTAGGTATCAGCACTGAGAAGCTGTTTATCATATAAATTGGAGCACTCCACACGTTAAATTTTCGCTATAAATTGTTGCTGCGATGAATTTATGAAAAATAAATTAAAAAAATCATTGATCGAATAAATAAATTTCCTCTGAGCAACTTTTGCAATCAACCGCATTGATTTTTGGAGTCAAATCACAATTAGCAATGCTGGAATTTGAAATGCTGTCAAATCTTTGAAAATTCGTACTCCAACTATTGGAGGATGGGCCGAAAAAAATTGCGAATAATTCAGATGCATTTCTGCAGATTATACCGGGGGCGGGATTCTCGTGACTAGCAGCACACTGGAGATCCCGGTTGCCCGTGACATCATCATTGCTAGCGTGACGTCACTGTGACAGCGAGCGGTATGAAAATGGAATTGCTAGGAAAAATGAAGAAACCATATGCCCCAAAATGCGAGGGCCTGTTCACTTTGATTTCAGGTGTACAAGTGACTTCCTAAGACGTCCAAAGAGTTCCGCTAACTTCCGAAAGTATTCCGGAGAATTGCGAAGACTTCTAAAATAAATTCTACAGAATTTCCTAGGTTTGAATGTCCAGGCATTCTGCAACTTCCAGAGATTTTTATTGACTTCCAAGACTTACAAGACTTCCAAAGACTTCCAAGTATTTCCCCAGAATTCCAGACAATCCAACAGACTTCCGAGACCAGCGTACACAAGACTTCCCGAGTGAATACCCCTTCGCTAAAATGTGTCCGTGAGGGCAATTTGATCAGAAGGAACCTACCAATGCGCGTTCAGCTTCACGTCCTTTTGGTTCTTCCCTAGCAAAAGGGTGTGTAATAAAAAATTGGAATAACGCAACGGAGTAGGTCAAGTCGTAGAAGCGTATGTACTACGTAATACATAATATTACGAAGAAATAACAGTTTCCTCAAATATTTACGTCACAATTCTGGAAGCTAAAGAGCATATAATGTGCATGTAGAGAGACAGAGGAATTGGAATATGTCATATGTCGTGGGATGAATGTATGTATGTATGTACTACGTACGTCATTACCGAAAGTCGTTGCGCTCCTACGCCGAAATGTAGTATAACCAGCCGGGTTTCCACCGACAGTTACATAATTTTGAGATCGTCAAATCGTCTCTCTTAGGGGTAAACTCATAGTTGGAAAGCCATCCTCCGTGTAATTATATCCTTCAAAGATCCAAACTGACGACAAGAAAGAATTAAGAATTGAACTGATGAATTTTCGTCTATCTCCTTCTCCGATATTATAACAATATTTTCGTTTTAGCGCCAAATAAGCTCCAATTGCGTGTCTATAATTGAATTTTTGTGCATGATCTTTCGAGCTTTCAGCTGTTATTTAATGGTAAACGTGTGTGTCGTACGTCGAGCTCGTTTCACGAGACTGCTTGAATAATCATTTTCTTTCTCCCACTGCAGTATAAGTGTAATGTAGGCATATAATTGTATACAACCGCGAGAGTACGGAGCAGCAGTATCGCAAAATGAAATAAACTGAAAAACGACAGGGAATAAAACAAAAACAGAAAAACCCCGAAGGCATTCGCATCTCGTGGGATATTTTCGTCTCTCGGTTTGCAGCTTCGAACCAACGTTGCAGCTTTACCTTAATTCACCGAGCGAATTATATTTTTGGCCCGTCTATCTGACCGTGAGCCTTGTTTAACAGATGCAAGCGCGAACGCAAGTGCAAGAGCACATGCTCTATTTCTCGTCAACCGGCTGCAAGATCCGCGCGCGGCGCGGTGATCGTTCATCAGATTTCAGTGATCAAATTTTCCAAAAATTTCATTGCCTGCATCCCTCGGCTGTTATACCTGGATGGATTCCATTTTATTGGTTTTTTTTTGTTTTGTTTTTTTTCTCGTATCGAACGCAATAGAAACTGTGACCTCATGTCTTCCCAGCCCTGTGAAATAACTTGGATCCTATACGAGGCATTCCGAAAATTGTTGCTCGAATAATTAACGTCATTACGGGCATCGATACGTAGTACTAGCCTTCAACCTGACGTGGAGGAGGCTGGAATTGGACTTTTCCATTCCACCAGCTAGTACCTTTTGATTTTTACCAGTCTTTTTGAAAAATTCTGCGGCAAAATTCGAAGTTGGTATTCTTGTATTTTCTGGAAACTTGTTTCGAACGGATGGCGGTTCATTAAACGAAACGATTCGCCTTTGGTTATATACATTATTAGCAATTTGTGTGCCCCGCTCTACTGGAAGAATGGAGGGAATCGTGGTTCAAAGATTGCGCTGTTCGTTAGAATCTTCTTTGAGCCATTCTTCATAACCCGAAGCGCGTATATATCCGTCTCGTTAACGTCAAGTTATGTCATCCCTTTAAAAATAAATTGAACTTGAAAGCTGTCAAATTTTAGAGTATCTTGACTGACAGTCGCTTAGCGTGTTACCTGACGACATAGCGACCGCTGTCGTAACCAGGAAGCCAGAAACTTATTGTTAGGTTCGAGCGTTGAACTGAGACGTCCAGAAAAACGAACCGACGAAACGAAAATAAAAAATTATCTCCGCGATCTAGAGCCTCTCCCAAAAGTCTCCGAAATAGCTCTTCGACCTGAGAAAAATAAGTAATGACCAATTTTTACGGACAATTGGAAGAAAAAAATCGATCGAACAGGTCATTGGTATCTCAATATGTAGGTAACCGTTCGGAGCAGGCATTCTCCTTTCTTCGATATTTTCTCTAGACTTAACGTCGCCCGGGTTTCTTGAATCGGTGATGAATTTCCATTCAGATCGAAGGCATCAATTCGCTGCAGTCACGCTTTTCCACGTCGGTGTATAGAAATTAGTGTAGAAAAATGTGAAAAATCAAGTTCAAAGCTGATCACATGGACTTCGGGACTCAGTCGTTTCGAATCCACCATTTTGAATTTGGTGCCACCCATTTTGCGAATCGGGAAATTTTAGTATCTCATTTAAATATAGATATATCCTCGAACGGTTTCGATAGCCGCAGATCGGTAATCGCTTTCCGCAAACGTAGAGCAGCATATCTCACGTAGATTGTTCATCGAGTAGAATAATGTGTGCATAGACTGCAGATGTAGGTATATTGCATACCTGTGTGTATTCATATGTAGCACATGCATACATGACACATACAAGTCGAATCCGGGGCTTGGAACGCGCTCCCGAGGACAGACGTGGCCAAAGTATTGATCAACAACCTCCGTTTGACCTTCATTCACTCGCGCAGAATCCACCCACCCGATGTTTCCGGCAAAACGCGACCTACAGCAACCCAGCCGACTTACAGCTGATCCCCAGGCGAACCCCCGCGAACCTGGAGCCGTTAACCGTGGATTTAATATGGTCATACGGCTTGTAAAACGCTGTATAGGTATTCCTGTATGGAACACGAGAATCAGAGACCGATTGTGAAAGCTCCGTGGACTTTTCTTACAGCCAACTACTCAACTCCCGCCCTGCGCACGGAATTATCTGATGAGCAATATCTGTCACCGCGGAGCCATATAGGGAATGAAAATATCGGTACGATGCAAGATACATCAGGGTTTCGTTTTCTCAATTATTTTTCAAAATACAAATTTTTCTCGGAACACTAAAAAATTAGCTGATAATCCGAAAGTTGGGATCGCAATTTTCCTTCCGGACTGAAGGGTTATATTCAACTACTCGGCATCCTTCTCTCATTCACAGGGAACAATCGACCCGCTCAGTTCGCTGGACGAATATTTTCTTTCCCAGCTGTATCTTTATCCGTCCTAGATGCACAAGGTACGAAACGACAACATTTCCCATCGGGAGCAGTTGAGGAACAACTTCAGGTAAAAAATCCAGCTACACCGCCGCGCCGCGCCGTCGAACACGTTGTTCATTAAATTCTTTCGGGTTGAGGTGAAGTCTGCGATTCCGTAGTAATAATAATACTCGATACAAAATTTCATTTCCTCAACACAAATTCACACGAGTTAACTCGTCGTGAGATGGGTACGCCTGTGCTAGAATAAATCTTCTTGACATTAGGAACTCGTTTTCGCTACTCTGATCCAAGCAAATGACAGAGCGTGACAATTCGCTGACATTCAGTACACCCCGCCATCAAATTCGTATCTATAGAAGTTATATTATTTCGTTCAAATGTTAGCCAATACTCGACGTTCAAGAAGAATGTATTCCTATCAAAAATTCACACGATTCTCTTATTTTTTATTCCAACTTCAACAGGGGAAGTTGTTCTTCGGAAAATTGTTAGGATAACCAATTTAACGAATTTGTGGATTTTTGTTCTCATCGGTATCGTCGACTGAAAATGTACGGAGGCAGCTAAACCCGGGCAAAACTGTCGGCCCTACAATTGACGGGCCTGGGCGGGCCCGGAATGCGAAAAGTGTGCGGATTTTTCGGTATTCAACGTTACGAGTACACCGCGGAGAAAATATATAGGTATGTGCGAGAATTTATACAGCACCCGATGCTGGAACGTGTGCGCATATTTTTCCCTCCATTCAATCGTCAGTTTTCATTTTCATCTTGAACTAAGAATCTAATTAAAAAATTCTCACGTTTCCCAAGGATCGATCTTCGAATCACCGTACACTTCTGTTCGCTACCCCCTGAATTATTATCTGACCTAACTGTGAGTACGTAAATTTGGAAATTATAATTGCTCATAATTTTTGGTGCCTAATTTTGTGTTCGTAATTTCCGAAAGGGGTGTGGTCGCGCTCCACTTCGATCACCCTCGTCATAGGAGGAGAAGGCACCTCGGAAATTTGCGAAACGCGTGTCTCTTGTTTTTGGAACTTCAGGGGCTACAGACCGACACAGATTATTGACAACGCGATGCATTTGATTCCGTTTGTGAAAAATATTGTGCGTCGCATACCTAAAATTCAACGAAGGTGGGTACGTATATATACCTACAGTATGATGTAGTGCACACAGAGCCGTATAATTTGTTATCTTGCAAGAAGTTTCGAGTTATCGTATCGCGTGACCGAAAGACTGAAACTCTATAGCCCAGATTTTCATGGGGTATCAACATACCGAGGAAAATACCGGCGTGCCTGTCGGATCCCGTCACCACAACCGGCACAACCTCCGCTCATGTTTTATAGTCTTTAGATACGATTTTCTGATATTGATTTACGGGAAAGTATAATCTGACGGAGACCGTGTCGACTGCGAATTTCCGTCACATCTTAAACTCCCCTCGAATATCTAGAATTTTAGTAGAATCTGACCGTGTGATACAGGATGCGTGAAATTCTGAGATGATTTTGAACCCGATGCGAAAAGAGAAATCTAAATTTGAAATTGTGAAAATTCACAAATTTGTGAATTTGCTGTTTTCGATTTTCCATTCGGCGATAATCGCTCGTCGAGTACGCATAACAATCGTTACCTGGGCAATCGCGAGAACGGGCCTCGAAAGTTCTTGAGGAAAAAATTCGCAAATTATATCTAGGTATAAACAAATGCTTGAATATCAATGTTTCGTTGCAAAGCGCTTCAAAAATACGACAAATTAATCGCGATTAATCGGCCGATTTCATTCCAAGTTGGCTTTTTTCGTTGCGAATAGTCTTCCCCGCAAATTTCACTGCGACATCATATTTTCAATTTCCTAAGATTCCGTCGGTGTGCGATTTCGAGTAACAAATACCAATATTCAACTAATAAACGAAGAAATAGAAATGATGTCACAGTGAAATTGAAGGGAGTAGTTTTCCGAACGAAGAAAGGCCAACTTAGAACGAAATCGACCGATTCCGATAGACTTCTGATATTTTTCAGGCGCCTTGGTCTGAAACATTCATACTGAGCCTTCGTTCCGAATTTTTGTAATTTTCTCTCACAGGATTCCTAGGTCAGTTCTCACGGTCGGCGTGTAATTGATTGTTATAAATATTCAACGTCCGATGTAACATTGATTACAAAAGTAGTGGTTCCAACGACTGAACCTGATCCTTAAACGAATCATTGCGTAAAGAAATTTCTGCCTCAAAAAGTTGCGTCTACGCGATGGGTTGAGTACAATCTGTCCAATCGTAAACGCAGGGTAAATTCTTGGCCTCCGTACGCTCGTGGCATCGATGACCTAACCTACGTCATCGATTGCCGTTTGTTGTGTTTTTTTCGTTTCTTTCGCTTCTTCTTTGCAGTTTTGGAGCGATCGGTAAATCAGAAACAACTTTAATAATTCCAGTTTAACTCGCAGCCACTTCACGTTGCTCCGAATCTGCAGAACTAGACGTAAGGAACTCACCCTGTGCGGTACAGATGTGTCTGCATGTGTATACGCCGTATTTTCGACAGATTTTAGTATGAGTTGGCGCGAAGCTCGTCTGCCGTGCTTCGGAGAACCAGAACTGCTGCACGCAAGCTCAAGTATCAAAGCCACAGTATTTTGTATTATTAGTAGCAGCAGCAGCAGCCTGTACGACCGGTAGGCATCGGGGAACAAGTGTGGATGCAAAACGAAGAGGAGGGAATGCACGGTGAACGCTGCAGATTATAAATTTCCAAGCCTAGGCAGCTGCTTGTAACTGTGGATTACAATTTGCGCATAAATTTATTTCAGCGTCTACCCCGTGTGGTTTGAAGTCTAGGACCGGACCTAGACCTCGCACAATATGTATGTATGTACTACAACCTTCAATGCAGACCAGGGCACCAAACATCACGGTTCTCGGTGAAACCGGAGCAGCCGTTTGTGTTCGCAGCACGAATTTGCTCATCGGAGAATTTGACTCTAAAGAAGATCGAAATCGAGTGTAGGTAGGTACTTGGAAGCGAACAGATCGAAAATCTTTGATGGATCGTCAATTTTCATCGAATTCTTTTACCGCGTTTCAGATGTTCTCCTCCGCTTTTCGTGTACAGGATTCATGTAGGATGTCGGGAAATAATCTTCGCAGCACCGATTCCAGGAGTTTTCTCGTGGTTTGGAGGAACTTCCTATGTCTGCCGGAGTTTGGAAAAAAAAACTGCAGCTGCAGGGTGTTTGAAAAATAATCGAAAATTTTCACCCCGATTTAGCCTGCTCAGCTTCCGGAGAATGTTGCCCACGGTTTTCGTTTCGGAGGGGAAGGGGGCAGAGAAAACGAAAAATAACAGAAACTCCAGAATCCCTGGTTTCACGCTTTCCGAAATTTCCCTGACATATACTATAATGTAAGAAAAAGAATAACTTTGACGAAGGAAAAAAAATTTGGAATTTTCCCTCGTTTTCTGCGCGAGCTTTTTTCATTTTTCATTTTTCTTTTTTTTTCCCCCTCAGGACGATTCACGAACATCGCGGGTCCCCTTTCATCCCCGCGACGTCCCGCTGCGCCCCCGAAGCCACCGCTGCCGAGCGGCGCGGCAGCAGCGTCGTTCTGCTGCCCTACGGGAAGCGATCCTGATAGGACAGACCCGGTGCGAATCGTCGCGTAACTGGTTCAAGACCCAGGTGGGGGTAGGGGACACGAACTACCTCGGGAGGTATACCGCGGATTCTGTGCAGCGCGACTCCACTCAGCTTTTAGCTCACGTATCTGACGTACCTTCAACCTACCTCGAGGGTATCAGTGCCGTGCCTATATCTTCTAATCCGTCTTTTGAAGTAATAGGTAAGTAAGACATGTAGTTCGACCTCCCCTCACTAAAAAGAAGCTTTTACATCCGAAACTACAAAAAGCTTCACGAAAATCACGAGTCGAACAGACCGGCAGTGAACTAAACACGTTTTTTATTACGAAATTTAGAAAATATCTCCACACCGAACTTCGCAAAGATATTCGAACTGTACTCATATTCCACATTGGGAAAACAATTCTTTCATTTTATTTCTCCTTTTTATATTGCTTCGCCGTTCTTTAGTCCGATCGATCTCGAGCATCGCGAGGCTTCGTTTCTAAAGAGCTTGCGAACGCGTCGGAGTTCTACGTCCGACTCTGATTTTCAGTCGCTACTTAAGCTCTCGCTACTACATGCACAGGCTGTAGCTGCTGATTCTTTTGAAGTCGAGTACCTATACCGGACTCGATGAAAATCGGGGACTTTTTTTTCTATCTTTTTTATCGTAGGACCCTCTACGACTCTGTGAAGACTACAGTACAGCTCAGCTCAATTCATATACCGCTGAGCAAAATTTCAGGTAATCATTTCAAGGGATGCTAAGGATTCCGCAATGCGGACTGCGAACGCTTCGATTCTGACACATTTATCCGGAATTATGAAAAAATCGTCGAGCTATCATTTTTCAACGTTGTTTCTCATTCGAGCAATCATTTCACTTCGATTATCATTATCCAAAATTGAAAAAAGATTAAGAAAAATATAAATAGTTTTCCATTTGTCCCTCGACGTTGAGTTTTCAATTAGAATCCTGAATAATTCTCGTTCTCCGGATTGGAAGAATCGTTTATATTCTTCTTGAACTTCGGATTCTGGTTTACGATTGTTAGAAAAAAAAATAGTTCATCTTATCGGTTGTTTTTCCTTCCCGATTTAGCGCTAGAGGATTTCGTTCAGCTTACAGTCGTGCATCGAATATCCTAGATTCGAAATTCGATAAAAATCGGTAATCGTTTCGTTAGCTTCGACTTCCCTCACAGAATTATGAAAACCCCCTTATACTTGTCCCCTTTATGCCGAAAATTTCTCCAACCGGGGTTCCGTTGAAACCCGTTTCGCCTGTGACAGAAAGTCACTGGGTTTTCTCACAAACGAAAAATCAACTCGCAGAATGTATTGATCGAACAATTGACGCCGAAGGATCGTGCTGAAGGAATGAATGCTATTTTCCAAAATTCTTGCACCCTTGCATGCAATTCATTTTCTTACCATATCGTTCGATTTCACTCCCGTTCAATAAAGCTCAAAATTATATGCTTTCGAGCGTTTGAATCGTAGTTAAATTATGCAAAAGTCCGCTGGTGGAGGGCGAACGGGGGTCGGCTGTGAAAATCGATTTGGGGAGAGCACCCGAAGAAGTGAATGTCTGTACATACATGCATACAGATATCGGTGAAACAATGTGACAGGGCGATAATTGCGCGATAATTATATTACACGTCCCCCCGTGCAACTATGTAGAATGGATCGGATCGTCTCTGCACTTTGAGATCAACTATAAATAATGTCCGGTTACACGACGCAACGAAATCTCGACCATGCGCGTATCCATACCTATAATGCAACGATGAATAGGTATATTGAAGACCTTGATTCCGCGGTTAAAAATATCGCACATTTTGCTCCTTGTAACCCCGTGAATTTCGACCACCTATATTCACCATGTGTGCCCATCGTCGGCACCTGAATTCTTAATGACTATAATAATGAACGGGAGGATTTATCGATCTGAGATATTTACCGAACGAAGTTCGTCATTTGGGATTTTTCGCTGCCAGAAACCGGGTCCGAAGTTTTCATGAATAATTTTCGTCATTCCCGCACTTGGTTCTAACATATTTCATTCGATTCTTTTCAGTTTTCATTTTCAATTCGCTGATTCTCCCGTACGACAAACATTTTCGTCGAAAGTTTATCAATTTGTTACGATTTTTTTTTTCCACTGTCTCCGCTGATCGATTTGACGTTTCTTTTTTTCAAGATTTCGTGTTGGGATAGCGATAATGAACTCGGTCCGTTAACTGTTGTATGAAAAAAAAAAAATCGTTCGATAACTCTTGCCAGTTTTATTCTAGCTACACGATTACACCGATATTAAATCACCGGCTGTCGCTGAATCGCAATCATGAAATCTTTATCGCTCGCGATTAGATTCTCGGATATGCCTCGATCAACGCCTGCACGAGCTAATGCCAAGTGTACAGAGATGCAGGCTTGCAGTATTGTTCCTACCTGGTTGGCGATAATTGCTGATATTTTCGGCAAAATTATGTCTGTGTACACCTACATGTCCAAAAAAAAGAAGAAAAAAAAAAGAAAAAAGAAAAGAAAAACTCGACTTCGCGAAATCGTGATAACGGGTTATTTTCATTTTTACCAGAGTATCCTCATCGTTTTCGCACATTTTGATATTCTATTTCTAGTGCGAATCTGGAAAATTTGAAAACAAAAAAATAACGATTGCATTGTGAAAATCGATTAGCTATATAGGAGTCGAATCCTTTTCCCTACGAATTCATTTTTACCGTGTCGCTATAACACATCCGCGGCCATTCATACCTACAACGCCATTATGATAAAAATCGTGATATTTTTATTTGCAAATAAGTTGAAGTACCTATACATACCTACGTAGGTAAAGACAACCGAATACTTGGCTTCTCGTACCCAGTTGAATATAAGCACCGATATTCCGATAATATTGTGAAACCAATCGACTCGTTTTCTTTATTAATTTTTATAAATTTTCCGCGCATCGCGAACATTTATTTGATTTTTCGCGATCTACGGAAACTTCCCGGTGAAGCTCTTCACGATCGATAGTATAAGGTACCTAGCAGGGCCGGGTAACATTCGGAACGGTTCCATTTTCAATAGACATCCAAAATGGAAATGGCATTCACCATTTTCCGTTGCAAATGCTCCTTTGAAAACCATTATATGAATTTTCAATTTTTTTAATACATTTTCACAGCCTTCTCCATCCCCCATTTCGAATAGATTGAAAACAACATTTTAGCCGATGACTCTATTCCAAATAGATATTCAAAATGGAGAATGGCCTTTTTTCATTCTCCGTTTTGAATGCCTCTCGTAAAGCATTTTTCGTTTTCACCATTTCAAATGGATAATTTCTAAACGCATTCGAACCCTGCGGCCGCGGAGCCGGAGGGATTTTTTTACGAATTTACCAAACGATTTGAATGGCTTCGGGGATCCTAGGTATAGCACATCGTATGATATTTTCATCCCCTAAAGTAGGTACAGGTATAAGTCCGAGGAATCACACGTTTCGGGCTTTCCCCCCACCATTAAATCCCGTCTATGCAGCACGTTGCACCTCGCCCTGCATCCGGAAGCTAGCTGACCGCGGTGATGATGATTCTTCTCTTCTCATCTTTTTTTTTGTTTTTTTCTTTCCGTTTCCTTCTTGCTTTATTTTCGCGACGTCGTTGCGTCGACGCAAATACATCGGGTTGTCGACCGGAGATTCGTTTGAGCTGGCGCGCGCATGCATTGTGCGTTTGATAATTCCGAGCGGAAATTAGTTGTTAGCTACGCTCGACCGACAAAATTATGCATATATACATATAGATATAGATATATATAAACGCATATGCGATCTCGAACGATGTGCAAATTTCCACATCCAATTGGCGGAGGAGTGCAGTTCAATTTAATGCAATACCTAATTCATACATTTTACAACCACCGCGCCGCGGCGGCGCGGCCGATTCCGTCACGCCTAAGATAGGCAACTGACGTCGATGTGCTTTCGAATTCCTTCAAGCCGGCTATTCTTCTCATTACTGGTTTCTGTCATTTCTCTGTACTCGCCTTGCTCGAGAGAATTTCAAACCGAATGTGAGTGATTGATCTCGTTGGATCCCGGATATCCAAATTCCAAAACGAAACAAAATATGTGAATAAAATATTTCCTGGGTCTCGAGGGAACGAGTTCGTCTCGAAATCGGAGGGATTTATTGCGGTGAAAAAGTAGTATCTTAATTTTTACTTCATTCAATTGCGTTCGACGTGTACCTATTACCGGTGTACCGATTTATTGAGAAATTTGGGAATTTCGTACTTGCGTAGATCCATCGGAATCTACATATGAATTTTCATTTTTACCGCAGTATCCTCATCCGCAGTTTCCGCACATTTTGATATTCTATCTCTAGTGCGAATATGGAAAATTTGAATCTATACATATATCGAATGAAAATTACCGATGACGATGGTTTTCGACTCTAATTGCTCAAATCCGTGAATATATATTCGCGCGTACGATATTCTATTTAGCAATTCAATTCACAGCGTTGCTGTTGAAGCATGCGCATGAGAATCCATAGTGTGGTAGGTCGTTCGTTTTACGGAATTTCAAGGGTGTGCATACTTTATATCATCCGCATCCCTGCCGTCTCGCGCGAGCGCAGTATAGTGTAACCAGAGAAGTTATTGGACCTGCTGATTTCGGTATTGCGCCTGTTTTCCTACGACTGCCGCATATCGATTCGGTAGAAAGACCTGCAATGGATTACTCCTGCAGTTCCGAAAACGAACTCACTGTGTCGAGGGCGTCTCCAGAAACACAGGAGAACGATTTGAGAGGGATAGAAACTTTCACGCGAAGTTTCTAGGGAGAAAACTTCAGTTTTCATCCCTTTGAATTAACTGCACGAATTTTCATTCCCTCGTATGATTTTTTCCAAACTTGTTATCGAGGCGTTCCCATCAGATCCGCCGTTTGAATCCGGTGATTTCCATTCCGAACTAGTGATCGGCGGTCCAGGAAATCCCGAACACCGGATTCCCAACTATACAGCTAGCACGAAGTCCTCTTCGACTTATTTCAGGCCATTGGACGACCCAAAGACGCCTAACAGTCGTCGAATGTCCGATCTTGAGTCTCGACTGTAAAAACGTAGATTCGGTGACTTTTGGGCGTCTTTGAGTCGTCTGAGGGCCGAATATGAGTCTGAAGAGGATTTTGTGCTCTCCGGGACCATATAATGTACCCAAGTACTTCAACTTATTCAGATCCGTGGGACGACTAGAGGACGATGACGAGACGTCTAATGTCCGTTTTCGAGTCAACATTGAAAAGCGGAAGTTCGTTGTCTAGTCTAGACGTCTTTCAACCATCCTACGGATTTGAATAGGTCAGAGATTCATCCGCAATGGTTTCTAGGTCGGAAATAGATGCATTATTCTTTCTCTCAGACTGATTGGCTTCGATATCAATTGGGAAGATAATAAATATGTCGAACCTGCAACGTATAATTATTTCAAAATGTACTTTCGGAGATTGAAAATCGGATTAAAAACGTGGAAAGCCTCTGCTTCCGAGAATTGGGCGTCTTTCGGTTGATAACCTGAAGTTGTCGTATTTTAAATTCATATATTCGGCGACCAACGCGACTAACTCTAACCGGTGTGAGGAGTGCGTCTTGGATTAAGCTGACACGATATACTTATCATCGGTTGACCGATAAGGCATTTTCAGGGCCAGTAGAGTGTCAGGTATATAATAATAATGGCCAGAAAGTTCGAGGCGAGAGATATCTGTTACCGCAATCGTCACCAAAATCCGCGATAATCTACATGAATGATATCTCGAGTCGTTGGACCTTAAGTCGCGTAAACTAGAAGCTGATTTATTTCTGTATAGGAAGCGCGAAAATTTCTCTCTACTAGGGTGTGGCTCAATCTTGTTCGATCGGAAATCTGAAAGATTAGACACCGGAGTAACACTAACTATTGCGATCATGACGACACATGTATGCGAATCGGAGATAAGCAAAATCTATCATCTCGTTTTTTCATTTTCTTTGCGTAACTTTGATTGCGTGATCAAGATTCGCGGTAGCGAATCGCCGCCAAGTACAAAAAAATAATAGTACAGTGGGCCTGTGTAGTTTCGTTTGTTTTCTAGTTCTTTGGTTTGTTTGAAACAATTATTCGCATATGGTATCACAAATGCGAATAAAATATACTCTGCACCTAAAAATATAAACTAATAACGGTTCTTGGCACTTGCTGAGCAGACGCGTCCTGGGGATGTTTATTGCCTCCTCCTCGGCTAAACGAGAGTTAAAATCGCCTGGTAGCTCGAATCGCCCCCGCCTAAATCCGGCGGGTTGACCTGGCGAACAGAATTAGCCAAATCCCCAGGATGAAAATCGATATGTAGGAAATCGGGCTGTGGGTCGATGGAATGGAAATCGATCGGGGAATAGCTGTTTTATTATCTCCCCAATTATGTTCCATAAGTGCGGTAAACTCAATCGATTCATTTTTCATTCGTTTTCGATTTGATAACAGTCGGCGGACTGGCTTTGGATACCTAATGCTTCCGGGCTTGTTATATAAATTAACGAACTGCCAGGAATTTCGGTTCGCGGACTCTCATATGAAAGGCATCGAATATACGACCGCGGACGATGAATATTCTCAACAGAATTTCGAAGTTGCAGAACTAGAGTTATGCATTTTTTCAAACCTGTTTCATGAAGTTCAAATTAACAAATTTTCAGTTTTTTCCCGTTATAGGGCGGAAAATAAGGCGACTTTTCTTCCCGGCCGCTCGATTTTGTCGATCACTTCGCCACTTCACAACCTGGAGCTTTTCCAGACATTGTGTTACACAATTGTTCCGTATATTATTACGTAACTGTAACTGTAACCAGAACCACGAGCCATTTCTATAGTCAACTGACTCGAGACGTCAAACGAGCTCGTTAGCGCTGTCAATTATTTTTTTCTACAAATACCTAAATACTCACAAGAAGACAACGGTGACTTTTACCGAATTTAAATTAGAACCTCACGAGCAAAATTTGAATGAAAAATCGAAATTTCACCCCTTCCAAAAAAGACGTTAATCGTTTTTTTTTTTTTTTTTTATCGTTCTCCGTAATTGACATCAATCGATGCAATTAAATTTCCCGATAAATATTCTCTACATTCGGGAGATTGTTGGAAAATCATTTTAATTGCTGTTACAACAGATACTATTATCGAATTTTCTAATTTTAGGCCCGTTTTGAATTCTAATTTTTACAGAATCCTGGTAATGATTCAATGAAGTATAGAAGATCGATGGATACAGTTTTCAAAGTAGAACATTCGAAGGACTGAATTGCACGTGAGTGCAGTGCACGACACATTGCGCACTACACATTGTCAACGATATTCAGGCCGAGCTCAATAAGGGTCGAGTTCGTAACAAGTCGTGAAATTACTGGCACGAATACCTCGGAGTCTAGCACAGCTAATAATACGGGCAAGAGAAACGTGCGTGCAGGTCAGACCACACGTTGCAATTTCACCCTTGGCACTTTTGGCGCCGATAGACGTTACCCTCCGATAGCCTCGGCTGGGTCAAAGAGTTCTCGAAGTGTTCAGGTTCGTTTAGAAGAATGTAAGGTGGGAAAAGAGTAACATTCGTTCGGAATAGTTGTCTGAAATATTGCAGCAATATCTTTTCGATTTGTTTCGTACAATATAATGTGAGAGATGGAAAATTGTCGTCAACGAGACTTTGAAATTGAATATATAAGAGAAACGATAGAGGAAAGGTGAAGTGGAGGAGAGATTACGAATTTGAAGATTCGCAGCTGCATCGGATGAGCGCCGACTACATCAGACTAATTGGGTCCGCGAACCGCAGCTAAATGTTACGTATGCAGATCATCGCCGTTGTCTGCGTGCGAGTTCACTCGGAATTGGCTGGTGCTCGTTTCATATGCTTCCATGTCCAAGATACTGAGTTAATGTGATCTCCGGTACACAGTCATTTCCTGCTTTGCAAATTATTCCTGCAATTCCATCCATCCGCGTTTCTCCGACTGTTCATGAATTCATGTGCTTCCCGCGTGAAAAAAAAAGTCAAATTGCGCGGAAAACGATATAATGAGAAAAGTGTTTTTTTTTTCACTCGACCGTCGTTTTCTTTGAAGAATTTCAAATTCAACGAAAATATATATATATACGTGTATAGGCATGTATATGTACTATTACATCATTAATCATCGAGGTGTTACACTCGTCGCGACGGTCAAACAATCTTCACACTTCGATTCCCGCGCGCAACTAATTTATTTTATTTTTAAACACTGTCGAATTTCAATGATTATTATTATTATCGTTACTATTTTCCTCCATCACTTGTCAAGAAGCTTTCTTAGCTCTGGTGTTCTCGACGTTTACAGATCGTCAAAGTCTTGGCAGTGGATTTCAAAATAGAAATTTTGTCCTCCGACTTAGCACATACGATTCTAATCACTAAACCGACGAATTCACTACATCCGAATCAATTATCAATAGCGATCGATCCTCACTTATTTTATTCCTATCGATTCGTTCTATTCTAAACGGAATCAGAAAAAAAAAACGGTGATCGATTTCAGAGTCCACATGCGAAGAGTCTGCGCGCGCCTTGTCGACGGCAACCCGCGCGCCAGTGGTGTATCTCCGGTACAGACAAAAATAGTAAGTAGAGCAGGTAACGCATAGGTGCGGCACACTATGAGCCACAGTAGATAGATTACATACTGGGAACTGATTCAACTACTCACAATTATTTTGCGTTATTCGTCATTGCTAATGCATGTCACGCGTATATGCACAGCACTCGAGGTGCTGTATGTGGCAATTTTTATCCACGGTGTTTGTTTTTTCTTTTTTGTATATATACACTCACACATCAGTGTGGTGAATTCAAACGTCATGTGAATAGATATACATAACGTAGAGGTGACGGAGAAAAAAAATATTCTTTCAAATTTCTCAAGTTCGAAGTATTATATATATGCGTAAAGTTTATCGGTTATCAAATCATCGCCATTTAATACAGATCATATTTTGCCGAGATTGTCCTGCGAGTTGTTCGTGGATAGATTATACTCGATGACGTGAATAGGTACAATAATTATGTCATACGAAAGATAATTCAAGGAAGTTTTATGGACACCTGTCATTCATTTGTGTATGCATATCACTCGAGTATCACTAGATAACGCCACAATATCTTTTTTATAACACTCGATTTTTGTCCGATAATCGATCTCCCATGTATCTACGATAAAGAACCACGTGCGGCACAAGCGAGCCGTAAAAAAGTTATTCAAATACTTCATGTGACCGAAATTTTGAAAAGTTCAGGATCAAGGTGAAAATTCTCATCGATATGTCTGAACATTTCTATTGTAACCGATTATAATTGATAATTTCAATGAAGCCTAACTGTATTGAGAGATAAACATTATTATTGCAACAAGCGTGGTAGAACTTCTCGACTTATCATCTGTCTAATTCCCTGGTGAAAATTATTTCACACGAATTTTCAGTGGGAATAGAAGATCGCAGGTTCTCATACGAAATCGCAGACATCATACATGCACACAAATATTGCAATTTTTAATTAAAGTCCATAACAGTCTGAGAGCCCGCGACAGTTTTCAACGCCTTATTCTTTCGTCGATGGAAGTATACTGTGTTCTTCGATTAGTATGTGTGCATTGTTGAAAGGGACCGCTAACGGCAAGATGGCGCGGCAACGTTTTCCGAGACCGTTTATAACATGCGATAAAGAATTGAAGACTCGATTCCGAGTAGATCTAGACTAATGCGAAAATATGATTTTGGGAAATCCTCGTCGGGGGACTAGTGAACTTTCGGCAATTTTGAAGGGGACAAGTGATTTTCGGGACCGTGTTTTCTCGACGTTCCGAACGATTCCGAATCGATCGGGATGGGCGACAAAGTGGGGTTTTTCGGAAACCGACTTTCCGCTTTTCGCGATTTTTGCATCTTCCCGCGCGCGTAAGCGATACACCTTATTGCCGCGATGAACAAATGTGAGCAGTATTTTTCTAACATTGTTTCATGCTAATCGACGAGCTCGTGAAGGGTCGATGACGAACAAATATGTTCATTTCTAATTATTTATCGCAGGTTACGAACGCTCCTGACAACAAATACACTCATTTTTTTACTGCCACGGGCTCTCGGACTATAATCTCTCATCTCAAAAAAACTATTCATATTTATAATCATTTACAAAAAATTGCAAAAATCTCCCAATTCCAGGTTTTATACGATAAAAGATCGTAGATCTTCGTTGTTTTTCATAGGGAATTGTAAATTCGTATAGGTACCCACGGTTATTCTGAAGAATTCGTCGTTTTAGTCGATCAAACTGAGGAAAAAATCAAACGAACAAGCGGAAAAAAATTGACATTTTCTTACGAAAAGTTCAAATTTTTCTACAAATTCGTTGAATTTCGTAGAAGCAGGTATTGTTCAACAGGGGCAAAAAGTATCTCTACGTAACTACATACACAATGTATAATAATTATCACACTATATTTCGCATGTGTTACATTGTACGATGAGTAGGTATATCAAAGTGACGATTACGTAATTCGATACTTAGATTCATCGGAGGGATTTATTGGCTACAATATAATCATTATACAACTGGAGTACCCTACCTTGGGTTTATCAGTGCAGATTTTATCGGATTGGCAAACAACTCGCGAGTCATGCTTGCGGACAATCGACTCGTTATTTATCTCGTATGGATGTATGGACAGAATTATGCACAGTATATGTACTTGCAACGATAAAAGTGTCGAGTTGCTCATTCGAGGGCAGCTGTAGGTATACTTCTTATCGAAAAATTCCAGACACAATATGAAGCTCCCTCCCTCCCTCCCGCCGCCACCTCGCCGCGAAAAGAATTATGTTTCACGAGCCATATTTGACGCGCCCCGCGGATCATCCTTTCGCGCACGAGCTTTAGTCTGCTGAAATTTTTCTTTATAAAAAAATGTAACTATTTTTTCCACGATCCTTATGTGACGCAACCTAAATTCTAGCATTTTTGGCCCCACCGGGTCTCTGTACATCAGCCCGCACCGGCTACACTGCCCTGCACGAAAATCTGTGAAAATCGGGGCTAAAATGAAGCAAAACTAGTTTCCGAGACAAAAGTTAAACTTACAATTAACAAAAGAAAATTCACGTGCGTTTTACGTTTCGGTCCTCGAAACACCGCGGGCAACGATTTCCCGTTCAAATACAATTACCCGAGTCACAGATCCCGATCGTTATTCTATGCTATTAGCCGGCGAATGAATGAACAACAGGGAGCAAAAACCTGTGTTATAATTAATACGGACGATTATTTGGCCCGAATACGCAGGATACGAAATGTAATGTTGACTCGTTGAAGACGTGCTCGGCAATTGAACTTTTGGGGAAGAAATTGAATCGTGACGGTAAAAATTCTGTATTATATACGATGTAGATGTATCAGAAATTCAACGAATTGTAGTAAAATTCCTGAAAATAGAACTTCGATCGTGTACAGTGATTTTTCTCGAGTAGTACCTACATAGGTAGGTAGGTACAGGGTACACGTACTACGTGGACATGTGAAAAATAACACCATGTATCTAGGTAAACGTCAGCGATTACGCCCGAGAGAACATAACAAATTTCTCCTGCGTTTCATCCCCCTTTTCACGAGGAGACTAGGCGTGGTGCGATGTAGTAGCGACCTGCGTAGACGTGCGTGGTCCGCGACGCGACGCCGTCCGCGCGTATTATTGCGAATATCGACCGGGTGTCCTGGGCTTCAGAGTGTAGAACGCGTACCCCGAGGGCCGGGTCCCGGGGCCAGGGGCTGGGAGCTGGGGGTCGAGGGACCGAGAACCGAGAACCGAGAACCGAGAACCGAGAACCGAGGACCGAGGACCGAGGACGGAGGAGCGAGGAGCGAGAATCGGGGGTGGAAAGGTGGTGGCCGCGAAATTCTCCTGAACGCGAAATCCCGTCGGCGAGTTGGTGAACGGCTTACCTTAGTTAGTGATAGCGTAGATACTGTAGTGTTCACATCACACAATCACGTAACTTATACATGCTCGCGTAAACGTATTTTATACCTACATGCATATACATAATATATATACGCACCGTGTATACGCACATAATTATACTGTATACCGTGATACGATCACTGCATGCACGCACCGACACTGTACATTCTCGTCTACATATATACCTAATCCAAGTTTGAATTCTTATGTGGCCGGTTTTCAACGTGCCCTATATGCGATTCGAAGATGAAAGCTATACGTCCGGCCTTAGAGATTGATTCCGAACATCAAATTCCGACGCAGTGGTGGTATTATTGTAAAAGAAAATACGAAATTTGAGGAAATAGCAAACCCGCGGAATAAATTCGTTCGAGTTTCCCCCCCCCCCCCCCCCCCCCCCCCCCCGAGTCTTGAATAGTTTTTCTTCCTGGTTTCGCTTTCCCCCGGTTCGCCAGACTCTTGGTCCTTCCTCATCCTTAGCAAAGCACCACACCACACCCATATTCAAGAAGCGGGAATTGCAGAGGAGGAGGCAAGGAGTTCTGGAAGTTGAGCTCCGCCTCTGCAGCGATCGTGAGGGAACAGTGGCTGTTGAATTTCACAGACAATCGGGTGTTCCCTGGTGTTCGCGTTCGTCACACTTCAGATTTTGCCAAAACAATCGCGTGCACCAATCTCACATACTTATGCCTACCTATATATAAGTACATAAGTATATACTCGATATTATCAACCCCCATCAATCAAAGTACTCCGGCTAACTCGTGAATACATACATATGTACATATATACATACCTTTCACGTCGAATCCAAAGTAAATTATCACACGTTCACATATTTCTACCTTTATATACATACATATATACATAGAAATATTTCATTCATATTCTTAACTATCCTACACTGATCCCTCTTGATACCTACATCGTTAATTTACAGATTAATTCTATCTGCCGATTGCTCAGTTCGGTTATAAGTTACAATATAATATACGTCTACATTGTATATCGCTTTGTAATAATCAACAAGTGATATTGTATTCGTATATTAGTCTCATGTGCCACATCGTTAGCGAAGGAGGTACTTTTGGTGAAACATTGAAGTGACTAACGCTCCTTCGATTATAAATTCATACAGCTATTTTATCGATTGAAAGTGCCCCTGCATAACAACAATATACGTGTCATTATCAGGTAGCATTGTTGTCATTTATGTGAATAGATCAAGTTCTTCATTTTTTTTCTTTAACGTTACAATAATCGTGCGAGTGAGTGACGACGATCGACGCGATTGTTATTTTTATAATATTACAAAATATTTCACACCCTCCAATTAGTGACAGATTATTTTTTATCGTTGTGTATATAATATAACTGAAGTCTATAATAATGGGTGGCTGCACTTCGAAGGACGCTGCTACTACCGGCGACGAGTACGTATAATACTTATACGCGAGATAATAATTCTTGATTCGTTGCATAATTGTCATTTTTTTTTTTTTTTCTCTTTCGCAAAAATTTACTCCACCGACAACTGCAATTCCGTTTCGAATGATTTTTCTCCCTAGAATAGAACGACTCTGCCTTTTTACCGAAAATATTGGCCTTATCGATCTATCCGAAATTCAGGAAAGCACTCTGAAAGTGTTATAATCGCAGGGAAAATGAATTTGGTACTTTTTGAGAAACACAAAGGCGAACGTAAGCTTCTTCCTCATTTCCAAATCAACGATTGATTTCACGCCCCCAATAATTATAATTCTGTCTTCAATTACAGTCGACGCTTTCTTCGTACCTTACAAAAATGACTAATGATTTTCTTCCATTTTCCGCGAGTATCACATCTCTGATGAAAAAAGCTCGATAAATTAAGTGGAAATACATTTTCTTCGCTCATCTACAATTTTCTTATCAGCGCGTTTTCTTGAACTTTGAATGCACAATATTTACAATATTTTCTTCAAAAAATTGCGGGTGTACGGTTCGCATGGGATATATATAGTATTTTCGAAGGATTCTATCCCTCGCGCGATTACTCACGAAAATGAAATGTACGATAGAAAATGAAATGTACAATAAGATAATGGCCACCAGTGAATAATATCTACGGGTAGAAATGGTGTTACAAAATTGTAAAATTTCCCTGCGATCAAGGCAGAATATATTTCAAACGGTCGTTGATGCTTGTATTCCGTAAGGAGATGGATATGAATTGCATTATTCGCAGAAACAAGCTCCCGCAATTTTTCATGCAATCATATAAATTTTCCCATAGTGGCCACAGTGTGCTATCGCGGTTCAGAGATATCTGCAGCATCATCCGTATGCAATAATCGGCGGTACGGTTACGGAAATATCAATACCGTCATATTATTGCATTCAATTCTCAGGAGATGCAGCTCCCACCAAAGTGCACTTTTCACTTTTCAAAGAAGATTCTGCATTTTCACTTGCACTCCGTCACGTAGGCGCGTTCGTCGTAAAATACATTAACGTGACATGATGATAGGAGCGAAAAAATAATTGTCGCGCTTTGCAGTCGTCCGCGGCTATGTTTCCGAATTATACCGGTGAAAATAATTTGACGAATTTGTACGAATTTTCTCGATACTTGTCGTAGTTTTTCGTATGAAATCGTAGCTTTTTTTTCTTCATTTATTTAGTTTGACCGACAAACGCGATGAATTTTGTCCAAATAACTGTACAAATTTACAATTTCCAACGAAACGGCGGACTATCGGCGGAAATCTACATTTTTCGATAACACATCACGGCGATGCGAAATTTCGTACGAAAAACTATGAAAATTTACAATTTTTTGACGAAAAATTATCGGACGTTCCGATTTCCCTGGAAGTTCATAAAAATTCATAGGAGTAGAAACTTTTACCTGGATACATTACCTGCAGCCCACCTAATTGTAAATAAGTGCGAAATTGTTTTTCAAAATAATGTCTTTCAAGTGGAGTAAAATGGACGGCGATGGTGCCCTCCCTGTCGAATCGAACTGTCAATTTATCCTGACTCCTATGGATTTCCTCGAATCTTTTCAAATTCGGAGTTCCACTTCAGAGGATTGTCCATGGTTTATTTCCATCCGATTTTCTCCTCATTATATCTTCCGCCTCGCTCCTACGGCCATTCGAACAATTACAATATTTTTACTCAACATTTTTCCGGTTCGGCGCAGCGCGTCATCCAAGTGAGCGATGGAAAAAGTATGTGGATGCATACAAATACGAAAATTGTTCGGTTTTGAATTCCAAGAAAAATTTCGTCGCGAATTGCACTTTGGGAAGTCCATCCCGATAATATAACTACTCATTCATTTCGAAGATTCGATTTGACCGTGGTTTTCTTTAACCGCAACTAAAGCTTTTCAAAATTCATAAGAATTCGACCCGGCCACGGAAGTTGCGTCACATAAATCGTGACGATGACTTCTGATGGGAAGGAAAGCAAGGGAAAGAAAAATGTGTTAAGCGAAGGATTTTTTTCGCCAATTTATGTCGAATCTGCGGTTTTCCTGTACGTATAGGTACACCTATGTACGACTACGATGTGGGCGCATCTGTCCTTGACTGTTATCAAACGATACCGCCACACACCCTCACGATTTGGCTATTCTAGTGATAAGGAAGCACCTAATGATAAGGTATACCTAATGATTGGTATCGAAATTTGAACCACCTCTCCAATTTCGATTCTCACAATCAAAGAATCTTTATGGAGCGCCTTGTTACGTGACATCGATAACCGATACGATCCCTATTTTCAAACCTTATTCATTCATTTTCGGCGACTCATGACTCTGATTCTTGACAGCTAGAAGTCATAAGACACAGATTCCGATTCTTAATTATATTCTCTGGAATAAAATGATGTAGATCCGAGGAAACGCTCGGATCGCAAGGCTCGTGTGTTCTGTTCACCCGGGCTCAGTTTATTTTCTAGTATTTTTCATTAAAGATAATTAAGCGTTGTCAGGCTGCGCAATGTCTCGACGAAAGACACGCGTGAGAGTGAACAAATGAATAAATGAACAAACAATCTCAGGTGTAAAGAAATGAGGATTCAGATTTGTTTTCAACCGTCACAACGGTGATTTTCATGTCGCAGCAATTCGCATTATACTCTGCTACGATGACCGTTGGACGTAGATTCTTCGGTGCCTTGTCCAAGGTAGCCTCGATGGATGTCCTCTCGCGAATTTCCGTCACAAATTTCAGCATCTACGGGCCTGCCCTAGGATGTGACAAAGTGTGAGTCAGCCAGAGCCCTCAGAATACAATTCGTCTATAGGTTACACGTAAAATTTGGATGCAGAAATGTGATCTCTTGTGAATCATCTGAGCCGCGTATTGCTTTTCCGGTACAGCGGACTCCCCGTGAGATCTCAGAAGCTAATCATTGCGAGCGGGTTCCATCGCCGCCTGACTCGCTGATTCGAATTTGTTTGTTTGTTTTGTTTGTTTGTTTTGTTAGATCGTAATCGTTGCGAGGGAGATGGAAACGAAGCCGAAACTCAGAAGCTCAGAAGTTATATCTACAGTGCATAGAAGAACAAAGGGCAACAAAAATTATCATATCGAACCGTGATTGAATTCCGCGTGTAAAAAAAGTGTCATTGCGTATGCTCATCGATAATGACTGCAACAGAATTACGCACGGGATGCTATTGCCACATGAAAAAAATACTGGCTGGGTAACATATTTTTCATTCTTTCGTCTTCACATTCTCCGAGGCCCCCGTAAGCGATGATATCGAAAAAATGTTACTCCTTCTACATTAGCCGGTAGAAAACTTACTCATAGAAATTCATCCGGTTCTTTTTTTGTCATCCAGGATGAATGTAATCGTTGCGGTAAAAATGAAATTCTTCTGTAACCGCAGTACATTGACTTCATTTTTCAATTCATTCTCTTTTGTTAGATATTCCGAATGAAAATATTCTCCGAACGGGAAGTGATGCATGTCGGCATGAACTCATTTTCCAATTAAATCGATCCGAAAGCCGCGAAATCATACTATTGTATAAGTTTCAAGGATCTCATTGTTCCTTCTGCATGATGTGTACCAATATGCAATTATAGCTTTAGGAATTTGGACAGTGACACTAAATGTTATCGGAATGAAGAAAAGTTTAAACAATACACAGGCACCCCAGAGAACACCTCAGCCAGGGCCTTCGCATGGATTATTTTTTATCAATTTAGAAACGATCCGTGGGCCGGGCGGCGTGGTGAAAATTCGGCGACTTGCAAACAAGGGCCACCCTAATATACACGGTCATAATTTCTTATTAAAATATGAATCAGATCAGAACTCGGGAGCGAGAGAAATGAGAAATTTATAATTCACATGTTCTCAAGGGGTTGGAAACTTGATTAAACATTCAGATTTTCGCGCAAGCTCCGAAAATTGAATTTTAAATGCCAGATGATCGGCTCATATTACTGTCGAAAATTTCCTTCTTATTCAAAATCTCATTGCAGAATTTGAGCAACCCGAGTTTTCTGCACGAAGCAAGGGGAGAAAAGTGAATAGAAAAACTCCTGAATTTCACTCGTTGTTGATTGCGAAATGATTTTCGAATTCTAGTAAAAAGAACACCATGATCGACCAGGCAGTACTGGACAAGCTCGAGACCGGCTACGCCAAGCTGATTGCTTCTGACAGCAAATCTTTGCTGAAGAAGTACCTCACCAAGGAAATTTTTGACAATCTGAAAACGAAGCAGACTTCCTTCGGCTCGACTCTCCTCGATGTGATTCAGTCCGGTTTAGAGAACCACGACTCTGGTGTTGGCATCTACGCCCCTGACGCCGAGGCCTACACCGTATTCGCTGACCTTTTCAACCCCATAATCGAAGACTACCACACCGGATTCAAGAAAACCGACAAGCATCCACCAAAGAACTTCGGCGATGTTGACACTCTTGGAAACCTCGACCCGACTGTGAGCATTTTTTAGTTATTTCGATTTATGCTCGCCTATTCTTCAATTGTCAATAATTTTGTGGCAATGTTTGCAAAATTTCGACATCAGAAATCTGCCCGTAACTTTTTTAGCTAGTCGGCTTGATTTATGAGCACATAATGACTAAATTTGAAATTTCAAAATTACAAATCCAGAGAACCGAAGTCTTACGTGATCGAGCTCCATGTTCGAAGATTTCTTAGTCTCCGTAAATGATTCCCAAAAATATGACCCTAGGGTGAATACATCGTCTCTACCCGTGTGAGGTGCGGACGTTCCCTCGAGGGATACCCCTTCAACCCTTGCCTAACCGAAGCCCAATATAAAGAGATGGAAGCTAAAGTATCCAGCACCCTGTCAGGACTCGAAGGCGAACTTAAGGGTACCTTTTACCCTCTGACCGGGATGGCCAAGGACGTCCAGCAGAAATTGATCGACGATCATTTCCTCTTCAAAGAGGGAGACCGTTTCCTCCAGGCCGCAAATGCCTGCCGTTTCTGGCCAAGCGGGCGTGGTATTTTCCACAACGATGCCAAAACCTTCTTGGTATGGTGCAACGAAGAAGATCATCTTCGTATTATCTCCATGCAGCAGGGTGGTGACCTTGGACAGGTGAGCACACATTTACCGGAAATCGTTTATAAGGGGCGGAGGGTATCGGTTATCTTCCCCTCGGAAAATCTGATGAAGAAGTCTGAGGAGTGGAGAAAGGTGACAACTGTGGTCTCTCTTTGACATACGAAAATGATTAAAAATCATTCGTATGATACATGAAGAGGGTTGAAAATCGCGTGTCCCTCTAGCCTGAACGATCAGTTCGTAACTTGGACCAGCAACAGATTATAGAAGTAGTGATCGGATCAGCCTTTTATCGGGGATGGTCGAAAAAACAATAATCTGTATTATGATAAGATCTGCTGCCCTTGGTCTCATCTGCTTTAAGACGAGTGATGATATGAACTTGATATGCCGTCATCGGGAGTTGGATAATTTTGATATATTGGGGTCCGATTGATTTATATTATTCAATACATAGTTCGTTGAGCTCAGAATGCTTCACTGTTGAATTTCAAGTATTAATGACCTCATAGGCTCACATGCTCCTATCTCCGATCTCTAGGTATACCGCCGTTTGGTGACAGCTGTGAATGACATCGAGAAGCGCATCCCCTTCTCTCATAACGATCGTCTTGGTTTCTTGACATTCTGCCCCACAAATCTTGGCACCACTGTTCGCGCCTCCGTCCACATTAAGGTTCCAAAACTAGCCGCGAACAAGGCTAAGCTCGAGGAAGTCGCTAGCAAATTCAACCTCCAGGTATATAGATATGAACAATAATACTTTTGCTTTCAACATGTTTCGAATCTATAGGCACGGAAAACGTCGAAATGAAGAACGGACTGAGGAAAAATGGAGATTTTTGAAATTCCGTAATTTGTGTTTGATTTTGAAATTAGGTCTGGATTTTGATAGTGCGGCTGGTCAAAACGAACGAAATGCATGGACAACCTTATGATTGGAAATTGGAAAACGAAGGAGGAGCTATCGTCGTAGTCGGATGGGATTAATCATTGGATCTCTCGTTCATTAAGAACAAAAATTAGGAATCAATTTGTCGTCAATTTCGATGCGAAATTTTTGGTTGAAAATTAAATTTTTCAATTTCTTGAGGAAATAAGGGATCCAATCTTGAATCCGATCCTACGATATCTCCATCCCAGTGTCCCGAACGCAACCTTGGAAGATGAATCCCTTGCGACAATTATTCAGACGCGAGAAGCATTTTGAAAATCTCTATTTTCTATCACGTGCTCCTGAATTTTTGGTCCGATTTTCAATCATAGTGTGTGCCGTTTATTAGTTTGTTCCGAACAGCGCTACCAAGGTCCAGCTCATTGGAACAAAAATTGCACAACTTCAAAGATGCAAATTCCTTCTTAGGGTCTTCCCTCAACTGATATATGAGATCAGAAACGAGTTCGGTGGATGTTGAAAATTCACCAACGGCACAAAACTTGAAGCCTCCCATGTTCCTGCGGGATCTTTTCTATATTCTCCTTTTACTTACTATAGATTTTATAACGAATACTACCAATACTACATTACTACAAATTTTAGTGCTGTCTGAATGATATAAGAAGAAACCGATACAAGCAAAAAATTCGATTGTTCTTAAATGAGATTTGAAGTCGTCCCCTGATCTTCAAGGCTGAAGCTCGAGTTGTTATAGCGAGAATTTGATGAAAAACTAATAAAATATCACGTTGTTTGATGCATTGATGAAATGTTTGCAGGTCCGCGGTACCCGTGGCGAGCACACGGAGGCCGAGGGTGGTATCTACGACATTTCGAACAAGAGACGTATGGGATTGACTGAATACGACGCGGTCAAGGAGATGCATGACGGTATCGCCGAGTTGATCAAAATCGAAAAGGAATTGTAAGAGGCCAAAAATTCATTTGGCTAAGATAAAAATAAGAATAAGCAAAAAGTATATCACATAGACAACAACAATAACAACAAAAACAGCCAAAGAAAATAAAGTTAGAAATAAAAATGAGTGAATCAGAATAGAAGATCAGATTTACAATAGCATCGACTGCTGCAACAATAACGAAGACAAACTATTCGGAAGAAAAAAATCTACCGCACCAAAGACTATGTTACGGTAAGTTCCTTGATCGCTGCATCCATACTATATAAATAGACAGAAGAGTTTATAGAGAGAAATCAAGAGAATAAGAGCTAGCATCACACACACACACACCCACACCTGTTTTTGTTCTCGAAAAGAACAAAAATGGTAAAAGGATAAGAAAACCACGCAAGTAATTATATAATTAGCATTACCATCGTTATCGTTCTTATTGTTATTAATATTATGATTATTATTATTATTAATTTTATTATATGACTATAACTATAATAATTCATTATTATATTATAATATGCTATAATTTTATTCAAATATCGTTATTATATTCATCGATTATTCAATTCATTGATTGATTATTGATATGTAATAATTGTTACGTTTGTCAAGTTCCTTTTTAATTAACGTACGTACACGCGTGCAGTATACCGAAAAGGGTAGTGAAAAGTTAAAAAGAAAAAAAGGAAAACAAAAATTATATAGGTATATAGGTATATATAATATATAAAAGAGATTAAACTCCAAAGCGATCGAGATAGTTATTGCATATACGTACGTGTACCTATGCATAGGTACATCGCATCGAATGCACGGTCAGTATTTATGCAGTTATACGAGATCAGAGGAAAGATTTGAAAAGAGAGAAAGAAAAAGAGAAAAAAAAAACCTATCTGGTCAAAATTATATATTATATAGTATACATGCTCTGCCACACAGTATATTATAGGTCTATAAAGATATATAAAGTGCAGTATATATATTAATTGTCAGGGTACTATAGTAGGTATATTATAGTGCTGTTATTTTGCTTTTATTGTTGCTACGTACTATATATATATATATATATGATAATAATATATATAAATATAAACTATATTTATCACTTATCGCGCTGAAGTGCTGAAAAAGTTTGTGTTTTTACAAAGAACACAAACAAAATAACAGAAACCAACGGAAAAAGTAAGGAAGGAAACCAAAAAATATGAAGTTATTGTTGTTGATAATTTTTGTTGGGTGTAAAACACACACTGGTAATTTATACGTTTTTGATCAGTCGCTGAGCGGCGTAAATAGGTTTACATTAGATAAAATTTCAACAATTCAATTGTCTGATGTGTAATTGTGTAATATACTGCTGCAGCGTGATTCCGATATACGCAGTCTAGTCTTTGCTTGATTGACCGAAGATTATAATTATTAATCGATGCAGTTTTATACGATCGCATGCAGGCTGCAAGAAATGCAAAAAATGTGAAATGTTGAACTTGAATAAAAAGACATACACCTCAGATTTTCATAATTCAGCTTCATTTTCATTCAGTGAAAATTCCCATGATCATATTGAATACACTGCACTGTATGATATTTGTTCATTGGGAATCTTTTCTTCTTCTTCTTCTCCTTCCTTTTCTTCCTTGGGAATTTCCGGTTTCTTTTTGCCGTGGGAATCTCAACGACGACTGATATGTATTATCGACGAAAGTCTCCTCGCCTCGTGATAGCAATATTTGTACCCGCAATGTGGAAATCATCGATGTCCCGGAGACCACTCGTCGACTGTAGAAGCCCGTTTATAAGACGCAATTTATTCGCCTTTGATCTTTGATCGACCGCATAAAAAGAACTAATATGCAGTTTGGATACAATGGCTAAGGAAATTCCGAGAATCTCATTTTTGAGGGTGATAGACGCCGCAAAAGATTCGGCATCGTTTCTGGAACACCCTACAGAGTGTTCCTGAGCTTATTGAGAAGGTTCAGTTCTTAAAATCACTACTTTGGTAAATAATGTTATAATAAGCGATGATCGTACACCGTATATTTACAACAATCATTTACTCGCCAACTATAAAAACTGGCTTAGGAATTCTTGAAGACAAAATTAAGAAATTATAAACAAATGCTCAGATATGAATGTTTCATTACAGAGCGCTTTGCGTGGAATTATTTTCCTCGGGTTCATTCCTTGGTTCATAAACGAGCAAAAACAAAAATGTTTATCCTTAGCCATAATTAATCGGAGGTAAGTTTTAATCTACTTCGAACGCGAGAAGGATTCCTCAACGCTCGGGCCTGATATCGGAATGTGGAGTTAATAATATCCTGTATGCTGTTGCTGGGTTTGAAAATTGATTAGCAAAGTTTTTAGGGGAATTTAATTAAATTGTCTAGGGTATTTCTCCAAAGTCGGGGATACATCCTCAAACGTAAGTGTTTAATGAAGGTAAATCATCGAATTCGAGTCCCCAACATTAGGAGTTAACTCTTGTCACCGAAAGCGTATTCGCATTCAACGAAAATTTGACTCTGATTGGATAATGGATATATTATTATTGAAGAACAATAAATTATATGCCGCCGCATGTGCCAGTCTGAACTGTAATCGAGGAAATTGTCTCAGTGTAAAGACAACGGCGTGATAATTATAAATGTCTGATAATTGAAGCGACGCAGACTTCACACTCGAGCTTTTGAGATTAAAATTCTGCCTTATTAATTCAACAATATAATCTACTGTCATAAAATATCTACATAGCAGAAGTCAATAGACTTTAATAATGATGATGAGACAACAGAATACAACGGAAGGTTTTCCACTTAACTCGATTCATGACGAGTCCTGAACATAGATATGTGTAATGTATATCAGCTATAATGTTAGAAAATAAAAGCGCGATGCGAATGTGCGACTAGATAAGATTTCAGATAAATACAGAAACAATGACAATGAATATGAAAGAAGATAAAGCGCTCATTAAGCATTAGATCCATCAAACGTTCAGAATTTATTTCTCACATTGTGTATATATATATATAATATGAATAGTGACGATGCACAATAATATAAAGTATAATATATATTGGTGTATAGCATAATATATTATTAATATAAAGACATTTTGTTAGTATATAGTATAGTATAGAGTGGCAGTTGTTCGTGTATCCCCAATGAATTACATGTACTTTTTTGTCACAGGAAGGCATTTTGTTTAACTTATATTCTTACAATTACGTACTCGAAACCATTTGTAGTTGCGTATTACCTATATCATAGCGCTAAACAGACGTGGCAGTCATTCGATTATGGAAGCTAAATTATAACTTCTTAGGCAAATGTATGTGGGATACGATTGTGCGCCAACTCAGCTAGCAGCCAACGATCGACCGTGAAATGACACGTACATC
The DNA here is from genome assembly GCA_963170745.1 of Phymatocera aterrima. Lineage (NCBI taxonomy): Eukaryota > Metazoa > Arthropoda > Insecta > Hymenoptera > Tenthredinidae > Phymatocera > Phymatocera aterrima. Next base: position 5,321,838 of record OY720670.1, read on the forward strand.
AATTTTACCAAGGATTTTCCCCGCTATAGTAGGACCTCAGAAAAGCTTCTGAAACCATTTTTAATTCTTTACAATCGCTTGTCTTTAGCCTGTGAACTGTCTCTAACCCATCTGAAAAACGTGCCACTTGAATTTTATGGATCGAGAAAATGGGTATTCGGGTTTCCATCGTGAAATTAGAAATGTCATATGGTCGATCCCTCTGCTAAGCTGGCATGGGTTACCTCCCATTTATACTTGAGAATAATTTGACATAATATATTATATATGTCTTATAAGAATATATGTATGTATAGGTCCGGGAGACATTTGTGTAAGAATCTGGTATTTAAAAATACATAATAACAAAACTATAATAATTATTATTATATATGTATAAACGAGATTGTAAAAAGAGCGTATACTATTTACGTATGAGGTTTCTTTTCGTCCCTTTTTTTCTTTTTTCTTCATAACACAATGAGATTTCTCTTATCTTATTACTATTTTATGATTCATTCACATTACCGGCGGAAGAAAGTATGCGCGAAATATCTAGTACAAGAAATTAACAAAAATTACTTTTTGTTTACTTGTTTGTTATACTTACTTTCTAAGCATATTATTTTGAAAATATTCACGGTACTAATACATAACATAGTATAATATAATATAATATGCCTGTCGTCATTTTTTTCCGTATGACATTGTGTGCTTTGAGTAAAGAGTATAGGTGAACGATACGACGTCTGAATAATCTAAAAGTATTCATTCATTGGCAAACCAGAATTTACGTATTTAATCACTCATCTGCGTATAAAACCAGCAAAATGAAGAGCGTATGATTTCTAACCACTCGTAAAATTTACCCAACTTGTTCCACAAAAATCGAACAAAATTTTGCAAAGAGTATAATTATACTATGGCATATCTCAACGAAATATGCTTGGAAGCCTATAATTACCTTGGGTGAGGAAATATTTTGAAAAAATATACAAAACTTTGTGTAGAAGTTATCCCAATTCAGTTGCCTTGGACTTGCCCTCAAAGTACATAAAGTCCTGGAAAGAAAAAGAAAATGATAATATTATGGTCAATTGATGATAACAATTAATCAAATTTTGCAGAAGGCAAGTTTAAATATTGTTAGAGATGTTCTTACGATTAGAAAACAAGCTCCCAGAAGAACGGCCTTTATTTTAACGTCGAGATCGCCAGGAAAACTAATACCGAACACATCTGAATCTGTGAATACTTCACGGGCAAATCCGGACCACTTTTTAGAAATTTTTCCAACTTCGTGCTCACCATCAGTCGATAAAACCTGTAAATTGTATAAGACGTGAATTTTTTTACTAATCGATTTGTTCATAATATGTATCACCTATGTATATACATTATGAGATAAATCTGAGATCTGAAAATTCACCAATCAGTTTTGAAGGAACAAAATTTGTAAAACGAACGAAACTATGATCATACTCACATCAAACTCGACATCGAAACAACCACACATGCAAATGGGGCCTTTGATGCTGAGAACGCTGTCCCCGGTGGCATCGCAGATTGAGAACGAAGGTCGAATTGGATTCCAGTTCTGAGTTATAGAACCTATTTCTACACCGTTTGAAGAAACTTTCATTTCCTGGTGATAGATGTGATGAGAATTAGATACAAATGTCTGAGTTGTTCATGATCTAATCACAATAAAAAGCACCGATTCCTTCGTACCTGCAACCAGCATGGACAGCAGCAGCTTGAACTCCTTAATGGCCGGCTGAGGTGGATGACTTCCTTCATAGTAACATCGACTATCCTGATATCGAAGGGGCGGTATTTACCGCAGCACATTCTTCCGCAGCAGTCTGACTCTTCGGCGACATAGTAAACTACCTGACCCCGAGGATCTTTCACTACGTATTTATTCTCTGATTCCCATCCGGTAAATGCTTTTATCGACAGAAATCGTTTGACAATGAATGAGAATTGACTTTATAGATCGTGGATCGTACACATTTGGGGAAAGATTTGCTCACCTTCTAATAACTCGACCTGCTGATCCACCATCAATCGATCAAGGGCCATAAGATATTCCAAGCCTGGCGGACAGTTGCTGTTTGGTATCGGCCAGCCACCTAATAATGCATAATTAGGCGATAAGGCGGGGTCATAAGAAGTTGGGTGATAAATAGTACACATCACCAAAAAGTTTACTAATTGTTTTCATGCAGAGAACAATCAGAGAGGAACTGTTATATGACATCGTGATCGAAAGGAAATTAAGACCGAACTACGCATTTGGAAATTGCTCGTCGGTTCAGGAGCTAGCATTAGGAAATTGTGAAATTTTGTCGTGTGGAGAATTTGGTGATTGGAAATCAGGTTTCTGTGCAAAATATAGAAGAATTATGAAATGAATAAACAACCTGTGCTCCTCCTCAGTGAGGAACCGAGTATACTCCTTCCTCTTTCTGTACCTTCTGACGGTTTGTCTTAAAACGTAACGAAAGTGTCTGCGTAATTGTTTGATTTTTAATTTCAATGAAGTTTCAAAATACTCGGATTCCATACTGGAGAAAAAGATAATTATATATATGAGTCAGCACCTCTGGTCTGTGAACATTTTTCACCAAGAATGAACAACACGTTAATAATGACTGTTCGCGTGGAGAAGAAATCCTGGTTAAAGTTACCCCGAGTCTCTATACCGCGACTGATGTCCCTACTGTTCGGAGGCAAGTTTCTTGAACATTTGTTTCATTCGATCAAAAGTTAATAGTGTTTTGAAACCGTTTATCTCAGTCGCTTCAAGTAATCTCACTGACACTCGACACAGAAGCATAGAGAAAAATAAAGAGTAATCTTTGTTTGTGTTAAATTAGAACAGTGGCGTACAACGTTATCTCTCGCAGGCGCATGCTTCATAATGACACAACTTGCAAATCAACCATATCTCATGAGACAATAAAGTAAATGTTACACGATACGTGTTTGTTCACATAGGTAACAAGGTGTCTTTCCCTGGTTCCTAGCTAATTCATTCTACAGCTGAACCAGAACTTGGTTTATATCTTCCAAATTCACCTGGTGGAACTTGTATCGGCGCTCCAGGCTGCACCGGAAGTCCTGGTTGCACCGGAAGTACAGGATGCCCGTACGGGACACCAGGCTGCGCAATTGGTATTCCAGGCTGAATGGGCATCAGAGGCATCGTGGGTGGAGTTGTTATCGGTGGGCCATCGGGTTGCCATCCATGCTGATTGGGATTCTGCCACGACATGGCTAAGTACCGACTCTAGAACTGTAAGAAAAGAACGTAATTGTGATTATGATAGCAAAAAACTCATCGTGAGCTGCTCATGAGGCCATTTCAAAGGAAGATTTATCTCTATTCAACTTCCACCCCTGAAACTCTCGAATAATACGGAATGATGAACCACACCAAAGACGCAATGTAGTGCGCCTCGTCAGGACGGAAGTTTTTCTAAAACTCATGGCCGAGTGTTTGTCACGTTTGAGTTCTTCTAAATCGTCGATTGGAGGTTTGAATAAATAATTTGAAAGTGCGGAGGATCCAGAGCATTATACGCTACTGAAAAATGAGTCCGCTGTTTTCAATTTGGAATCTTAGCCCTCAGATTTGGAGTCAGTGGTTCAAAAAACTCAGGGCATCGTGGCAGAACTTTGCTCTCATTGTTCCAGTCGATTAGATACACGAACATTTAAGGAACTGCATAATCTTGAGTTTTATGTTATTGATCAGATGGCAAACCTTCAACCTGATATGCAATGGCACGAAATGCTTTCCTCTCACCAAATTGAAACGCGGAAACCAGCTGCCGGATCACCGAGAATACAAGCGCAGAGATTTTTGCGTATGAATCAGGTATGGGCAAAAACTTTCGGTGAATCGTCGGCTCGCTATCGGCTGCTGGCTTCAGCTTCATTGCAAATTGATAAATTAAAACGACCTTGAATTCTGAATTATCATTTCCAAGCTCAATATATTAACTTTTATTTACACAAAATGGGTCGAACAAATCGCTCTGACATTGGAACGAAAACAGAAATTCGCTTGTTAGAACGATCCATCTTTTTTTTTTTTTAATTTAATCAGAGAGATATATAGTACATATAATATATGAGTAATTCTAGGTCAAATCGGACGAGAAATGATCACGTTCTTCCAAGTCAAATGGAACTTTTTGATCGTCGAATACGTACAAAAAAGAAGTCGATACGCTTCAACATTTTCCGGACGTAATTGTCCTCAAAAAATCTTATACAAATGAAAACTCTATATTTTTCCATTCCACGAGAAGTTCATAATAAAAACGGAAATAATGAATTCCAAAATACAATTACCACTATTGCGGTGAGAATTTCCTTTTATTACGTAGCTTCTTCTATGATTATTTAACGCAAAAAGGTTGTCACTCGATTCGGAGATGATTTTCAACTAAGTTCAGTTACGAAAATGCAGGCTTATATCCCTAACTTCGACCCTGCAGCGAGCCAATCAGATCGATTTGTACCACCACCATTTCACGAAAAATTATTTTCTGGGTAAAGCATTCAAACCAACTCACACCACATTTACCTGAAATTTGAATAAGTTGAAATATTTCTATGGAGTTATTCGATTGCTGCATGACTTCTAGGCAACTCAAATTGTTCGCGTAGCCCAGGATGGGCCCAAACGGTCAATTCGTAATCCCTTTCAACAATAAGGGCAGGCGATTATAATGTGTACGGGTACACCGCGAATGCACCTGTACCACCGTCACAATTAGACGGGGCCTAAATTACCTGAAATACAGGTATCAATTGTACAACTCATAAGGACAAATACGAGTCTGATCATAGCTTGCAGGGGTAACATATTTACTCTGCCAGAAAGACCCTGATGTATTGCATTATGTATAATATCCAAAGAAAACTACATATTTGATGAGCATTTTAAATTTAACTCCATAAACTATATGATTTCTTCCAGAATTACACATACATACTACGTGTTTATCATTCCCACAACAAATAAATCCGAAATAATCAACGCGCGACGCTATTATACAGTCGGAGCCGTATCACGGCGCGCAACGCGACGCAGCGCTCGCATCATATAGGTACTCATATCATATTTCCCTGAAATTTGAAAAAGTTGAAATATTTCTATGGAGTTATTCGATTACTGCATGACTTCTAGGATACTCAAATTGTTCGCGTAGCCCGGGACGGGCCCAAACGGTCAATTCGTAATCCCTTTCAACAATAAGGGCAGGTGATTATAATGTGTACAGGTACATGAATGCACCTGTACCACCGTCACCATTAGACGGGGCCTAAATTACCTGAAATACAGGTATCAATTGTACAACCCAGAAGGACAAATACTAGTCAGATCATAGCTTGCAGGGGTAACATATTCACTCTGCCAGAAAGATCCGGATGTATTGCATTATATATGATATCCTAAGAAAACTGCATATTTGATGAGCATTTTAAATTCAACTCGATAAACTATACGATTTTATCATCATTTTATTCTTCTATTTATCAATGAATCTTATAATCGTCATTCAAACGACAAAAACGACTTCCTAATGATCAACTGTTGGCCATTTTCAATAACGCAGTTTTTCCGACATTTTCTCGGAACCTGCGAGAGAAATCGGAAAATTGTATAGTTCACAATAAGAATTGTAGAGTAATTGTAGAGTTTATAGTTATAGTTTTTCATGAAAATACGTAGATTTCAGTGTTTTATCATCAAAACTTGTATATATTCTCGTAGTTCATAATGGAAAATTATGGATTCGTACGAAAAACTACGAAATTTCATAGGAATGTGTAGAATTATTTTCACCAGAGTAGTAACAATTATCACAAAAACAATACCATCTCATTCTAAATATATTCTACAGCGGGAATCGCGTGTATCATGTGAAATGGAAATATACTGCGAAACATACGGGATAAGCTTCGTAAATATGGCTGAATGATATTGATGCATTGATTGTCAGAGGCAAATAAGTGTGGAAATTCGCAACAATATTCTAATATAATGAAATTCAATTTCAAAATATCGAGCAGTGCCGAACGGACAGGGGGCACAGTTTGCCGACTGATGATTCATGCGCGGAGCCAAGCAGGAGTCCGTGCCTGCATCGGTACATCAGGAAGATATCCCGAGTCCTGGTTACATTCATGGTATGTACATACCACACGAGGCAATCGCGATGTTTTTGCCGACCGCAGCTCACCAGGATGTTCCTTCTAACCGACCATCAGCGAAGAAGATTCTGAACTTAGCGAAAGCGCACCGAAACACGGACTCGAAGGTTGACGCCCATCCCATCCAGCAAAGGCAGCAGTCCAGCGAACGGCAACGGACATATAGAACTGACTATAATCAAGACTCATTTTTTGAGGTCATTAGTCCGATATTAAAAGGGGGCGGGAAACGCCCGCTGAATGCACAAGCGCATTTATCATTGTTATAAGCTCAGACTGCCATGCCATGCCGAGACGAGACGAGGTTGAGCACTGCAGGCTCGTCAATGAGTGTAATTATTTCGAAAATGAAGAAAGAAAATGGGGGGAAATAACTATGACGTCTGTACAAATGCATACAACTGTACAAACCATGACGTATTTACGAAGAATTCATATATTTGCAAATCGCGTTTATTATAATTGAGAATATGAAATATTCCACTACTTACGTCCTATTCTCTCCCTACTATATTATCATTACATACTTTTCGCAATTCGCAGTTAGTAATATCCCTTCCCTTGACGCATCAATTACTCTTCTATACAGGTATGCGTGAGTTATCAGTAGTTCTTCATAGTGCTTATACCTATACCTATAGCTTTTATAACCTTCGCTGAACTACGACAGGGGCGTGGATCGCCTCTGCGGAACCCCGAGTCTAGTGAAATATCATCACGCTATAGTAGGCCATAATCGCAAGGCGGTTCACTTAATTTGTGTCACCTATTACCGACTCCATCAGATTTCTGGGATTTGATTTGATTAATCATTCGACACCGCACACCGTGTGTAAATGATGATGCATCGCTTACGTAGTTACGTATTGTATATGCATACCTAGTTATAGGTATGTATCTACATACGTGCAATATATTTCAGTACCGTGACATCATCATTGCGCATCAACATCATGCTACTACACAGGCACGACACGCTGTCACATCTCGAATAGCTAAAACGCGGCGCCTGATTAGTGATTAAAACCCGGCGCGTGGTTACCGATAGTAAATCGCCTAGTCAATTCACAGTAGCGTAACGTGCTTTTATTTCAACCCTGTACCTAACTTACCGCACACTGTCCAGTATGCATGAAATACGTGTGGGATGTAATAACGCGTGTACACGTAATTTATACACACGTTAGCCTTCCGGCATCATAACATATTCCACAAGATTTTTGTGGCGACTTTTTGAATGATGTGAACTATACGATATTTAACACAGAAGGGGTAGTGACTCACGTGAAGTCGTCGATGATACCGATATTCCGGAGACGGAGACGGAGTAGAGAGTCAATGAGACGGAGAGAAACACACTCCTTGAAAAACTCTCTTTTAAAGAACTAACTACACTGGTATATTTTGAGATTGCTATTGAGTATTATAAGTAGTGGGTTCGGGCAAACAGTTTTCTCCCGATCACGTTGAAACACATTCCTTTGGTTATACCCTCGCCTACTTCCTCCTACGATACCGAGAATTTATTTTTAGTATGCACGCGCATACGTAGGTATGTGTAGGTAGATGGATAAACGTGTGTACTTACGAACTCTTGGGAACATCTCCCCACTGAAGCTTCCGGCGAGCAAGCGGCAGTTTTGAATTTTACAAAATGAAACTAATTGGCTAGATTAGCGGATAGTAAAAATTATAATGATCGATCAGATATGAAAAATGGTGTTTTTTATTTATAGATCAATCAGAATGAGGAAGAAAACATCACGATCAGGAATGTAAATTAAGATTTTCATAAATATTCAACAGCGGATGCCGGATGCTGTACGCAGAGGGCGCCACTGTTCTATTTTAGTTCGAAGAATATCCTTGTCGTCGGTATGACAAGATGGCGATGCACAGTGCGACAGCGATATTTGATTGGCGAGAAGTGAGGAGCGGAGAGAGAGAGAAAGAGAGAGAGAAAGAGAGTGAATGAGTGGGCCAGGAACGAAGTAAGTGCGTGCAGCGGTGTCATGTCTCCCGTATCCGAGTCGTCGTCGTTGCGGCTCCCTTTGTGCTAGTAATATTATATTTTTTTACAATTTTCCATCTCCCTATCATAGAGTGGATAAAATATATAATCGACTCGATGAAGAATCTCGTACGTAAACTAACGCGGAGTTTGATGAACGTGAAAGTGGAGGAGTTGATGATCAGTTGCTGCTAGCAGCACTTTATCGGAAGTCTTTTAACAGCAGTAACAGGAGCAGCAGCAGCAGCAGCCTACAGTGCCCGTGGTGCCCTAAGGAAAATTATCTTTTGTGGTGTTGTGCGGTGTTGTGTGGTGTGGTGTTGACCCTACGAAGAAGGCGTATTTTTTCCCAAGATGCGCGAATTCAAGGTAGTTGTACTGGGCTCGGGCGGGGTGGGCAAGAGCGCGCTGACAGTGCAATTTGTCTCGGGACTTTTTATGGAAAAGTATGACCCAACAATAGAGGATTTTTACAGAAAAGAAATCGAGGTTGACAACTCACCCTGCGTACTTGAAATCCTAGATACCGCAGGTACAGAACAATTCGCGAGTATGCGTGACCTGTATATAAAAAACGGTCAGGGTTTTGTTGTTGTATACAGTTTAACAAATCACCAAACATTTCAAGACATAAAAGCAATGAAGGAGCTCATCACACGTGTAAAGGGTACCGAACGTGTGCCAGTACTTTTAGTTGCAAATAAATTGGACCTTGACCATCAGCGTGAAGTATCAACAGCTGAGGGTAACGGCCTTGCACAATTTTGGGATTGTCCATTTGTCGAAGCATCCGCTAAAAACAGGACCAACGTCAATGAAATGTTCGCTGAAATTGTTAGGCAAATGAATTTCAGTCCTGAAAAAGAACAGAAGAGATATTGCTGCTGCACCATACTATAATACTTAATCAAAAATATTGGCTGAGCAGACTGAACGACGATCTAGGTAATAGATTTAGTTGGTAAATATCATTTTAAGGTATACGTATACCCTATCCCCTTCTTCCCCCCCTCTCCCCTACCCATCGAGACTCAGTTGAGTAGTTTTGAGTTGTAATGAGGGGGAAAAAAGAAGAAATCAATCAACGTTGAAAAAAATCATTTGTATTGAAGACAGGCGACAATGATTAATCTTGACGACGACGACACATATGGATTGATCATGTCTGTATAACCATTTATTTCTACTGAATACTTCTACTCGTACTACTGAATATAATATTATGTTCAAACACTCTTATACGTCAATTAGGAATTTTCATTATCATCGCCATATGTTACGCCTTTGTTTTTCGGTCCTTGAATTATGGATATCAAAAGAAACGGATGAATGTAATATGAAAGCGGGGGAGAGGTTGATTTTCGTTTATTGAAGCCAAATGTGAACAGATATTTTGTTACGCAATCCTTGATACTACATGAGTAGTTAGTAATTATAGTATGTACGTTCGCAGAGCTTGATAGAAATACATATAACAATGTTATTTGTATTCTTGGTCATCGATGTTGTGAATTTAATAATACCCTGTTTTGCATGTCCGATGATATTGCAATTCCCAATTCAGATGCATAAAAGAAAGTGTGAATGAAAATGGCAAGATCGGTAACATCGCGTTGACAAAGATGATCAAAAATACATATATACGAATAATTCTAGCGGCATCCTGAGGGTGATGTCATCTGTCTAGCTCTGTGTGTGATTAGATATACTTATACATATATTATATGATATGTAATATTATTATAATATGTATATATATATATATATATATATTAAATTATGATAAATAATTAGGTGGACAAATTACAAAGCAAGAGAGGAATGATGATGACGATGATGAGAAAACAATCATCGTAGTATTTGATCTTTGGAGGCTTGAATAATATTTTGAGATCCAATTGTATCAACGACACGTCGAACAACAACGACAACCAACGTCACGTCACGGACCGCAAAATTACCGCACGAAGACATACTATTAGAGATTCGAATCAGAGAGGGAACAGAAAAAAAAATGAAAGAAAACGACGAAGGAAGGTAAAAAAATAAAAGTAAAAGTAGAGAAAAAAACAATTTCAAAAACTTTGACGTAAATTGCCAGGCGTTCTTAGTTGTCGTTTTAACTGATTTTAAATAATAGAAAAATAAACCGAACTGAAAATCTATCTAGTTTGCTTCTCTGCTCAATGAAAAATGTGTGTTAAAAAACAAAAGGGAAAAGAAAATCCAAACGTCCATCAGGGCCATATTACTCGCAAATTAGGTGCTGACTAAGAGAATAATAAGGAAAAAAAAGAAAAGTAGAAAAAAATTAAGAAAAGAAAGATAGATGGAGAAAGAGAAAGAAGGGAAATAATAGGGGGATGGAAAAAGAAAGATGAAAAGCGTTACCGCGTTAAGTGAATCACACAACTTGTTAGGTAAACGTAGTAATAATTAATATTAATAATTATAGTAATAATGGTAAAATAGCTGTAATAATGATAATAATATTAAACATAATAATAATGATAATATATCTGGAATGTCGTTGCTTTATGCACGGTCTCTTTTTTAATACCAATTTGTTATACGAAGAAAAAAAAAAGTAGAGAGAAATTTGTTGAGAAAGAGGAACTAGAGAAGAAAAAATAATGGTAATGATGATGACAAAAAAAACACAAGAACAGAATAATTGCTCCCCATATAAAAAATAGCGCGTAGTAATAATAATATTAATATTAAATAATAATAATAATTTAGGTCGTGTGTAATTTTTCTCGTGTGACAAACAAGGAAAAAAAAACTCATATAGTACGATGTTAAGTATTGCTTGGATTACCTACTACCACAGAAGTCATTACATTAGCTCGATATCTATATATATATTATATATACCTATATATTTTATATATTTATATATTTATATATATATTGTATATATCCATATATATATGTATGTATATATATAATATATATATATATATATATAATTGTGACTATCAGATGTTGTGACGACCGCACCACTTTTGGGTGCCTAGTTACGGCCCTGCAAAAGATTTTTGTGAATGAATATCAGCGGGCTTCGTAGCTCGTTATGAAATCCAAAATCATCCTCCTAGGTGACGCATCACCTCGCTGCGTTTACATTACGCCAAAGTTTTCGGGGGCCCAGGGCCCTATCAAGAAAGAAAGGTCGTCATTGCATAAAGAATGTTCTGACAACCGGTCGTCATAACCACCATCGGTCGCCATAGCGGCCTTGACATACCCAATATATGGTCCATTCCAGTCGTCACACCAGACCTTAGTGATATAATTTATAATATATATATATAGATATATATATATGGGTATATATAATATTCAAATCCATCAAGTAAGGGGTTGGCATGCATCGTTTGTTATAAAGAAAAGAAAAGAAAAACAAAAAACAGAGGAAAAACATGTAGAAAAACACACCAAAAACAAAAATAAGAAAATTCCTAATCTTTTGTTTTTAAAGAAGCTCGCCCAACGACAGATATTAATCGTATTCTATAAATCTCTTTGTTACATTTTATGTACTATATGTATCATTATATCATCACTCGAAGCCTTGTAATAAGAAGGTGGGATTGACATTTTTCAAATTTATTATTAGTGCACGTGCGCAACATGTATTAAAATGTTATTATATTATGTTACATTATATTATATTATATTATATTACATAGTGCCGAATGTTCAACACCACCCGGCTCTGATTGGCCGACGAATTGAGTTTCTATTTTATTTTTATTTTATTTCTTTTTTTTCCAACGAACTGAACAATTTTTTTTCTATCAGAGTACCTACTCTATACTTCTTTTATCTCTGTCAATGATTATTTCTTCGTATCGACAATTGAGGAAATGAATAAGCTACAATGTTTCATTTCCTATTCGCTATGAAATAATGTAAATTTTCAGATAGTTAGTATCAACACTAATATTTTTATTATTACAATTTTTTTTCACCATTTTTCACTTCTCTGCCCTTTCTCTTTCTTTTCTTCCAACAATTTAATTAAACTGTTGGTTCACGTAAATGGTGTATATACCACCTGTGATCTTCTAGACGTAGTTTTATAGTTTTCAAATTTATATAGATAACAACAAATCTTTTGACTTTATATTTTTCAATAATCATCGGAAAAAGTAAACAAATAAACTGCGTCGAATATTGATTACCAATTATCTTCGAAAGAAGTCACATGTCGCTTTCGCTGTTCTGTTTTAGTCTAAATTTTGCTAAATTTAATCAATCACCGATAAATATTCAAGGCAATAGTCGTCGTTTAGATAGATCTCCAAGTAAATAATCAATACTCAATATAGTATATTGTCCTATTTATATATTTGTACAATAAATATAATATGTAATATTAATATTACTCTGTGTTAGGGCTAAGTAGCTTTGTTCCCAAGTCAAAATTGCATAATATTTTTCTAAACACACCTTCTTCTACCTACATACACCCCGCTACTACGTGGTGAAATTAAATTAAATTAAATTAAAATAATTTAAAAACGAAAATAATAAATAAATATACATATGGAAAAAAAAATCAGTAATCTTATTAGGGAAAATTTGTATCGTACTTGGGGAGCTATCGGCGTTGTTCAATGTCCAAAGTGTAGAAGAGAAAAAAAAAACAAGAAAATAATAATGATAGATAAATAAATGAATAAATACGAATAAATAAATAAAATCGCGCGTGCGTCAGCCAGCATATCACCTTTAATGGACCAGAATTGTTTTCTTTCTTTGTTTTCTTCTTTTTTTTTCTATTTTGTATTTTTTGATCATTATGAATAATTAATATTTTGAAAAAAGAAAACAACAACCATATACAATGAATGAAGAGAACGTTCGTAATTATTAAATATATATAATTAGGTAACTTGAACAGAAACGTTTGTTGTATGTGCAAACAAGTTGAAGTCACACATTAATTAATTGATTAATGAAATGAAAAAATAAATACATAAATGGAAATAATAAGAAAAAGAAAGAAAAGAAAAAAAAAACACCACAATTTAGATATATATCGGCCTTTCAGTACTACCTGCGTATAATATTGAGTACGAAATATGTTATATTTTTTACAATGTGAAGAATCTGTAAATATTATAGTATCGAGTTATAAGTATATATATATCTATATATATATATATACATAAATATATATATAAATATAATAAAAGTAAATAATTATCTCAAATATGTGGCGAAAAAGATGGCAGTGAATATTAATAAGCACGCGGTAGAAAATTGTGCACAAATTTATATACATTATTATATATATACACACACCTATATTACGTAGATATGTATTATCAAACATATGATATTAGTACAGTATAGCAAAAAACAAACACTTTTTAATAATATCTATCTCACCTATTTGTACACTCTTCTTTATGCACTCCACTAGTTTTCTTGTAGACGAAGATTTGTTCGTTTGAACAAAATTTAGAGTATTATTAATAAATATGAAGCTGAGGTTCATAATATTGATGCAACAAAATTACGAATCATAATATCGGTTGGAATTTTTCAATGGAGAATATATTTAGATTGTTCTACATCAACAGAGTTCTGCCCGATTTTCGTTGAACAATTAGCAATAAAAATCGACTTCAGTATTCTTCTTTCGGTTCAATGAAAAGCAACAATCTTCACTGATTTAATTTGCTTCACAATACTCGACACCATTTTCTTGTTTTTCCTATTGTTCATTTATTATTCATTCTCGTGTCTTCCTTTCGTTATTTAATTTTAGTTTAGGAATACTCAGAACTTATCTGGAATATCTAGCTACTTTGAAAAGAAAAAGTTTGTAGATTGTACATATGACAATATTGATTTGAATCTTAAATTGTTTCCATTTTTCTGTACCTATTTCATTGAGAAAATGAGGAGTCAAGATGGTGAAACTTTGAGAAAAATAAAAATTGAATTAATTATAAAACTACACTAATTATTCTTTTGCAGTTTTAATTTTATTATCGATAATATGTTATTGTTTTATAAATATTATAAAGACCAACGTAAATTCAATTGTTATAGTAATTATCACGTTATTATATATATTTATTAGTGCACAATTTTCTATCGTGTGCACATTTTTCGCAATTTTTTTATTATCAACCATTGTAATAGCATTTTGGCAATTCGCACAAATATAAATATAGAATAAAACAGATGAAGACTAACGGGAATTGGAAACTTATTATGCAACATTCGGTCACACCTTTTTATAAGAGAATTACTCCTATTTTCGTCGTTGTTACGATTGTCTCTTACTAGATGCAATCACTTTGAGGATGTATTACCGGAGTTTGATTGAACGTTGCGAATAATTGTCCAATTATTAAATTTATTTGTCAAGATATATCATTTATTTAGGGAAAAACCTGTTAGCGATATGATTTCAACACAACTTTAGCTGCAGTTTTGCTTATCAGCATTGTGCCTTGTGAATTAGTCAACATATCTTGAAAATAACTATTGACATTCATTGAGTTAGGAAACATGCGGCAAAAGATTTTGTCCTGCTTCACTAGCTGGACAATTTTACATTTGTTCTGTTTGTTTATTTCTATTCAAAACAGCCAGATTCGAGGTCCAGATATAAGCTAAATTTAACAATCGAATTCCACAGAACAGGCCAGGCTTGAGAAAAAAAGACAACGACTTATAATCTCAAAACTTGTACTGTTCTCAGCCATTTATTTTCCATTCTCAATTCCAATACCTTAGAATGTAACTTAAAGGCAGCAACGGAAACGTGATAATAGTGAGAGATAAGGAAGACTACTGATAGCTGGTGGTTTCCAATACTATCAAGTTATGACGTTGTTAGGTATGGGCTGTGAGTATTCATCCATCTATTTACTTTTCATACATTCAAAAAATAAATTTAATCCGTTTTTTGTTCACCAGAATTTACAAACTTATTATAAATAACGCTCGAGTGATACTATGATATGCAGTGTATTCCAAAAATAAATCAAAAGAATCTGCCTTCAGCAATTCTGTTACTCTAACTATTAGTAACTCACATTTCTACGACTACCATCCTTCTGTTTAGAATATAATTTTTTATCAACTTTAGATAATAGACTATCTTCCTTCGGCCAGTTTAAACAGATGGAAATGAATCTCGAGTTCACTTTAAAACGCACTGCAGATAAAGATTTTGGGTCTGCACTCTCGAATTGCTGACTAGACCGGTGGAGACATTGATCTGCAAATTTTTCAACATTTTTAACTAATTTTGTGACCATTTCATAAGAATAAACAGTACCCACAGCGGATTGACTTGAGCTCGTTCTAAACTCTTCGTAAGAATATAATAAATCTGGGAAA
Source organism: Phymatocera aterrima (assembly GCA_963170745.1). Taxonomy (NCBI): domain Eukaryota; kingdom Metazoa; phylum Arthropoda; class Insecta; order Hymenoptera; family Tenthredinidae; genus Phymatocera; species Phymatocera aterrima. Next base: position 5,337,436 of record OY720670.1, read on the forward strand.
TATTTTGAACCCAGGTTTAAGGCGCTCATGGTAGAGACTAGGCTTTTGTACACAGACTCGTAGTCGTGCATTGCATCAATGCTGATAAACCAGATAGTAAGTTTTGCGACATTTTTTATTAGGGATGCTATTTTTTGTGCCAAAAATTCACGTTCAGTCATCGAATCAAACGACTCTATGTAAATACTGCACGCTTTTATGGTGGCTAAAGAAAACTCTGCATAAGCATCTTGTTCATTTTCCCAATTGAAATAATTCCAGTGAATAATCAACGCCTCTTTACCGAATTTCAAGTACTCAAATTCTGTGCATTGGAGTATCAAATGCTGTAAAAAATCGTTAGTTTCTAAACCATGCGATCCTAGGAATTCTTCTAAGTCTGAAGGGCAGATTTTTAGTGACTTGGACGGGTTCATAATGTAAAAGCATCGTTTTTTATAATCCTGTAAAACATGATCTATACTAATTTCATTCCTTGCGCTACCCCATTGCTCTGCAAAGTAGATTTTATCTATTGGCGCTAATCTGGCTTCTAATTCCTCAATAAAAACATCTGCCTCAGAGTCAGCAGACAAATCTGAAAAGCTTGCATTCGAAAAGTGTCTGATTATTCTTATTAGCAGATCAAGCACCTCTTCTTTGTTGTTTAACGACATTTCGGTGTTTCCTCGCAAATAAGCCATCTGCAAAGCAAAAGCATAGAGTAACTCTTGCCGCGCAACTTCTGGAGAAAAGTCATCTCTCATAGACCTTATGCAAGTTAAAATTGCTCGAATATTTTGCAACAAAATTTTATTTTTCAAAATCGGGACGAAAACTTTGATAAGAACACAGTCTGCAGAGATTAGCCCCTTATCTACGAACACGGTGATGAGATCAACGAACTTTTTACCATTCCATGGTATATTTTCGGCGCAAATTACTTTCAGCGCATTTAACAACAGGGAACGTCTATTAGCATCTTGAATTTGCATGATTGGAGATAATCTGCAGAAATCTTGAGGTGATATCATACTATTTTCATATTCCAAGTACCCAATTGCAGCTCTTATCAAAGTCTTCAGGACGCTTTTGGGATTTTGAATAATAAAACACAGAATAATCCTCAGTGATGTTTTACTCGAGCACAAAGCAGCCCCTTGATTAATGTAGCTTATTAAATCCGCCTCAAAATTGGCTGTTTCTAATTTTCTGCTTGCATTGTGCGTGAGAATAAATGCCACAATGATTTCTACCATATCGACGAGTCTCTGGCCCAACAATATCTTCATCACCGTAGTATGAGCTTGCAAACAAAGTTCTCTGTCTGTGGAATACCCCAAAAATTTAGAAGCACTGCTGAGCAGACTTGAACACTCGTGTTTCTCCATGACACATCGGTTTTCATCGAAACATGAGATTGCGCTAGAATCCCACTCCACAAATCTCTCAATCAATTTTTTCAAACATTCTTTGTTTCCCTTGTTTACCTCGCTACACAATTCTCTCAAGCTCATACAAAACGGAGCGTCAGGTTTGCTCGATAATTGCAAAAGACATTCAATGATGTGACTGTATTCCTCAGTCTGTTCTTGATCGGCCCTTAAAAATTCTATGAAATGATAGCAAGCCAGTCCGACCGCACGCTGCATCGACATTGAAGTATCTTGTTCGTATTCAAGCTCCGCCCATCCCATGTATACAAAGCAATCAATCTTCTTGATATTCTTAAGCAGCAGTTCGATCACTTCTTTCATAAAGAAATCAACGCACTCTAATACAGCTTGTGGGTCGAGTTTGGTCATGAAATTCCTTCCAAAAGTGATTTTATACAATTTTTCCAATTCTGGATTAAAGTTGCCAGGAAGATCTCTGTTTCTTTTTAGCGCCATGCAGTCTTTTATGGTGCTTAAGAGTCTAATTAAAACCCAACCACACAATTCGTACTTCAAAAGTTGTGAGAGTCCTTCAATTTTCTTTGTGGGAAGATCTGCGAGGGAGGCAAGCAGATCTTGAATACTTCCCAAGAATCTTTTCAGAGATTCGTCCTCATCGAGGATCTGGGTATCTCTGTGAATCATTGACACAAGCTTTTTATAACAATTGTAAGTAATTTTGAGAACCAAATCAAAAGCCCGGTGGAAATCTATGTCCAGACATCTGCATACTGCGCAAAGTATTTCGGAGCATAAATCAATCGGAATATAGAGAATAGAACTGCAGATTATATCGTCATAGTTTAGCGCCCAGATTATTTGCACGAATAAATATGGTGACAACGGCGGACACATGTCCACCAGATGTCCATTGGTGATATCTTCGCAGAGATGTTCTTGAGATCTGAAGTTAGTGTTCAACAACAGAAACTTGAAATGTTGAATAGATTTTTCTCTATCTTCGGTTGTTGCGCTGGTGGTGTCCTTTAAAATTGATTTTATCGTGTCACAGACCTCAGAAATGTGCGCAGCATTCAATGGAGTCGTTTGGGAAGTCAGGAACCTCAGCTTCTCACATTCTTTATCCTTTTTGAATAAATAGGCTTGAATTTTTGTATATATTTCCTCCATGGTTCGGCTCCACGCTGTAAGTGAACGTAAATTTCAATTATTCATTATTATTTATTAGTTACTTAATGGATAATAATAACGTACTGATTGTTCGTCAATTATTTTATATCTTTATTCTGTTCCTAACATCGCTGGATCACAGCATCACGTTCTGATATACTTTCATGTAATATTATACGTATCAGGAATGCTTTTCGATTCGGTTCTTGTGCATTGTGAATCAAATTTGTAAATAAAGAATGAAATCCGAACCTCTGAGCGGTTCAAATGCATTCGAAGTCCAATTACGAGCCTATGAAGTACAAAATCTCGAAGAAACATCAGGCGAGTTTTCGCTACGTCAATTCCTGAGGCCGATCGACACAAAGCGATGTCATTGGCCAGATCTTACGGAATCTACCAATAACATCGCTTTGTGTTGATATGCTCCCAGAGATTGGCATGTCATGCAGGATTGAGCAGTGCCTTGTCTATGGGCATGGCTTAATCTCCAAGGGTTAGCCAATCACCGCTCAGGTCTGTCTGAAATTACTAATAACGTTCATCCTTTCAGCTAGACCCAGCAACGACTGGCTAAACCCAACGTATCGTCGACTATCTAATGTTAATCATAGCCTGTGGCCTTTGAAAGCATTTGCCTTATCCCAATTCGTCAGAATTTGTCGGTAGCATCTTTGGGTAGCATTTGGTAGTATTTGATACTCGCTGCCGTCACGCAATCGTGATCGTAAACACGTTTCGACAGTATTTTTTTAAATGTCGATACGCGCGTGAAGTGAGGCGGAGAAATATCTATAATAATAGAAAACTAATTCGAAGCATAGAGTTATTTTCCTTTATTCATTTACCGCTATTGCCCGAGTTGGAATTGTAAAAAGACAAATTATTGACCCTAACCTCAATAAGTTGACCTAACCTAAATCATTATGTATAAAACTTAACGATATTATCTCATAATTGTACATAAATAATTATCTTTTGTTCTGTTCAAAATGAGTTTTTCCGTATACAATTCCGACATCACACTTTGTAGCGGTGAAAACGTAGTGACGTATAATATTGACGACGGTATAGTCACCGAGCTTGTTTTACCACAATTAAAAGTACCAAAGGATGGAATTTTGCATAATAAAGTAGACATAGATTCTTACCACGCAATAACAAACGTTTCCTACTCCAGAGACGGCGAATATTTCATGGTTTGTACAAATAGAAAACAGTTATGTTTGTACAAAAGAAACGAACGCAAACTTATATCTAATAGAACTTTGGTCAGAGCTGCAAGCAGGGTTAGATTTTCACCTAACAATGACGTTCTCGTTGCCGATAAGTCCGGAGATGCTTATGTTTACTCAACAAGCAAGCCTGGCGAAGATGGAATACCGTTACTCGGCCATTTGTCGATGTTACTCGACGTCCTGGTCACTGAAGATGAAAAATATATCATAACGGCAGACAGAGATGAGAAAATCCGCATTTCTATGTACCCAAACAGTTACAATATATTGTCTTATTGTTTAGGACATGAAAAGTTCGTTACAAATGTTCAGGAACTTCCTCACGATAGAAATATATTAATATCAAGTGGAGGAGACGGATTTCTAAAATTCTGGGATTATAAAATTGGAAAAGAGTTACTATCCGTTGACGTGAATGCAAATATTGAAGACCAAGATATTGAGGAATTTAACAAATGTCTTAACGACTGTGAGCTTGAAGAATCTGTGAAAATTTTACCACTGAAACACTTTACAGTTTCAGAAATTGATGAGGATACATCCATTATCATGGCTACGCTGTTTTCTTGTAAACGTTTATTTATTTATAACGTTTCTGGAAACATTGAAAATGGAGTTAAGATAAATCAAAGACAGGCGGTTGAACTTGAAAACGAACCACTCGAATATATTATTCAAAATAGTGATACATTCTGGGCGTTGAGCAATCAAGGATTAAGTGCGTATAAATTTGACAAAGAAGAGTTTAAGAAACACGAAGTCAATTCTAAATTAGATATAATTAACGAATCTTGGAACATGTTGCGAAATCACTTGAACAAACAAACTCTATTTCCGATTTTGTATAAAAGAAAATTTGACAATGTTCAGGATTATCAAGAAAGAAAAAGGTCTCGTCTTTTAGCAAAGGTTGCGGAATGAATTTCTGAAAAACAGAAAAGGACGGTTAAAGTTCTTGAAGCAATCATTATTTTTCATGTATCATTTTATTTTCACATAATAAATTGTTATCGTTTGTATAAGGTGAATATTTTGTTATATGCCTATAAACCTTATGATATTGTTAATTATTAGCATGAAATATCAAAATATATCAATCACAATTGAAATTGATATTGAAATTATTATACTGGTTTATAGTCCAACTTTGATTCAAGCTTTTTATTATCCGACACTTTTCTGACTGCTTTCATAAAGTCCTCTTGAACAACATATTCACGTTCCGAGCGTATCGCAAATAGCCCAGCTTCGGTACAAACATTCCTTAAATCAGCGCCATTAAATCCGTCCGATAATTTGACCACAGCTTCATAATCTGTAACCAGAAGGAAAAAATGAAAAACCATCCAATGTTATGGTTAAATGATCAAATCTTTATAAGAAATTTGATAATATTTTCAAATATGAGTATTTGATTAAATCATACCAATTTCTCCATGCTTAGCTATCGGACCAGCATGAATCTTGAGAATTTCTAATCTCGCCTGTTCGTTGGGCAACGGTATCTCTATCTTTCTGTCCAATCTTCCAGGTCGTAGCAATGCCGGATCTAATGTATCCGGTCTGTTTGTAGCCATGATCATTTTCACTTGTCCTAGAGAATCGAATCCGTCCATTTGATTCAATAATTCCATTAAAGTTCTTTGAATTTCACGATCCGCGCTTGTTCCCTCAGAGAATCTTCTTCCACCTGTGAAGGAATACAAAACAAATGTTTATGACCCGACAAACATTTGATTCTTCATGTTCTCATCGAACACACGTAATTTTATGTAAATTATTTTACCAATTGCGTCGATCTCGTCCATGAATATAATACAGGGTTGATGATCGCGAGCGTAATTAAACATTTCTCTAATTAGTCGAGCCGATTCTCCAATATATTTATCGACAATAGCGCTAGATACAACTTTAAGGAAATTAGCGTCTAGCTGGCTAGCCACGGCTCTAGCTAACAGAGTTTTTCCAGTTCCCGGTGGTCCGTAGAGAAGGCATCCCTTAGGTGGCGTTATTCCAACTCTTTGGAATAACTCGGGATTTAGAAGAGGCAGTTCGATGACTTCTCTCAATTCTCTTATTTGTTCACTAAGACCACCAATCGCAGAATACGTTACATCACCTGGATCTTCATGAGACATATTATAGACCAGAGGGTCGACCTGTAAATAAAAATAAGTCAATTAAATCAAATTTTTATTCTTTGCTGTGGAATCATTTTTATATTAGGAAATCAAAGAATGCAGCCTGATTTTTACCTCACGTGGTAAATAGCGCATAATTGTCAAAGTTGTCATATCTAAAGCCACTCGCGTTCCTGATTTTAATTTATTTTTATCTAACTGACGTCGACATCCCACGACGTAACGTGGACCGTTGGTTGCTTTAACGATGACTGAAAAAACGAAATAAGTCATTTAGCATTTTGTGTCAATCTGCGAATCAATTTTCGTTGCTATTTTTCCTGCTGCACCTAAATAAAATCTCAATTGTTTACATTTTTAATTAAATTTGTTTCGTTTTTGGTATAAAAATGATAAAAATTTGTCCAACTCTATCTGCTTGTATAATTTGTCTATAATTTAAAATAACACAGAAATTTACGACAAAGAGGTAAAAAATAGTGTGAAATGAAAAAGAATCGTTAATTATTATATTTGTAGAAAGAAAAAAAAAATCGCTCACATTTTTCCTCGGTCAATTGTTTGAGAACTTCTCCAACGATCTAGAAGATGTTAAAAAATTTTAGTGAGAGAAAAGTGTTCGTCGCTATTTATTTGACAGATGAGCAGTGTATTTTAATTTTCAGTACCTGTCCCACACTCTGCAAGGCTTTCAGATCATTTTCTGACTTGTCATACTGCTTGGTAAGATCTTTGAGTTGTTCTCGCACTAAAAATAGGAAACAGAGGTTAAACTGTTTGGAAGAAGTAGGTAGAATTGTGTCTGATAAATTACCGAATAGTTATTAAAAGCGGTAATTCGAATCGGTTTATTATTTCTTAAAATCTCTTTATTCTCCGTAAACCCTTACAGAAAGACAGGTTATGGTAACAGCCTACGTTGAAAATATGTAACAAGATTAGAAAATTTGTATAAATTATGATTTCTGATATTCGAGACTTACTTTCTTTTAAGCGAGATTCAACTTCTTTGTGCTCTAAAAGCTTTTTTCTATAATCTTGAAGGGACTGCTCCCTCACAGGATCCACGGTAGTCGCCATTTTTCTCTATTCTGCTGTCTAACGATCAGAGAATGTTCGGTTTTGTAGATGGTACTCAAACTATTTAAAAACCAGAAACAACAACGCGACGCCTAATCTTCGACTGGATTTTCATGGCAGTAAATTTCTGCACCAGCTGAATACGCAAGGCGCACCGTAAGAAACGGGCAGCAGAGGGCGTCACTATACCGAAAGCATAGAATTGTGGTAAGCCCCACTGGCCAGTCGGCGCAGGCGTACTGTTACAGCTCCTTGATTAGACTTGAAAGACTTGATTCGTAACTAATCTTAAACCGATACGAGAGGTTAATACATCTATCTACAAAAAATTTCGAGACTGTTTTACTCAGGTCATCAGAAATATCCTTCCATGTAAGTATTTACTTACGTAATGTATTATTAAATGTTAGCGTACCTTTTGCTAGTAAACAAACGAACAGCGATTTCGCCACTTGGGGCTTCAATTGTTTAAATTTGGAACTGCGATAATATTTAGAATTGTTCTGGAAATAAATTGTTCCACTTTATATCGTACCACAATAACACGAAGCGTACGATACATTGGTGACGGTATAGGAATTATTAGTCGATACATTTTTATTATCAGGATATGAAACATGCAATGTGTAGTGCAAGACTGTTATCAGCTGATCACCTCAGATAGGTCACTCGAATAGACTCCCTGCAACGTACGTGGATTTTGTTTTGATACTTATACTTTTTGAGGTGCATAGATTTATTTTTGTTTTAAGACACCCTGTTTGAAGTCAAAATGAGTTATACAATTGAGTCGCGATGGAGTATTATATGGAGTAATCGGCAAGGTGCTGAGTTTTAGGGAACTTTTTTAACTTGGGCCGTGTCAAGACTCTGAGGGTCTATGAGATCGAATGAAGCATGGTGAGTCTGATATTTTGGCCCAAATAAATACCCCGAGCAGTTTGATCCGTAAGCGTCTCCCGAAGGTCTGACACTCTTCTTGTGAGTAAAGTAGATTGAATAACCATGAATATTAATAACTGTGGATAATTTTTGTTTCGCTTCTTGTTTATTCATACACATATTATTCACATAGTTTTGCCAGGAATACATTAGCTGTGTCTCAATTCGCCAAACTTCACCGGTCTTTGGCTTAGTCTCCGTCTTATGATATATTGATAACGTGAAGGGATATAACAAACTATACCACAAAACCGAGACCAACACCAAACCGATGAATTTTGACGAATTGAGACACGGCTATTGAATATCGGGCGTGGGTCATAGGTTAGTTTTGTAAAATCATTGTTGACAATAAAAATCGCAAACGTGTTGTTGCGGGGAACTCAGCTTCTCGAGGGGTGCTCTGATCTGAGCCCATCGCCGCACGTGCGGGTTGCATGGACTTCAGTCACGTCGTTTGAGCCGTGCAGGTTGGTGTGGATTGACATTGCTCAATTATCAGTAACAGGTGGTAGACCGAGTCTTGTCACTGTGATTTCATAAGCCTGTAATTTATCCGATGAAATTAACGTGTGGAATTTGCATCGGAATATTCTGGTAAAACTAGAATAGTATACACGACTATTGACGATGTATGTATATAGTATAGAGACGTTAACTTCTTCAAAATTATTATTATCTACGTCACTATTGACAATTAGGTTATTTTTGCTCGCTAGATCGGTATAGGTATATATAGGTATAGGAATTATCATTCATCTGTGAATGTGTATAAGTATCATATTAAATAATTTGCATGGTCAAACTTCACGTACTATGAATTTTGTGCTCTGAGGGCATGCTGGGTAAAAAAATAGACAGTCGCTTATCAGTTATATTATAAAGAGACGTAGCAGTAATCGGGAGAATTATATTTCCGAAGTAAAAGTTCTTTTTTTGCGGAACGAAACATGGTAAGAATGAAATATAATATTGATATTCTGTATTAGTGTAGCTTAACTCAAATCTACATGTGTTATTTATATCATAATATTAAATAAAACTCGATTTCAAACTTTGTTCGAAAAATACATACATCGCGGTCGTGTTTTTTTTCTCACGTTGAAATTCAATCTCGATTCTAACTTCAAGTCGTTAATATTTGAATATTGTTGATAAATATCCTGTGAAAGTAAATTCGCACTGACAATCGTGTTACAAATCAGGTAATTATATCGTTTTGTTTCTTCCGAGCCGTTATTATCGCAAATTAATTTCAGGTCCTTAACAAAATTTGCATTTTCGTAAATGCCGCGTAAAACAAATACGATCGTGTTCGAAGTGATGTCGCCCCGGATGTCGCGCATAAAAAACCGACAATCGTTCCTATCGAGGAATATTCTAGCGGGATAATTTTTTCTCTTGTAGATTTATATTTGGAGGTATGAAAACTGATCTGATGTGATAAAAAAGGTGAATATCGTTTAATAATTTTTTTCTATTGGCGTCGAAAGTAAAATTAGAATGTATTTGTGTCATTTATACTCATTAAAACTCTGTTGGAAAAATTCATCCTCTCCGATCGTGTTTTTTTTTTGCTCACGCATCGCTTATATCTTCATCGTCATTTGTCTTTCGTTCGTAACTCGATCAAACGTTCTTTTTGACTAATTGTAAGTACCGAAAAAATTAGTTTACGAAGAAAATATAATAATTAAATAGGATATTTTTAATATCAGAAAATAGTTTCATTGCGTAATAAGTATAAGCGTTCAATGGTGAAAATAGATATTATGGACTATATTTAAATGAAATATTTGATTTTTTTACGCTGGCGTCCCTAATTGTGTTTCCAAACAAACTCTTTGAAAGTCTTTTTTTTCTCTAATATTTTGGAATTTTATGACTCCAACTATTATTGTTTTTTAACAAAACAAATCGTAAAATAACAGAATACAATGGTGTAGCAACGATTGAATAATAAGTTTTTTTAGCTCCAAATTTTCAATTTTCTATTTAATAATAAATCAAGAAAGGAAACTAAATTTTTCGACAAATTCTCTACAATTTGTACAAATCTTATTACAAATTCAGAAGACTTCTTATCAGTTCTTTGATTGACACTATCTGCAGTAATGTATACAAAAAGAAATAAAAAAAACAATAATATCATTCCTTGTTTCAGTGGGCCAAATTTTCTTGATGGCATCTGGTAGACCTACGCTAAATGATACAAACGACATTATGCACACTTATCTCGTCATCCAGAAGTACTCTGGTAAGGGCAGATTAAATAAATGTATATTCATTGACATCATTGACTTTTCAATAGTAAGCTATCAATAAGGAATTTTCGAAATGCTTTTTATTCTATATTTATCTTTCTTGCTCTCTTTCACAGAAGTTTCTTCATCGGACTTGAATACAGTGAGTTGATACACTGATCACTGTCGTCGTTTTCAGAAAGGAAAGAGGTAAGGAAAGAATCAGAGTATTGCCAATTTCGCTAGAACGTTTTCAGGATTCTATGAGACTGAAGTTTATAACGTTTATGTAACAAAATCAGAAACAATAATATCAGCTGCTTGCCTACTCTGAAACATTGCAAAAAATACAATTTTAGGGAAAATTGATGTGCAGGCAAAGCAGTTCATATTATTTCCCATGAGTTGATTGCATTAACATTATAAACTTCACCTCATGAGATCCTAAAAATATTCTAGATTGATAAATCAATTTGTCACTAAGTATCCTGTTCGACAAACTTCTAAAATTATTTGACCATTGAATTCTTTTTATCAATACTTGATGTAACTTTATAACGACATTGCTCATCCACTTTAATCGAATTTGCAGTTGATCCTTTGATTAATGCCATAATCAATCGGAGTTCGGGGTCTGATCCTACGCGGATGAAGCCTCTCGGAAAAATGAAACAATAGGTAAATTGGTACAACCGCAACATGCTTGTAAATTATGCCATATTTTTTGTTGAATATAATTTTTTAATAATACAAATTATTGTTCAAGTATAGATTAGTATAATTTGAATTTAGCGCTCTTCATTGCTTTCACAATTCTTAATTTGATTGGATAAAATCGATTTCGATATTATGATGCTTCTGTTTAAAGTCAGTCATTAAATTGTTTTTCTTTGCCCACTTCATCACAGTGCAATAGTGGAGACTCAGCATAGATCCCGATGACCCGACAAACCAAAGAAACCCAAGGATGGCTATGACATGCTTTACTGGAATTCATGCATGACTTAGCGACTTCTGTTAGCGACAGTCGGTCGAATATCATATATAATTGTAAGAAACAAATGATCGCATAGTTAAGCCAAGAAAATACAATAGTTAGTAATGGAATAATACCAGCCAGGGGATTCAGTAATATCCATTCAGTACTTCTTCTAGATCTTGAATTCGTTTGGAGATAAGACTTGAATCTAATAAATCAGTTAATTTATAGCATTCTCGAAAAATATCCACACCAACTTGGAATTATTCAATTTTCGTCCATGGGTACCGAATATCAATATGGTATCTCGAAAAAATTTGTTATTGATATTAAATGTTTATTTGATTAAATTTCGATTCAAAGTCTATACAACTCTCAAATAATTCTAGGGATTAATTCTTGAGACTGGAGGCCGTAATTGATTTTTTTGTAGTTTATGGTTAGTCAAAAAAAAAGGTTTACTTGAATAAGTTAAGGATTATTTATCTACTGCTGTTGGGTGTTATTGAGCGTACTGAAGCATGCATTGATCAGTTATGATATTTTTTTATAGTAGAGGCAACTTACGTAAACTTTTGTTATCTTCCAAGAAACTGTGAATCTTTACTTAACGTCATATTCGAATGAATCTAATTTCAATTGGTTATAATCTATGAATCATCAGAGTGTCTATTTTCTTCTCAATCTTCTCAATCGAATTCAATGAAATTATAGAGTGACATAATAGTTATGTGTGTCAAGAGCGTGTAAAGTAAGATTTTTTGACCAGTGTGAAATTCCACAAGAGACAAAAGCGAGTGCAAAATGCACACGAGCCAAGAAGTCTCTATATGCGCTCGTGCCTCACATCCTATTTTCTGCCCCTACTCCTTGTTGAAAATTCGACGTTTATGGAGTTTTCCAAGCACTCATGCTCGGAAAAATGCTTGAAGAATTCCATGATCCCAGACATACTTGAGCGTAAACCTACCGAAAAGTAGACACATTTTCCATTTCCAAGTACCAAACGCCAAATTGAGACTCTTTTCATGATTAATAAACGAAACAATAATGTAATCGTAGAATATTTGGCAATTTAAATTTCATATTTATTTTTTCTTCCTTGTAGATGAACGAATATATTTTTCTATAAATTATTGAGAAAATTTCAAGCTTCGATAATATCCCCCATTATACAGTGGGTGACGAAAGGATTTTTTTACTAATGGCTCTTCTGTTTTGTCTGTTTATCTGTTCCAGCGAGGGACCAGGGGCCTGCTCTATGAATCTGATGAATCGGGGAACCTATGGGATAACAGTGAAGAAACCAAGAAGACTACGGGAGTTGAGAGTACAACAAAGCCTCATGGTCGAATAAAATGTAAAATAAAATTCCTAAACTAGGCCGCCTACTATTTTGAATTTCTTTATTGCCGATGTATTTATTTCTCCACATTGCTGTTATTGTCCTTTCAATTTCCAACTCAATTAGAGAGAATCGTATACATTCAAGACAATCTCGTTTTTGTTGTTAACGACGTTTGAACAATAATTTTATAAATGTTTAATTATCGGATCTATTTTGGGTTTCAGTATTATGCCCGCAGTATGATGCCAAGATCCATGAAATCTTCCCAGATTATGAGATAGCGGATGTCAACTGAGTACAAGAAAGTTGTGAGACTCAGAGACAGCTCCAAAAGAGGTGAGACTAGGTGTCTAGAATATAATATATATTTCAATTATCTTTTGGTATCCATATGGAATGTAATTCGGTGGTTTGGTGGTTTCAATATGATCATAGCTGCGACAAAAACAAAAATTTGCACACGTGATTATTATAGGGTTCGTGGATACTAAATAGAGAATAATTACTATTTGTCGAGAAAGTTTGCTTTTGCAACAAGGAGAACGCTACTTCAAATTTTAAGAAAATCTATGATTTCAGTCATCCAGCTGATGAATAACCTGAACAAGTATTTTGTGTATTCTTTTAATCAATTTTAATGATTGAATTAGTTAACGAAACAGAAGAAAGTTGAAAAATGAAACCTCAAGAAAAACTATAAAATTATAACTAAATTAGATGAATTAGTTATCAATTCATTAACTGATGATCAAAGATTGATAATTATTAATAATTGATTAATATATTAATTGTCAATTAATTATTATTATAAATTTTGTATTCGTTATTATTAAACTATCGAATCTTTCTTATTTCTCCCAAGACTACAAAAGCAAACTTTGACGGGGATGCATACATTTTTCCATTGTTTTGAAGGATGACCAATAAGAAAAAATGAACCGAACCCAGGCATAAGACATTTTTTGTCTTTCATTGACCGGTGCAATATCAACGAAAACAGAAGATTTTTCCACTTTATCATCATAATTTCATACTCTGAATCACATTAGCCAAAGTCGAATCCAATTTATTTATGTTTAGATTACGGTGATTATGCTAAAACAGCGGGCAGAAGAATCATTTTCTAAGCAGCGACATAGCTCAGTTTTGATTCATGCATAAATGGGAGGAGGGAGTAAGATATTCCATTTTTTCTATAATGTATGTAATTCATTGCTATTCCCCCTTCTACAAAATACGTTGTACCTAAGTTATACTCATTCACATCATCTCTTAATACACGATTGGAAAATATGATCCATTAGCCGGACTTTGTCCGCCCGAAACGGTTCTAGATTTTATATCGGGCAAATCGCGTACCTTGAAACAGTTCTTTCAAATAACTCGATGGTATCTTCCATCAGTTATGTATCAGGTGTAGACGTAACGCGTAATTAACAAAACCGTTCTTGCAAATATACTTTATTTCGTTTTTTCTCTGTTTCAACCGTTTGTGAACGTAGAGAGTAATCTCAGATATAAAGGAAATTGGAGTTCAAATCGCTTGCGAATTCAGAAAATAATACAAGGTCATTGTAATTTTTTATTATACATACAAAGCATGAAAAACATTTAGTCTAAAATATTTCATTTTTCATTTTACAAAAAAAAAAAAAAGAAGTACTCAATATCTGCTTATCAATATTAATCATTATTATTTATTATTAATCGCTTGTTTTGAAATTGTATATAAATATTCATTTTTTGAATTTCATGCTATTAACCGCCAATTAAAAGCAAAGAAATCTCGCGAGGCTGCGCTACGCGGCGTCAGGGGCGGAAGGGACGGCGGGGCGGGGGGGGGGGGGGGGAGAGCAGCGAATGAACGGTCCATGCAGAAGTTCAGAGCCTTAGATTCTCGGTGGTGCTCGAAGGGATAACATCGTCTTTGGTCGTTCTCGCGTATTGTGTGGCAGTTACATGATGATCGTACAGCTTCGATATCAGTGAATTATTTCCGCTAATAGTTTTTCCCATAATGGAAGTATGAATACTCTACAGTGGGATGTTGGAAACTTTTTTATCCACACAGGGTGATTATTGCTGGTTAGTATCACATGTGAAAAATTCGTGTCTACATGTATATTTTTCCTTCGTGAATTGTGGGTATAATGTATGGTACCGAAGAAACGTCTGTGTGAGCTACACAAACTGTTAATACCGTGAAATTGCGGGATAAGGTTTTTGTGTCGTTGAAAAAATGAGACCGGCCTTCCTCAAGGCCATATTTGTTTACAAACGGCAGAACAACCCAGCGAGCTGAGCGGCGGTTCATATTAATTGGCCATTCAAGCAGGATAAAAAATGTCAACAGTTGTGCTTCTGAATTAATTCTCAGGTGAAAATACATATTCATTTGATTAACTATTTCGTTCAGCACAAATTTGAAAAAAAGACCTTTCGTATTCTTCAAAATCTAAAAAAAAAAAATAGATTGGGTGCAGGCCGACAGAAAATCCTGAATTTATTATCGCAACCTATAGTTTGAATTTTTATTTTCAATTTTTTTTGTTTATAATCTTTTTGCCAAATTATCAACTCTGTTTCAAATTCATTCGAAAAACAAATAATATTCCAATGGTATGTCTATTCATCTCAGAATTACTTCAAAACCATTCGAAATTCGACATTGTTTGGTTGAGTTTTTTGAATTCGCGATGTTCGGTTATTTTTGGCTAATTTCACGGGGTGAGCGGATGCGACGCGATCTCTTGTTGATTGGTCTACTATCACGAGATCTGTTCCCGCCTAAACTAGCTTTTGTCCATCCGCCATTTTTTAGTGGTGCGAGCGTATTCAGATGTTCTTTGTCAAGTGATTATAGTGGAAATAGAATCAATTGTTTTCCCATGTCGGAAGATTTGCTTGCGCGTAATGATAAAACAAATAACATCGGTATAAAGGTGTTGAAAAAAAACCGCGATCATCGTATATAATTTCTCTTCGCGAATCCCAGATGCCGAGCACTGAAAAAATGTCTACATAGGCTACGTGAATTGCTAATATCGTGATATGGGTATGTTGCATATTTTTTTATATCCATAGAAATAATGGAGTTGGGTCGTTTTTCTTCGCCATATTTAGCCACAAGTGACCGGTCAACCCCGCGAGCTGTACTCTGATTTCTCAAAATTGAAGGTTCAATCGAGATAAGTGATAAACTGTCATATCATCTGATTTGATTGCCAAGCAAAAATACAAATTAGGATGAATAATAGACTGTATTTTCTTCTGATTTGGTTTTTAAGTAAAAATACAGATTGGATCAAATCATTTTACTTCTCGGCATACATTATTGAAATAAATTCTCGTATAGTTCGAAATAAGATAGAATTAGATTAGGGGCAGGCCGAAAGGAAACATAAATTTGGTTTCGTATCATATAGTTTTTATTTTATTTAATTTTTTTTATTTCTTTTTTGTCCAAATCTTAACTCTACTCCAAATATGTTTGGAACAGAAATGAAAAGAAAAAAACAAACAATATTCGAACAGCATATTTCTATTCAGAGTTACTTAATTTGAAATCGTTCGAGCTTCGTCATTGGTCGGTTGAATTTTTTGAATGCGCGATCCTCAGATGTTTAACCGGCTATTTTCACGGGGTGGAGGAAGGAACTTGTTGGAACTTGTTAATCAGTTTACCATCGCGACATCAGTTCCCGCCTGAACTCGTTATTTTTTCTATCGGCTGTTTTTCATTGGCGAAAGTCTATTCGGATGTTTATTATCAAGTGATCATAGTGAAAATAAAATGTACTTTTCGAGTATCGAAAGATTTGCGTGTGCGTAAGGATGAAATAATTAGCGTTGGCATAGAAGTGTTGAGAAAAAGCACGATCATCGTGAAATAATTTCTCTTCGCGAATCCTAGATGCCGAGCACTGAAAAAATGTCTGCATAGGCTACGTGAACTGCTAATATCGTAATATGGGTATGTTGCATATTTTTTCATATTATCCGAGATGATGGAGCTTGGTTCTTTTTATTTTTTTTATTTCTTTTTTGTCCAAATCTTAATTCTACTCCAAATATGTTTGGAACAGAAATGAAAAGAAAAAAACAAACAATATTCGAATAGCATATTTCTATTCAGAGTTACTTAATTTGAAATCGTTCGAGCTTCGTCATTGGTCGGTTGAATTTTCTGAACGCGCGATGCTCAGATGTTTGACCGTTGGCTTTTTTCACGGGGTGGAGGAAGGAACTTGTTGGAACTTGTTAATCAGTCTACCATCGCGACATCAGTTCCCGCCTGAACTCGTTCTTTTTTCCATCGGCTGTTTTTCATTGGCGAAAGTCTATTCGGATGTTTATTATCAAGTGATCATAGTGATAATAAAATGTACTTTTCGAGAATCCAAAGATTTGCGTGTGCGTAAGAATGAAACAATTAACGTCGATATAGGAGCGTTGAGAAAACCCACGATCATCGTGAAATAATTTCTCTTCGCGAATCCTAGATGCCGAGCACTGAAAAAATGTCTGCATAGGCTACGTGAACTGCTAATATCGTAATATGGGTATGTTGCATATTTTTTCATATTATCCGAGATGATGGAGCTTGGTTCTTTTTATTTTTTTTATTTCTTTTTTGTCCAAATCTTAATTCTACTCCAAATATGTTTGGAACAGAAATGAAAAGAAAAAAACAAACAATATTCGAATAGCATATTTCTATTCAGAGTTACTTAATTTGAAATCGTTCGAGCTTCGTCATTGGTCGGTTGAATTTTCTGAACGCGCGATGCTCAGATGTTTGACCGTTGGCTTTTTTCACGGGGTGGAGGAAGGAACTTGTTGGAACTTGTTAATCAGTCTACCATCGCGACATCAGTTCACGCCTGAACTCGTTCTTTTTTCCATCGGCTGTTTTTCATTGGCGAAAGTCTATTCGGATGTTTATTATCAAGTGATCATAGTGATAATAAAATGTACTTTTCGAGAATCCAAAGATTTGCGTGTGCGTAAGAATGAAACAATTAACGTCGATATAGGAGCGTTGAGAAAACCCACGATCATCGTATATAATTTCTAATATCGTGATATGGGTATGTTGCATGTTTCCTATGTCCAATAATATATGGAGCTCGTTTCTTTTCCGCGCCACATTTGTTTACAAGTGACCGGTCAAGCCCGTAAGCTAGACTCTTGATTTTTCAGAATTAACGACGGTTTAATCAAGCTGAATAATAGACTGCGTAGAAAAATAACAAAATGAAAATAAAACAAAATTATAAAAAAAATACTGTAAATATAAGAACGAGGTGAAGTGAGTAGATAGATCTATTTATTGTTCTGTTCATTCGTGGTTTTCCTGTGCTTCAAATTCGTTCGGAAAGAAAAAGAGGACAAAACATGTTATTAGAATAGAATTTTTATTCCCGAGATATTTTGAAATCGTTCGATATTCGGCGTTGGTTTTTTGTTTACCAGTCGTTTTACAGCGGAACAATTAGTGTATACATAGATCTTGCCCACCATTACTTTATCGTTGTGAAGTATACTCTGAAGCGGTGATCAAAATAATTCGTTCCGCTCTTTTCGTTTTTTTTCGGAATTATTATTATCATTATTATTAAATCCGTGTGCGAAGTACCCATGCATCGAAAAATATCTGTATAAACGAGTTAGGAATAACGTGATAATGTAAGGTGTGTATTGAATTTTTCTACCGTTTGAGAAATGAAACTAATTTTATTTTCCTCGGCGAGTTTTGTTTACATTCGAATTGCTTTGTCCAACAGTGGGGAAGGGGGGAGGGGCGGGGGGGGAGAGCGCTGCAAGCGGGATTCTCAGAATTGTCGGTTGAATAGCGGCACGGAATATAAGCTGGAATACCGTCCCATCTAAAATAAAATTATCCGAATTAATTCGTAAAAAGAAAATAAATAAATAGTACGAACGCAATCGGTATTCAGCCCCAATAAATATTAATCTTACGTATGCAAACTACTGTTGATGCTACGAAACGGGTAGAAAGAATGCATCGTAGTCTTTTGTCTTCGTTGACAGTAAATTAATTTGAGTCGGTTCGTGCAATTTATATGGAATATAAAACTCGATTACGGAACACACATCGCGGCTGTTTTATTTTCCGTTTGTTTTCATGCTTTGCGCCGTCATTTGCCTTCTCTATTTGTAACTGTTGAATTCGAATCTCAATTCTAATCGTGAGTACTCTGTCATCAAAATACTCTTCGGGTAGAATAACGTAACTACTGCAAAGTCGGAAATGATTCTTTTAGCCAAATTGAATTATATTTTTTCAACTTTATTTTCTTACGATTAGGTATGAGAATTCTCCAATATATTTTTGTTACGTCTGAAAAATCTGGTCATTTTTCTTGATTCTATCGCTCATAAAAATGCTTTCCCGATAATAATGTTTCCTTTTTTCTTTTGTTCTTGCAGCTCAGTGAAGATTTTCATCCACGAAACATAGACCCATCATAATATACCTGTGGACCCAAATAACTTGCAAAACAACCAATGTCATAAAAATCCCACCTTCTGGAACAATCGCGTAGCAGGTAAATGAGTATAATTAAAACATGCTGTTGAGTTATGTTTTATCATTTCTTCGATTTAATTTATTTCGATTTATATCGTTATTCGTTTGCACATTATTGTTATGATATACCTAATAATTGTATATAATAATTGAGTTGGCGTCTCATTTCTGAAAATTCGATTTTTTTTTATAGAGTTCTGAGATCCTTTCTCATCTCTTTATCTGATACATTAGCTGTGTGCGTAGTGATTGGCGATTCAGTCTTAAAATCTATTTAAACGCTTTGATACAGTTGCCAGAGAATATCCAAGTTTTTTAATTCCTGCATCATCACCGAGATATATTCATTAAATTCAGAAAAAATATTCTCGGGCGATCTGAGTAACTTAAGTATTTAGATAATGTTGTTTTCTGAGAAATCTGATTGGGGTGTTCTACAATTTGGAAATTATGAAATTGTCTAGAATTTCTAAAAATTGTTCTTTCGTCAGTTTGTACTTTGATATTTGGGGCACGATGGAACAATATTCGAATAATGTATCGCCCTCATGACTTTATTTGAAATATTCCAGAAGACAATTGATGCAGGCCGATGTTGAATGAAAAAGTAGAGAAGATTCCGCCACACATCGATGACTGGAGTTGTCTTCAGCCCACCGTACACGGATGCAAAACTCTTAGTCAATTCAATACGAACAAGGTACATATAGGTGCTGGTAGCACTGTTATGTTTTTTTCTTTCAACGTCAGATTATTCTAGATTTCCAACAGAGTTTCATTGTTATGTCCAAATTTTGATCCCCTTGATCTGAATCACCAGATGTGTCCGATAATTTTTTCCCTCATTCAACAGAATTTGACTAATAATTGTCTTTCCACTTTGATTTCTATTACAGTGTGACGAGGATTCCCGAGTATCGAAGCAGAACCAAAAAGTTGCGTGCGCCCATCCGACGGTTGGAGGAGCCAAGGGGGAGGCGACGACGCTGGATGGATGTCGGCCTACGGAGCAATGAAGAGATGGTAAAAATAACAAATATGAAACCAAATTCTTGCTTGTATTACAGTATCGGAGATATGAAGTTCTGAAATTGAAAGAAAAAACGCCATTTTCTAAAATCTGAGAACATTCTGAAAAATCGAATAAAATATAATATAATTTTTGAGCTCTATTAGAACATTTAGTTTTATATATTTTTTTGTCAAGTTTTGAGATTCAACTTTAACCGTGACGAACTCTCCATGTTCTAATAGCGCCTAAAAATTTTGTTATATTCTATTTGATTTTTCAGAATCTTTTCAGATTTAAGAATATGGCATTGTTTTTTGATTTCTAAAGTTCATATCTCCGATACGACGGGTTAGAAAAATCTGCAAAAAAAATTGGGTATGTATTTTTTGTCAAAAACTTGTGTACAATAGATTGTGGAGCAGATCTGAGACATGACTGCCAGATCTTGATCAAGTTGTTATAGGAGGCCCCAATATTTTTTGCGATATTTTCGTGGTGCTTGTTTGATCATTGATTAACATTTGTCATTAGGACGATCTTCTAAATCATTTGTATCTGTTTAATTGCAGATGGCCAAGCAGAGACATCCGAGTTAATCTGCTCCAAACTCGGCAGCGTCGGTAAGTCGCATGATTTTAATTGCGGGCAACTCTTGGTTTTCTATTTTCTCTATCGCGTGGCACGACGGTAACATTGATATTGTATCATCTACGATTTCCTAGCTCAACTCTGTCAGACTCACTTGCTGCTGCAACGGAACTAATAAAATTGACTTCTCCTCTCTCAAATTGAAGCAAAAATTACTTTTGCCTGATACTGGTAATAAAATATTACATGTAACCTAAATTTTCCGTTGCACAAAGCGGCGAGTATCGCGACAGGAAACTCTGAATCGCTTAACCAGTTTCGCGATAAATCTAATCACTTTGTCAATTCCCGTCTCTACGGTAATTTGCTCAGACTGTCACTGGTTGAGCGGTCGATTTTCCTGAGATTAAATTCACACACTCCTGAAAGGAAAAAACACAACTCAAATTCAAGCACAATTTGCTGATATTAATTTATACAAGATCGTAACAAGATCATTGCAAGAGTATTTATTTCAAATTTTCTTTCTTCTCTCTTTTATTTTCAATATCAACTTTTGCATTGAATAGTCCGTTTAAGAGAAACATTGACACTCAGTCTAGGATGTATCTAACCCGTTCTCTCCCTACAGATACAAAACGGTAAGTCTCTGACCACGGTGTACGAACTGATGAGAATGTTTGTGTTGGTGAGAATGTCATTTTCTAGATTCCGACAGGTACTTGTCGGGGAGGTAGGGTGGGGCATCTGGGGTATTCATGTCTGTGTGCGCGCCTGTTAGTTTTTAATTTCTAAGTCCGTCGGGTGGGTTTTGGGTTGAGGCGTAGGGTAGGAAGGCTCGGGTTCCTATTTTTAATGTGTCTAATGCTATTTATTCCGCAGATGATTCGGACGATTACAGGAAAAATAAAGACAAGATTTTGATATTGCTTCGTGACTATTTCTTAGTAAAAGATCTGTTTAAATTCTATTTTTCTGCAAAGAGAGCAGTGAAATTAGACGATTTCCGTATTGAGTCAATGTATCTCATTCGATCGCAGTAATTGAATTACTGTTTTGTAAGATCGATTAAATCGTAGAATGATTAATCAAATGCTGTCTGTAATCGTCCGAATGGGCAAGATGCGTACCTCCGTTTCCGTGTTTACGTGGGGCATGGAAACGAGGGATGCTGCGCTCGAAGACGCCGCGTCGAAGAGGACCGCCGACCGTCGTGCCACAAATCTTCTCTGCTTGCTTCTATCCCCCTTTTCATGGAAACACTTGTTGATTTTCTCCTAAAATCAAGCCTAGATTGATGAAAATTTGTTATTTTCGTGCAACGAGTGATTCCATGCATATACTCTTCCTTGCTTTACTTAATTTCATACGACTTCTTTTAATACGTTTCTAATTTTACAGGTTTATTTTTTTTCAGGGCGCGTATAACTTCATCTTTTCTTTCTTCCCCACAGGTTCCGCTAATAATTATTTTTTCTTTCAGAAATTGTTGTTTCATATATGTGCCTAACGAATCTTTTATCATTTCAGGTGATACTAATTTTCTCTCTGTTTCAGTTTCTTGCGGAAAATCACTTTTTTGCTTTGTCCTCAGTGTAATGCCAATGACGATGCTATTTCTATGGATTCTGGGATACAAATACGTATCGGATACAACAGAACCAGGGGGAAAAATTTCTGCTGTGCAGAAAAGGTGAGATGAAAAACTGATTTGTGAGAGAGTTAAAAATTAGTTGACATAGTCGAGCTTATTTAAATTTATCTGCTCGTTTCCGCACTCTTGATGAACTTCAACCGCAACTAGGTGTGTCTTATTGTGGTCTTTTCTCAATTTCCAGAGTGGTTGATCTGGTTCACCCCCTGTGGGATGCTAGAGATATTCCTTCCTTCGACGCTTGATTGATTCATCATATTCGTACCCATGTGAATGAGATGAATTGGAATGATCAACCCAGAGCCAGGGAACGGAGGGATGAGAGGGTGGTAAGTGTTGAACGTTCGTTGGATAATCCGATGTGCTATTGCACGATCGAGGGCATCGAGGCATCGTTCTTTCTCCAATTCTAATGTGATTGTACAGTGTAATAACTAATCCCTTCTAATTACAGTGGGCTGATTTTTTGGGCATCGATACCGGGTGTGTATCTGAATAGAGACGCCGCAGAGGACAATATTCACCAGGATTCATAGAGTGTTTTTCACGTCAACACCAGTTTATTTCGTTACCTCGATCACCGGATGGTTTCTCCTTCATTTTTCGAATAATTGAATAACTTTTTCCATGTAAAACATCAGTATAGCTTGATATTCTTGCATTACTTTAGCGTAAAATCATTGGAAAGTAGATATATTTTCAATTCATAATTGTTGGCCACAAAATCGAGATCACTTTTGAGATTGACGATCGTAGCCAGAATTTGATCGAAAAAATTTTGTAGATTCGACTTTTATCTTTTTTTTCTCCCATGGATAAACGAATACCTTCCTTGACGAATTACTATTTAGAAAACTTGACGCTTGATTATATCTCATCGTACAGGTTGTAACTGATGGATTATTTTACTAATGGATTCCCTGTTTCGTCTGCTTATCTGTTCCAGCGAGGGATCCGAAGTCTACTCCACAAAACGGATGAATTCCGGAATCGATAGAATAAAGGTGCAGCAACCGATCAGACTACAGGAGTCGGGAGTACGACGAAACCTCGGGAGCGAATAAAATGTAAGACAGCTCCACCGGATTCTCAAATGATCGTCTTTCGTGAACTAGGCGGCCCACTACGTTGAATTTATTCCTCACAGATGTATCAATTTCTCCATATTGGTATAATTGTCATTTTATTTTCCATTTCAATTAGATAGAATTGTATAGGCTCATGACAATTTATTTTCCTTAGTTGAATATGTTTAACCATTAATTTTATCAGTCATGATCCATTTGATTGATGGATCCGTTTTTGGTTTTGCTGTCCTGTTCAAAGTATAGTACCGAGTGTCATGATATCTGCAAAAGTTCTGAAATAGCGGAAGTTGATTGAGAACAAGAGTCACACGATCAGAACTAAAATGAATAAAGTTTTCTTCTATTATGCAGCAAGAGATCTATGGTCTACTCCACGGATTGGATAAAGTAGAAAAAATCCTTTCAAATAAAGAATCTTCGGTCATATCTGTGGGATTTGAAAATGATCAATTTTTTTAATTAGGTTGTAAATTATATTGAATTCAGAGGAGCGGTCCTAATCAATCCAAACGAGTCAATGGTTCAACAAAATTCGCGGACGTTTCGACAGTCATGTACTCCCCTCATCGGAGGCTATATTTATTAAATAAACACAACTTACAATTAAAGTAAGTCGTAGAATATATACTATGAGTGAACAAAAATACAACAATCAAGTCACATCAATTGAGTATCAAATGTTGAAGAACAAAAGTGGAACTGAATAAAATAAATGTAGCAGATAGAATACATAGAGAACAAACAAATGATTACTTTCAAGGTATTTTCTGTAGTCTACCCGTCGCATTTATTTTATTCAGTTTGACTTTCGTTTCCCAACTTCCGATACTGAATTGATGTGAGTCAATTGTTGTATTTTTTTGACACATAGTATGTATTTTTTTCGACTTGTCATAATTGTAGATTGTGTTTTCAATAAGTATAGCCTCTGATGAGTGCAGTACGCGACTCCCGAAACGTCGGGTGAATTGTTCTGAACCACTGACTTTTGGCTGGATTGATTAAGAGCTTTCCTCAAGATTGACAAGTTCGAGTGTTAACTTCAATATGGATTATAGAGGATTCATTGCAATACATTGCTTTCATCATATTTTCGCTTCTAATTCAGCGATCGTTGAATCATAATTTTATAAATGTTCGATTAATATCTCCATTGTTTGTTCTATTTCATAGTGAATACCAAAGACGATGTTATCTCACGAGATTCAAGGGTTGTGGATATGGATTGTGTATAAGGAAGTTATAAAATCCCAGAGACGGAGGACACCATTATCCAAAAAGGTGGGACTGAATCTCTAAAATGTAATCTTGTAATCTTATGATCATGTATCGCATTACTTACTGTAATACTGTGGAGTTCCGATGCGATTCTAAATTATATCACAAAAATTTATGAAAAATCGGCGTCCAGAGACTTGCAGAATACGTAATTTACGTTGCAGCATAGTATTTTGTAAACTTCAAACCCTCGGATTACAATCTAATGGGTATTTATTTTTCTTATTCCAGTTGCAATTCGAGATGTTGACGATTTGAGGATTCAAAGTCATCGAGAACATTGGCTTCGTGCTTCGATGGTTTGTCTGGACATCTCCAGAAAAGCTAAGTGTCTTTTATTCTTCAATATATTAGTGTTCAATTTTTGGTATCATTAAGTTTCGGTTTTGAATCGATTGTGACTATGTATTCTGTGTACCGTAATTTACGTTGCAGCATAGTATTTTGTAAACTTCAATCCCTCGGATTACAATCTAATAGGTATTTATTTTTTTTATTCCAGTTGCAATTCGAGATGTGGACGATTCGAGGATTCAAAAGTTCGTCTAGACATCTCCAGAAAAGCTAAGTGTCTTCTATTCTTCAATATATTAGTGTTTAATTTTTGGTATTATTAAGTTTCGGTTTTGAATCGATAGTGACTATGTATTCTATGTACCGGTATCATATGCGAATTAGGAGGCTATTAAAAAAATTGTTCTATATATAACTCGTGCTTTATAAATTTCCGCTATTACGTATTGTCCAACTTGTGATAAGGCTTTCGGCTTTTAGCACCGCGAAAGGGGGTCGTTTCGCGTTCGCTTCTGTTTTCTTATACGAAATTATTCCGCTACGCTACTCCGGCAATGGAGAGTTTCCGAAGGTCTGCTAAATTTTTCTGAATCTTTCTCAGGTGTTCTCAATTTCTTCTAATTGCTGTTGCGTGCGGCCACGGATCTCTACACGGAGAGACATTCAATTACTATTACATTTGCTTCATTGCATATCCATAATTGAAATAGTGTATGAATTTAGGGATAATCGACGTACCGCCATAATAAATACAATAATGGAAAATCATGGTAATTCCAATATGTTTGAGTACAATCATCAGGGCCGAGAATTACTATTGGCATACTGATCATTAGTATTTGAAGACTACTATTTGGTATTGGAATACTAATTCTGGGTCCTGAAGATTACAATTATACATATCGAAGTACCTCTACTACCATTTTTGTAGGGATAATTACGACGGAACCTCGGCGATCCCCTAATAATTCTTCTACTCTATTTTAATTGAGAACGGTAATCAAGCAAGAATTGTAATTGAAAGTCTCTCTGTGCAATGATATATTGAATAGCGTTCGCGCGGGTACATCGGGAATAGGAAAGCCGAGGACCGTGCATGGCGAATGTAAATTCCCATTAGCTGGGCGTTGTGATATACTTTTTTTTCTATTACTTTAACGATCACACGATTCTTTCACTTCGATGTAACTTTTCCGAGCATTTTAATTGATCGGCAAAGCTTGGGTTCCGAGTCTGGCCTTTGGAGTCCGGCGGTAAAAAAGAGCCGGAATTCCGCTAAAGTATGTTTTCGTTAATCTCGGGGACGCTACCGTGTTGTAGGGAGGGGTAGTAACTTTCAAATCTCGGCAGGGACCTCTATTTGTTATTGCAGGTTCGAATTCTTCATGGAAGAATACGTAACAATTATTGGAAACGTTTCCTCCGATTCGATTCGAAGCGCATCTTTCGAAATCGTTATATTTTCAACTGATCCACGAAATTCGCATTGTTTCGGGAATTAGGAAGTAGTTTCGAATGTTCTCAGGATAACGATTCCATTGCGCGTAGGTATGAGTTCAAAAATTAGATAGTTTGATTTCGTTCTTTGCACGCAAGTGTATCATTGCAATCACATGGACGCTTACATTCAATGATCAAACTACTATTAGCGCTACCCAAAAGTGGAACCCCGATGGTGAGAGGGCCGGGACTCACCGAAAAAACACCCCGGAGGTGAGAGGCGTGGGTACTCACCAGTGGAGTGCTAAAAGTAGTTGTTTCATCGAACGTTTAGGTCCTTGTTGTTGCGATGGGAAGCTTTCGTCTGAAACACGAAATTGATCTGACCATTTTCTGAACGCCTTCGAGGTGATCGAGTTGAAATTAGGCACAATCGGATTGTTTTTCCGGAAACACTCGTGACGTAGTTCGTTATCTTCGATTTCTCGCGTATCTCTTCGAAGCGTTATATTTTCGATCTCTTCACGAAATCCGCATCGTTTCGAATGTTCTCAGGAGAACGATTCCATTGCGCGTAGGTATGAGTTCAAAAATTAGATAGTTTGATTTCGTTCTTTGCACGCAAGTGTATCATTGCAATCACATGGACGCTTACATTCAATGGACTAACTACTATTAGCGCTACCCAAAAGTGGAACCCCGATGGTGAGAGGGCCGGGACTCACCGAAAAAACACCCCGGAGGTGAGAGGCGTGGGTACTCACCAGTGGAGTGCTAAAAGTAGTTGTTTCATCGAACGTTTAGGTCCTTGTTGTTGCGATGGGAAGCTTTCGTCTGAAACACGAAATTGATCTGACCATTTTCTGAACGCCTTCGAGGTGATCGAGTTGAAATTAGGCACAATCGGATTGTTTTTCCGGAAACACTCGTGACGTAGTTCGTTATCTTCGATTTCTCGCGTATCTCTTCGAAGCGTTATATTTTCGATCTCTTCACGAAATCCGCATCGTTTCGAATGTTCTCAGGAGAACGATTCCATTGCGCGTAGGTATGAGTTCAAAAATTAGATAGTTTGATTTCGTTCTTTGCACGCAAGTGTATCATTGCAATCACATGGACGCTTACATTCAATGATCAAACTACTATTAGCGCTACCCAAAAGTGGAACCCCGATGGTGAGAGGGCCGGGACTCACCGAAAAAACACCCCGGAGGTGAGAGGCGTGGGTACTCACCAGTGGAGTGCTAAAAGTAGTTGTTTCATCGAACGTTTAGGTCCTTGTTGTTGCGATGGGAAGCTTTCGTCTGAAACACGAAATTGATCTGACCATTTTCTGAACGCCTTCGAGGTGATCGAGTTGAAATTAGGCACAATCGGATTGTTTTTCCGGAAACACTCGTGACGTAGTTCGTTATCTTCGATTTCTCGCGTATCTCTTCGAAGCGTTATATTTTCGATCTCTTCACGAAATCCGCATCGTTTCGAATGTTCTCAGGAGAACGATTCCATTGCGCGTAGGTATGAGTTCAAAAATTAGATAGTTTGATTTCGTTCTTTGCACGCAAGTGTATCATTGCAATCACATGGACGCTTACATTCAATGATCAAACTACTATTAGCGCTACCCAAAAGTGGAACCCCGATGGTGAGAGGGCCGGGACTCACCGAAAAAACACCCCGGAGGTGAGAGGCGTGGGTACTCACCAGTGGAGTGCTAAAAGTAGTTGTTTCATCGAACGTTTAGGTCCTTGTTGTTGCGATGGGAAGCTTTCGTCTGAAACACGAAATTGATCTGACCATTTTCTGAACGCCTTCGAGGTGATCGAGTTGAAATTAGGCACAATCGGATTGTTTTTCCGGAAACACTCGTGACGTAGTTCGTTATCTTCGATTTCTCGCGTATCTCTTCGAAGCGTTATATTTTCGATCTCTTCACGAAATCCGCATCGTTTCGAATGTTCTCAGGAGAACGATTCCATTGCGCGTAGGTATGAGTTCAAAAATTAGATAGTTTGATTTCGTTCTTTGCACGCAAGTGTATCATTGCAATCACATGGACGCTTACATTCAATGATCAAACTACTATTAGCGCTACCCAAAAGTGGAACCCCGATGGTGAGAGGGCCGGGACTCACCGAAAAAACACCCCGGAGGTGAGAGGCGTGGGTACTCACCAGTGGAGTGCTAAAAGTAGTTGTTTCATCGAACGTTTAGGTCCTTGTTGTTGCGATGGGAAGCTTTCGTCTGAAACACGAAATTGATCTGACCATTTTCTGAACGCCTTCGAGGTGATCGAGTTGAAATTAGGCACAATCGGATTGTTTTTCCGGAAACACTCGTGACGTAGTTCGTTATCTTCGATTTCTCGCGTATCTCTTCGAAGCGTTATATTTTCGATCTCTTCACGAAATCCGCATCGTTTCGAATGTTCTCAGGAGAACGATTCCATTGCGCGTAGGTATGAGTTCAAAAATTAGATAGTTTGATTTCGTTCTTTGCACGCAAGTGTATCATTGCAATCACATGGACGCTTACATTCAATGGACTAACTACTATTAGCGCTACCCAAAAGTGGAACCCCGATGGTGAGAGGGCCGGGACTCACCGAAAAAACACCCCGGAGGTGAGAGGCGTGGGTACTCACCAGTGGAGTGCTAAAAGTAGTTGTTTCATCGAACGTTTAGGTCCTTGTTGTTGCGATGGGAAGCTTTCGTCTGAAACACGAAATTGATCTGACCATTTTCTGAACGCCTTCGAGGTGATCGAGTCGAAATTAGGCACAATCGGGTTATTTTTCTGAAAACATTGATCGCGCTATTTTTTCACGGATCGAAAGCGCATTTCTTTGACAATGTCATTTTTTTAACCACAGCGCCATGTTTCTCGAACTGAACGGATTTTTCTTCATTAAAACTTACGTATTTTTCCATGCAGAATCCGAATCTTCAATATGTTTAAATGAAGGATTTGCGTCTGTAATCTTGAAGTCACTATCCCTCTCGCCGTCAGGGGCTGGCGATGGGGGTTGATTTTCACGGTGTCCGTTTTTCCCTACGTGATCGAAATGTTTGCATTCCGGTGCATTTTTGTGTATGATAGGTATTTCTGGAGACACTTCGATGTCTTGAGATAAGAAACTTGCCCCCTATATTCTCAGACATTTTGTTCTTGGTTCAAATCTTTGTAACAACAAAATGAATAACAAGTCTCATTTGTTCGGTAAAATTATTTATCCATACAGAAGAATTTAGCAGACTATTCGAACCCCATAAGTTTCAATTAGTACAAATGATTTTTCGTTACGAGGAACGATTCTACCTTCATTCGATCGTATAGACGTTGCATGAATTCGAAAAATTCGGAAATCATTCACAATTCACATTTGCTCATTACACCTATTCTTATGATTCAAATATTCCGAACGTGGTTCGAATCAGTACATCTCTCAATACCATATATTTACCGGATATCTTTATTGGTAAACGAATTCTACTATTTATTAAGCTCTTTCTGATACCGATCTCACACAATAAAAAAATTTCGGAATCTTCATGTCAGCCGGGTTATTCAACATATCAAGAAACGTCGTTGATTACGAATTTCAGGAATATAAATCCCATTACCCTTGTTTCGAAAGAAATCTGATTTTCATTGTTTATAATTCATGAATTATAACAGCGACTACAATCTGCGAAAGTTATTGTTTCATTACTTTTTTTTTCATATTCGAGACGTGATAGATTAATGTTCCGAAAAGTTATCACCCATTGATTATGATCGAATTATTCCAGAAGAATACTACCCCAGGCTGATCCTCGACGACGGTAGTAGATTCTACAATACGTTAATCACTGGAGCTATCTTGAGCCTTGGTGGATACATGAAAACTTTACAAAGAATTCAATACAAACAAGGTATGTTGGTGTTTGTGATTGTTCCTCTTTTATCGTTTCCTCGTTCATCATCTGCAGATTTTCCTATATTTTTAATATAAAGATTTACGATTCTGTCGAAGTTCTGTTTCCCCTGTGTTGAATTAATCTTTCGTTCTTCATTTATCATCATTTGACTAATTATTATCTTGGTGACTTTATTCCTCTTCTAGTCTGAGCCCTCCGAAGTATCGAAAATGGACAAATAGTGGGTTTCTTCTCTGATGGTTACAAGAGTTGGAGGGTGAGCGACGACGTTCGATGGATATATGGTTATGGAGCAATAGACTGGAGGTGAGAATAACCAATTTGCATCCGAATTCTGGTTTTCGTTACAGTTGTTCGAGTATGTAAATTTT
This sequence comes from Phymatocera aterrima, assembly GCA_963170745.1. Taxonomy (NCBI): domain Eukaryota; kingdom Metazoa; phylum Arthropoda; class Insecta; order Hymenoptera; family Tenthredinidae; genus Phymatocera; species Phymatocera aterrima. The sequence goes on from OY720670.1 coordinate 5,368,151, forward strand.
ATTTACCCGACTTCTTGAGACAAATGGGAATAAGATGTTCTATTATATGCCATACGTTCATCATGCTTGTTTGTTTTCCAACTGCCGTGGAAAGGGTAAAAATGAGTCGAGTCGCGGACGTCGCTCGCGTGCACCAGGCGAAATTCCCTAGGACCGATCGCGCATAATTGTAATCAATTATAACGAATGAAAAATTATTTATCAAACGTCGGGAATACGCTATCAAACACCGTCCCGACACCTGAAAATGTCCGTCGAACGATTCTACGTCGGGAAAATGTGATTTCATGTCAAAATAGCGTATGAAGTGGTGACTTTCGGTTAGTGTGAACCGGTCTAGCGGAAATTCCCGTGGCTGGAAAAGTTCCCAGGACCACACTTTTCTTTTGATTTTTCCGGGAAGCTGGTTTATTAGCGAAACTTCGGAATGAACTATCGAACGCCAACGAACGACGAACAAACGATTAAAAAAATAATTAAGCTGATCCGAGCAGCTGGCGGGGGGGCTAAGTTTACGGAGCTATGAAGATCCGCCTCAAACGCGTTCCCGTAGTTCTCTTGCGCATCGTGTTGGTTATCTTCGGTCCCAAATTAACCTCCGAGTCGTACCTCGGCGTAAATTGAGTAATCATTTGTCTATGGTAAAAGAAGTGTCATTTTCACCAGTACTCGACATACTACATACGTGCTGCATTTGATAAAAATTTCACAAAGGATTTTTTCTGACAGTCGCGAGAATCGCGTTGTTCAAAGATAACACAGTGTATACTGTATGTAATAATACGGAGTGGAATTAGAATCGCTTTGTTCTGTTTTTTTTTCCTTTTGTTTTCTCTTTGTTGTCGTTGTGACATGATATAATTATAATCATTGTTCGTCGAATTCGCAATTACAGTGGTACACTCATGATCAATTATCGTCACAGTATTATTGATTTATAAAACGATAGATACAAAGTATTGATAACAAGTCGTCCGCTGTGTTGAAACGAAAATAGGCCTGGCAAATCACGTCGTTATTAATTATAAACTTATATTATTCGATATACCTATAATCAATGTAACAAATGATAATCCAGCTGACTAGGTGAAGTGGATTATAAATTGAATAATTAATACTTTATCATTATATTATACGTGATCGAATCGTTTGCAACTTTCACATTATTGTACATTGATATTATTTGCCGCACGATTATACCTATACATATACCTATATTTATTTGTTTGGTTATTTATTTCTTCATTTATTATGGTATTCTGGTTACCAAAGAAGCGTTTTATCAAAAGGTATAACTTTTTTCACGTTATCTTATTATCCTCTGTTGTTTCTTTTCATTTTATTTTCCTTTTTTTATCTCCCTGCCTTTTCTACCTATGGTTTAAGTACTCGTTCAATTCTCATATTTACTTTGTCACTTATTTTCTATTTTTCAAATTAATCGATTAACAAGTACAATAATGGAAAAATCTAGCCCCGTTCTTGTTTTGTATCTTTCTTCATACAAGTTTCAATCATTTCAACATTATCACGTATATATGCATACACGTATCTCGCGTATGAGCGATTATATATTTATTCTTTATAATAAATTTCTTGCACTCGACGTAATAATATTATTTCTTCGTTATAAAAAATGTGAATTGATCATTAGGGAAACAATTGATACAAGGGCAATCTTGCTGATCGGATATACCTACCGTAGTATTTATTACTTATACATGAAGCATTTAGATGAAAAAAATAGATTGAAATCGAAATATACTTACTAAAATAAAATGAGAAAATTGGAACACAGTTGTTCCTATAATTATTTAAATATTTCATTCGTCTGAATCGAGTTAGAAAAAAATGAAAACAAAAGAAAAAACCGATACAAACATATACTACGTATATATACATAGTAGGTATATGATGTACGTATATACGTAGTTATATACACTACAAAATTCTGATTTAATTTCATCGAATTCGCTTCGTCACGATTAATATTCATTTCAAATTATGAACACAAGAGATAAAAACGACATTCGATACCGTAGCAGATTGTTATTTCATCGTGTCTATACTGTAGATGTAAAATATTTCCTCGATCTTTTACATACATACATCCATACACCCATATTATGCTTATAATACAATCTGATGCCCTCCATTATAATCCAGTTTAAACTATTTTAATTTTTACAACCTGTGCCAGGTTATAGCGTTTGAAAACTTGCGGCGGGAGTAAAAGAGAGACGGAGGGAAATAGAGAGAGAGAAATAAACGGAACAACTGAATCTATTCAAGATTCGTATAATACATAGATCGTATCAGATCAGATATATATACCTATTTTGTGAAAAATAGAATCGATCAGAAATAGAAAAAAGAAAAGAAAAGAAAAGAAACTCCGTCCACTAGCTGTCTACTACTACTACTTCTAGTACTGCTACTACTACTTCTACTAATCGAATTTGAACGTTTTCTAATAAATAGAAATAATGAAAATCTCCAAAGGTCTATTGTTGGTTGTGGCTCTTTCCTTGGCTGCGCTTGTTTTCTGGTTTACCGGAACGTAAGTTGCTATAGTTTGATAAAGAAAAAGTAGAAGAAAAAATCGATATCACAAGTTACTCATCATTCTCTCATTCATGGTTAATATCATATCATTCGAACCTCAAGCCATACGCTGCACTATATTTGTATGTATCATTCGTATATATAGTCGTCGACCGTGAATGATTCAGGTATATGTATGTATATACATAAATATTATACATAGTTATAGGTATAATAATATTGAAGAAGACAAATTCATTTCACGGGGGAAAAAGTAGAATGAATAAACGATCGAAGATCAAAGAAAGTTCGTAGTTTTGTTTATTATTGCTGTTGTTATTATTATTATTACTATTATTTCCAATAGTAATTTCATTTATCGATTTCATTTTTATTTCCATTGATAGCATTCAAATTTTCATCGGAGAAAAGTTACCCGATGTAAAAGCTATCTCATAACTACACAAATTTCCGTATTATACTATACCGACTATTTCTTATAATTCCTATTATAATATGAATATGCTCGTAATTATACGAACTATTTTGTTTATCCAATTAATCGGTTGATGTTACGATTCTCGTATACATATACTATGTATAATTTTATTTTGTTCAGGGATACGAGCATATGAACGGATGCGAATGAGGCTCGAGTTTATAATAACGCGTTGACCCCCGAAAACCCGCAAATAATAATAATATTGGCTGAAATATTTCGATAACGGAACAATACCAATTTTTCGTCAGTTTCGGTGATCCCCGAAGTCGTGACGTCGGTAATTTTTTTTCCTTTTTCATCGAAAGAAAAAATTGACCGATATTATTGTTCATGATTTTTTTGTTTGTTACGTTACCGATTATAAACTTTCGCAGTCCTACGAATACGATCGTGTATGATCAATATGTACATACATAGTATATATTTCTTCGTCATTATATAGGTTGTATACAGTACAAAGCAAGTACAACTAAAACCGTTACATTAGTTTCTCAGTGTACATACATTGTAAGGGCTAGGAATAGGTTTGAATAATCAATAAACTTGATGTGTAGAAACGAATGAATATTACACGAGTAAGTAAAGGGAGAATGAGAAAGAATCAGAGGCGAGATTTCAATTGTCGTCATTTCACACGGACGTGGACGGCGTCGAATAACATCTGCATACCTATTTTGCAATTCCTAATCTAGATTCCCTCAAAAGCCCATATAGTTATTATAAACAATAATCACGACGCAGGTCGATATTCTTCTCATTAAAAATTTCCTCTCCTTCAATCGATAAGAACATTGCGTGCCGCTCTGTATATGTATACACGCAAGCTACGTGGATATACTGCATATATAGTTTATACTCGAGAATTTCATCTATTCAAAATGATGATTACACCGTATATGCAGCTCGTGGTTATAGTTTCGAATATTTGTTTCAATTGCTGCACGATATCCACGGAGTGTCCAGTCGTCATGGAAATCTTAGGGAATCTGATACAGCACCGGATAGAAACATGAAAAGCTCGTGAAATTCTGTATACTTTGTCCGAAATTTCTTGAAATTTCGGTCCCGCGTATTAAAATTGAGTCAAGTTTCGAAAGATCTTGGGCGAAACGATTACTCGCGCATTTCCGACATCTCCGATTCCGTGTAACTCTCGAAAATGCAGAGCTGCAATCTCATTGATAATGAACGCTTTTCTTCATTGCCCATCTACGGATCCGTACCAATAGTTGTTTTTGTGTTATCGTGTATTAGTGATCGAAGTCAGTCTCCTCGAGGGATCCAAATTTCAGTCTGCCGGAAAAACTAGAATTCTTATGGAATTTCAATCGTATCGATATCATCAATTGACGTATTGGTATTCACTGGACACCCCCCGATGCAGTAAACTAAGGGGATTTAGCTGATCTTGCATTGCGTGACACATCTCGATGACGCGAGTCATTCTATATTTTTAAAAACGATTTTACTATACGTATGTAGTACGTAGGTACTAATTGTAAGAGTACTGTACGTATATACACGTTACATGGCTATACTTACTGTATAAGCTAATGCATGCAATGGTCGGATGATTAAAGTACATACATACATACCTATATATAATATAACAGGCACGCGCAGAAAATGTATGCACGTATGCACATACATATATATACATAAGTATGAATAATGTTCATTTTTTTTTCTTCATCTTTTTGCTTAAACCGATTTTGCCGGTGATTTATAAATGCAAAAAAATCTCTTCACGCGCGGCTATATACTATGTATGATGCAAAGAAATAATGTAGCTGCCATTTTTATTACTCGGTCTTCAATTAATGCGATCTACGCATAAAATACATACCGATGTATAAGCAGTTTTAGTAATTCATGCATCTCTTTCATCCTCCCACATCCGGTCGGCCGCCTCTCATGCGCGTTCTTCTTCCTAATGCATATAGTCCACTCTTTCTCACCAATCATTTTGCCTCATTGTCAGTTTATCGTGAGGCTGAAGGTCGTAACGTTGGCGCAATAAAATCGTAAGAAAAATCAGAATTTTTCTCGACCATTTTTCACCGCGCTTCGGTACTTACGTCAAAACATTCTTTTCCGCAATGCTTCAATTTCGAAATAGACGATATTATCTTCCGGCATTTTGTTGCGTTAACGTTACATCAACGGATCTCCAACTGATTATCGTCTAATATACTATATTACTATAATTACATTTTACCAATCATTTATATATATACCTAATGTTCACAACAATCGAAGATGAGAAAAGATGAGCCAATATCTACCGACGAATTCAAGACTTTCTCTCGTCGAAAGAAGTTTGTCTAGCGAAAATATGATATTATTGGCGAACACGTAATAATGCGTATATATACATGTATTATTAGTATATCAATCTTGTTATAAATAAACATTTAGCCATCTTCGTATACATGTATGCACAATATTATCAACATTGCGGGATAAACATGGAATGATTTCATTCATCATATGTATTTATCTTTTCATTTCGAATAGATTCAATAAAACGCGCGACAAACTCAATGCTGTTATTAATTATTCGAGAGAACGTAATCCGTCCGCAGAGCGGTGCGATTTTGTGGCAGCTGGCTGTGGTGGGATAAATAACTGGGAACTGGTTATAATAATTCATGTATTGCGAGGAAGCTATCACTCTTTTAAAAGTTCTCAAGCCTGCAGTATATCCAGTAGATTAGTGAAAATCCTTGACGACTAAACGGGAATAATCACCAGTTTCGCGCGCGTGTTTAAATTGACGCGTATCATTCCTGTATATAGGATTATTATAGTAGATAAATACATATACCTATAATATACAGCAATGTATTGTTTCAATTCCGAACGCAAAGAAACGGACAAAATAATATCGACGCGGAGTAAAGTTGTAAAAACTTTGACAAGGCACGTTTTGATGAAATATTGTGTACCATATCGTGTGTATATATGCAACAACTATCTATACCACGCGAATCCTGATTTCAAGTGCAGTAATGCTATTCTTCCTCCTTCCGTTATCAATTTGCCATGTATCGTCGATTGTGATCTAATCTCATGTACAGACCTACATACTTTATATATTTTACAGATTTCTATTCTGGGCAATGAAGGTCTCGATTATTACGTATCTAATCGTTTTCGGTCTGCTGCCACTCATCTTTCACTATTCTTATACGATACAACAGAAGATACTTTTCCTCAACTTTGGTAATTATATATACACCTAATACAGATTTATTGTACTTTGAGATTATTATGAACAGCTCTCACGCTCGGTCAGTTGAAAGTTTATTTCCACGTATATGTGTAATGTGTCTCTCTCTCTCTGTTCTTGCGTAATGCTTATCCTTTGTAACAGAGTTACAAATTATCGACGTGAAATTCATCCTTGAATACATTCGTATTGTATGAGTAGCATTTGATATTTTTCCAACTTTCGCCAATGCCTTGGATCTCGGATATCTAAATCACTCGATAACGACTTTGTTATATTGAAAAATCTAAATAGATCAATTTATACTTCTTCTCTGTGTTATTCAACTTATTTTTCCCATCATTGGCATCAATGAGCATATTAGAAAACAGGTGGAATTTACTGCACACTCTTATATACCTTGTAAATTTATTTTCTATTACGTGGCCAATCGACTTTTATCTCCTCTCCAACTTCTCGAAGAGCATAATTCTCAACTGCAAGTGAAATAACGATACCAAATCTATTGAAATAATTTGAATCCATTGGAATAAAAGAGGGCCAGTCTTTTTGCCACGTAAAGATGTTGAAATGTGAGAATTTCCATTGCTACCTTAAAGTTTAAAATCAAGATATTTTGGTTGATTCAGTTTACTGGCCTCGGAGCGTTGATTTTGACAAACCAGAAACTGTGGGGCTGGACGGCACTAGAAATTTTTACGTAACGACTGATCAAAAAGTGAAAATTGGAGCATGGTAACATGAACTTTGTCTCAATCAATTCGGTTCAGTCTTCTTCGACTAATTATATTCAACCTCATTCCCTTTTTTTTCTTATAATTATCTATTTTTGTTTTCAGGCAAATCTTACCGCGGTCTTTATTGAACTCGTCGATACCTCATACAAGGGAAGGATATGAATCGGTTTTAGTGAATTCGAAAAGACCGGTATTTTTATACATGCATGGAAATAGCGGTAACAGAGCTAGCGGACATAGAATTGAATTGTACAAACTATTTCAAAGCCTGGATTATCATGTTGTGTGCTTCGACTATCGAAGTAAATATATATATCTGTTCTCTTATGGTATAATATCTGAAAAGTTACAACAAAAACATAACTCTAATCTGAAATTTTTACAATCTCAAGGCTATGGTGACAGCGGCGAAGCTGATTTATCCGAAACTGGCGTCGTTGCCGATAGTAAATACATGGTGGAATGGTTAATCAAGAAAGTAAATGGCTCGGCGCCAATTTTCGTGTGGGGTCATTCCTTAGGAACCGGGTAAATTACCGTTTTATTATTTTTATTTCAATTTCTCACTTTCATTCTCATTTATGAATTTTCCACTTCAGAGTATCTTCACACGTCTTAGCTCTACTCGCAACCGAAGGTGTTCACGTAGCTGGTCTTTTCCTTGAAGCACCTTTTAATAATATAGCCGATGAATTAAGCGAGCATCCTTTCGCACAGGTGTGTGAATATTCCTAGACCTACGCAATGATTTTGCTTGTTAAAATAATCGACAGAAATTTGTATTCCTCTATTTTCTCAGGTATTCAAACATTTGCCTTGGTTTCATTGGCTTATTGTTCAACCATTTTATGACAATCATTTGAGATTTGAGTCTGATAAACATATTGAGAAAATTGAATCTCCGATAATGATTATGCACGCCGAAGACGACGGTGTTATTCCGTTCTTTTTGGGAGAAAAGGTTTGCAGTTTTTTTTTTTCAACTGTTGATTATCTAATGAGAAAATTGATTATATAAGTAAAATTCTCTCAAATCTCTCGACCAGTTTCTCGATTACTAATTTCTGTTTTTAACATTTCACAGTTGTATAAATCGGCTATAAAGTTTCACGGTAATGATACTCAACGTATACACATGGAGCGCATAGATTCTGCGCTCGGACTTGGCCACAAATGGATATGCAGATACAAAAAGCTGCCTGAACTGATTATGTGAGGGATAAATACCAAACTTGTTTATTTATTCAATGTTATTAACGAATTGCGTGATAGATAGATATAAGTAGATTAAAATATGTGGAAAATATTGTTAATCATGTTATCTATTTTTATTTGTTTTCAGGAGTTTCATAAGCAATTCAACAAAGACTGGAAGTTTATGAAGAGTTTGACCTGCGAAGCATGTTAAACTTAGTATAATTTTTTTACGCGGCATATCCGGTCAGAAAAAAGTTCAATATTCTTTTGACGGAAGCCGAGTGTAGTCAGAATTCAATCGTGAAATAATATTACAAATCCAGGATATATCATTCTCTTTTCAATCTAGGTTTTTTTGTTTTTTTCTACTATTTTTGTTTCAAACGCGGCGGCGCATATATTTTTTCACGAATATAGATTGTTGGATAAACAGAAACAGAAGAAGTTAGATTAAATATTCGACCAAACTACAGAAGCATCGCACATGAATAATACCAAATGGATCAGAGAATAACGTGTGCACAGATTTTCATTTGGGTAAGATTTTCAGTTGCAATATTATAACTCACACCTAATTAAGCATTTCGAATACCGGTCTCGTCAAATTTCATAAACATTTACTCAACGAAGTTGCCAAATTTTTCAAATCCTACGTGCATACGTATAAAATCTAAAATTTATAACAATTCATTCGTTACTATTACTACTACTACTACTACGTCTCAGGAATATCTCTACACTCATTAGATGAGTTGAAAAAATGAATAAATAAATAGGTAAATGAATGAATGAATAAACGAACAAACAATCAATCATAAAAAACCTTGAGATTTCTATAGATTTTCGCCAATGATATTGAACGATCTTACGAAGATTGTTATTGAATATACAATTCGAATTGAAAATTCAATTAGTTCCTACATACATATATATGTATAAATACATAAATCAAAGCAAATCAAATGAAATGCATCAATAAGTATCAAGTGCATAAATAAATCTACGTGTTATTTATAAGGGAAAAACGCTTGTGTGGTTTTATCACTTACGTGTGCGTATAAGTAACCACAGTCGGTGTTATTGGTTTGCGGCACAGTATTACTGTTTTGAACCAAAAATAAAAATAAAATAGAATAAAAATTAGGAAATAGAAAACGAAGAATATCACTTATACGTTTTACTGTTATTTGTGGCAAAGCGATAATTGTACATTCCTATTTTTTCGTTTTATTTCTACTTTGTTCTATTTAATGATACAAGAAGGAAAAATATCCTCATTGACGAAAATTCGTCGACAGATGCCTGTAGCATATACACCTATAAGTGATATTACATTTCAGTATATATCTAGAATATCGATTTTCTTTTTTACCATTTAACAAACGTTTATTATCTTTCCTAAATATTCTGCTCTCTTTTCACGAAACTATTATTGCAAGGACCAAGCTACTTAACTTTCATCGTTCTTCTGGTAATTATGATTTTTTGTAGAGAAAGCTCAGAGAAATAGGCAGAAGAAGAGATTAAGCAGAATATGATGTGAAGTGTGTCTTATTATTAAATAGAATACCATAAATGTTTTATGGTAAAATGAAACTGAAGGGATAAACAGAAGAAAATAAATAATGAATAAAAAATAAAAAATAAAAATCAATATAGTAAATGAAACAATTCCTTCTAGGGTATATTTTTATTTGAATAACAGTAATAATAATAACAACACCAACAACAACAACAGTGTCAAATACAATTTACATATTTGATCCACTGAACTCTAGTATACATTAGAGTTCAGTGATTTGATCTCAAACATTACAAACTATGAATCTCCTCTTGTTTTTGCTACCCTGCGTCGATAATACAGATTATTCATTGTTTTTATTATTTTTTTTTATTTTTTGTTTTATTCTCGTTTTTTTTTTTACGCTGAAATGAAAGTTGAAGTGAAAATTACAAACGCATACTGATAAAACGGAAACAATATATTACCGACGTGATCAATTGCGTACGAAGTTATGACTTTAATACGTGAGATGGCATTTCTGGTTCTTTTTCGAAGGCCGGAAATTTCCTAGAAATAGTCTGCCATTCCCAAGAGGACAATGAACCGCCCCCCGACCCCCTTTCGGATAGCGATGTTTAATAAAACGCCCTGCACACCCCGCGTCGCTCATCGAACCTTGAATGAATCTCTTCTATAATAGTAAGAGAATCAAAGAAAATATGAATTTTTTTGCAATAGATTATTTATCGTGTGCAGTATCGAGTTTGAAAATATGAAACCCACCGCTGTCGGTGACCCCCCCCCCCCCCCCCCCCCCTGCCGCCGAGCGTCCAATCCTACTCGCGAGTCTCTGCATACATACAAAAGGTATACATATTCGATGAAATGGTGAACCGCATTGCGTAGCCCCGCGAGAAAATGCTACGCTTTCGAAGAGCGTCGGGGCGGCGGAGGCGGAGGAGAAGGAGGAGAGGTGGAGGGAAAAAAAACAAATGCGGCGAATAAGAGAGCGGGGGGAAAAAAATGCAAAACGAAAAACGAGAAAAATGAAAGAGGCAAGAAATATACCTATAGGTATGTAGGTATATGTAGGTATATGGTATGTATGCATAACGTAGTATAGTATAGCACAGTATAAGTCAGGTATATATCTGTATAGGTTAGGTGTGTGTGCGTATTCTCTGTGTGGCAGCCGACGACCGACGACCGCGGCGGTGCGCGCGTTCCTCGTTTCGCCGCGACTATGATGCGCAGTGTATTACTGCGCACGGGGCTTGTTTTGCTCAGTCAAGGAGAGTGTACGAGAGTACGAGACGCGGCTATACGGCGGCGGGCATGGTTGATGCTCTCGCGTACGAACCGTTCGACGGCATTGTAGTAGTAAACAACTCGGCGTTCGGATTGTGAATTTACCTACAATATTATAATAATAATAATAATTGGAAAACAAACGGGAGGGAAAAAAGGAGATGAAGTGAAGTGTAATAAGAAGAGAAAAGGGAAAAAGAAAAAAGAAAAACAACAACGAGAACAACATAAATATTATATCCTGTTATTATCAAAATATAGTGCTTGGTGTGTATGGATGTGCGTGTGTGTGTGCGCGCGCGTGTACGAGTGTGCGTGTGCGCGTGTTTATCGGATGATTGATAAACAGTGTATTTAACTTTTTAAAGTGACTATATTCACGTACGTAGTGTCTGTTGTGCTACGGGTTTTTGTAACCTTTATTCAAAGTGTAAACTATATACTGCACATACATATATTCCAAGAATTATCATTGCATGGGGAGTTTGGAACGCCACAAGGTGAGTCTCGTAGCCCCCTTCATTCCTCGTATTCTAGCCTCTTTCAAGTCTTTTTCTCACAAGTTAAACCCGAACCTTCATTCTAGCCTCTATCTAGGCGCCACTTCTCGTACCTACGTCGTATTTTCGGTCTCTCCTCTCCTCGCTTCTATTCTATTCTCTCCTATTCTCTTCTTTTCTCTCCTATCTCGCTGTCGCTACACTAATAGTATGTATGTGCTACGAACTTGCGATATTAAAGACTGCCCTTATCTACATTACACGTCATGTATCTTCGTTAGATTGTTCATTAGTTAGTTAGTTAGTTAGTTCGTTTTCGAATATAGCCTATAAAGCTCGGGTGTTTGTTGTTTTTTCCCCTCTTTTCTTTTTCTTTTTTTTCGTCGGATGAGTAACGCACATAACTAATAACAAGTAGGACACGCGCAATCGTTACACGATTATTACATGCTTTTCTCCTCTTTCATTTTCTATTTTCGTTTCTTTCTTTTTATATGCTCATTATTATTGGTATTATTATTATCATTATTTAATGCCAAGTAATATCGAGAATCGCTCGAGACTGCGTCACCGATCTTATCGTATATCAACGCTCTCCTCTACCTATACCTATATTATTTATGTGTGTCCTCTGTTTTTGCGTTGCGCGCTATGCGTATGTACATACACACATCTATATATTTACGTGTGTATATATATCATCCGCTGCTGCTGCTGCTGCGTACACCTATCTATGTACCTAGAAACGTGTATACACCTACTTACACTATACAGAAGAAAGAAACAGAGAGAGAGAGAGAGAGAGAGCGAGCGATAGAGACGTGTACACTGGCGGCCAACGATGAGTTGTAGAGTCTAGTTATAAACTCGGGAGTAACATTTGTGTCGCGTGCGCGAAGCCTTTACTGGAAATTTTCATCGCGTTGTATAGCTGAAAAATTTCTTTGCATCGATTATTATTGTTATTGTTATTATCATTGGTATTATAATTACTTAACTATGAAGAATAATAATATTAAAGATCCTTTTTAATTTCCCTATTATTATTATTATATTCATGTATTCAAATATGTTCGCCGGCGTCGAGTTGTGAGAATAATTATTATAATATCATTGATGCAATAATGAAAAGAAGGAGAAAAAGAAAGAAAGGAAACTGCGTAGCTTGTTGTTGTTGTTGTTGTTTCCCACGCCCCGTGCTGCGTTGTCGAATACCGGGGCCAAAAACGGAATAAAAATTGGCAAAATATAGCAAAAAGAAAAAGAGAAAAAAAAAAAAGGAACGAGAGAACACAAGGGTTGAACAGGAAACATAATGTGAATAATAATCAAAATCGGTGAAGATAAATAGATAGATGAAAAGAGAGAGAGAGAAAGAGAAGAATATAGTAAAAATAATGAAAATGTCCGGACAAAAAAGAAAACAGGAGAAGAATAAGAAGAAGAGATGAAGATGACAAAGAGGGCTGGATCGAAAGCTCTTCTCTCAGAACAGAGACAGAGACATTCTATTATTGTCCCTGACGCGGAGTCTCCCGTACTCGCGTTTTATACATACACGGGGCACATACGCGTGTTGTATATATATATGTTTAATATTTATTGTTATTATATACAGCTATATAATAAACACGCGCATATATTATATTATACATACATAACAGATTGAGTGAGGGAGGGAAGAGAAAGAGAGAGAGAGAAAAAATACGCACACGCCTAATGTACACGTGACGAACGAACGTATCCAACGCGCGTACAATAATATACATATATAGGTGTATATACTATATAGGTATGTACGTGTACGGTAGTAGCAAAGAATGAACAAAGAAAAAAAGATACACGAATCGAAGAAATCTATAATAGTGGGCTCATTTCCATTTGCGCGTTAAACAATTGTTAATATCATATAATAATAACAGTAATTATACGCATTTTAACGCGACGCAACGCGCGTGATAACGCGCAAATGAAAACGATGGGAGGGCCGGGTTTGATGTTATTAGCTCTAGCTCGTATCGGCGACGCTGTTGCATCATTTGCAAAACTATCATCTGTAAACAATACAAGTAAGATTTGTCCGGCGGCGCAGAGCGAAAAGAGCCAGTGGGCGGGGGGGGGGGGGGGGGGGGGGGGGGGGGAATACTTCAAGAGGAAACGGATCGCAAGGTGTGCTGATGATGGAAGGCGATTGCGTGAGAAGATGGTCCAACATTTTCTCAAATATAATATCTGAAAAAAGAGTTATTTAAAAAATTTGACAATTCTATATTTCGGCCGTTATAACGCTGAGAATTTCTTCTATATATATTATATTACTGTCCACACAGCTCTCCCCCCGCATAGTCAATTAAAAGTGTATCGAAACCGTGAGAGAGTCCGGATCTACTGCGCAGTATATATGCCATCACCATCTCCTCTCTCTCCCTCCCTCTCTTCTCCACCTCCACGATGTACATACATAGATATAGTGTAATAGCGAGTTACACGTGTGTACATAGAGATACCTAAGGTATACCCATGTGCGTAGGTATACATATAACGCAAATTTCGAGCATGTATATATGTGTAGGTATGTATGTAGGCAGAGGCGCCTGAAATAATTGCATATGTATGTATTGGTATATTTTTCTCGAATATACCGAAACTATACCTATACGAATTTTTGATAAAAATTATAGATCGGATATGGAATAGTTATGCGATAATGACAATTATTATCATTATAAATTATTACTCCCGCGTGCCTATATGGACATACTATTTGTATATAATATGTGTGTATATTATACACATTCGGTTGGGTCAAAAAGTAGTGAGACTGGAATTTCCGGAATTTCAGTAATGCCAGTCATTCATGAAAAAAAGGCAAGCCAAGCCGGCCGCCATTGCTGGAAAAAGTTTAGTCACCTGCCGCCTTAAGCTGGCTGCTCCCGAGTCTCGGCTGCGGCAATTGTTGGACGTTAGGCTTCTAGTATAAAGACGCGTGATCGTAGCTCATCATGCCGGTGCTGCTGCTGCTGCTGCTGCCGCCGCCGCCGCCGCCGCCGCCGCCGCGTCCGATCCTACCAAAATGTAACCGCGGGTCTCTATACGTGCTATATCTATGTATATACGAGAATTATTCCGTCTCACAATCGCAAGTGGAGTTCTCCTTTACGATATCCCGCTAAAGGAAAAATGAATTCTTTATTATCATTTGGGCGTATGTAAAACTACGATGCTCCGTGTTACTTTTTTCTTATTTATATTTATTGTTTTCACCACATTATGTACGGGAAGCAATGAGAATGAGTAGATACGTGGGAAGAAACGTGATAAAAATACGAATGGAAATTCTATGTGTTCAATTATGTTGGGAAATAGATCTTTTCTCGTTTATACGTTTCATTTTCACGATACAAACATTCATTCGCATATTATGTTGTAAGTGGGGTTTGTTCGGCGGGGTAGAGGCGCTTGGAACTATACCTAACGTGTCTATGTGTGTGTCATGTATACACCTCCTATATGTATAAAGGACGACAATAGTTAAACGGTCAAACAAAGCGACCAAAAGGAATGACTCCTCGCTACCCACAACCGCATTCCATCGTTCTTCGGCGCCATATTTGAATCTTTCTCTTTGGCCTATTGAAATACGAACCTAAGTTAGGCCGAGGAGAAGAACCCATGGCGTCGGCGGTCGGTCGGTCGGTCGGGTACATATTAACCGCTCTCCATTATTTTTACCCTACTGACGGGGACGCCGACGTGGACGCTATCCTTCCTCCCACTCTCTCGCCCTTCAATAGCTGCTACTTATATACATATGACATTGAAAGAAAATAGAAAAATTTCGCATAACCTAGCTAACCGTAACAAAATCATCGACCTAACCTAGTTAACATAGGAAATATACGTCCTTTCCAAATCCTACCAATCTTTGGGTCAAGTTTCAAATACTCGGGCACTTTCTGCCAAAATACTACATCGATCCCCGAAACTTGATTCCGATCGGTTGTGCGGTCGCGGAGAAACTACAAATCGCGTCTTCGAGGTGGAAAACAATCGTTCACAATTGAGGTTACAGTGATGTTCGAAAGGTTCGTTACCCCCTTGACGGGAATCCAGACTCCTCGCTATCGCAAATGTACAGAAACTGAGAATCGCAGATTCACGCAAACGACTCGAGCGGTTTTGATGAAACCTCGCGAATTCGCGAGGCTAAGTATTTCACTTTTTCGAGACCTCGCCCGGATTTGATGGAAAATAAATATCCCATATGTTAGCTCGGTTGGGTCACCAGCGGTGATTCCAAATTCACCTCAACAGCATATATAGGCATATGTAAAGGCTGCTACCTACAACCAATAAAATCGGATCTATTCAATAATTGCATTTTTATCAAATATACTGAACCTATACCTAATGCTTATTACGATGGGAACTATACTGTACTACACTATATGTATAGTTATTATTATACTATAGGTATACTAGTATAAGAGGGACCCAGCCCCGTCAGTTGCTGCGCACTTCCCTACGTCAAACAATCCCCGGCATCCATCCCTATAGCCTGCTATAACTATACTATGTTTCGCCCCCCCCCCCCCCCCCCTCTTTCACCCCTCTGCCGCCGTATGTAACAAACGTTTTCTAATGCGCACGCGCGTGTCCCGTTGCGTCGCCGTATACGCGCTCGTCGTTGACTCGCTGACGTTCGGGCGCACGCTTTCGTATTATTGTTGTGACGTTTTCGTAGTTTCATGCAGTAATCCTGGTATACATACCTTTCCGACGACGACTACTGTGAAAGAACAACAACATAAGTGAAACAATAAAAAACAACAAACAATAAACGTTGAATGGCAAAAAAGAATAAGAAAAATATAATTATACAAGGAAATCTCAACGGTACGATGTACTAACAAGTTCTATCTCTATAGTTTGAAGAATTATATATGTACATACATACAGTGTCGTAGTTTCTCTTATTTATTTATTCATTCATACATATATGTATGTACATACTTTTATTTCATTTGTATTTGTTTTTGGGTGATCTCTCTCTCTCTCTCTCTGGTGATCTTGTTGTGTAACTTATAAACGACGTGTATACCGTAGTATATGTACCTATGTGACTGAATCTGGCGAATGTATATACATGTATGTACATATGTATATACATATCCAAAATTTATATAACATTATACCTAACGCATAGGTAAAGATAGGTATAATAATATCAACGATGTGTGCGCGCGTGTGTGTTGCGTGTGCGGACATTATTTTCACAAGATTCTGCTGATTCCGATTCTGCTATATGGTATGAAGAAGAAGAAGAGCCGGGTACAAACGGTTCTGCTTCGTCCTCTTCTTTCTCTTCCTCTTCTTCATCTGCAGCAGCAGCAGCAGCAGCAGCGGCGGTGGCGGTGTCGGTATCGGTATATAACGCACACTTACGTTTCTAATCCGTGGATGTATAATTTTTGTTTTACTTTCCTTTTTCGTTTACCTCTCTTTTACAAATTTCGCATCAAGCTGCTCACGAGTAAATATAATGATAATAATAATAATAATAATAATGATAATACTCGCCATCATCGTCATTTCGTAGGTTTTTTCTATACATCTGTGTATGTACATATAAATGTATTGTCATTCTATCTCTCTCTCTATTTTTCTTTCTTTCTCCGTTACTATTTTCCTCGTCGTGAATAATGCGCGTGGGTTTGCGACGTATATATATATATACACATATATTTTTACATTTATGTAATATTATATAGATTCGAGGTTGTTATTTCTTCTTCGTCAATTTTTTCTTTCTCAGAGACGCAGTATATAAGTGTATATATATATATATATATATATATATATATATATATATATATATACAGTACCATCGTACGAAGAAATCAATATTCTTTCATGTACATACAAACGGTGGTGTCCCAAGGTCATTCACTCGTAAGATTACATACGTGCAACGTGCCCCCCGCGCATAGGTACACACACACACAGATATGTATATATATATATATATATATATACCTTATGCTATCTATCTCCATAGCTATTTCTATTCCTCTCCTTCTCTTTACGGTACTATTTTCAATTTCCATTTCTATTTCTTCCCTCGTAGTATTAATTATCCATATACTCTCGTACATCGACGTAGTACCTACCTACATTCGTTGATTTTTTTTTTCATCTCTTCTCTCCATACTGAAAGCCTATACATACATATAATGCTAATAATGACGTTACACACAGTACAAGCTACTCTTTCTGCGGTGGGTAGGCACCAGGCATCATTTCTTCTATCTTCATTTTTAGTTTTGTTTTTCATAATCAATAAAACTTCCTTATGCTTTCGAACGAAATGACGTGAGATGGAATCATACATGGAAAAACAATTCGTCGGGCGAACGCAAATCTTTTTTCGGCAGCGGTACATAATTGAAAATGATGTAGTACTAATCTTTTGGTTTTTGTCTTGTTTTTATTTATTCTTATAATTCGACGAATCTCATATCAAACTCTCTCCTCGCCCCCAAGCGGTACACGAGCAAAGCTTGGGCAGGGCATGTGGCAATGTTTTGGTCCTCATCGATCTGTACGAGCCCCTGCCCTCCCCCCTTCCCCCTGTACCACCAACCCGCCCTTTCCCTCGCTATATAGCCTCTCTGCAACTCGCTACGTATATATCTATGTATAGCGAGTTGCGGAGAGGTATACACACACACACACACTCTCATATACGCCGCTGACTGCGCGCAGTCGTATGTACGATGGGGGCGGCGAAGGAGGGGAGGTTGGTGTGTTATAACTTCGGATACTTCCGCCCTAGCTGGCTAGCAGCTCCCCCTGCCTGTTCCTTTCCCTTGCTCTTCGTCTTCTTTCCAACCCCCTCCGCCCCGCGACCCCTGCCCATTAATCTCTCGTTCCCTTTCCCTTGGCCATCCCTTCTTACGAAATACGTATAGGACGACGATACGCTGGCGCTGGTGCTGCTCGCCGTGGCTCCGTGACCGCCGTCAAGCCCTCCCTTCTATTTCCACTTTTATCCCTGCAGAAGAACCCCTCTCCGCATCTCTCCCCCTTCCAAACTGTACTTTCTGAACCACCCTCAGACGCAGCGGTTCTCAATCGAGCATACCCTTTATACCTATACGGGGGTGTTTCTCCAATGACTGGGCGAAAAACTATAGAAATTTGCCACGGGCACTGATTGTTAACCGATAGTAATACAGTAGAACCTCGATTATCCGAATTTACGATTATTCGATTATTCAAACTGGGCCCGGTCCCAATTCGTTCGGATAATCGAGGTTGTACTGTAATAACAATTCGAACGTAGAGGTATGTACCGTCGAAACACTCCGAGCCTTGCTACTTCGAGAAGAGAAGAGCCAGCTTCTCCAAATACCAGGAATCGTAGTGATCAAACCATCGACATACCTATAGTATGGACTACGCTTAAGCATGGAAGAATGTGACCGGCCGGAAGAAAGAGATATAGCGACTGGTGGCGGCCAAGCTCTCTCTCTTTTTCTCATTAAGTGCGTAATATAGCGATTGGCCGCCACCTCGCACTCTCTTTTTCTAATTCTACCGGACACTTTTCATAGGGCTTCAATGCGAGTATCGCGTAGTCCATACTACATGTCGATGGATCAAACACTTTACTCCACTCAGCTACAATGTTTACAAACACCGTAGATTGTGCTCAGAGTTACAATGCGCGTAGAGCTACAATTTTTAGAAACACCGTAGATTGTGTGAGACCAGGTTCTTCTTTTTACGAACTCGAAAAATCTTTGCTTGATTCGTTCAGTTCAATTCGGAATGCTTGAGAGCACTCACTTCAAAGTACTTTTAGACTCATTTGTAAAAATGTTCACGTAATTAGAGAAAATTGATATGGCATTATGTTGTGGCGAAGCGGGGCAAAACTCAATGCCAGCATGTCAGGCTCTATATGCAGAAAAGTATTCAGACAGAGTACACCCGGCTCGTCGTACTATTGACAACGTCATCAGATTATTTCGCGGAACAGGCAGTGTTCAACCAGCTAAAAGAAATCGGGTTGAAACTGAAACTCACGAAGTAGCAGAAGTCGCTGTTTTGTTTGCCGTAAGAGTGGATCCACGTGCTAGTTCGCGACAAATTGCTAGATATTCTGGTATTTCCAGATCTAGTATTCTGCGAATACTGAAACATTACTTAATCATGAATTTTTGAGCCGAAGGACATTCGAGGGTCGCGAGTGTTGCATATGGTTGGACGCGTTTCGATGGCAGCTTCGTTGTAAGTGACCAAGAAAATAAGTAGTCACATTTGGAAATAAAAAAAAAAGAAAAAAAAACATCGCGACCACCGAAATCTCGTAAGATATGCCGTTCAGATGACATTCACTTCCAAACCCCATTTTCCCCCGATGAAATTGAAAAATTTTTCCGCGTGACACTCTTCGGTAAAATCAATAATAACCAAGTTATTAGGGGTGGCAGAGTTAAATGGACCACTCTGTATATGTATGTATATATACGTATATTTCGAACGTGGGAACGCAAAATTTGGTTTAGGATCGTTGACCTCTCGATATTATGAGTGAGTCTGGTCGAGAATTGCGGGTTTTTGGTTTTTAATCTTCTTTTTCTTCTTCTCATTTCTCTTCTTTTTCCCGCCGGTTATATCATTCCGCGGTGTCGTTTCGTTTTCAACGTAACACACACGTATATCTTCCTCTATATACACCAACTCGTGGTAATAACTGGCGTGAATTAATTATTTCTATTTTATATTATATACCTAATATAAGTATTATACCTAATATAATATATATACTTGTGTATCTACCGCTGGATACAGTAGCCTACTTGAAATATTCTGTTTCGATCCCTTTATTATAATACTGTACATCATTTTTCACGATGTAAGACAACAATTATACCCGGTATGTACCTGTGTATATGTATACGTGAACGTGAACGTGGACGATGCGAGGTACGATAAGTTGAGCGTAATTCATAGAGCTTTTTTTTTTCTTTGTTTTTGAAATTTTCTTCATTTTTTCATTCGTCTTCTTATCTCTTCGTTGTAACGTAAATATATGTGGGCATAGACGATTTACGAATGTATTTCTCGCGCGAAATTCAACCACCGGGGGTTATAATTGCCGATGAGAAGACGAAGAAGAAGAAGAAGACGAGGGCGGACCTGCAGGGCGGTACCATTGTATATACTCAGGCGGTTACGGCGCCCTCGGTATAACACGATAAGCTTCTGCTGAATGAAACTATATTAAATCGTATTTAAGAAGGTCCAGTCGTTGGAATCATTACTTTTGTAATTAATGTTATCAAGCGATAATCGCACGTTGGATATTCATAGCAATCATTTACTCGTGAGCTACGGGAACTATGGTCTCGAAATTCCCGAAGACAAAATTTGATAATTATTAACGAATTATGCTCAGATATGAGTGTTTCGTTTAAAAGCGCTTCGAAAGTATTGAGAATCTATTAGAATCGGTCGATTTCATTTCTATATGTTGGCTTTTTTCTTTGAGAAAAGTATTCCCCGCAATTTTACTGTGACATCATTTTTGCATTATGTTTTCCTATTGAATATACAATCTTATGAGATTCCATTGATATCGAGTTTGAGTAACAAATAGCAATACTCAACCAATAAATAAGATAATAAAAATTATATGACGGTGAAATTGTAGGGAATAGTTTTCTGAACGGAAGAAGCCAACTCAGGATCAAATCAACCGATTCCCGATGGATTTTGAATATTTTTAAACCGCTTATTGTAATGAAACGTTCACATCTGAGCATGTGCTTCTAATTTGGAATTTTCTATTCCCGAATCCCCAGGCCAATTATCACAGGTGACGAGTAATTGATCGTTATAAATAATCAATGTGGGGTTATCGCTAAATAACAATCATTACGAAAGTAATGATTTCAACGACAGAATCCCCCTAAACCCGAATTTGGAATCGCCAGTGGCAATCTAACCTAGCTAACATGGGGAATATTCAATTTCCATCGAATCCGATCAATGTTTTGAAAAAAGAGAATACTTATCCACCTTCTGCCATCATGCTCAACGAATTCTCGAAGTTTCATCGAAATCGATCGCGAGTCGTTTGCGTAAATCTACGATTCGCGTTTTTGAGACGGTTTCTCTGTACATTTAACATATAGCGAGTCCAAATTCTCCTTAAGCATACGTGTGTATATATATATATATAATCTTCCGGCAGGCGCGCGCGTAGGCTTCGCGAAATATACGTATTGCGTGACGAAGAAAAACAATTTTTAATTCATAATGCAATTACTGCATACGAGTATTTCTCCTAGTTATTCCAATTCGTCCCCCGCGTCTCGTTCGATCGCTCATAATTATGAAACTAAATGGCCAAGTCTGTACTAATTGTATCAATATATATTTCTATGCGAAACGGTGTATAATTCAATGTGGGCGCGGTGGTGTATTAGTGTAGTAGTAGTAGTAGTAGTAGTAGCAGTAGTAGCAGTAGTGTTAGGTACCTTACGTAGGTACCCATGTATGTAGGTACATATAATATCCATAGGACTGTGCATACTGCACTGCTACCAGCCTACACGTCTCTAGGATAGGTACATAAATACCTATAACACGTTACGTAGAAGGTGTGTGTGGCGTAGGTACCTACCGGAGGAGAACCGGCAACTCCGTTTAAATTATCGACCCTCTCTCGTCTCTCTGTGTAGGGTATACCTTTCCCTCTTACTCTTATACGCCCTTTGCTCATTGAACTCCTCTTCTCTCGCACAGTTTGCGACGAGACAAGAAACCGAAGGTAGATGGAAGGTAGGTAGGTAGGTAGGTAGGAAGGTTGGTCGGTCCGTTGCGTCGGTCGATTGGTGGTAGGTAGGCATAGGTACGTTCGCTACGTACACTCCGCTCTGTCGTCGTCTTCGTCGTTTCTCGGCTTCCGCCGGGTTCCCTTTCTCCCATACCTCAAAAATCTTCTCTCGTTTCCTCTACGCGCCTCATCCGCGCGCTGCGCCGTGTTTCGGTCGTAGTCGTCCTCCTCGTCGTCGTTGTCGTCGTCGTCGTTGTCGTCGTCGTCGTCGTCGTCGTCGTCACCGCGTCACTCGTGACTCGTAGTAGTAGGGCACGTGGTGAATGAAGCCGTTGCCCTCGTCGCTCGCCCCACTACCCCGCCCCCGAAGCGTAGCGTGTGTGCGGCGGAGTAGGTGGCCGGGCCGGGCGATCCGAGTAACTTACCTGCTGTATACATGCTTCATGTAGATATTACAAGTAGAGTTACAATAGCGCAAAATTTTTCCCGTTACAAACCACGTGTGTTTTCTATGAGGTAATGTGCATATGTTTATGCAATAATTGAATTCACGGTGATCATTTCGAATTTGAGGGAACAATAGAAGGGACAAAAATCGAATTGATGCAAAAAATTATCGCGAACGAATATATACACATATAATACAGCATATACACTGAAAATTAACACCAAAACGTGGTCTACGTAGGGTCCATTTCTCGGCCGTTGACAGTAGGCGGTGTAAACAGCCGGTGTTAAACGAACGGTGTACAAAACGGTGTTCCTGACCAACGCGGGCGTACAATTGACACCGGAAACGTTGTTGTTGTTGGTGAGAAATCCGTTAACACCGAGGCAACGGACCATTGTAGACCACGGCGTGATATTGAAGCGGTGTTAATTTTGATACCGCGCATTTTTTTTATAATCATTCTGGGTACGTTCGTACATGACGAATCTAGACTCTATGCTCGACAATACTTGTGAGTTTGAGCTGGGAGGGAATAGCGCTGGTTTCATTTTTAACGTAAATACGCAGCTTCCTCGTTCTCGTATATCAATCAATCTTCCGCGTACTTCACCCGCGGGAATATCACTGGCGGCCGCCACAAATCGAGATAAAAACCGAACTAGAGTCGGACGTAGAACGGTGCACAAGCCCGCCAGTGTATTTCATAAAATCGCTAACGATGAGCGAGTGTTCGTTCATTCGTTGCCAATTTACACACACGCTGCTCAGGTTTTGCGTGACACATGCGAAGCGTAATTTTCACGTTTTCGTGGTTTGAAATTGAACACCTGAAAATTTGGCTGACCACTCGTTGCCAGCGTCACGGTTCACGCCGTGCGTCGATTCTTTTTACATCGTAATGGTCTTTTACAAATGAACAAGAATGGAATAGAAAACTAAACGGAAAAACACAGTTTCAGGACCGTCGGAGTTCAAAATATAGAATATACCTAAGTAGTTGGATATGTATGAATGTACGTATGTATGCACATGAATACTACCTGCAGGATAGTTACAGTTTAATTTTTTGTTTTCTTACCGAATAATGAAATAACGAATAATGAATTTATTGGATCGTTTGATTTATTCGAAAAATATCATCTGATATGGGCCATGAATATCAAGTTATTTCTTATACTGCAGTTATGTGATCACATACCCACGTAGAGATTGAAATTTGTATTATTCCAAGTATCTGAAATTGCTTTTTTTTCTCGTTTTTGTTTTTTGTTCTTTGTTTTCGTTCACTTTCAATACACGATATACACATTGATCTCGAAGACTTATCATCATATGCCTACGTAGAATTTGTTTTTATGTGTGATATAATAATTTAGTATATACGTATATGTATAGGTAACTATCATTAACAGCGGGATGATGATGAATTATGGGTTATTAAACATCGAGTCTCCTCGTTGCGTAGGACGATTGAGTGAGTGAGTGATTGACTGGCAATGAACGAGGGAATATAGTACCTATATACGTATATTGCGTTCGTAAAATTATCTAGATATGTCCGTCGAGATGAATGAGCAAAGAATGAAGATGTGAATAAAAATAACAATACAAATAACAATGACAATAATGAGAATAAGAATAAGTTGTCGAGAGTTATTGCATATCTCTAGACGCCAAAGCCAAAGAACTCTCTGATCTTCATTATGAGTGGCAGGCGGCAATTGGTTCCAATGATTGTCCCTTGGTACGGAATTTCATTCGATCAACAAGTCGATTATTGGATGGATAATTAATTTATTTTTCACTCACTACGTACGTGCGTAGTAGTAGCAGTAGTAGGGTATTATTATTCGTAGGTATAGCGATCGTTACTTGCCCGCTTGCGTTTTACTTATAAAATATAATCTACTCCTCCTCCTCCTCCTCCTCCTCCTCCACCTCCTCCTTCAAATTCCTCCTACAGCCAATCTTTTTACGCCGCACATCGTGTACCCACGCACACATCTTCATATACCTATGTATTACGATTATCAATTATCCATATTATATATCCATAGGCATAGGTAGGTGTGTATGTATGTATATGCATATATCCATGTATCTTATATACTACAAAGAGGGGAGAAAATAGACATAAGAATAAAAGAAAGGATGCATAATAACAGATATGTTGTGATATATGAAAAGATCAATCAATGCCTAGGTCGGGTGGTATGTATGTACACATACGTATCCACTACCTATCAGCGAGCACAATTGGGGGGGAGGGGGCATATATATATATATATTGCTGCAGATGTAAAAATTATTGAAGAATGGTATATAATATGTGTCTAGGGTAACTATATAGAGATATATATGTACACACACATATATATATATATACATTATAGTATGTACGATGATATAATTTAAAAAACAAAATCAACATGCATACAGCAACACGTATACTATACTTATACCGTACGCGCGTATAATATTTGGGTATAGTGTGATAAGATAACAGACGTTACACACACACGCAGACACACATATATATAATATTTATTATACATGCATTTTTCGTATAACACGGGACTTTCAAAGAGGCAAGAGCGCATGAGTCGACCAAGCATATCCATGGTATCAGGCAGGAAAGACAAGGGGATCGCATTTTGGAAAGAGGGAGAAAACATGAAGAATAAATTGATAACAAAAAAAAAAGAAACAAATCACTACAGTCTATACATAGCCTGACAGAGTTCAGGTCTAGCATACATGGATATGTATATGTACATATTAATATTCTTTGATTTCTCATCCGATACCGACTTATTCGATTATTTCTTCTGTCATAATCGATTCCGTCTTTTTTTTTTTAATTCTTCGTTTTGTTTTTGTTCGTTACACCTGAACGGAAAGTTCGAATTTTCGTGCCTGTAGAGCGGACACAAAGTGATTGATTCCCGATTGGTGTGCGAAACGATGTCGGCGCATACGCACATCGCCGAACGCTGCGTTCGTTCGGCGACCTGGTGTTTTAGTTTTTCGCCTGGGGGAAATCGTTGTGTCCGTGATCGCGTATGCGCCAACTTCTTTACATCGCAGTCTATCAACTATCTTCTCTAGCTTTCCGCGACGAGCAACACGCGCTAGGGGCACGCGAATAGCCAGATCGATCCTTCCTGTACTCCCCAGATGTGACAACAAAATATCGCGTGCGGTTCGTGCGGATAGCCAGCTTCAACTTCTCCGTCTCGCGTGATTGGCAGAAGAACTCGCCCTCGCCTCGTGCGTCAAACTTCACATTCGTCGGAAACTGCCTACGGCCTACTTTCCGCCGTCGCCACACAATATACTAGTTTTTTTTTGTTGCTGTTCCGTTTCACTGAAATAATGCTTCCTTCGAAGCCTGGGATTCGTATTCATCAACGAAAACAAGAAGAACGAAACAGAACAGGCGCGTCATCGGTAGCGTACAAATTAAACTTGGCTACTGCGGCGGGCCAGAAACCGCCGCGACGCAACGCACCGCGCCGTACGCGTTTCTTGGGGAATTTAGTGGCTGCGCTTTGGCACCAACACGTAGCAATACATAATATACAATACGAATACGTTAAGTACATTATACTTCGCATCTCTACTCGCTTCACCGGCCGACTGATTCGTCTTCTTCCTCTTCTTTCTCTCTTGCTACCCCTATCTATCCATCTCTCCCCTCCGCCCCTTTCATGTCTCTTTTTCTTTACTTCTTCACCCTAGTGCTACCCATCTGCTGCTACGTTACGCTCCCGCCGAGATGGGGCGGTATATTTGCTCAACGCGGTGAGCAAAAGGCCATTGAATTGAGAAAAAATATATAGTTCTTCATCGGCGTCGGTTATACCGGCGTCTGACAATACTACTAACCACATATATACAACCAATCTATAATAATACTACTACGATACGTAAACATATATGAAAGTTACTACACACGTGCAGTAGGTATATTATGCACTGAATTTATAAACTGTGGCGTGGCGCTCACGAACTCACTCTACTACGACGCGCTACTCGACTCTGTACCTACCCCCTCATACACGTAATTCTCAATTGCAAAGACTTTATATACACTTATACGATTAGTTACGCAGTATGTATTAATAGTACATATAGTGGAGCGGTAAGGAACGGAGTTGGTGCCAATACAAGTTTAGTCGAGGATCAACCCTCGTTGGGGTTGGATCTCGACGTTTTTCTTGCCCTTTCTGTTTCCCTTTCCCTTTACCTTGCTTCCCTCCAAACCTTTGCTGCCCAACCTATTATTTCCTTATTCCTTTTCCTGCTCCCTTTTCTTCTTTCTTCCTTCTTCCTTCTTCCCCGCACAACTTTCAACGTGTCGTTGATGCGGCTATCTCTGAGTACGTAAGCACTGCTCACGCCGTACATGTACACGACGTACGTAGTGCAAAAAAATACAAAACTGTAGGCATCGAATGTTACAGTACCTAAGTACGTACGTACATATGTACAGGGTGGGGCATTTAACGTGTTACAGGTGGATATTTGGAATACCAAGCGTCGTGGAAACGAATATGTCGATTAGAAGTGTGGTGTTTTAAGGGGGACATCTAGAGGCGATGTTAGATTCTCAGCAGAAATTGGCGTCTTCGGGAAATCGACATGAAACCCATTTTTTTTTTTCAATGGTAATCGACACTCCATTGGATTTCCCATGACGCTAATTGCTACGATTTGAATCGGCTGCAAAA
The DNA here is from genome assembly GCA_963170745.1 of Phymatocera aterrima. Classification (NCBI taxonomy): domain Eukaryota; kingdom Metazoa; phylum Arthropoda; class Insecta; order Hymenoptera; family Tenthredinidae; genus Phymatocera; species Phymatocera aterrima. The sequence continues at coordinate 5,395,708 of OY720670.1, forward strand.
AATCGATTACCGTTCCAAAAAAGTGGGTCTCATATCGAGTCCCCGAAAACATCAATTGCTGCTGAGAATCCAACATCGCCACTAGATGTCACACTCGCAACCCTACGATTTGTACCCGACATATTTGTTTCTATGACGCTTGGCACTCGTGATATCCTTCTGTAACACTCCATATGCCCCACCCTGAGAATAACCGAATTACGTGTGCGAGCGGGTTGTGAACCTACGAGAAAGATACAGTAGGATACGCGGTACGCCGCGCCGATAAGATGATGAGATGAGATGAGATTGAGTTTCGAACATCAATCGCGGTGATAGTCGGACCAACGAAACCAAAACCTAAACCTTCAATTATATTGTATTACATTATTATATGATATTTATTCATTCGTTTATTTCATAGAGCATTAATTTGTGTAATCGCGTCTACGATATGCCTATAGCGCTGCAGTGTACCCTGTAACAAAAGTGCGGTATGCAAAATTAACACCGTTCCAATACCGGGGCGTGGTCTGCAATGGTCCGTTGCTTCGGTGTTAACGGGTTTCTCGCCAACAAGAACAATGTTTCGGGTGTCAATTGTGCGTCAGTATTGTTCGAGAACACCGTTTTCGCACCGGTCGTGTAACGCCGGCTGTTTCCACACCGCCTATGCCGTGAACACCCGAGTAATGGAACTACATCGAACACGTTCTGGTGTTGAAACGGTGTTAAATTTAACACCGCATTGTTTTTTCACAGTTCACGTACTTCACTGTCATCGGCGAGGGAAAGAATATTATAGGAGTAGTGCTGGTAGTATAGGTATAGTACTACGGTTCATATTATATTCTTTTATCATACGCATGTATACCTACTAAAGACGCACACTGCGTTCTGGTATGCCTATAATATGTATATATATTCTATGCCGAATGTTATCTGTTTTCTTCTTGTTTTTCTTTCTTTTTCCTTTTCTTCTCTTTATTGCGATTCATCGCGGCCATAAAATTTAGTATGTATAGGTACCGTATCATACTTTTATCTCGTAGGTATTATACGGATGCGTATGCATAATAGGTATACATCTATAATGTAGGTATACATATACGTATACGTACGTATCTATTATTCAGAAAATATACAAATATTATGTGTCCGTAGTAGTGCGGAGAGAGATATAGAGCCGAGACTTGTATGGATATGTTACATTATACAGTTTAGGAGTCGCGGTTTTATTTACGCGGGTAATCTACTTTTTTGCCGCGTAAATCTATATCGCGCGTGTTGATAACGTATTTATGTTCACGTTCGGTTATGTTCTTTCGCATACACACACGTTCGTTACTAATTCATTCTCTTTTCTTCGGTATTATACTAATGTAATGTAACTGCAGTGATTGACACATACCCACCGATATACATCATATCATACCCTCTATATATAATATACGTACGTGACGGTATTAATTCATGCGTGGTATAATTATCAAACCTTTTTGTGCGTCTTCAGCGGCGATACAGTTCGGCGCGGGAAGGGGGCTGGGGGGGGGGGGGTACAATACACTTATTGCGTATAGAATAGGTGTAATTCTTGGTGCGTGGTGCAGCGAGTTCAACTAGATATATAATATAACCCTAGTATTAGTATGGTAAAGCTCTCCTCTCACTTGTACATCGTATTTTTTCTATTTACCTATAACTATATACGCTCCCAGTTCGCCGGACTACGCATGCATACGTATACTCATTACTGTATTATTACACGTATTCAATACCTACTTAATTTGGTTTTGTCCGGTTCGGTTATTATGATTATTTTGTTTTCTGTTCTTTCATATGTCTCTCGTCTCGTTTTTCATTCTTCATTGCGGCAGTCATCTTAATTGCCGTACAACTCCACGCGAGTACCACTGTGAACAGCCCCCCCCCCCCCTCCCACCCCCCGCCCCTCCGCCAAAGTAATTCGTAATCGATACTTCTTCGTTTTTCGTTCGATTGGTGAAAAATGCATCGTTTGTTTTCTCGTTTCGTTAGTTTCATACGATTCAACAGTTCAATTGTTAGTCACGCTATTTATATTATTATTATTATTGTCAACATTATCATTATTGTAGAATTGTAATTGATGGCTTTATTTTTCAAATTGCAGGAATATCACGTACCTGCACCCCCACCCCGTTCGTGCACGCATCGCCGCGGCAGCGGCAGGTTCAACGCGCATCGTTCGACGAGGATCTATAAAAAAAACTAATCGGTGAAAATTATCAAAATAATATTAAAATTTTCCTAGTTTTTTTCCTTCCTTCCTTCCTTCCCTCTTTCTCTCTTTCTTTCTTCCCCTCTATCACATATTGTTGCGGTGTCGGTTCGTTCCGTTGAAATACAATAATAACAATAATAACAATAATAATAATAATAATAATAATAATAGTATTAACAACAAACGCGAGTGACCAAAGTTTTACGCCTGATCCCGAATAAATGTATGTAAATGAGAATTGAATAAGAAGAGGAAAGAAATAGAAAGTAAACGAAAAAACAGAAAGTGATTGTATCGAGTGCAGCGGTGTTCGTCTGCGGAGGTGCGGTTGCTTGAACATATATATAATATAATATAATATAATATAAATAAATAAATAACAATCTTTGATATTAATAATCATTGATAGAAGAAAAGAACAGACGAACAAAGGAAAAACGAAGAAACGATTGAGTTTCAAAGATGTCTTTAACACGCGAGCAATCGTACGCGGTTGGATAGTATCTATATGAGTATAATATACAATACATAAAACTTTAGCGGGAGTTGAATCTACGATAAAAAGGGAAACAAGTAAAGAAGGAAAAATTGAACAAATGGGTATACGATTTGAATCGTAACACACACATATAACTAACACAAGGATCTATCCTAAATATATATGATATAAATATAATATATGAGAAGAATAATTTCGCGGATGTTCAGCATCGCACGGGTTCAGAAGTACTCTCGTTGCAGCAACGCGATATTATTATTATTTTTATTCTCATCACTATTATCATTAATATTATTATTGGTATTATGATTATTGACGAAAAATAGAGAAGAAAGGCATCTATAAATAAAATTATATATTATAAAAATGAAGAGCAAGTATTCATTGAGGAGGCAGCAGCAGGAGCAGCAAGAGCAAGGGCAAGGGCAACAGCAACAGCAACAGCAACAGCAACGTGACCGCAACGTTGGCAGTGACGTTGATAATAGCGTACTACTGAGATGCGACGAGAGTTTGAATAACGTCAGCAGCTTACAATTATTGACGAAAGAGAATTGTGTGAAAATGCAATCGGTAATATGTGGTACGTGCCCTGCGATCGACCTGGCGATGAATAATAAATTGAAAATATCGTCGAGACGGTGTGAAATTTGCGAACGACTTCAAGGCACGGCGGTGGTCGAACAGCATTGCGTTAAACAAAATTTCTCACATTATTATTATCATCAGAATAATAATAATGATCACGAGGACGAAAATCACGACGAGAACGATAATGATTATTACGATAACGGGAACGGGAACGGGAACGGTGTAAACGATAACGAAAATAAAACGAAAGTGATTTATAATAATAATCATAATAATCATAATAATCATAACAGTAATAACAAAGAGAATGAACAAAAACGGGAGGAGTATAATGTTGACGGTGGTGTTACCGACGCAGCGGACGAAGAATATTATCGGAGATACGGTGCAGGAATTGTCGGGAATCTTTGTTGTTATAAAAAATCTAACAATTACAAAACTGCAGGTGGAGATTTTGACGATCGTCCAATTATAAAAAGAAAACAACTCGATCCTCTTCTCGCCATGGATTGCAGCCGATGTCGGCAAAGCGATGTTGGACATTCTCTTAGATGTGCCTCGAACGTTGTACGATGGCGAAATCGCGATCACAGTGAATCGAATAAATTCTCATCAAAATCATCGTCATCATCATCGTCGTCATCTCCGCCATCCTCATCATCTTCCTCATCTTTGTATTCTTCTCCTTCTTCAACTAAATCATCGTTATCATTTGTTGATAATTCGACCATCTCAAATTCACCACATTCGACTTCCATAATACATAATAATTATTCGTATTCAACGATATCGAAATTATCCTGGATATTCACCGCGATAATATTCACCCTCGTACTATCGTCGGCCAGTGCTCAACTTCATCGGGCCAGCAGCGAGGTCTCAACTATTTCCGCTGCTAAACGCGATGGTGAGTATTTTGAAAAACAATTGTTTATCCCTTTTTCTGTCATTCTTTCGATTCGCTCTTCGTATTTTGTGCTCGTACGTTTATTCATTTTGTTCTATTCTTCTCTCGTTGTTCATTTGTACACGCGGTCGCAGACCTAGGGAGGTATGTAGGTATATACGTACGTACCTCTGTATCAATATTCACAATGGGAACCAACTTCGGCCTCGTTTACCCAGATATATCGCGGACGGAAAGGAATGAGAAAAAGAAAACCAAAACATCTAGTATGATGACATTCTTTGGGAAGAATTAATTTTATTCCATTTCTTTCGTGAAAGTGGAACACATGTCCTGCATCTCATATCGTACCTATGCATATGTTTATCTGTATATATCGTAATATTATACATTAGGTATAGGTACTGTACCGAATATTGTAATAAGTTTCGAAACAACAGTCATTCCGATTCGGATTGATTCTCATTTCTTTTCTCTTTCTATTTGATGGAATCTAGAGAAAAGAAATATCATCGTATATCGTGGTAGATATATATATACGGATGTAGATGCGGACTGTTACGAGTCCTCCCCCACTGCTCAATCTGCCAGTCTCTCTGAAGTGGAATATTGCATGAGGTTTAAGATCGTGACGTTAATGCAACAAGACATGAGGAACCAAACTCCCTGATGCAGGATTGGAATATTGTAAAAATAGCAAAATATAGTATCTAATTATCTAAATCGATCGAAACATATTAATCGCGCATTTTAGTATTCTCATTACGTCCAAATCCTGAAATACGTATGTACTTCGTTTCAATATCATTTTCGTTGCGTTAACGTTGCAAACTTCGACCACTCACAACATTGTGGGGTTTCATTGTAAATTATTTGCAACTATAACGGTATAAATAAGATGGATTCAGAATTCTACGATTCATGTTTTCAAAACAATTGGTATGAAATGTTGTGTATAACCTTTATTGAAAAAAATTTGTTTTTCCCTGTTGGACAAATACGATAAGAAATGAATGCCACAGATATAAGCTACCTGCGTAGGTAGGTATACCTGTACTGTATACAATACTATAGGTATGTAGTATACTACAACCGCAGATTGTTTGTTGTATATAAATCAACGACGACGAACGCGCGCGGTTACGGTGGTTGGCGTGGTGTCGGGTGTCGGTGGTTGGCCGCTTGCTTGCTTGCTTGGTTGGTTGGTTGGTTGGTTGCTTGGTTGATAAGAATTTTCCAGAAGTGAATGAACAATCTTATCTCTCATACGTAACATTTCGTCGTCGCGTCGTCGTAAGGCAAAACGATTTGATTTCATTTTTTCATCTATTTATATTTATTTTTATTTTTTTATCTTCTCTCCCGTACGTACCTATAACATTCTCACCGCAGTACTTAGGCCGTTCTATATATCTACTCCTTTATGGCTATATGCCACAATATTTGATACAACGTTCATACGTACACATACATTTACGATAAATGCTTGGCGGGTGTATATGAATATCAGAATATGGATTCATTCGGAGGCATAGAGTATATACGTGTAGGTATGTGTGACATGAGCCGTCCCCACGCAGAGAAATGCCACGGTGTATGCGTGCATCGACCGACTTGATGCTTCGCGGAATCGTTATTTTACTCTTGATAGAGAGAACGAGATGGGGAGAGGAAAAAAAATATGAAAAAACACAAGAAGAAGAAAAAGAAGAAGAGAGGGACGTTAAAAAAAAAAAAAAAAAAGCGAAAAGAGAAAATAAACGAGGAAGAAAAGGCGATGGAACAGGACCACCACCGCCGCCCCTTAGCTCTTTTCGATAATGCGATTTCGACACGCAACAATTTGGTCGGCGGAGGGAATGGGAAAAAAAATCAAATTCTATTTTCTCTCGTTGTTTTTTTCTTCTCTCCGTCATTTTACAAGATGTCAAATATCATACATTAGGTATGTACACCGAAACGAAAGTGAACGAAGTGAAACGAAATGACATAAAATGAAATCAACCAAATGAAGTTGGTATGAAATTATTTTTGTGTTTGCGGAGGCACGTGTCGTTGGCGCGGTCCGCGGAGGTTCACTTGACTAAACAACAGCAGCCCCGTTATATTCTTGTGACGCGACGCCGGCAAGGCAAAAGCCTCGGTGCCGCCTCGTGCTTCTGCGGGTATGGCGCCAACAAAATAGCGAAACAAATTGAACCTCGATTTCGTTACACGCACGCAATAGGTTTTATATATCATTGTTCTCTTCTATATTGTTATTATAATTATCATCATCGTGATTTTGTCTAATATAATATCCAGTAAGAACTCGGAAGTTCCGCCAAATGAGAACAAAAATCGTTCACAAAATGCATTTCTTTTCGTAATTTTGATTGCGTCAACGTTGATAATATATATATATATGTATATATAAACTCGATTGGAGGCTTCATAATCTCAATTGTAATTACTTGATTTTTTTTCTTTTTTCTTTCTTTCTCTCTCTCTCTCCCTCTCTCTCTCTATTTTCTTATCTATGTATAGTATACGTTCGCGGGATCTCCGAGGCGCCTGATATATTGTACTACTACATAATGAGAGATAAGAATCTGCACATTCATAGATTCTTAAAACAACAGATAACGTATACGTCGGTGAATTGTTTTTGGTTTTTTTGTTGTTTTGCTTCTTTTTTTTTTTGTTCAATTTTCTTTCCGTTTTCTACTTATAATCCTCTCGTCGCAGTCGGGGAGTAAGATGAGTCGTTCAGTCACTCTTTTCTGTTCTTTTTATCGTTTTTTTTTCTTCTTTCTTTCTTTGTTCTGTATTTATGGATTTTTTTTTCTAATTGCAAATCGATAGATATTCAATGTACATACTACATACGTAGGTACTATATCGATATTCTATAATACCGTAATCTTTATATTATACGTATCATCATTCTTCCATAGTGAGAAATCGCGCACACTTTTTTCCCCTAAATGATTTACGAACGGTTAATATATATATATATATATATTTTTATGAAATAATGAGAAAAAAATCATCACGATAAAAAATGATCGGGTAAGAAAGTATGCGGAGAAGAAATCACAACGGAAACGAGTCTGAAAAGTGTCACACAAGAAATGAATATATATACTTATAGAATGAATGAAAAAATGACCTGAAATGTCGGTAACGGGTCTGGAGAACTCACTCAATTATACCATTTACCTGAACATTTCACGGCAAATCCACTTTGGAATTTTACGGCACAATCCTGCCGGAGATCAATTAATGTTCGGTATAAGCACGAGGCAATGGGTGGGGTTTTCTATAGTGAGATTTATTTCTGGCAAGATGTTTTTTTTTTTTTGTTACGGTGGGATTGTTTACTCCGGATACCGGTCGCAAATGTAGATATTCACGTATTATACGTATATGGATCAAAAAACGTTTCCCCGTCATTCTCCTTATTTTAACTCGCGAACGGAAGTCGACGGATGAATAAATTATTTTAGCTATAGGTACGTATTTAAAAAAAAATATGTGAGGATATATATATATGGGTACGTATGTATACGATAAGTATGCATAGACATGATATGACAGTAATTTGAAACGCTTAATCTGATTTTTAAGTTCTATTCAAATAATTAGATCTGGTATGTATATCGTTGTATTGAATTACGGGCGCGAAAACAAGAAAGTAGAAGAAAAAAGTTCTGCAGATCGCATAGAATATATATATAAGTTTGGTTATTATATATAGCCATATATTCGCATTATGCTATTTATCATGATTGACAAATATGTGCAGCGCTGCATCTGGAGCGTACGTCTGTGCGGTCGTTGTTGCATTTCTCAATGATTTTTTCATCTTCGAGAAAATTATGGGGAAAAAAATGTACGAGAAGATACGAGGGAAAAAAAATAGAGAAGATGGGCGGGTACGAATAACAAAAAATAGCAAACACGCAACCGCACTGATCAGTTAGCGTCGTGACGTCAATGACGCAACAGTTTGGGTAAAATTAGGTACCGAATGATTTTCTATTTTTATATCGTTCTTTCCCTTGGAAATGCGAAAGGCTAGTAGTCATGCTAGTTCGCGGTGCTTTTGACCATGAATCATCTTCCACTACATCCCTGCCGCCACCTCCGCCGCCGCGATGACGATGACGATGACTATGACGATTGTAGCACATGACGTACAGGTAACGGTACACACATGGGTACACATCGGTATAATCTTTCAAGTTTTCCAACTTTATTGTACTGTAGCTAGGTAGTAGGCGCGAGGGGGTGACTATTGTTTCGGCTGTGATGGCGCGCACGCGCGCGTCCCATTTTTGAGATTTCGTCTTTCGGAGCAGAATTTTGTGTGAAAATTTGAACGAAATCGGGAACGGTGTATTTTTGCATTTGGAAATTTTTGATGTCTCGGGCGAATATTTCATATTTTCGGCACCCGAATAATCAACGAATATTTTTTTCTCAAAGTATGCTCGAATACTCGTAGATCATGTTCAATCCAATTTTTCGTACGACCTCTTGGTTCCGAATGAGAATTGTTTGAAAAAGTTGGGATGTTCGCACTTTACGATTTCCGATAACTCCTAACTTCCGAACCATCGGTTGGAAAAATCTACACGTCTAATCTATATGGAATGTCCCATATACGCTTATATTTGTTTTCTACTATGTCTATACTGTAATACAAATTGCGTAGTAAAAGTATCCCACGGGTGTCATCCGTCCACGGTGATCTCTGATGCGAGACCTTTTCCGAGGTCACGTATATACGTGAACCCTGCAGTTGCATATATTATTATATCGCTATTATCATATTTTATTTAAGTACACCATGAAATACATACATACGTAGGTACGTACATATTAAATCTTTAATTTACTATACTATACATGATAATATAATGTTATACGTGGGTATGATTATATCATTATTATTATTTTTTTCTTTCAATCGAGAAATAGACGTGCGTTGCACGATGCCGGGCGGGGGGGGGGGGGGGGGGGGGGCGTGCGTTCACAGATCGTGATGATATTCGGTCTTCAAGCCAACAGTTATTGCCAATTGATCTCTAACTTCTCTAACAAGACTTTGGGTCATCGCCCTTTGACATACCTATCTATGAGTATACATATTCAATTTATATAGGTATATGTATCAATTAGTTATAATATGTCCTTTTCTCTCTCTCTCTCTCTCTCTCTCTCTTTCTCTCTCTTTTTCTATTTACCTACCCATGGACGAAGGTATATAATAAATTATATATATAGGTATATTATGTATACTCATTAGAGCGTTAGAAAAAAATCCGATTTTCCAGCTGGTTTCACCTGTAATAGTTAATCTAGGTGGAAAAAAGGTTCTGTCGAAAGATGAGCATTTTAGGCCGAGTGCAAGATCGGGCTCATTTGATTTTCCGTTTTTTTCGCTTCTGTCGAATTTATGATGGATAAATTGTAAGTAAACAAATGTTTCAACAGGAGTTTATTGAAGATTCTATTCAAATTTTCAAGTGGTTCCCACCACGCAATCGGGTTTTTCACTCAATAATGAACAATAGTTTTTAGAAATAGCGGAATAATGAAGTGAAAATTCATTCGGCAACCAATTGAAACGTGAATTAGAATGATCAAATTCAAAAAAATGTCTTTTTCTGAACGCAATCTGACATCCTGACAGCTGTAAAAGAAATAAAAAAAAAAAAAAAAAATCAAATGAGCCCGATCTTACACTCGACCTAAAATGCTCATCTTCTGACAGAAATTTTTTTTCTACCTTAACTAACTATTTCATGTGCGGCCCGTTGGCAAATCGACATTTCTTTTCTGTTTTGGCAACGCTCATACATACCTATATGTATACTACAGGTATGTACACTATGCACCTGCGAAAAATATGAAGCTAATTGAACACGCTGTTAGAAAACGAAAAAAAAACCAACCAATAACGGGGGGGGGGGGGGGGGGGGGCAAGTACATATACGTGTGAACAAGCGTCGCATGAGGATCGCTGCAAAACGCGACGCCGGCGCCGCGGCTGCGGTTATAAAATAGTGAGGAGGCTCGGGGGGCCTTACAAGAACTTGTATACATTGCATGTACATACATTCCATATGTTATACGTACGCTTCTTAATGTTACACCGGTATTTTCTACGCCCCCACAATAACATAGATAAACGTACAGATATAGGTATAATTTAACCGTTTCTTCGTCATCTATTATTAGATCGATTAGCTTTGCGGCACCGAGCGGCAAATGGGGGGGGGGGGGGGGGGGGGAAATGGGTGGGATTTCACGTCTGTGTTTCCACGGCTCGACGAATCAACCGGTGTTGTTGTTGTTGTTGTTGTTGTTATTATTATTATTATTGTTTATACTGTTATTATATTCTTCAAACATGCTTTTATACAGGTATATAGTATTATGATGTACAAACAGTGAGAGCTTCCGTTTCCTAGCGACCGTACACTTCGTCTGCTAGAAAAAATCCAGTGCGCTTGCGCGATTTTTTAACCTCAGCTGTTTCCCGTCTCTACCAACTGTCGAAAATATAAACAGGTCGCCGCGATATATTATACGCTAACCTTGAATATTTTGACAGGTGAGCTTGGCTTGCTGAAGATTATACTATGGATACATCACGGCGATCTGTCAGATCTGTCGTGTTAAAATTTCATGTTTTCGAGAGACATTGGTAGACATGAGAAACAGGTGAAGTCGAAAAATCGCGCAAGCGCACTGGATTTTTTATTAATTATTATGTACAAGTATGTGGTGTATATGAGATTGCTATGTATATACATACCTATTTATACTTACAGGTATATATATATATATATTATACATGCATACGCCATTTGATTCTTGCAGCTTTTCGGGAGAGAATTCTCCAATCTCATTCTCCGATTCTCCGATGCGCCGCTTTATTGCTGCTGTTTGCGGCTCACGTTTGTTCGTTTAATTTGCTTGCAGCTATCTTCTACTACCTTCATTCATATATATATATATATATACACACACACACACCTATGTATTGGTATTATATATATTTGACTCATATTCTACATTCTGTATCCGCAATCGGTGTGGTAGGGTATAATATCGGATATCACGACCCCCCTCCCCCATCTCACTAGCTTGTTCGATTCCGCCTTTCAAAACGTTGGAATTTTTGTTTCTTTTCTCCACTCCGCGACAACTCAATTTAGCTCGCTCTTTGATATTTATGTACTACGTAGGTGTAGTGGAATTGTATTATGGTATATTTTTTAATCCGTTCTATTCTTCTTTTTCGTTGTTGTTTATTTCTTGTTAATTTTGTTTATCGTTGTACGAGGTACGACGAAAAGGTATATATATATATCGAGAAAACGATTTATTTACAGTTAATAAGAAGGGTAGTAGTTATGGATATGGCGATTCGAATATTCGTTAACAGTTGACAAACGCAATTTGAGCTGAATGAAATCAAGTCGAGTCAATTTAGTTTGAATTTCGAAGAAAAAGAAGACAAAAAAATTCGATGCAACTCGAAAAAAAACGAAGAAGAAGAAGAAGAAATACCAGATGTACCTCGATAGCAGACGAATTCTCGTAGTCGAATTGAGAACAACAACAACAACAACAATGATAATAACAATAATAATAGAATGATAAATGTCGGCAATAAGGGACTAGCAAAGAGTAGGAAGCAGTCGCCGAGGGGAAGGACGGGGGGGCCAGGTGTTTTTATTCGAAGGTCGGCCAGAGACGATCACCGGAAGTTCACTGTCTAGACGCTTTTCTTCTTCACCCACTCTCTAACAGAGAGATCTTGCATTCCGGTTCAACTGGCCGCGTGGCGAGTTCTCTCATACAGTATGATGTTCGTTATAGGTATGCATGCATGTACACGCGTATGGAATACTATATAGATACACGTACAAGGTGGTACCTATTACCTAGCTATATTAATTTGTGTGTGTGTGTGTGCACACATATAAAGGTATATAACAACACGATACATCTATTATTGTTATTATTGTTGCAATGAAACGTGAATGATTTTCTTTGTTTGCCGTAATTGTAAGGCAAGGAATAGGTAACCATGCTCCCGTTCATTAATCGTTTTGCTCTGAAGTTAGCTATACGTACAGCTCGTGGTGTAATTTACTCAACGGGAAAGGCGGAGACCAATGAGCGCGCGCGTTGTATTCTCCAATTTATTCGAACGTGTCAATCTAACCTAGCTAACACAGGGAATATCAATTTTTCATCAAATCCGATGAGTATTTTTTTTTTTTTTCTTTTTCTTTTGCTTTTAAGAAGCGAAATAACTAGGCCACTCTCTGCCATGACGCTCAACGAATTCTCGACGTTTCATCGATGTCGATCGAGTTATTCGCGTAAATCTACGATTCTCGTTTTCGAAACGGCTTCTGTCCATTTAACATAACGAGTCCAAATTCCCCTCAAATCGTTTATTTTCATCGACTGAAATTCGACGAAATGGAATTTGCCGGCTGACCAGTCTCTTCCATTCTGTATGTATATGTATATATATATATATATAATGAAGAAAAAAATTAAATGAACCATCCGAAAAGAGTACGATTCACCGTTTCATTTATGAATGCAAATGTACATACTACATATGATTTTTTGAATATTAATATCGATATCCTACTATTGTAGTAATGTACGAGATATCTATCCATCGATTCACCGATCAAATTAGTTAAGATACGGACGCGAGGAGGAAGCGGTTTTCCCCATGAGTTTGTTGTACAGGCCAGTTACCTATGTCTCCGGGTGAATGCCTTATTGTTCCGTTTTCGTAACCTTCGGTTTATCCGGCTCCAAATAACAATATATAGGTATATATTTTCAGAAGCATGATTCTTCGTCCATGTCTCTACTCATAATGTATGTATATCCATACACCTACATTCTATACCTATCTATGTATGCATATACCAGCGAAACTTGCGGATTACAAGATTTGCTCCGGAACTATCAATAATTTAGCTCCATGGTGGTTGAAGAAAATAGATTGAAACAAACAAAAATAGATTGAAACAAACAAAAATAGATTGAAACAAAAAATTAAAAAAACGAAGTGAGAGTTTTCATTTTTCATTCATTATAGGCATATCGAAACGTCCGGGAAAACTTGAGAACAATTTCACACCCGGAATGCGATTATAAATAATGTATCATTCAGAAGAATTGAGTGAAATTTCACGTGGTTCACTTGATTCATAAACTTGATAAATTAATTGTTAGTTCCGTATGATTCTCTAGGTTTAGTTGTGATTCTCCTATATTTTCCCTGCGTATATTCATTATGTACAGCTATAATTATCATTGGTCAACGAGCGTCTGAAGGAAAAAAAAAATGCGAATAGCAAACGGAGCGGCGTCCCAAATACCTCGGACACTATCTGGCTCACATGCGAGGAGTAGGTAGTACATACATGCATACGTAGGTATATTATGTTGGTTCAATATAATCATCCTTGCGAAAATGTTGGAACAAACAACAAAACGAGAACAGTGTGATGGAAAGAGCATTTCTTGTTATCACATTGATTTTTTCGTTGTCATTTTACTCTTTCGTGTTATTTCTGTTTTTTCGTAATTTATCTTCGGATAGTCATAATCTCGAATATTAATGAAACGTTAATTAAATTTTTTGGTGTAGCAGGCAGGCATACAGGGTGATTCAGGTTGAGCGGAACACATTTTGCGGACAGTTTCTTGGAGGAAATCTGAAAGGAATAGTCCTATGGCAAAATATCCTGTGACCGATAGTCTGCGAGTTTGAGAATATTTGGTGTATGCAATCACAACGCTGATATTATGTGTGTGTGCAAAGATTGTGTTCACTCGCAGATCCAAGCATGCCGTATCTCGATCAGGTACAAGCTCTGCGATAGGTCAACCTGGATCTGATCTAGCTTGAAAACTAAAGGTCACACTAATTTTTCTCGAAGGACTCTTGCTTCCAGTTTCTCCAAGAATCTTATCCGCCAAATGTGTCTCGCTTATACTGCTGCAGTATAGTATATACGATTGCGACCACGGATCCGCATAGTAGCTATATAGTTATATATTTGAAGAAAAAATTCGACATTATACGGACTAGAGAGAAAGAGACTGGAGAAAAAGCATCTAAGAGATCATCGGAGTCGCTGTTGGCAATCTAACCTAGCTAACATAGGGGATATTTATTTTAAAATCTCATCCGATCGATGTTTCGAAAAAAGTGAGCTACTCGGCCACCTTCTGCCATCGTAATCGAGGAATTCTCCAAGTTTCATCAAAATCGATCGAGTCGTTTGCCCATGTGGAAACCGAACGTAATCGATTTAACCGGTAGCCATATATACCTATATAGGTAAATTTGTACATTTAGGAATATATATTTCGTTGGAGTATGTAATCGCGGTCGGTTTCATGTGTGAAACTATAATACTATAATAGTATACATACTATAACAGTTCCACGCGTCTTTTAATGTGAACGTTTTGTCAGAGTGAGAGATAAAGCGATGAAAGCGATAAAGCGATAGAGAGAGAAAGACGCGATTCCGCGTCACGTCCTTCCGTTTTATGAATGAGCTAACGCCGCTTGCTGCTTCTGCTACACATGCATACATGATACGTATACGTATATGAAACCTGTGTATGTCATGTATGTAATATCAAGCATGCGGTAGTAGTAGCAGCAGCAATAGTATAACGCGAGTGCACCGATAGCGGTCGGTGTAAAAAAATGAAAGAGAATTATTGTATTCAGAGGTGCCGGTGGTTGTTGTCCTCCTGGACCGCGGTGAGCAAGGCGTTGCGGTTCCATATCTTCTTCCTCTTCCTTTTCCTTTTCCTCTTCCTCTTCCTCTTTCTCTTCCTCTTTCTCGTTGTGTCCTTTATCTCATACTGTACGATTAACTGAACTGTGCTGTAGTTGAACTCACGCGACGCTCAAGGCGTCACAGAACTCGCCACGTTAAATGTATACCTCGAACCGTCTCAAGAATGAGAATGATAGATTTTGGCAAACGACTCGATCGATTTCGACGAAACATCGCGAGTTCATTGAGTACGATGGCAGAAAGTGGCTAAGTGGTTCACTCTTCCAAAATATTGATCAGATTCGATGAAAAATAGACATTACCTATGTTAGCTAGGTTAGATTGCCAGAGGCGACTCCAATTGCCTCTGAAGCACAGAAGCTATCTCTCTCCCTTCCTTATCTCCATCCCGCCTTCCTTATCGTCTAGTTGTATCACTTCCTATACGGGAACTATACCCACATCGCGGAGCGTAATGTTTGGTTTCATTCATCTCGCCGATTATATACAACGATTATATACGTAGGTACGAAGGTCTGGGCAGGGGAAACTGCGAAAAACTGTCGAGAATGAGAGACCGGATGCTCGCGGCGCCATATCCGGTCGGTCATAGCTGTAGTGTTAGTAGTAGTAGTAGTAGTAGTAGTAGTAGTAGTAGTAGTAGTAGTAATAGTAGTAATAGTAATAGTAGTAGTAGTACGTAGGATACTCGGTACATTCTCATTCCTCGTTACGATTAACGCCGTATGAAATTTATACATGCATACGTATGTACACGTATAATATGTATATTTGTAGGTATATTAACAACTGTATCCATACGTATTGTATAATATAACATACCGTTTTCTTCTTCTTCTTCTTCTTCTTCTTCTTCTTCTACTTTTCCTCAATAATCGTATTTCAGAGTTTGTTAAACTCCGGTATGTTCATACAGGTATACACCTACATATCTCTATATAGTTATATATCTCCTTTTATTTCTTTATTTTTTATCGTTAATATAATAAAGTATCAATTTGATTCCTGTATATTATATGGTATCGGATAACGCATCGCACGCTAAGCAATACAATAGGTGTATATCGTCTTCGGCATATAGCTATATGTATCTGATAACGGAACTTATACCTCGTTATATTATATACCGTACCTCTATATACGTCCTTCCTGCGCTCGCATTCAAATCGTGAGATTATTGGGTATAGCAGTAAATTTTGATTCACGTTTCATATCATGCATAATTCTTGACGATGAGGAGGCTGAAGTTTACAACGTTACCATCTCTTATATGCATACCTATACCGATGTAATAACGTATGAACAATCACGAACAGTTATATCTGCTGCTTCGACACTGAAACGTTGCAAACGGAAAAGCAACGGAAATATGTACATGTACGTGTATACATATATATTATGTAAAAATGTGATATTATAACAAATTCAGATTAAAATTATAGCGTATTATATAGAAATTTGAAGAAAGAAATGTGCAGAAAAATGAATAATAATAATTTCATAATCGCGAAGAGGAGCAGAGCGGAGCTGTATCGAAAAATTTCATGCGACGAACAATATAGTATAGGGACGAACGAGTATAATGGAACTCTTGTTATGCGACTGCAAAAGTTCACATAACATTAACGCGATGAAGTTGAAAGATGAAAAAGTAAATAAGAAAATGGCGACTGCGAAAGCATTTTCGACGAAGAAAAATCTGCCGACGGTCTTTCCGTATTTTGTTTTTCTTCGCCGGGTGTTTCGGCCGAATTCATAAAAATTGAGAAAAGAACAGATGAATCGAGATTTTTCCTGGATCGAAAATTTGTTGTCGATATCACTTTTACATATAAACTTCAGACTCATGATTCATTGTATGCATATATGTAACGAGGAGATGCAGATATATACCGTGTACAAATGATAATGAGATTTTTGTGCGCGTTTGATTTCGAATTTTTGTCGCAGATTCAGTACAATAATTTCACTTTTTCTTTCTGTTCTCTTGCAGTTTGTCAGAGCGTGGATGTGAGAAATAGTGTGAGCCTATTTTCTAGACTGCAAGGATGTCGCGTGGTCGAAGGTTTTGTTCAGATATTGTTGATTGATCATGCCAATGATAGCTCGTACGCAAACCTCACCTTTCCTGATCTGGTTGAAATTACCGGCTACCTTCTGCTCTACAGGTATATTATAACGATTATTATATTATGATAATTATATCTAGATCTTAAACCATACAGTAGAACCTCGATAATCCGAACGCCTGCTGTTATTCGTACCTTCGGTTATCCGAACCGCGACTCGCTTTGAATGAACCATCTATTATCCGAACATCGACTTGCTATTTTTTGGTTTTTTGTTCTCATTATGTATTGCGCGCATTTCTCGTGTTCCATTACACGGTATACTATGTATATACATACACAGTCGTCCCTGAAGTGTTCCGTTCTTTTGAGATACTGTATCTTTTCTTCGATTAAAATTACATTTTCGTAATGTCATCCTATAAGCAGTTTTACTTTTCACGAGTAAATCCTTGAAATCAGAGTCTATTTGAATATATATATATACATATGTTATAACACAGATGTGTGGTACATAGTATATAATATTTAAGATATTGCCCACCATTGAACATCGTTTCATCCAACATTATTGTTCGGTTATCATGATTAGGCCCGAGTCCCATATGGTTCGGATACATTGACAATTATAGAACTATTATTCGGGATGCTACAGAAACAGCCATTTTTTTCTGAAATGCTCACACTCGATACGCTACATTCATACAGGTCGGATTATCGAGGTTCTACTGTACTATATTTGAGTATTTTACGTGTATATCGTATATTAGACGACTCCGGAAAATATGAAGTATTTTTTTTCAGTTGCTAACTCAAAAAACTGTTGTTTGTGGCAAAAGAAAAACCAATTCTCGCTCAAGCTGAGCTCAATCGGACGATATAATTAGAGGTCGTGCTTTTCAATTTTCGATTCACATTCGAATAACACAAGTTTTTTCTTTGTCAGAAATTTAATTTTCTTCCAAAATTTCATCAAAAAATTTGGAAAAATCAACGGGGGGCTTCACATTCAAATCGAATTATCTTTCAAAATATGTAATGTTCGAAGAAAGATTGTGAAAACATTTTTCATAGGAAATTTTATTTTCTACAAATAACTCTTCGTGACATATTTCGACGTCTTGATTATTCTCTAATTGTAAGTGATCGTTAAAATTTGCGAATATCAAGAGAATTCGCATTGGAATGCATATAGCTCTTGAAAATCGCAAGATTCGAGAAAATGTCAAGAGACTTTGTTTGAAGGAAATTAAATTAAAAAAAAAAAGTTCTCAGTATTTTTCCGCATCGCGCATGGCTCATGTGAAATTCAATGAAAAATCTAAGCCCGCATTTTTTATGTCTTATCCGAATGTAAATCGAAAAACTGAAAAGCTGAAAAGCTGAAAGGCGCGACCTCTTGATATCGTCCGATCGAGCTCAGCTTGAGCGAGGATTGTTTTTTTTTTTTTTTACCACAAACGACAGTTTTTTGGGTGGATAGCAGCTGAAAAGAAGCTTGATCGTTGCGCAGAAGCTTAATTATTTATAATAATATTTATATTATAGTGTATATATATGATAAATTTGTAACAACTTCGATGGTGGAAGACTAGGAAAAAAATATAATAAGAAGTAAAATAATATTTTGAGGCCGCGATCTTATACTATACGTAATTAAAAGTTAAAACTATAATAGATGTGTATTGGTATATATTATACTTCTTTCTTTTTCTCATCTCACCTCGTTTATTATAGTATATCGATCGATCGATCTATAGTGTATTGAATTATTATTTATTCAACGATCACGCGAATACGGTTTCGTTATTTCAGCTGTAGGTATACCCTACTTTATAATTATTACGTTACTTTTTTTTTTCCTTCATTTTGTTTCTCTTTCTGTATCCTTTCTTCAATACATACGGATGTATGGGATGGTTGAGAGAGATGGAAAGCAGAAAAAACCAAAAAACAAAAAACAAAAAAAAAAACGCGGCCCATTTTCAAAACGTGAATAAAATCTGTTGTACGCGCACGCCAATAAATACGGGCGATCGATAGACCGATCGATCCTTGTCTCGCCATAAATTTCGTAGTCATAGAAAAATCAGACTTCCTTCAACCGTTTTGAGATGAAAGAAAAAAGACAAAAACAGAAGAAAAAAAAAAAAAAAAAAAAAAACGAATCTCCGATCGTCGATGAGAAACAATCGTTGAAAAAATCGAATTTAAATTAAAAATAGTGTAACATGATGGTTAATCTTTGATTACATATTTTAGAGATTCGTTATAGGAATTTGTTTTATCCTTAATTATTTGTTTTCAGAGTAAACGGACTCCGCAGCGTCGGTCATTTGTTTCCAAATTTAACTGTTATACGAGGTCATTCATTATTCATAAACTACGCATTGGTTGCTTTCGAAATGATGCATCTACAAGAGATTGGGCTTCATTCATTGACTAATATCGTACGCGGTAGTGTACGGTTTGAAAAAAATCCCGCCTTATGTTACGTCGACACCATTGACTGGGATCGTATTACCGGGAAGGGAAGCGAACTCGTTATATCAGTAAGTATGATAAATTCTTCCGCTTGGTGTTTTTTTTTCTTCATATTTTGTCATATTTGTTGTTTGTTTGTTTTCCTTGTTTCTACAACCCTCTAGTCTTTTTCTGTTGTTGTTTAGATTCTTTCATCTTTTTTTTCTTTTGTATGTAAATATCGCCTAAACGTTGGCGAAAGATTGTTGGCGGTTTTCTTTTCGTCTCTCTGATCTGATAAAATTTCGCTCATGTTTATTATCTGAACTGACAGTTGCGTATGTTTGTAGTATAATAATGATTAATATTGAGAATTAGTTGATTTTCCAAAAAATTCCTTGTGATATATATATATATATATATATACGTACATTGCATAGTGTCATAGGCATATTACGACGCGGCTGGTGGTGGATATTTATTTATTTATTTATTTATTCCACTATTTATTTATTTTCCTTGAACGCGGTATGTATTGTAATATAAATACTTATACGAGTATAACGTTATTATACAATTGATATACGTGCGAACGAACTCGCGAGTGTAACGCGGCCTTTTGCAATTTGTTTTTTGACCTTCGCGATTCGCGGGTTCCTCTACGTCACCATGTTATCCCTACCTGCACTCCTTACTGAGAAAATCGCGAACGAACGCACGGCCGCTGCGTGACGCTCGGAGTAGAGATAGGGAGAGAGAGAGCGAGACTCATGCAGAGTCGTACTCTGCATGAGCGTAAACACAATTCTCTCTTCCAGATTGTCTTTCTTTCTTTTCTTTTCAACATATTCGTTATGTTCTGTGAATGAGATTTGTAGCTACGTTCCTAGGTCAGAGGAGAAAATTATTGGAGAGTGGAAGGAAAAAAATGACGACGCGGACACACCGTTTTCATGCCCCCCCCCCCCCCCCCCCCCCCGCCGTTTAGGGAATTACACGAATTGAATGAATTCGAAAACGGTTTCTTTTTCGCCGAAATTTTGGGTCCAATCGAAATCTCTACTTCGGGCGATCCGTCGAAAAGTTTCGTCATGTTTGTGAAAAACGTCGCAAATAGAGAGAGAAAGAGAAAAAAAATGATGCACTTTTAAATTCATTAAATCCGGGTAATTTTGTCAATTAAACAATTTCACGAATCGTGATTTAACAAATATTCGCGGGTAATATTATTGATTAATTTTGATGTTCTGATTATAATGATAACTATTGATTGTAATCGTTATTTTATCAACAGGGTAACAAACCGAAGAACGGATGTCCAGTTTGTGAAAAGCATTGTCCGACTCGATTGATGAGAAAGGACGAAACTTTGTGCTGGAATAGACAGCATTGTCAACGCGGTGAGTTACGGATATTTTTGAAATATCACAACGGTAGAAAGAAATGAAAAAAATGTAAGAAAAGAAACTAACAGTTATCTTTGAATTTATATTCCATGTACCGGATAATATTATTTTTCACGTCAGCAGAGAAATATCAATACAATGATTCGATTTTACCTAATCACTTTGAAATTAGACAAAAAGAGAAAACAGAGGAAAGAACGAACATAGAAACAAAACGTTTATATAACAAATTCCGATGCTTGTTAAACTAATTTATTACCTATTCTCTGTGTTCAGTGGACGGGAATATTGAGCCTTTTTTATTTCTCAGCTACCTTATTTTCATCCCTCCCCCCTGGTACCGTCTTGGTTTTTTTTTTGCATTCGATTGTTATATTTATAATGTACATAATTATGAAAATGAAATGAAAAATGAATTTAATTTCTTCTTTTCTATCAACAGTTTGTCCAACATGCGGAGATCGCGCTTGCAGCGATACTTTATCGGGAGAATGTTGTCACGAAAATTGTTTGGGTGGTTGCACAGGAACAACAGCTCGAGATTGCCGCGTATGCAAAGATGTGATATTGGACGATAATCGATGCGTCAGTAGATGTCCAGATAAAACTTACGAGGTTTTGAACAGACGTTGTGTACAGGAAAATGAATGTAGAAAGATGAAAAAACCCCGAGAAGCTTTTGAGATATCTAAAGATTTTCCTTATAAACCTTTCAATAATAGTTGCGTTACCGAATGTCCGGCTGGTTATATGGACGAAGAAATAAACGGTAAAGCATCGTGTACAAAATGCGAAGGTTTATGTTTGAAAGAATGCAGCGGTGCCAGCGTTGATAGTATTGCTTCGGCGCAAAAACTTAGAGGATGTACACATATTACTGGTAGCTTGGAGATACAGATTAGGGGTGGTAAAAATATTGTCAAGGAGTTAGAAGACAGTTTAAGTATGATCGAAGAAATTGATGGATATTTAAAAATCGTTAGAAGTTTCCCATTAATATCATTAAATTTTTTGAAAAATCTTCACACCATAAGAGGGAATACTTTGGAGAGCGCTAAGTACAGCTTAGTCGTACTTGATAATCAAAATCTTCAAGAATTATGGGATTTTGAATCTCACAAGTCAATCAAAATACTAGCAAGAAATCGACCAGTTAGCGTATTCTTTCATTTTAATCCAAAACTCTGCCTCGATACTATCGATAAATTTCGAAAATCTGCCGGACTACCTGAATTCACCGAACTTGAAGTCGCTCCTAATAGCAACGGGGATAAAGTTGCCTGTAATGTTACAAAACTCAGAGCTCATGTTACTAAGAAAACTCCTACAGCCGCGCTTATTGAATGGGAAGCATTTAATCATCACGATCCAAGATCTTTACTCGGATATGTCGTCTATTTCATTGAAGCTCCAAATAACGTCACTATGTATGATGGAAGAGATGCTTGCGGAGGCGACGGATGGAGAGTCGATGACGTATCGACTGTTGATACTCCCGGAAAACCTGTACTACCCGATGCTAATGGGACAGAAACTAACAATACTGAGAATACTTTCACGCACATTTTAACACAGCTCAAACCGTATACTCAGTATGCGTTTTACGTTAAAACTTATACCATCGCTACAGAAAGATCTGGAGCTCAAAGCGATTTACATTATTTCACTACTTCTCCCGATTCTCCAAGTATACCAAGGAATCTTAACGCTTGGAGTAATTCTAGCAACGAACTTGTCATCAAATGGGAGCCTCCGACACAAAAAAATGGCAATCTCACACATTACAGAATTAACGGACGGTGGGAAAAAGATGATAGAAATTTTCTTGATCAAAGAAATTATTGCAATGAACGTAAGTTGTATGCGAAACGCAGTCGGAATTTCATTTTGAATTTTATTTCGCTTGTCTATTACATTATTTTATCGCCACATCTCGTAATTTGCAGCTCTATTATTGACCGAGAACAAATTCACGCTTACCGAGGAAGAACGGCAAAAAACATCTGAGGATGAAATAACTCTTACGAATGGTTCAAAGGATTCACCTGATGATTGTGATTGCGCAAAACTTGATCCGTCGACTCGTGAGAGAGATGTTTCAAGTTCTATAGCATTTGAAGATGCACTTCATAACCAGGTGTATGTAAAACGTCTTTCCAATGACCGCAGGCGACGAGATTTAACCGAGATGGTCCACAGCTCTACAATTTGGCGTCGAGATGTTTACTCCTATTCTGAAGTGGGTTTCAAATAAATAGAAATACTTTTTCGTTTCTTTTATTATTCATTTTTTTGTTCATACCTTTGCTCAATATTTTAGGAGAAAGAAAACGTATCAGAAGTAATGGAAAATGGTTTCTACAATGTCTTTAATACAACGGTTTACACCCAGACAACTTTTTCTATGAAAAATTTACGTCATTTTGCTGTTTATACTATCGAAGTACAAGCGTGTAGAGAGCCCGTTGAAAATGATACTTACAGCACGTTGTGCTCGACAAAGAGTATCAAAACTGCTAGAACTTTGCCGCTCAAAACTGCCGACGATATTCCTCCTAATAGTTTCAAGTATGAGTTATTGAAAGCAAATAACAGTCAATCTACCACAATAAAGGTAGTTTGGGATGAACCGCCTAATCCAAATGGTCTGATTGTTACATATCAGATTGAATACAAGAATACTAACATCCAAAATGTAAGTAGAAAAAAAGACAGAGAAAAAACTCTCGGAAATATTTACATCATCGTTTCTTTTGACAAAAATTGTTTCACATTGGTTTTATTTGATTTTTTTTTATTTATTTCAGATAAAAACAACTGAGGTTTGCATAACTCGACAAGAATTTATCGATCTCAAAAAAATGTACATTCTTAAAGATAATCTTGTGGCTGGTAATTATTCACTAAGGCTTAGAGCTACGAGTTTGGCTGGAAATGGAGCATATACTGAATACCAATATTTCTATATCAAAGAACTAAACACTGGAAGTTCTCATCCATTTTTATGGACAATACTTATTGTACTTGTTATTATTGTTGCTCTCGGATTCATCGGTTACGCACTGAAGAGAAAATTCATGCCTAGTGTTTCAAATATGAGACTTATCGCTACAGTTAATCCGGAATACGTTAGCACTGTCTACGTTCCTGACGAGTGGGAAGTTTCTAGGAAAAAAATTGATCTACACAAAGAACTTGGCAACGGTTCATTTGGCATGGTTTATGAAGGTGTCGCTAGAGATCTTGTCAAAGGTAAACCGGTGGTAAAATGTGCTGTTAAAACCGTTAATGAAAAGGCAACAGATCGAGAACGCATCGAATTCCTCAACGAGGCTTCTGTTATGAAGTTAGTGTGAAATTTTCCAATTTTTATATTTAATCACTTACGTTTTGAATTCATTCGTCCATTTACTTATCAATAAATCGTTTCGCTGTTTGTCAGGGCCTTTAACACACACCATGTAGTAAGATTGCTGGGTGTTGTGTCTGTTGGTCAGCCGACGCTTGTTGTAATGGAGCTAATGGTTAACGGAGACTTGAAAACTTATTTAAGAAGTCACAGGCCAGACGTGTGCGAAAATTTTTCAAAACAGCCCCCAACTTTAAAAAGAATATTACAAATGGCTGTAGAAATTGCTGACGGAATGTCTTACTTAGCTGCAAAGAAATTTGTGCATAGAGATCTTGCTGCGAGAAATTGCATGGTAGCCGACGATATGACTGTTAAAATTGGCGACTTTGGTATGACCAGAGATATATACGAGACTGATTATTATCGTAAAGGAACGAAAGGATTACTGCCCGTTAGATGGATGGCTCCAGAAAGTTTAAAAGACGGAGTTTTCACTAGTTATTCCGATGTATGGAGCTATGGAATTGTTTTGTGGGAAATGGTTACTCTCGCCTCACAACCTTATCAGGGTTTATCTAATGATCAAGTAAAGAATAATTATAGTTTCTTTGTTATTCCATTTGAGTTTTAGAATTTTCTGTAATTTAGATATTCGTTTTTCTTGCAATTCTTCAGGTTCTTCGATACGTTATTGACGGCGGCGTTATGGAACGGCCTGAAAATTGCCCAGATTCACTTTACACTCTGATGAGAAGGACTTGGAATCATAAACCAAGTCAGAGACCAACATTCATTGACATTGCGACTATGCTTCTGTCCGAAGTTGATGTCGAGTCATTTAGAAGAGTGAGCTTTTATCATTGCCCGGAAGGAATAGAGGCCAGAAATCAAAACGCCTCTCATTCGCCTCAAGCCGATAAGTAAGTTTCGTCAATTTTCACTAAGAATTCATCTAAATTTATTGTTCTTGTTTCAAAAATGATGAAATAATTGATAATCTTGATCAAACAAAGGGATTTGGAAATGGCATCGTTGCATAATCTTCGTGATGATGACGCGGATAACGAAGGTAGCGAAGAGTCACCGTTGAGACGAGATTTTGGAGATTTTGCAAGCTTCGAACCTGCAGGTCATAATTCAATAAAGATTAGTGCTAATCCGATATACGGCGCAACAACGCGTAACGATAATTCCAAAGTGTCTCCAAACTTCAAGGAATTCAATTCATCGAAAATTCCGTTGAAGGCTGATTTTGATGATTTTGAAGGAGCATCAATGGAGTCTCTAAGATCAAGCAGAGATACATTGGATTTACCGTTTGCCGAGGATAGTTTGAAATCTGTTGAAAATTCACCGTATGTTGAAAAAAAGAATAATTCGTCACGTTCACAAGGTAACGTCAGCATCAATTCTATAGTGAAAAATAAAAATCCTAGCCCAGGTAGTATTGCGAAAAAAAATTTCCTAGAGAGCCCGAGATTTTCTACTATTAAGAATAAGGAAGAACCTGATTACGAAAATCATTCACCTCTTCATCAGGTTGTTTTAAATTCTGGTGAACCAATTATCAAAGATACAAATGTTCTTCGTCATGCTGAATTTCCTTCTATCGACATCGATGTCATTGAAGATAATAAGAATATTAATGAAAAAGGTGAAAACAAATCCAAAGTTGATTATAAAAGTAAACCAGAAACACTAAACAATGGTTACATTAGCGGTAAAACTACACAATGTTAGTAGATCGCAATGGTACGGCGTTCCTTGGCTGGTATTTCAATTGATAATTTTTTTTGTTCTTTTTTTTTTCTTCTCACCACAGAAAGGAAATGAAGAAACAAAATTGTAATAATCTCACTATTCGATAATTGGTTGGAATATTATTCTTTTCCTTGATTCCAACAGTTGATTTAATTTTCTTTTTTTTTTTTGTCCTTTATCTTTCAAATTAGATGACTGATCACGCGCGTGTTATTTTACCTTGCAGCCACGGTTTACACGCGCGTACAAACAAAACTAAAATAAAAAACATGCAGGACATCTCAGGATATTGTTAATTAATACAATACAAAAAGTAAGAAAGAAAATGAAAAAATGAACTAACAATTATTAGGTATTACTTATGTATGATGTAGTAGTACCAAGCGCTCCCAAAGCGTCCAAAAATGTCTCTCTTCTTGTCATAATTTCGAATGATCCTCAATAATTCACGAGAAATAGTACGAAGAAGACTAAGAAAAAAAAAACTCATTCCGATGTAGTTTCTTTTTCCTCCTCTTCTTTGTCTGTTTGTTCTCTCAATTTTATTAATGATAAGCTGTATCCAAATATATATAATCTAAATTATTATTCAAATAATATAGTAGAATCGATTAGATAGAAGAAAAAAACGTTAAGTTAGATAAAAGACGAAAAAAAAAGAAAACGAGAAAAAAAAATATGGTAATGTATTTAATCATTTTTAGTGTTTAATTAAATTAAAAGATAAAAATTGATTGTAAAGCTTGTTCGCATTTAAGAGTTATAATAATAATAATAATAATGATAACGATGATAACAAAAACGAAAAAAAAAGCAAAGAAAATTTAATAAAAATTTTAAGATCACTCAGATAAAAATGGAGAAAGAGAGATGAATAGAGGATCGTTCGATAATTATACATTCAAGCACGAGGAGACGTACTTTATTAAGTTACATAGGTAAACGCAGGCGGTATATTATTTTCAAGTTCTTTTCGTTGCATGCGTGTCTTTCTTTTCTTTTATTTGCAAGAAGCGAAATAAAAAGCAAAAGAAAAGAGAGAAAACAAAATATAATAAGATTACTAATCTTACAGATAAAAATGATAATAATAACTATAATAAATATAATGATAACGATAATAATATTAACAGTAACAATAATATTTGAAAACTGAACACGGCTTAAACATTTGGTTGTTGTTTGCCGTCCCATTTATTATAATACAGTCTTTTTGTGGGAGGATGTAGCATGTTCACTAATTACATGAAATCTATGAAGATAGAAACTGTCTCGAAAGAAAACAAACAAATGAAAAATAATACTAATAATTAATAGAAAAACGAGCCTGACAGAAAGGAAGGAAGAAAGTTGCGAATGAGAGTAAGAGGAAAAGGAGAAAAGAAAGAAAAAAAAAAAGAGCGAGAAACTTGCAAAGATTCCATTGACGATACTAGTTAAGCTATAGTATATTAATGGCATGTTAGTTCTTTTTCAAAATAGTTTTTTCGTTTTTCTTTATTGTTTTTTTTCCGGTTCTATTATTTTCATTTTGCAAAAAGGACGGATATTTCATTGAACAAAAACAGAGTAAAATAAAAAAATTTAATCAAATAAAATAGTGGCAGCCATGTTATAATCGCAATTAGAAGTAAATGAATAAATAAATAATATCAATAACCAAGTGTGTGGCGATCAAGTGAAAATACACATACAAAAGAGAAATCTGATCATAAAATAGTTTATTTTATTTTATATGTATTTTTATTTTTATTTTTATTTATCAATTTTATTTTGCCTTCCGCTTTATCAATAACGAGAGACTGATATTGAAGACTAGTAGGGTGCGATTATGATTTATACATATATAAAGGAAATACGAAAAAAGAATGAAAGAGAGAAAGAAACTTGATCGTTACTCCATATTATGTGTCGCGTTACACATCGCGATGTACAGAATAGTAATATAATAGAGACTTTCAAAAATTAGTTGTTTAGTGCGTTTTGGCGACAAGTATCTTATCCATTATTCAGGGTTGTTCAGAATAAGTTTAATTTGTCTTTTTATTTTATTTTTTATTTTTTTTATTCATCGCTTTATTTTTAACGATTTTCATACAGAAATGAATCCAAATGAAATAAAAATGAAACGGTTGCGCAGCGGGGTGGGGGTAACGAAAGGAAACAAAAAAGATATATCCTAAAAAGAAAAGATTGAGACTGTAATTATTGGAAATTTAAATATTTCTCTCAACACGATTACATACATATACCTATTTCTACGTTTAGTATCAACTATACCATAATACATAATAAACTGCCAGTATACACACCGGAGGAATTCCTAATGTCTGAACACAAGGAGCTGCGTCGAGCTTCCGTGGCCGTGAATCGGAAACGGAAATAGTTTCTGATATTCTGATCAGTCGAAAATTGCTAAAAATTGATGACGCCAACCTCGCAGCTGCCTCAATGCTGCTCTGAGTGTACAGACTTGAGGAATTTACCCTTTACACACAACACACACACACACACACACACACACACACACACACACACACACACGCACGGGCACCTATAGTACATAGTTACATACGGGACTGAAGTATTGAATTTTATAAACTTGTACCTACCTACATACCCATATTTTTACGCACGAAAAATCAATTTCATATGACTACCTATTGTACTACTAATATTGCTAATATTAACTAAAAGTAAGTACTAGTAGGTACTTCCTAATTTAGTTGCTGAATTGGAAAACAACTAAAACTTCCCTCTTTCAATCCCTCTCCCCCCTTCCTGCCCTCTGACCAATCCTACCACACATTTTTTTGTTTTCGGTTGGCTGGTAGTAATTTTATTCATTTATTATCATTTTATTATTATAATTGTTATTGTTATTATTATTATTTTCTTCTTTTTTTTCTTATCTCTGTTGCTCGCTATCACAGTTTTGCCAGATATTCTCTTCGGTTCTTCTTGACAACAGAATACCTACCGTAGGTGATAATTTTCTTTGTTTTTGTTTTTTGTAGTATTGGTTCTCCTATTTCCAATCACCTATATTTTCCGGATGTACAAAAGTAAAATATAATAATTACAATCATTATAATAATTATTACTCTCACAATAATTATATTGGTTTTAACTTGGAATGGTTCGAGAATAATTTCAGAAATTCACGGTATATCAATACATCACGACCGCTACTACCACTACTGTAATAAGATATCAAAGGTTCTATTTATCACTTGACTTGCTATAATAATAATAATAATAACAATAATATATTAATATAATATTTATTATGCTATACATACTACATACTATTTTAATTAATTATCGAACACACTTCTTGTTTCCCTTTCTTTTATTTGTATTTATTACAATTTTTATATGTATATACTTCATTTTATTTTATTTGTTATTTCTTCTGTTCGTTGTTTTTACACTGCATCTTACACTGCAATGAAACAAGTGAGGCAAGTGAGGCGGAGAATGAAAAAGAGAGCAATCGAACTAGCGAATACATGTAGTACACACAATAATAAAATGAAAAAAGAATGAAAACGGCATAACGAAAAAATCTGAAATGAAGAAAAAAAAGAACACAAAGGAGAAAGTAAAGAAAACTTACCAAGATGATAATCGCAGGAACTAACAAAGTAATTTTCAAATTGTAGTGCAGACAAAAAATATATAAAATAAGATTGAATGTAAATTAAACTTTTCTGAACTATCCTGTTGTCACGTTGATGAAACCGACGAGAGATCATAGACTGTCTTAGCCCAATGAGAGCCAAGATTGATGTCTGAAACGAGTTATATACATATATATGTATAGCATATACATGAAAAAGAGAATTATATATGTATATAGGTATATCGCATTGAAAAGGAAAAGAAAAGAAAATAGAGATATCGGGAAACGGTCGAGAAAAAGTTTAAGACAAGTTCTGTAACTGAATCGAGAAATAGACAAATATAATTGAAAAAAAAATAGGGAGGAAAAAAACAACAGAACGAAATAAATCCGAAGAAAATTAAATATCAATATGGGTCATTCCGTGTCAATTCGACCACCCTCCTGCAGACCTCATCGTCTATGATTCTGTCTGAACTCTCAGAGTAATGGAACCATTTCATTGAAGTACTGTTAGTTCTGAACTTTTTGAAAATTAGGTTTCCTGCTTATATCTTGGAGGTGGTTCAAGCTCAATAGCACATTGAACACTCATTTCAATGCTTCTTATCCAGGTTATTATAAATATATTATAAATTTGAGGAATGAAATTTTTCAGAACAATTCTACTATATTTTAGTAAATTTGGAAAATTTGGAATATTTTTTATTTGTAAAACACTCATCACACTCTCGGATTTTCTTTAATGTGCGATAATATGTATAATACTGTCTTATGATACTATGGGAAAAAATGAGTTCCGTGATTGTATTATTTTATCACGGGGGAAACAACATTCTTCAACATGTATTTGCATCAATTTCGTCGCATAAGTAGACCGTGAAGTCGTTTTTGATCATGTAATGGACGTGCAGCAAGTCAGAAAATAGCGCCTGGCGCATGTTACGATCTAAAAGAATCCAATCAGAGAGAGATTCCGTATTGATTGAGTTATTGAGGAAGTCACTTTTTCGTAACTCGATCCTGTATTCTCATTCCAATTTCCTTCATCCGGTAACATGATAATTACTCTTCGCTGTTTTGGTTATTGAGAAAAATTCACTGGCCGGCCGCACCTCAAGAATCGAACATTATTTTTCAGCCCTCGATGGAAAAACACTCTCTCCAAACTCTTTCTGTGATACTGAAGAATAGCACTCCACCTGATGTGAAATATTAAAAAGAATCTGAGGGAATGTTTTGCAAAAAAAAATTCTTCAAAACTCTTAACATGTTTTTGAAATGATTCTGAAAAATTTAGTTCATCGAATATATGATAGCCCGGATCATTCACTTCGAAATGAGCGCTTGACAAACGCTGGAGCCGGAGCCGGCGTTTCTAAATATTAAAGGAAAACAAGGTTTCTTGAAAATTGCAAAACGAACTGTTTTTTTGTTCTTTGGTCGAATCGAGACGAGATAGATGATCTATATAAACATAATATAAAAAAAAAAAAAAAAAAGAATGGAAGATGCATAGAAAAAGAGAAAATGAAAGACAAAAACGAAAAGAAATCATAGAAATAGAAAGAAAAAACAAAAAATAGGAAAGTTAAATGACGCATACCTTTCCTCCCACTCCTAACAATGAAATAAAATGAAGAGTATACATACCTATATTGTATGTAGTATACTACATACATACGTATACTACGTACTACTACGTATACATACCTGTAATATTAAAATATTATAGAAAACAAAAAATAAGTGACGCAATACAAGCCGAAACTAGACATACATATATATAAAATGAGCCTCAAATACAAGACTGATTAGCTATTCCCCCCCTCGGACCCCACCACCCCATTCTCCTAGGCCCTCACCGCCCCATCCCCAATGATCCCGTAATTATGCTCCTAGTGAGCTACGTATATATATATCTATATATATGATACAGAACACAATAGGTTCGTAGAAGTTCCATGGTTTCCCTTATATTTTTTCTGTAATTATCAATCACACGCGCAGGCCACATTTTCTTCATAAATAGTATATGCATATGTATACCTATATATATATATATACATTTCCCTCTATTTGCCCCTTCAACCTGCCCTTCTATTTGTTCACTTCACAACATACCCGCTTACGGATTAATAATAATTAAGTGTAATAATAATAATGGTAGATATAAGTTGCATAAGTTGTAGCTTTAACGATATAGTATGTAGTTTCTAGTTTTTAGTTTCTAGATATATATATATATAGTTATTATAAATAGTATAATAGTAATAATGATAATGATAATAATAATATTAATAACAACAACAACAACAACAACAACAATAATGACTAACGATGAAGTACCAGTGACCTAATAGAAAGTATGTACCTATTTTTATTTGTAACGCTTTACATATTATTATCATTATAATATTATTATATTATCGTATTATATGATACATTATACATTATTATACATACAGACCAAAAGAGAGAAAGAACGAGAGAGAGAAAAACAAAAACACGAAAGGAATTACAATTAAATAACTACTCCTAGTTAGTATAAATATAGCAGCGCCAGCGACGAAGATGAAGTATGAGAAGAAAGTAATAAAAACAACAGCGGAAGATTATTAAGAAGTTATATACCTGTATCATGTAAAATTTGTGAGTTGCGCGTACTTTGACACTGAAAAGAGGGAGAAAACCAGCAAAAAAAATCTGAAAGAAAAAACCTTGAAAATCTATCTAATGAATAATGATGATGATTATAATAATAATGATAATGATAATAATATATCTATATATTATACATACGTATATATATAATTGTAATATTATTACAATTATTGTACAACGACAGCTTGCGTTTTGTAGTTATCGCAGTGAATTTCATTGCAATGGCGATTAACCGGCGCAAGTCGAGTATCAATTAATGTACACCACCTACTGTATTGTTCGTTACGCTATGCTATAACTATGTATGTATGTATGTGTACCTGTGTACAAATCATTAACGAGTCTTTATTCTTCTTGATTTTTATTTTTTCTACTTTATTTTTTTTTCTTCTTTTATTCATTCTGCAACGATGCTACCTATACACTCACTTCGAGTCTCGAAGATAGAACATCTTTGTTATTTTTGTTTTTTCTTTTGTTGTTATTGAAAAACGCGCCACCTCCCCCCAAATCGTAAATCTAACTGATTATTATAAAACTAAATACTATAGCTGGGTTCGGTACGTACATCTCTGAGCAATCGGAGCTCTTCAATTTTTTTCAACTGCATGTTGAAAAAAAAAAAAAAAAATTGGAAGAGCTCCGATTGCCCAGAGATGCATGTACCGAACACAGCTAATGTAATACATCTTGCGTATCCATTCTCGCCATATTACGTTTATCACGACGTAATATATTTACAATATACCTATAATACCTATAGTCTGTATATACCTATACATATACCTCTATGTATACCTATGCTATACACTTATACCATGTATATAATATACACAATTCATATAGTATGCATATATACATTAATATTTATACCTATAATGGATGATAATAAATAAATAATTGAATAAGTAAATCATGATGATGATGATGATGACGACTACGACGATGACGACGACGATGATGATGATGATGCCGACGACGACGATAATAATAGTAGTAGTAGTAATAATAATAATAATAATAATAATAATAATAATAATAACAATAAAAACAAATGAAAAATAGTAAAGAATAAATAAATGAATAGAGGGAATAAAAATAAACTAAGAAGCAACGATCGTAATAATAATAATAATAATAATAACAATAATAATAATGTTGATAATAATAGTTAAAATAATAATAAATTATGATAATAATTTATCTAGCTTTCTCGGAATTGACCGAATGCAAGTTTATCTTGATTGATATGCAATTATTTCGGGGTAATCGGGGGAATTGCTTTCACGATAGTTTTTCTGTCCCCATTTTTTTTCTTGCCTTCAAACGTTGGAAAACGACGGAAACAAATCAAGAAACAACACGAAGACAGTATTTTTATATTTCTCTTAAATCTATAATATACTATGCTCTAATATATGCCATATATAATAATTCCTATAATACGAATATATGTGTAAAGAGTCTGGTCACAGAAATATTCCCTATAAATAATTTTCAGACCCAAAAATAAAACGTGAACAAAAATAAAATGAACAAGAGAAGAAAGAAGAACGAAGAAAGAAAGAACATCGAAGAAGAAACAAAATACATATTTACAACCGCGCGTACTGCACTTCCCTGCGCGTCTAGTGATTCATAACATGCTACCTAGAGCTGCATGTTGAATTTTTTAAACGCCATCTATGAACTTCTGGAAGTACCTACATGAGTTTCCAATCTATTTGCTAGCTGCAGATCAGAATTATGCCAGTTAACGCGAGATGAAACGGTACGCAACACACTGCCATCATAATTCCCAATGATACTACATACTCACTATATTATGCTATACTATATACTACCTATATACCGGTTCTTGATTACTATGTATTTATTATCATTATTTTCTTATTCACTGTGATTTTCTGCGCGGCTACCTCTCCTTTTCCGTATCATCATAAGAGTTTTTACCTATATTTTTTCGGTTTTTTTCTCGTGTTGTTCTTTTGTTCCATTTGCCTACAGACTATAATACGCGAGCCGCAGAAATCAATCTGTACCCGTTGTGTGTGTATGCATACGCATTGCACGCACTGCATACACCTTAGCGAGATAATGTCTGACCAATTCAAGGCCATGTATGTACATACATTCAGGAGTTTGCATGACGTTTCTCGATACGTTGTCAGAGAAATGTTTTGCCTCCGAATCGGTCAGTTATTATTTCACTCTAAGCTCGCCCCCTATGACTTGAAAGTGATCGTGAGAACTAACAAATTATTCCGCATTCTAATTTTCTACGCCTATATCCGTTGAGTCAATCAGAATGCAGAATTCAGTTCTCACGGTCATTTTTAGGCTAGAGGCGATTTGAAAACGATCGCAGAATCTTGTAGTGCAATGTGTGTATACACAATAGGTACATTTCAAAGTTTCGATGGTGATCAAAGAACGCCGCTATCGGCTGGTTCGTTTAACCACTTGAATAAATCGATATCGACGTTACCGGAATTATACTTTCTGTTGTAAGAAGAAAGAAAAAAAAAAGATAAGGCACCGCGAAAAAAAAATAAATAAATAAATAAAATAAAAAGAAAAACGAGCCGCGTGTACTTTCGCGTCTACATTTTGTCGTTTCGTTTATTCGTCGTTCATTTGTTTGTTCGTTTGTGCGGTCGTTCGTTTGTTCGTTCGTTTGTGCGGTCGTTCGTTCGTTCGTTCGTTCGTTCGGTTTTATTCACTAATTCTCTTTCAACACTTGAGGATCATGCAACAACTGAAGATTTACTTCTATCATCGACATCGTGACGAAGATACAATACTGCTACGACCCCCGTTGAAGATCATCTCCACTGACGAGCTCCAGCCGTAGGACTGTCGCAATCTCGTAAGGTCTATATACAGATTTATTTTCATTATTTATGACAATATTGTCTCAAATTATCATATCTATACCGTATAGTGTATCCCAATGAACACAAAAGTGGAAGGAATACATAAAATTGGGAAGAAATAACGTTTATCAATACACGTTTATGCGTATAACGTACGTTATTTCAGGCGAACATTCTTCCCGATTTTATACGTTATTCCGGAATTCTGTTCATTGGGATTCAATGAAGGACGAATGAATGAATTAATTAATTAATTAATTAATTAATTGATTGATTATCATGCAGCTATATACTAGGTATACAACATACCTGTAATATAGTATACAGTATTGTGTACGAACTGTTTCACTCCACGTGCTTTCTATATGTTATATCATAGTGGCATAGTGGATAATCATACTATATTCATACAATTAGGTATACCTTATGGCTTATAGTTATAGTTGAAGTTACAGTTATAGTTCCTTCTGCATCGCTACGTTAGCACATGTACACACACACAGACTACAGGTACGGAGAATTATTATCATAAATGGAAACAGAAGAAATTGTTCATTTTTTGCAATCTATCGAGGGTTTTAAATTGTACTATAATTATTTGATCTCGTTTGTATTATTTTACCTATATTTCGTTATTTCGTCGATTTTTTTCTCTCTTCGTTCGAAGGGGCGGTTGTACTAAACTCGTATCCTATAATACACCGAGGATATAATTTACAAGGGACAATGATTTCACACGCTTTTAACCTTTTAATTTCACAATTAGCTTCAATTTTATACTACCTGTGGTTGATGTTTTTTTCTTTTTTCACTTCTCATATTCTGAAACAATGAAACACTCTAGCTAGGATTCAACAAACGACTATTCAAAATGTGTAAATTTTCAAACGGGACGACATACAATTTTATACATAACTCGGTCTATTATGCTATAATATACCCGTATATTTACTTGCAAAAACATTTTAGTCAGGGGGCAGATGAAATGATGTTACAGTTTTGACAATCTAGCAATTGTTGGTCTTCGGTATCCGATTGTGCAGGCCATTGATCTCATGATTCAGTCGTGGGCTAAAAAAACCACTTATAATCACCAATTAAAATGGTCATAAATCAATTTTACAATATTTAATTCAATGTGTATGTTGTATCAAAAAATTAGATTCAAAATTTGCTCGAGGTGAGCATATATCTTGATAATTAATTAATGCATTCAATAATTAGACAATGTATTGGTATATATATTCGTGACGAATGACGAAGGATTCGACGCGAGATCGCAGGCCAAAAGTTGTGGGTATCAGTGGCCACAACTGGCTCACATATTTACATGTATCTTATAGTTACAATTGAAATTTATTTTAGCCATTGGATCTTCAATCAATTGATTGATTGATTGATTGATTGATCGATCGATCGATCGCTCGTGAACGCCTACGCCTTATCTTGATAAAATGATATTTTTTAACTATATTACTACATCTATATAATTTTTGAACGCAATATAATATAATATACCTACCTGATGAAATCGAAATAATAAATGATACATTTCGATTAAGAGGTGGGAATCTAGCTAATATATAATACATACATATATACTACTTACGCTTCTCTCTTATTTACGGTTATTGGTATACCTTCTGCAGGCGATAATATTAGTTAATTATGGTTTACAATTTATAATTTATAATTAATTCCAGGTCGTGGCATAATTTAAGTTAGGATTTTCCTTTCGTCATTTACATACATATCATATAACTGATGAAATAAAATTTAAATAATAACAAATCTTCATCCTGTTCTGACTTGTCTTTCGTTTTCTTTCTTTTCGGTTTTTCCAAATCGCAGCGGAGCTATAGATTTTTTGTTTTTTCTCCACATATCTGCGATCGTGCGTGCAGGTTTCGATAAATCGATTATTCATACAAAAACGAAACAATACCCGGATTATGATTGATTATCATGGTTCGAATACACATATTTTATTGAGTTAGGTATATATACATGTGTACAGTAGTGATACCTAAGAATTGTAAAATTTGATAGGACATTGCTTTTATATCATTCAAATTTATCGGAGGACTGACTGGCTTAATGAGACGGAAAAGTTGAAACGAATCTTTTTTTGGATTCACTTTATTTATTTTTATTTTTTTGTTTATTTATATTCATTTTTACCTATCTTCCAATTATTCTCGATTCCCACGGATTTTGGTGCAATTAGATTATTTGAATTCAAAACACCATCGACGGAAAGAAAACTATTTACGTATTGTTCAATATTTATAATTTGATAATAAATATTGACAATAATGAATGCTTCACAGTTGATTCTAGCTTAAAGGTATTCCACGCCAACTCGGCGAAAATTTTCTCTCGTCATTTTTTATTTCGCTCATATTTTCATACGATTGTCCCAACTCTAAGTAGCGCTGCTGAATTATTTCAGGTTTCTTCCTCCAATCGTCAATTTTTTTATGATTATTCAAACCCATTCGAATTCGCCATTTTTTTTAACACATGAAAAAAACTCTCAAAAATCCTTCGATCAAAGACGATCATTATATTATAATATATATTTTTTCATGTCTATTAGACTAATTTCAGACGAAGAAAAATCGGTGAATTTGCTTAATTGGGTGTTATTCATTGGTAATGATTCACTTTTATGCATCAAGATTGCCTTTGATACATGTATAATCATCCGCTTGCTGCATAAAAATGAATAATTACCAATGAAAATACCTAATCAAGCAAATTTACCGTTTCTTTTTTACTCTGAAATTAGTTTAGAAATATAAAGAAAAAAAGTTCCACCTCCGGATTTGGCCTGAAACGATCGTCTTTGATCGAAGAATTTTTGATAATTTGTTGAGATTTTGAAAAAAAAACGGCGCTTTCAGATGGATTTGAATAATCATAGAAAATTTACGATCGGAGGAAAAAATTTGAAATAATTCAAGAGCGCTACTTAGAGTTGGGACAATCGTATGAATAATTATGAGCGAAATAAAAAATGGTGAGGGAAAATTATCGCCGAGTTGGCGTGGAGTACCTACCTCGCGCATATATTTACTACGCGTGCTTCTTCCACATCGGTTAAATATTTCATTTTGTTCCTGTTTTCTCTTCGTCATTGCATGCCGTGAACATACGTATGCAGGATTACGTGAAAAGTCTTTCAGACCTAAAATGATGAAAAAAACACGTGCATACAATAATAATAATAATAATGATAATAATAATAGTAATAGTAAGAATAATAACAATTTTCGTTTCAATCAATATTTTCATTATTAGGTGTTTTACCTAGTTATATTTTACAAACATTTTTGATAGTGGTACGGTGTGTATTGTACGTGTATAGTATATATGCTGCATACGGCACAATGCTGCACCGACCGGATTTGATTCCATCTACTACAGCTCGATCGAGATAAGAGAAACAGGGGTAACGAAATTGTTAGAAAAGAATAAATACCTCCTTTACCGTATAATCAAACAAATTTATTTTTTCATCTTGAAAACAAAGGTGTAGGGGGAGGGAGGTAGGGGGTGCAAAATGTAAAAAATGAAAGAGAATAGAAAATTGAATAAAAACATTTGAATAAATGTATATAGGTATACGTTATTTTTTGAATACGGTTATATACCTGCCCAATGTATAGGTATAGTAGGTATATACCTGACAGATCTCTCGCAGGGAAACGGCGAGAAAAACGATAAAAGTAAGATATGAAAATATGAATATGAAAAATAAATATAAGAATTATATAAAAAATGGGAAAGTTGAAAAAAAGAATGGAAAGAAAAAGAGAATGTTTCTGTAGGGAGAATCGAACGTAGGGCTATATGTATGTATAATCGGTTTGCATGCGTATATATATCTATTATAGAACTTTTCGAGCGCGGTAAAATATTTCTAAAAATTGATTATCACAGAGTCGTGATATTGTTGTTGGGTTGTTAAATCGACGAATCCTTCGCATATACGCGATGCCTACATAGTACATTTTTGCCTGTACGTGTTTGTTTGATTTCATTTTGTTTTTAGTATAATCGCAATGAATCGATGATTTCTAATCTTATTGTAGGTACAGGTATATGGTTATAGGCATACGGTGCGACACAACACATCGCGGCGAAAGAAAATTTTGCTATTTATCTGACGATTGAAAATATAGTGTCAATATACACTATGCAGAGCTAAATCGAAAATGAAAATCGGGTGATTTTGAGAGTACATATACCTACCGAAGTTTCACATGTTATTCATCTGCACGTTATAGCGATTCGATGTCTATTCATACGTCGTAGTACATGCTTATACATACATCATGCAGGCTTGATGTGCACGTATCGCGCGTTGGTACATCACTGCACATAGTTAACGATAAGGTTTCGTTAGTGCAGGATGCAGTCGCTGCAGCGTGCCCGTAGAAGTATGTATCAAGATTCGCACCGCGCCAATGTATGTACCTACCATAAATATTGGCGTTTTCGTTCGGGATGCTGTGTGCTGCACCGGGAGCAGTTTCCCTGGTCACTGATCAATAACAATACCAGAAGACCAGGGAAACTGCTCTCAGTGCAGCACAGAGCATCCCAATCGAAGACGCTGTATAATATTGAAAGTAGAAGTGGAAAAGACGTGAGCCACGGTATTCTTATTAATCAGACTCACCCCCCTGCTACTTTTAGCTCGCTATCGATATTATATGCACTATGCAGCGTATGAAAGTCTACACGATGTCTTTTAATGCTTGGACGGTTTGCAATTGAGGATTTTAGAATTCTTCGGAATCTCGGTACCATTTTTTCGCATAACTTCGTATAGATTTGGAATATTTTGCAAAATAATTGTCCGGGCGTCAGATAGAGCGCGCTCTGGTAAATTTTCTCTTAACGTGAAAAGCGTAGATGCATCGAATTTCCTATTGCGTCGGTTCTAAATTCCTGTGTGCGTGGGTGTGTGTTTTTTTTGTTTTCTTTTCTTTGCTTTTCTTTCTTCTTCTACGGAATTTTCAAACTCACCACTCACAGCATGCGACCACTTCCAGTGTCCGAGATAACTGTTCGGCCAATTATTGGTCGTAGCTATAATAATTTTTCAAATAATTGTAAATTTTTTAAATCCGGTATATTATACCCACTCAGATAAGGTTGCGAAGATTACGTATAAAGTTTTTCAATTGGTGATAGGTATATATATATATCCATGCGATGATGGAAATTCTGTTGTTCTGAAATTCAATTTTTCATCCAATTAGATAATGTAATTTAGAAAACGAAGGAGCGGTTAAAAACTGGGGGAGGGAGAGAAGTCGTGGTCGGTATCTGGTGCCCTCGGACCCTATAATCAATAACTATACGATCGTGATTGAAAATATAATGAGAAGAACAAGAAATGGAACAAACCGATGTAATATTATATATAATCATAACATGTTTCGTAGTATGGTCTGCGGGTTGGGTTAAAAACAAAAAACCCCCAACAGAAGGAAATAAAATTAGAAAAAGAAAAAGAAACAAGCAACTTCCTCCCGAAGAGAAAATCGAAAATACATGGAGCCAGAAAAAAAGCATGATAAAAAATTTGCCATGATAACGAATACGTCGATTTATTTTATATAGGATTGAAAACGTGGAATAAGTACGTATGCGCATGTAATACGACCTATACGTATACCTGGATAACGGTTGGTTTAGGTACAATAATCGAATTCAATCGAAATTCGAAGCAATGGTCTCTAATTGAATTATATAGGTAATTCTATAATATACTATTTATACTATATATATATATAGTATGTTTATCATATAGGATATACGTATAATATTGATTGCGATCGGGTCGGATATTTTATCGCAAATCGCCGCGACGGTGCTATCAAATTAATTCTATCGATATACCACTGTACTATGTACTATATAATATGTATATATAGTATATTGTTATAATTGATATTAATTTATAATTAGGTATATATATTAAATCGCCGACCTACGGGATCCGATGATCCCTATAATTTGATTAATAATTATCACAGAGGGATTTATATCATTCCGATTCCATATACTTTCATAATTATATCTATGTATGTACGTGTACTGTATAAAATACGTCGAAGGAAGGAAGATTGAGAGAGAGAAACAGAGGGAAAAACGGAATAGATACAAATAATAATAATAATAATAATTCAATAACCTGGAGAATAACGAAGATATATAATACACTATAGGTATAGCCTCTGTTGTCAACGCCAAAATATATCGAGCCTTGAAAATGCAGTGAAAAAAAAAAAAAAAACAGAAACGGAATTTGCACGCAACGAATTTGCACGGATACATGTATTTGAATATATATATTTATATATTTTTATCGACAATTATTACCGCGATAATCAGGTGAAATCTGAACGAGCGGGGTCAGGGTGGGTATTGGGATTCACTGCGGCGATCAGTGAGAATTTCTCTCATTCGAAATGGATAGAATAAAGTATGCTTATAGGTATATATAAGTATATAGTAGTATTCGGCGGTCATCCATGTCAGCATTTTGCCACGTATTATAATAGAATATTGATTCTTACAATAACTATAAATTATACTGCATGTAGTGTATTATCAATATTATAGTAATAATAAATTATCGATCGGACGTTGGAAGTCCGCCGTCGATGCAATATCGATGATATCCAATTATTCCTATTATTATAATAATAATACCGTATACCTATCTTTATAATATAAGGTGACATCGGGACAGCTATATGCAATGTATGGGTGCAACTACATATGTTGATACATACATGTATATACCTAGAATAAATGCCGCTAATTCATGATGATCGTTGACGCAGGTTATACTGTATATGCTAATGTAATATTATATATAAGTTTATTACACATTAATATTACACGATGTGAATATGATAAGATAAACTGTACTACGGATCGGTCTAGAGGGTAAAAATGAAAAGAACAAACGAGAAAAAAACAAGTAAAGAAATGCAGAAGGAAGATTTACCCAACTTTTAATCATGAATCCATTATTGATAAGTTTTAATAAAATATCCTATATATATATACTGAAAAAATGATTATAACCGTGTTGTGGACATAATATAACACTTGTCATAATTTCCCCGGCCTGCTATACCTATATACATATATACGAATATATATATTTTTATTGATTTCACCTATTTATTAACGCGAGGGGCTATTCACTTACGGATTGAGTGACGAGCGACTTGAATGTTTTCAAGCGATCTCACGCGATCGCACATCCGATCCCGATATCTCTTCTACGGGCATTTCCCAACGATTCACACGCAAATCAATCGGTATTCGCCTAATTTTTGGCGATACCAAGCGACGTCGATGCACAAAATTTGCCCTATTTCGATCGTCGATTTATGCATCGATTTCACCGTTTCAAACGATTCCGACATCGCGCGAGATCCCCGCGGCAAGTGACGAATAATATACAGCCCCTCGTTCATTCATTTTCATTTCACAACGACGATTGACGGCGAATACTCGATTTTCCATCAACTGATATAGGTATACGGTCGTGATAATTGAAAGTAATTTCTGCTTGAAATCAGTTTATAAATTGCGCAAATATCAATATCTCTTTGCTTGTTTCCTCTTGTGTAAAAAAGCCTCACGAGAGAGTATCTTCGAGTCAAGTGATTATTATTGTTGTTCGCAGGCGTGGATGTATTGTCGTATTATTATTGAAGCGGATCTCGTCGCTCGATTGAATGATCGGCCTGTAGCACTAGGGGGACTTCGGGAACGCTTAAAAGTGCACTGGGACAAGGTGACAAGGCATGTACGGTGTACATACGTACGTACATACAGATGTATGTACCCCACCTACATATACCTACATTATCTCACTCAATCCAGTAAAATTCTATTCCTCGCTGCTTCACATTCCGTTCCCTTTATTACATCATTATTAGGTATATAAGTACATACGCAGTACGTACAATATGCAGGATTATATAGACACTTGTACCGCGTGTCGGGACCTCAAATTTCTCCTGCAAGTTTTTTTTCTTGTCTGTTCTTACAATATACATGCATGTATATTTTATACCTATCTCACAGGTTGTTTTTCTCCCGTCGTTTTTTATAATGAATGGATTCTCCTCTTATCATTTTTCATGTTCTATATTCCGAAAGACTATTGTACGTATGAATACCTGTGCCGCCGACTTCTGGCGTATTACCGATCACGCATCAACCGCATTTCAAAATCTAAAAATCGCATTTACATCGAATATTTTCGTACGTGAATCTACGCGTGCACCATGCATACTTTAAACGGCATGCGCGCGAGAAAGAGAAGCGGCGCGAAAGGATGAAAGAGAAAGAGAAAGAGGAAGAGAGGAAGAGAGGGAAAAGACATCTGCCTTGAACCTGCAGCATACTACCTACCTGCAACGCGCCAACGCACTTATATTAAATAATTTTACCGTTACCACCTGTTTCACACTCATCTCATCTCATCCCATCGACTACCCATCTCACGGTTCATAACTTTTTCCAATCCATTCGTTTTGGGTTTCTGTATTGGTATGTACCTACTACCTGGACACATTGTTGCTCAATCGTTTGACATATGCACGTATTCATACGAAAGCGATAACCATG
Source organism: Phymatocera aterrima (assembly GCA_963170745.1). Classification (NCBI taxonomy): domain Eukaryota; kingdom Metazoa; phylum Arthropoda; class Insecta; order Hymenoptera; family Tenthredinidae; genus Phymatocera; species Phymatocera aterrima. The sequence continues at coordinate 5,439,691 of OY720670.1, forward strand.
ATCATGATCGTGATCGTGATCATCGTTCTCGTATCGACGATCGTCAGAGTGTGAGAAAAAGTATAAAAATGAAACAGAAGAGGGATGAAATAGAAACGGAAACGGGAAAGGAACCCCCTCGGGTAAATAATTCCGAGGCTAGCGCCCGCCGTTGTCAAAGGTTCCTCGTCTTTTTTTTTTTTTTGTACTTGGCGGCGATTCGCTACCGCGAATCTTGATTCACGTCAGCTATACTGATCACTGTATTCGTGGAGCTTATTATACTATCCACTCGGCAATCGAAGGCAGCAATCTGCATTGTCGAGATTTTCGACTATTTCCCCCTGTAGATGATTTTCAGAGATTCCCAGTGGTCGATAGCTTCTGCGAATCATGATCCGTATTACGATAATTTCTAACGATTTCTCTCCAATTTCGGATTTCTCCGTGATTCCACTTTTTGTTGTTACTTATTTTTCAATTTTATCTTAACGCGCGTCAAAGAGTAATTGCAATTCATTGCACAAAGAGAGGTGTGTACGATATGTATGTACACATATCACGGATACATAGCTGTATGCTCTGTGTGTAATGTGTATTCACTCGGGTATGTATGCACTTGGTATGTCGCACGGCGTGAATATACCTATATATCACCTGGCCTCGTTCCGCAATGTATGTACATATGCGTTGTACATGTTGATAAGTATGTGCGTGTATACATACATACCTTGCTATAATGATACAAAATTATTATATATATATACCTGTACCTATGTCCTCGCGATGATACCTCGCAGCATCTTTCTCCGCTCGGTGAGATATAGAGATTGATACGAACGAGAAGGGAAGAAAAAAATTCGCTCTCGCGAAAGTTATATCCATATATACGCTGCGTGTATGTAGGTGTAATTTGTAGATATACACACACACACACACAACACGCGCGCTGATATAGAAATGATATATAATGAATAACGATGAGTTTGGAATGTAATATTGAATCGAAGGGAAAGGGGAAAATAGGAAAGAAAGAAGAATAAAACGAAGAAATACAATACGTTCTACAATTCTTCTTTTTATTTTCATTCAATCTGGACTATACAAACTTGTGACCTACAGTCGAATTTTTTTTCAATCAATGAGGTTCATATTGTCATTATATTGTATGTATATACATGCGTCGTATACTTAAATATACGTGGTACGTGAATACGTAATTTCCTTCTTTGAGATATCAGATCTTTATATAGATTAGAGTTTTCAGAGTTTAATTAACAAGATAATAATAATACGATGCGTGGTAACGTGGTCGCGTGCCTTCGGTATAGTGTTTGAAATTTTCCCATCTTTCCCATATAACAAGTACTACGTATGTACGTCTCTATATGCAGTACGTACACGTACGTATGTACATAAATAGAATAGAATAGAATAGAATAAGACTTCTTACATAAATATCACGATCCACAAGGTTTAGAGTATATATAGCTGGTAATGATTACGTGGGAACGGCCTCGATAAAACTATTGTCCGAAACAATGATAATAATAATAACAATAATAATAATAATAATAATAATAATAATAATAATGAAAGCAAAACGAAAATTGAACGAAAATTCAAAACTACAAGTAAAGTTAGAAACGAGCGTATACTGCGCGCGCTCTCCGCCAACCCAGATTATTCAGTCGTTGAGGAGTACTGGAGGTACCGTTAATACTACATAGTTACTACTCACTTGATTTCCGAAGAAAATTGAATGCGGTACTCTGTAGCTGAAAAAAGGAAAAAATTTCGTGAATTTCAACGAATTCAGTTTCCTATGATCTGAGAAAATATCTCGCTTCCAAATATATCTTATTTCGTTCAATCGAACCTTATCTGAGACACGAGAAGATTCGTTGTTGCTTGTGATGAATAACGAACGATTTGATCGGATTGGACAAATTTGAATTGATCCGAAACGAATCGAGATCACCTGCGGACTTGCAAAGGAATATAATATAAACATACGGAAAAATTGATGAAATTCGATCGAACGAACAAACATTTATATCACATGAACGAAATTTTGTACAGGTCTATGATTCGATAATCAGTTGCAGACCCGAACCCGTGATCTATGTATATATACATACATGAGATGATTTCCGAAGATTTCCATCGAATTCCGGAAATTTTCAGTTATCGAGAAAGATTGTAACGAATTATTGGGAATCTCCGGGAATCGTCGGAAATCGCGGTAACGATTCAGTCCGATTGTCAAGGAAAAAACTCCTCATTATACATATAACTATTATAATTTCGAATAACTGAACAGAACAGCCGGATCGGGAATGTAAATCATTGAGGGATCGTTGTTCGGGGTGCGCCTTGCCAACGGCAACCCGACGAACACCAGAGTGTCGGGGAGTTGAGAGCCTGAGGCTGAGTGTTATGTATGTGTTACGTATACACGTATGTATGCATGTACCATGTACAGCGAGGCGTCCCGGTAGAAAGGCATGTTCCCAGTTATCCGTGGCGCGTCGCCCAGAATGCACGTGAAACTTGAAATTTGTATAAATTTTTTAATATTTATGTGATTTTACGTTGTGTTTCGTTCTTGTTTTATTTGATTTGATTTGATTTGATTTCTTTTCATTTTACTCATTCCTTAGCTCTTCCATATCGAAATGTGTCGCGAACGCGTTCGCGTATTGACAATATAAATTATGTACATAATACACGGATATAGTATACACCAGATATTATATACTCTACAGTGTTTGACAGTTGACTGCAGCTGCAGGTGCGTGTTATGTTCGAATTCAGATCAACGTTTTCAATTTTCATTTCGCTAGACACCATAGTGTATAATGTACCAAGGTACACATCCGCAGTATTTGTACGTTTTATCTATATAACAATGTAAAGATATGCGATTTAGCGAATCGGGGGAATCAAGTGCGTCGCGGTTGGGTGGTCCGGTAATAAATTTATATTATATACGTATAAATATCACCGTTAACTGTCCGCGATATATTCGATCTAATTCGCAGGCATCAGCAATCGACGAACGAGCGGCATTCACTCTCGTCAACTGCAATTTATATAATACAAAATAATTACATACACACACACACACATATATATATATTTATATTTATATATATACTTATGTTTACTGCGTTATCGGTTCAACAGCTCGCCCGATTGTTATTCCGTCTCGTTGTGATTTCTCACTATAATTTGTCCGTGATGAATGATGATCGTTTTTGCAGTGAATGACAATCTGCGAATGATATTTTTACGCGCCTCGTTCACCACCTGCATCCGCGTTTTATGTCTTATTCGTCGTAGGAGGTACCCCTGTAATACACTTAACTCCTATACGGTAAACTTGGTGCAGACCTACATATTTCGAATGCCCCCGTCTCTGTGGGATATAGGTATAAAAGATGCGTGGAAAGAGACGGCCTAGATTCGAACATGACCGGTGTATACGGCGTATACGTAGGTATAGGTATAAGATACAGACGGGTACACATGCTCGTAGGATATACATACTCACGTACTGTATACATGTCTCTATGGATACAGCAGAAGTGCCACCGAGCTCTTCGAGCTGCAGCCTGTAACTGCTGTATACCTCCGACAAGGTGTCTCGCTCGTCCGGCTATCATCCCGCATTTTTTATCACCCCGATCATGCGCAATTCAAATTTTATCATAGATATGTATATACGTATTATATTATACTCGTGCGATGCAATGTGACGCGTAGTGCGTACGTTTGTATCTACGTACGGGTACAATGTAATTGAAGAGCGCTAAATAGCTTCACAAACGCGGCGAGTAGAGGTATGTATACATACCTGTGTATGCAGGCGTATACATACCGTGCTTGTATATACCTACATATCTCTAGCGAAATACTACAGTACCATTTTTTAACGCCTTATATAGTATAGCCTCGGAAGTTACTGCAGTGGTAACAGTGATTTGCTCCGCAGAGCGACAGGCTGCAGACTCCTCTCGATTTATAAGTTATAAAAAAAGGACGATGGAAAATTTTACGCGCAATGTAGGCAGCCGATTTATTTCCACGGCGTTTTTAATCGACGGGATTGTTCTGTTTCCTCAATTTTGTTTACTTCTCCGACGAGTATCGGTATAACATACGTACGGGCCTGGCAGAACTTTCTTCGTTGTGATTAATTACGTGTACATAGTTATATTATGCGTATTGCAAAATTAATTATATTGCACTCGATACGGTCTACGATATTACGTATTAATTATTAACTGTACGTATACACACGTGCGTAACATCGTTGTGATATGCACTGTAGCTATGAATCGACTGCATTTTCTTTATCTACGTAACTGTAATGTCATATGTATATATCGCGTTACTATTGCCACGAGAATAATGCGACGAGGAGGTGAGCAGCGCCGAAAGCACGATTTTAATGGAAAAATTATAAAGGTCGTATGATAGGTTTATCTCGCATTCTCTGAAAGACATAAAAATACGTTCAAAAAATCGAGATTCGACAATTGGTCGAATTTCGTAACGCGAAGATTCATCGATATTTCGGAATAGTCGAAAATTTGTTTGATTTTCCGAAAATTATTTTCAACACCAGAGTCCTTCTTCCCGCAAACGCTTTGAAAACTTCTGAGAGGCAGAGATTCGTCGATATTTGGAAACGAACGAATCCGTGGATACGACCTTTTGGCACATGAGCGAAAAGAAAATTTATTCTTTCTCAAAAACGAAACCGGTCGTATCCGACGGCACATACGGCTTTATTGTTCCGGCCCACCGATTCTCAAATTTCGTTGTTCTCGATGTATTTTCTATGTTTCTGGTTGAATGATAAAAATCAAATAAAAATTATACGATCTCTTGGCTTTCGGAACGCCGAAAGGTCGTGTAATGTCGCTTACCTCCTCCTCCTCATGGCATTAGTAACGCGATATAGCATATATTACAAATGATATAGGTCTGCCGCACACGGGAGAATTTGATCATAGACGGAATCCCCTAACTATGTTCCAACGCAACGGTCTGAATCTCTTATTTATTGGAATTGTTTTGTTTCCTTCTTTTTCCCCACAATTCGTTTCTTCATTTCTAAATCATGCCGAGAACGGATATTTTTAAATAGTACCTATATTCTATACCTATATATGTATTACAGATGATATAATTGGCCTGTATGTAGTGAGCGAATCTATGTATATGTATATTAGGGTGTTTGAAAAACAAAAATAAGAATTTCGATTTTCCAACGGGCCACACCTGAAATAGGCGAAATAGACATTTTTCTTTCTCTGTAAAACACCCTAATGTATATGAATACGTATCTAGGTACCCTATACAACGTATCGTAAAGTTTTACGCGGGACAGACGAATCAGATTTCAATGCAATTTTGTTAGTGTTTTTGGGTGGGTGGTGGAGGGGGGGAGGGGGGTCGTTTTTTCGCTCCTTTTTCTTTTTCTTCTTTCCATTATACTCTTGGAAAATTTCACGTAGAACCAGTTTCACAACGCGGCGTGTTGTAGTTGATTGATATACAGAGAGCTGCAGATCATATACCTATACCTTATATCGAACCTCCATTACCTATACCCATGGGGCATTTTATAGCAGCTATATTATGTACGTACGTATGTAACTTGTATATGTATGTATTTTACATGCATACATGGATACAGATCGTAGAGAGAACTCGACTTTGAAAGTTGATGGCATTTCAAATGGTTTTTTTCTTTCCTCCTTCTTGTTTTTGTTTTCATCTCATACCGCAGCATTCAAGTCGCTCTCTCTCTCTCTCTTCCTCTCTCCCTCTGGCGTGGTTGAATTTTCTTGGGAGAGATTTTCCTGACTTCTATTTTCTGCGATATAGAGAATCGTAATTATTTTGAACTGTGTGGCATGCATAAACGTACATACATACATACATACATACATTTGTTATTCATTGTATATTGCATTTTACAGCAATTTTTGTAATATAGGAATCGCTGTATATTGGAACATATACCTATGCGGTACACATAGGTATGTGTCCATATAATACATGTATGATGAATATTGTACGATGGATAAATTACATCCATATATACATATACCTATATATACATTATAATGTTGTCACAGAGCCCTCAGGTGTAACATGTTCAACCTTACAATTAGGTAGACCGTATGCACGTATACCGTAAGGTATATAATTTATACTTTTCTCGCTCTCTGCGGTATTTGCGTAACATTTTCCATTGTCATATTCTATTGCAGTATACATAGTATAGATATGTATACCTCGATATACATAATATAGTGTTTGTACGTATACATTATATACCATAGCTGCTGGTGTACAACGGGGTCGCTCGCATAGGTGCGCGATACATCTGTAATGATACACGATACACCGGGAGCATGAGTTGTTCGTTGGGGAGGGGAAAACGAGAGAAATAGAAGAGAATAGAGGGAAATGAAACATCTATCATACCGGAAACCGCTTTTCAACTATGACGTTTGCCTCGAGTTCAATCTGTACATACCTGCTGCCTGCGTGTACCTACCTACGTACGTACACACATCGTGACTGCAACATCGGATGTGTGAACGTGTAGTGCGTACAGTTGTACACGGTATAGTATACATAGGGTACAATTTTGTACGTATACATACTCTGCGGGAACATCCGGAAAATTGATTAATTACTGAACATTGCATAGTCCCTATATATGTATACAGGGTGATTCAGGACTCATGAAAGAGATTACAGAATCAGATCAAAGTCTCTTTTCGAAAACTTAGTGGGATCTATGGTCCTCGAGTTATTAGTTTTCCAAGTTGACCAATCAGCGGGCGTTCGCCTGATCCGCACAGTGCCGGATCTGGCGTGGGCACTGACATAGACCCGTGGCACATGAATGAGTTGAATTATAATTCGCAATCTATTTACTAAATTTAATTATACAAAATTATTGGGGTCGTCAGCCCTCTAATTTCGGGCAGCAATCCCGGGACACGACGTTTTCCGTCGTTCGGGACCAGCGCACTCTAGTTTTCGCGGTCCAGGTCGTCGGCTCCCCGAGATCGCTACCCGAAATTAGACGGCTGACGAACCAAATAATTTTCTATAATTGGATGTCGTGAATAAATTGAGAATTTTAATTCAATCGATTCATGCGCCACGGGTCTATGTCAGTGCACACGCTAGATACGGCACTGTACGCATGCAGTATAGTAATCGGTATAGATTTCGTGGTCCAGGTCGTCGGGACGAACGGAGCGCTGGTTCCGGACAACGAAAAACACCGTCCGCATCCCCGGGCTTACGGCCATCCCGTATAGTAGTGCAGACCAGTTTTAAACCGATTTCAATCATTCTTCTTTCACAATTATAATCATTGTTCGTATTATCATTACGCGCGTTTATACTAATTACTTGAACAAAAAAGAGAAGACAAAATAACTTCATCGGTATATTTACCTGCCTCAATTTATTTCTTCTCTTACCTATGTATAGTACTTCACATAGGTGTAAGGTTTCTCGAAGAGCACCATGTGTTTTTGAGGTAACAGGATATCCTTCGTTCTATTTCTTTTTTTTTTCTCGTTCTTCTCGTTCGAGGTGTAAACTTCCGTCAACTAACGCGAGGGTTTCCATCCAGTTTCATACGTATTCCAAGGATTCTAAATTTTCAGTCCTTTATCATTTTTGCCAGTCCCAGTTTCGATTTTTCTTATTCTCATTTTCATTCTTATGTGATTGAAATTTGCTTAAATTTACAGTCATTTTGCAGACAAAAGGAGAAAACAAAAAACGGAACAAAGATGAAAAAAAAGGGATTCAGTTTGACCGACGAGAGATTGGAAAATAGATTGCTCAGAAAATTCCTCGAAGACTCGAGTTTATTTTATTTTTTTCTTCATTTCAGAAACAAAAATTCGCGAGGCCGATAGTTTCCGTGATACAGAAGATTTATCGTCAGATCGACCTCGATCTGCCTCGAGGCTCGATGAGCTATGCTGGGGTCGGTTCGAATCTTTTGTAAATCGGAACTTATAACCGGTATCACTATAACTTCTGCAGGTATAGAAATTTTAGGCTTGGATTTTCCCGAGAAGAACATATGTTTTCCAACTTCTGAGTGATCAAAAATCAAACTGAATCGACCTGTGTGTATACGTACACACATGTATAACATGGCTGTATATAATCGACAATAATTTGAGAATCTGGTGTTTCAAAATCGAACCCCTTATACCTAGGTATGTATAGTTACTGTATAAAACATGTTCTGAAATATACATATCTCGATACTTCGATACGCAAAACAATGTGCACCTATTTGCACACACGCGCATATATATATATATATATGAATATCTTGCGAGAGAATCGTGTTACAGATCGCAGATATCCGTAATAGAATTTAGCATGAGGTGTGTATGTATGAACATACGTATGTATAATGAAAGAGAAAGATGAAGAATAGCATCGCAGCACTTATCATTTACCGTACGATGAAAGAATCTGTTTTAAAGGATTTTGGCTAATAAGTGTATAATCGAATCGACCAAATTTCTATTTGAACCATTTTTTTTTTTTGTTCCTCTTAACAATAAATCTGGAATATACCGATCCGTAGTTTCTGTAAGAAAGATTTATACCGACTCTTTCTCCGTTAGGCGATTCGTTGTTACACCTACATATATATATATACCTGCGCGTATAAATTGGTAGACCTCCACTAAACCCGGTAAAGAGACCGGGCGTCGATAAACTGTCGGAGAAAAATGGCGCGGGATGAGGAAAAGGTATATATATATACGACTATATTGAACGCCGGGAAGAGAACAGCGCGCGAGAGTCACAAGACTCGATGAGAGGAGATTGTTTGAACGTTGGAGTGATGTTAGGAATGCAAGACCGCTGGCAGTAGGGACCGTTACTCGCACTTGTAAGGCTTTTGCCTGGTTGTGTTTTTTTTTCTTCTTCTTTTCTCTTTTTTTTTTTTCTCTTCGTTATACTATACCGTCGCGCCTACATGGACCATGTATAACCGAATATTCACTCGGGCTTCAGTCGGTGGTATCATCATTATATTTCCATTCGATGCTCGTCTATGCTCACAATTCTCCGCGTCCAAGCAGTATACGAGCTGAATTGGGCAAACTATGAGGCGCGAACGTGTGAAATGAAACAACAATTTTACCTCTCTTCGATCGTTTGTTTCCGTCCAATGAAATTATATAAGGTATATAATATACCTACATGTGTGTATGTATAGATTATAGGTGTACACGATGCAAAACGCAAAACGCGAAGGCTTCCCAGCTGCAGCCGTGAGATATAACGTATACTTATACGTGTATGTATGTATGTATGTATATACAAGATTGCCCTTGACACTAAGAAACCCTAAGAAATTCTAGTCGCTGTATATATTCGTAATATTCCGATACTGCAGCTTATACTTGATACTTTCTATTTCCTACATTCTTCGCGGTTCGCGGGTCACCGCGAGGTCGCTCGGGGTCTTTTGCTGGCGCTATAAGATGTATTCTGTCTCTGATATCGTGTGTTACTGTATTATACCGCCGTTGATATATCAATGGGAAGACCGCGACGGCATGCATGCACCTATGTATACAGTATATCTACCTGCGTCGAGTCCGAGCCTCGAGCCTCGAACCTCGAACCTCGAACCTCGAACCTGCATTGCCGCCGAAAGAGATACACTGGTTAAAGAAATAAGAGAGAATCAATTTATCTTACTATACAGTACCTGCCTATACCTGATGCACTACGTATGTACCTGCAGCATAAATGAAATCGAAGCGCTTTCTCCTTATATACCTTAGACCTATACCCCGATCGCCCGCGAAGTGTTGAGAAATCGTGTGTAATATCTCGCGGGTAATCAATCGTGAAGATATGCGTGTAAGACGAAGACGAAGGTATATACGAGTCAGTGATACCGAGACGAGGTGCGAAAACAGAGTTCTACTTCATGTTGCTAAACCGTATCTCACTGCAATCTTCAGTCGTGGAGGAATAGTTCTCTTCGATTACATATATACACATGTACAAACGAGATTTTCCCCCTCTATCATATATTTTTGTATAATTTTAGATTTTGAGATTAGATTAGATACGCGATTATTAATCAATTACGTATACAGGATTATTATACCGGCGGATCTGACGGGATGACGTAGTTTACTCGTATTACAATTTCTGTATAATTTTTCGTCAATCGGAGTTAGATAAACTTGATAATTTAATGTCTTCGTCGTCTGCATACACGCGTTGTACCATCGGTCCCGGGATTCGTAATGGTAGAAAGAGAGAAAATTCCTAACACCAGCTATGCCAACAGAGACAGAGATGAACGTGGGACACGTAGGGAGAGAAGGATAGAGAATGTCGTGTTTCTTCATTTTTACATTTTTAATATATACACATAAATATTCCTGTATTATATTATATGTGTAGTACTTATACGCGTTTTCATCATTTTTCAGGGTAGGGCTTCAGCCGCATACCTTGTATACCTATATACTCGGTTAAAGATCAACCGCGGCGGGAACGAGATGAATGAATGAATGAATTTAGAAAGAAATAGAATCGCGAGAGGTAGAGTGTCTCGAGTCGAATCACGGATACGAAAAAGAAGAGAAGCATACGATATTCATAAAAATAGCGAAATCCAAAAATGGAGGTCCTGAAGAACTCGCACGAGGAGTTCGTGACCGTTGTTAGTGTGGGCATTCCGGATCCGGAATCGGATAACTTCGTAACAGTTTTATCGATCGGTAATGGTACCGAGAAACAGGTTGACGAGGCGAATAAAAAACCCTCGAAGATCGACCTTGATAAAGACGACGATAACTCCGTGGACGTTGAAGGAAACAAAAAAGATGATCAAACAGCCCTCAACGGATCAGATGGACATCCCGAGGAAGAAGTCGATGTATTCAGACTCCCGGGTGAACGGCTTGGATTTGGATTGAAATTCGAAGGTGGAAATAAGACGTCGGAAAAAGTTCGCAAGCTTTTTGTCCAGAGTTGCGCTTCCGAGAGTCCGGCAAGTCGCGCTACATGCTCATGGGGAACTCTCGGCGAAGGGGACGAGGTAAGGACAAGGAAAACACAATTATTATCATTACTGTACGGCTCTTCTTCATATCAAAAAATAACGTTCTCATTCATCAGATGTATGTTACTTTTTAGTAATCTCTTTCTGTATACATATAATGTACCTACACATATACCATAATAATCACCGCATAGAATGTGGTATACACTACCTATGTACTATATTATCCCTCTCACTCGTGCGGAATCTTGAATTTAGTTCGCGTTCTTTCTATCCTCATCTATGTCAATACCCTGCATACCGCAAGGCCTCCGGTAACTCGGCTAATAGGCCGTGTGGGAGATACTTGAACGAACGTGTTAGATCGGACTCCCATAAAAAGTAGGTATACAAAAAAATGAAAAAAAAAACAAAAAAAATGAGGGAAAAAAAATGAATTGATGTGAAAGGAGCTGAAACGAAGATTGTATATCGGGTGTATAATATAGTTAGGACAGCGGGTACGTACAGGGTGTATAAAAATCACGCGTCGCAGTTTCGCCGGGTGATTTTATCCAGCTCGAGATCGGCCGAGCGCCCCGACGATTGATGCCTCGTGGATCGCAAAGTTGACCTTGACCTCGTTGAAACTCGGGCTCGAGTATCTTGAGGACGGCTCGAAAAATTCCATTCGTCCGGAGAAACGGAAGTCTCGAAGAGACCGAGCGAAATTTCAACCCGAAAGAAAATCACGGAGCCAACAAAAAAACTTCGAGATGCCAGTTCACCTGCGACCTGTCGCGCTTATCGGCGACCTTCGTTCTTCTCGACGAGTAGAACGGAAATCAAATTCACCTTGACTTTCGAGGGCAGGGGGCGGTTTCGCCGGGGGGGGGACGTTCTGTTGGGGCGCTTCGCCGATCTCGGGTCACGCGAATACCTTTAGGTACTTACGTACAACACATATATTGGTTTTCGTTTAGGAACGCTCGCGCTTTCACGATTCCACGTATGACGTATAAGGTATAATAGGTACCTGCGCGATCTAACTATATCTCCATTTTTTACACAAGCATATATACATACAGCCAGGCAGGCGTGTACGTGCCCAGTAATAAATTTCGAACGTTGTTATATTTCGTGTTTATATCCTGTATTGTGCACGTTAGAACAGATCCGTATACCTAAGTTTGTACGTAGGCAGATATAGGTATGTGAAGTGTATAATTATACCCGTATAGAAGTTTCTTTCTCACTATAATGTTAAAGTGTATAGGCATCGTAGGTACGTACGTACCACATACATATACGTGTGTCTAAAATTTGTAATCACATTTCCGTGGCATATTGAAGAAAAAGAGAGGGGAAAAAAGATATCTTTCAGACTTTCTATATCTCTAATCTTGCAAAAAGACCGCGTTCGTCAATTTGGGAAGTATTGTGCCCAATGGAGCTGCGATTACCGGCAATCACAGCGTGCCTGTTGCTCGAGGCAGGGAAAAGTACTGAGCAATCTGTCGTTGAATATATTACTTTCCTTATCTTCCATCCTCTTCCTCTTCCTCTTTCTATCTTCCTCGCAGCTCCGCACTGCTGTACATAATCGATTTACTCCAGCGACGAGTACAAAAAAATGTAAAAATGAACAAAAATAGAAAAGAGAAGAAGAGAATCGAAAGTTTCAAGCGTATCTCAAACCTTCTCACTCATCGTTCGACTCATTTCGCTTCAACCGTAGACCCCGTGATATGCACTGAAACCTTCGAAGAAAATTTCATATTCTCTCTGCAGTTGAATGAATTTAGTGCTGCCACACAGTTAGAACTGCAAAAATCTCACGGTAACGAGATCCCAAATATTTCAACAGGGACGCAGCCTTTTCCTTTTCCTAAACACGTAACATGTTATCTGTAGTCTATAAGCCGAAGAAATTAGTTCGAACGAACTTCCTAGACGGTTGGATAATGTCGTCTAACTCGATTCTTACCGCTGAAATTTTGCAAAATGTTGTACATGCAGACGCAACTGATACCTGCAGTCCGTATATTATTTTTCTACGAGTCTCATTTGATCGCTATAATTTCAGGTGCTGAGTATCGATGGAGTTCCTGTAACGGAAATGACACGTTTAGACTGCGTCAGAAGATTGAAAGAGTCGCAGCTCGTGATAAAACTCTTAGTCCGCTACAGAGGTGCATTGAGGCCTGAGGTTGTTAGCGCCGAGCGTAAATCTACACCAGAGAAACGAAATAAAGTACCACCCGAGTTGCCATCTGCACCGCCGCCAGTACCCCCCAGGAAATTGAGACAACCCCGTGGTCCTGCCGATGGAGAGGCTAATCCTTCACCGGTTCGCAAACCTAACTGGGACAGTCCCAAGTCCGCCGGTTCTCCAGCGTCTTCAGCGACCGAATCTCCTGTGAGAAATGCAAACTTATTGTCCAGCAGGGAATTATCGACCTCCAGCAAATCTACTTCATACGAAAGCTGCAATTCATCGCCGGGGAGCAAATCTAGCTCGAAAAATTGTAGCCCAAAGAGCGCGGGAAATATGGGTAAACAACAATCACCGGATTTGAATAAACGCGGACAGGTGAGTTACTTACTCGGGGAAGATTATTCATTAGTTAGTTTATTCGCTAAATTCCTGCTAACCAACCGAATGTACCGGAAGCTTGCAATCAGTATACAGATCAATGAACAATTTCTTATCGTGAAAATTGCAGGATCCGCCAGAAGCGTCGGTATACTTAGACGCGAGATCGCACGACGGTTGCAGCACCCATGGAAGCACGTCCGACGATACGGGAAGCTCGATGTCGACCGTGATAGATTGTCGTTTTTCATCGTCCGATAGATTTTCAACGATATCAACAATCTCAACAGCGTCGACGGCCTCGGAGCACCAACAGCCAGCGAGTTCCGATCATCCGTCGGATAATTACGAGAACGAAAAGTTCAAAGAATCACCGATGGAAATATCTGCGGCAGAGAACATCGATTTAGTCAGACTTTTGGCTCCGTTCGATCAACTGGAACGTGAATTTGGCTCGAACCCGCCAACGACCGATTACCTCCTTTCAAGACTCGCAAATTCCGAGGCTGTTACATTCGTCGAAGCTTTAGGTGACGGCGACGGCGTCGTCGAAAGAGTTACCGCGGTTGTAGCACCGAATACCGTATTAATCGAGGAAACGATCACTCTCCAACCGCCGCTGAGCTTTCAAGACGCTCCGCTTAGCTACGGGCACGAAACTAGACCCGGATTAATTTATACAGACCTTGCTGCCGACTCGACTACTCATTTTCGCCCGATAAAAGACGACGCTTTAATTGTCGATTGCGTCAATGGAAATGTTGATCAGGTTGTCGAGGGCCCGCCTTTACCCGCCAGAAATCACGTTAGGAGGATTAACGTCAATCAAGACATCGATGCCAAGGATATGAAGGATTCTTCCTCGGATCCTCAAGCTCCTGCATTGCCTCCCAAACCTATGCCCAGAAAAGATGTTAGATCGAAAAGAAAACGACCTCCGCCGCCGCCTCCTCCGCCGAGAAGAGAAGTTCCAGCTTTACCGAGCACCGAGGTGAATCGAGAAGAGGAGGTCGCGAGCCAACTTGATACCGTGGTTACGGAAGATGACTCGGGGAAGGAAAGAAATGTGGTTCGAGGGGCGGAGGAGAAGGGAAAAGAAATTCATTCTAGTCCGGTCGACGTTGGGATTGTTCAAGACGATATTGGCACAAATGTGAAGAGAATTAACGAGAGAAATTCGATGATATCCGGGTCTCTGGTAACTAATAAAATGATGGAGATTATCGAAATGAAAAAAGCTAAGGCTGTTATCGAGAGGGCGAAAAAAAATGCCGATAATGAAGTTTCGGCTTCTGGTTTTTCGACAAGGGAGTGCCAGTCGAATCTGACAATCGACGAAGACAAACGGGGGTCGGACATATTTTCGGATAATTCGATCGAACAAGAAGCTATCGATGTCGACGGCGGCCTCGTGGAGATGAAAAAAAAATCAACGGATTGTTCGAGAAACGATAAAAATGAAAATATCATTAAAAACGATGGAAAGAAAAACGAGAACAACGAAATAATCGAGGACAATCGATCGAATTTGACGAATAAACTTGATAATCAAGACAGCTATAAATCTCTCGATGAAGTTAGAGAGGAATTGAAAAATTCTGACGATAATCGGGCGCACAGAGACGAGGAGGATGATTCTACCGATGATAGCGACGCGGATAGCTATTATTGGCAAAGTAATTTAGCTACTATCGGAGAAGAGGAGGAAACTAATTCCTTGGAATTCACAAACACGTAAGTTTGCTTATTCCTCACGTAGTCTTAGTCATTTGTACAATTATTCATTCAGCTATTTTATCACAGTTTATCTCCATCTATTTTACAGGAATAGAAGCTGCGACAGTGACGAGGAACTACGTCAGGAGGCGGAGAAACCAGA
This sequence comes from Phymatocera aterrima, assembly GCA_963170745.1. Taxonomy (NCBI): domain Eukaryota; kingdom Metazoa; phylum Arthropoda; class Insecta; order Hymenoptera; family Tenthredinidae; genus Phymatocera; species Phymatocera aterrima. The sequence goes on from OY720670.1 coordinate 5,455,237, forward strand.
ACGCGAATCCGTAGCTACTGCTGGTGAGTTTTTCTGTTCAATTATACTGCGATATAATTTCTTTCTCACATCCAATTCGCTGTTTGGAAATTTTCAAACGCTTTTCAAACATACTTCCGTTTCCTGAGCCTGGAGGATTCTGTGATTTTCGATTATCTTATTTTCTTCTTCCTTTGGCTCCGCGTGGAAGACAATTATAAGACAAAGAATTTCATTCCGCCGAGTTCGTGAGAAATTTGTCGAATAAAAACTCGGAAATATACTTTGCAAAGGTGTCTCATAATTCATGAATTCCGATCATTTCACATCTCTGACATATACAACTGTAGAAGAGATTTTCCAATCATGATATACGCGACGTTGAAAATTTATACGTATCGGTACAAGTCGCGTATTTTCCAGAGACTATTTACCGAAATTTGAAAAAGTTACGATTAAAATTGTGAATAATTGTTAAATTTTTGGCCGGAAATTTTCTTTGAAAGCGCGTCATAATATTTTCCGACAAAAAATTTCTAAAAATTATGATTTTTTTCCCCATCCGTTTTCCCCACGTGTCGGGCGATGATCTTTTCTTTGCGGTAGATACCGATCATTATTTAACAATAGTTGTTGTCGGTTTATGGTTCTTCTTTCCTTCCGTTTTTTTCTCCCTACACGTATTTTTGCCCGCGGATCTGTAGAATCGTTTCATCGCCGGCAAACGGAGCCGATAATCATACCAACCAACGAAAAAATTGTCATCTCAAAAAATAACGATACAAGGGACGAATGAATTGTTGGGAGAGGGATTCTCGGTTGTTTTTCTCTTTTTCTTTTTCTTTTGTTTTCTTTCAACCGCCGTATCGTACGGAAACACGTAGTATATCTCATCGGATATAGTTGATGTATAGAGGTGTATAGTATATAACTTAAACACGTTATACACAGGTATGTATATAGGTAAGGAGGGAATCCCGGATGTGAAAAAGAGAGCGAGAAGAAAACTAATTGTGATAAAAGTACATATTATGTGTATATTTAAAGCCATTGCGCCACTGCATATACTATATATGCATACGTATGTATGTCTATACATACATATATACCTGTAGTCCTTGCGTATAACAATGCGCTTGGGCAGGTTGTGATTAATTGATTTACAAACAGGACCAGTTATTCGACCTTATGGTCAACGGTGTATATACACACACCTATGTACCGTCTCATATTATATTAATATGTCTGAATCCATACCTCCGCGTATTGTGTATAGCTCATATATATATACCGTGGACGAAAATTCTTCAACGTCGTTTTCTGGTTAGCGGTGGTTTTTTTTTTCTTACCTACCCCGCGGATGGATGCCTTCATTATAGGTATACCCGCAGTATCGGCAAGGTTAACGAAATCATTTGCCGCGCCCGTTCACGAGGAAATGCGATTCAATTTTCTCCTCTATTAGGTATATTGCTGTTATTGTGATGATTATTATTATTATTATTATTGTTGTATTCAGTCTCGTTGATGTGTGGGTAACAGTGTGATCGTAGAGTCGATCGTTCGTTTTCTCATATAGGGAAGAAAAAAAGTAATCGGGATGGGGGGGATGAACAAAAATAATGGACGATTCTATTACGTGATTTATAATATATGATATACTAAGCCGTCTGCTATATACCTACCTATAATATCCAGCTTTATAGGCGAGGTGAGGAAAGTGAATAGAAAACCAAAATATGTTTGACAATGCCATGATTCCGCCCAATTAATATTCAGATTGTATACCCATGGATTTTCGGCATGTATTGAAACGCGTGAGATCGATATGAAGTTCATATAATACAGCGTTGATGCAACAATATCGTGAATAATAATTGGAATATTTTCATTGGCGCATTTTCGTTGAATGCGACAAATTTGTCGACGAAGGAAAAGAAGAAGAAGAAGAAGACGACGATGATGATGAATTTAACGATTTTTCTTCACCGCGATGAAGTTTTCGCCGAACGTGCAATATCATCTCCGCGTAATTTTATTCGCGTTCGAAGGACTTTGTGAATACGGTATTTTTGCCTCGTGATTTAGCTATACATAGCGTGATGCAAAAAGATACAGCATCCCTCACAAGAGGGAGGAGAACGTCGCGGAGTCGCGAGCGACGCGTGATTCTGCCTGCGCGCCGGTACGGTACACCCGTTATAGGCGTGGGTGGCTTCAGCATCTCGTACCGTGCTTCAGCTCTGGTTACAATGGTAGCCACAACAAGATGGTGGTCCAGCAACTGCCGCGATATGTTTCTGTTGCTGACCGCTCTCAAGGTCTCCCCCGGAGGGAAGAAAATAAGAATCGTGACGCGCGAGAGAGGAGAGAGGAGTGGAAAGAGGAAAGAGGAGAGAGGAAAGAGGAAAGAGGAAAGAGGATAGAGGAAAGAGGAAAGAGGAAAGAGGAAAGAGGAAAGAGGAAAGAGGAAAAAGGAAAGAGGAAAGAGGAAAGAAGAAAGAGGAAAGAGGAAAGAGGAGAGAGGAAGGAGAGCATGCTAGAGAGATGAAGAGAAGATGTATTATTCGATTCACTCGCTACCGATCGGCTCACTTATATTATACACACGCACGTGATACGTATATATAACGAAATATGACACGGCGCCGCGTTATGCAATCAATTTACAGACTCAATTATAATATACCGATGCAAGTATATAGGTATCATACGTGCATACTAGGATATTTACTATACTGCAGTATTTGTAGCGATGGTCAACGAGCAGCACAAATCTTCACGATCAAGTGCGGATCAGAAACGATGTCCTCATTGCCGACGAAATGAAAAAGAATCCTTGTTTCGTATCAAACAAATTTACGGTCGAACGAATTTCTCGTGATCGGTGAAATTTTTCGTTATTTCTTCTTCTCTTCCTGCAGTCTGTATATTCAACAGATCGTTTTGCAATCGCGAACGAATTTCTCGGTAACTCGAACAGCGGCGAAAATTTGTGAGACGAACAAAATTTGGTTTAATTCTAAATTCAAACGTTTTCTCCGCGTGTAACTGATTGGATATTACAAGTATTATACTACATATATACTATATACGTATCCAAATGGCTTTACAGTCGAATTTTTAATTCGAAATCAAAAATTATCCTTTTTTCTTCTCCTTCTTTCCCATACATAGCGGCCGTGCATTATATAGTTTTTTTTATTGTATAGTTAATATGGTATTACCCGAGAGGGAATGAGAAGAGAAAATTATTTCGAGGTAGGATAAGCAGTTTTCGAAATTCCTGATACTGTATCAGATATACGAATAATGTATAGGTAGGTAAACTGCAGCCTCGGAGTATATATATACATACGCATACGCACGTAGATTATATGTATGTATATGTACGTACGTATGTACCAAGCTATATGAAAGCTTGTTACTAATTCATAGAGTTTCGTATTGTACGTGCATACGTATCAAAGTTTGCAATTATTTTCGCAAACGTACGTATACAATAATAATTATATACCTATGTAGTATGTATAGAGAACGTCTTGTACGGAATATTGTTATATGATCTATTCGCCTATCTACCTAGATACGTATACCTTGTACGTACGTACATCTTTATGCGAGGAATGCGTAAGACGAGATGTGGAATGAATAAAAAAACAGATAGATAGAAGACAAAAAAGACGAAACTACCCGAGTTATACCGGTGCTAGACGTTATAGGTATAGTATTATATATGGAGGTATACATATATACACGTGGGCACACGTACTAGCTTGCATTCGCATACCTAATACGTGTCTCGTTACTTTCCCACATTCGAAACAACTCTGTATATATACACATTATTATTATTATTCAACTTGAGCGCATGCGTATATATATATGATAGACATTTGTCCAGTATATGATAAATTTATGCGATCCTTAACAATTTTCAAATTTCTCTATCTCTGTATGTATGTACGTATATGTATGTATGGGTAGAATATTCAATTTCTATATTTCCGTACCGCGGAGACGTATCATTAAAGTATACCTACATATAACTCGTTTCTACGGAATGCTGTCCACGCGTTTCTTCTATTTTACAAATTTCATCAATTCTCCTAGTAGGTGTATCCTATTCGTAATTTTGAAACTGAAAAACTTTCAGGCTTCTTTATACTATTATATATACCATCACATCGCGTATTCTGCAATCTTCCGATATTACACATAATGTACAAATTTTTGATCAATATTTATTTACGTGGGGCCACACGCCAAATCCGTATACATTTATCGATTTTTTTCCGTCCTATCGAGGATTTTCCTCCCACGACCCATGTGAAAATTTTATATTAGAAAAAGAGAGAGAAAAAAAATAACTCCAGAAATCTATAATTTGTATTGTAAAAAACTATACCTAGCTACGAGACGTTCGAATTTCCGCTCGCATGAAGGAATTCGTATTACAAGGAGTGGCAAATTTTCACCGTGCAGGATAGATTTTACGTGCAGAAATTATGATTCTCGTTTCTCATATCGAAAGCCGAAAAAACCGAATTCTTTCAATTTTGCCGCGTATGGAAAAGATGTTCGGGGGGGTGTTTTCTTAGTTGTGTTCACTTACACACTTCGTGGCGCGATTGGGAAAATTGATCACAAAGATATTTTTCCCCGAAGCTTTTTCAGGACCTCGTTCAGCGTTGAAAGATTGTTGTATTCGGTGGACAAGCAGACTGAAAAGACAAGTAGAAAAGTAAATGAAAAGAAGATGAAGATCTCGATCTTCGAATTCGAGAATATGGATTGTTTAGCCTATACCATTAACATTGAAAAAAAAAATTCCGTACGAAATATAGCTGATAAGCAAGTTTTTGAATCATTTGATAATTCCCGCTCAAACCGGGAGTCGAAGGGAATACGATGAAAAATCTGAAAAAATTGGGGCATTTTATTTTTTTACCATTTGCAGCCGATTCGACGGGATCCAACGTGAACTTTTTTCTGACACGCCACATACATACGTTTCTGTAATAAATATATAGATATATAGGTATACGAATGGTCGAATGATGCGCAGACGCTGCATCTGTGGTAAATAAAACTATACGTAGTATATAGGTACAGAGAAATCCCAAGCATCCTCGTCGAATCACTCTGCTGCAGTATAAAGCGAGTCCCGCGCTCGGTATATTCCTGCAATGTTACATTACAGGATCTGTTGCTTACCGCCCCGACCCCGCCGCCCTTACCGCATTCGCTATTTCCTGCCGGGTAAAACTACATTAATAATTACCCGCTCGTGGCATGTATGAGTAAAATGCGAAGCGGAAGATCACGAGTATGATGATGGAAAAATGAAAATCGATGAAAACAGATACCTACGTAAGTAGGTGACATATACGTATGCGTATACCTATTATATACCTATTATACAGCTTATGTAGGTGACCATGTGGTGTATATAGGTATAGGTATACATGTATTACGTACGGGAGATCATTGCAAAAGTTTAAAAATGTCAGAGAATGTATGTAATTCCGAAAGTAGGAGGTATAGAGGTATGTAACGCAGATGTGTGTGCAGGAATGCGTGGAAATTTGAGAAATTCGATACAAACGAAAAAAAAATCGTAAAAAGAGAGAAAAAAAAAGAAGAAAACCACATCGATTGTACGAATTATGTATGCGGCGCGGCTTTTATTTCGGTCATTATAGGTATATCCACATAGCAGTATATAGATTCCTATATTCGTTTTCTTTCATTTTTTCAATGAAACATCTGCCACATAGATGATTGCCACATAGACATAACGTCGACGTCGTGACGCCCCGTTCTTGGCTTTTTAGCGTTCAGTATCTATCTGTTGCACACATACCTACGTGCGCGCGTACATACTCGTATATATATATATACACCTACATAAACTCGCTCACAATGCTCCGGCTATCGTTTACGAACTCTTCAAAAGTATAATATATATATACTCATATGACGCACGTTTCGTCGTGTAGGTGTAGATCATATACATAGCCGTGTGTGTGTGTGTGTATATACCTGCCTATAACTGGATGCTGAATGGCTAAAACCATTGCAACCTTCGCAAACCACCTTGAACCGTATACATATCTCTACTAGGATAGCATATATCTCCTACCTTGCTTCGTAGCCATCTATGTATCTATATACATACAATCTACGTACCTGTACCTATGTAGATACATATACTGTGTGTATGTATCTACCCAGTTACCCGGTTCGCGGGTGAATCTGGAATACGATATCGTACGATATATCGAAAGCAATGTGTCTATATATATATGTATATATGTATATATATACCGGCGAGATTCTCACTGCGCGAGGCGGGGGAGAAAGACGAAAGAAAGAAGGGGAAAAAGTAGATCATATCATGCATGCATACGTATATATACCGGTAGGTATTGAAAATATTTCTATGTACGACATTCACGTACCTACGATAACCTAAAATACACGAGCGTATGCCATACCACGACGTATGATAGGTATTAGGTATGTACGTGTGTAATACAAGTACAGAAGCATTGTTTATTTTGGATTTCTTTTTTCTCTTCTTCTTTACGGTTCGTTCGTACATTTGGGGTTTTTTTTTCGGTTATTGAGCAATTTTTTTGTACCGCTTTTCTCATCGTTTCGCGAACGATTATGGGGATATAGAAAGAGATGGGAAAAACATACTCGCGTGCGTCATAGATATAGGTGTTGGTATAATATTGTAAGAAGCGAAACGATGAGGCAATTGCTCCAATTTTATACTCATTGTTCGATATAGGTATATAGGTGGGATTCATACATCAGAGTATGTAGCGCTTTATTTCAAAGATTCCCCACTCGCGTACCTAGCCTCGCGATGTGTATAATAATAGCGCTAAAACTTCTATTTAACGAAAATATGAACGAGGCAAAGAATTTACGAGGGAAATAATAAAGCTTCATAACAATTAGGTAGACGTAGGTATATACATAGGTACGTGCTGTATGTATGTACGATACATATTTGACACCGTAACACGGTATATCTGATACCATATGGAATTAGTATAATTAATTGCAATTCTTCATATAGGTATATATACGTACTGCGTACAGTATATAGTATGTATATATTGTGTCCATTCGTTTATAATTGCGATAAATCAAAGCTTCTTCTGAAGTCTGAAATATTGTATATACATATACATATAGGTACGTAATACTATATCGTGGCTATGTACGTACGTCTGTATAATAGATATTAATATGTAACCTAATGTACGTGCATGTATCGCGCGTATATAAGAATAATACGTACATATACGGGAGTGAATTCATAGAAATTCTATTAGAAATTTGGCACATCTTTCGCACTTCATTATATCGCGATATCGTACATACATGTGACATATCTCCGATACGTAGCATTGCGTTCAGAGGCGTATATATACCCATATTGTATACCTCGATCGGTGCTATTCGAATATAGGTATATATCTCTGTATTACACCATTACACTACCTATACGTATACGTATACCGCTGCATAATGATAGGAACACGAATATGAAACTGTGTCTCTTGGATTTACGTCACGTGCGTACGTACGCGCGCGTCTGCGCGCGTGTGTGTCATCGAATGATCACGGTTGGTATAGGTGTATATATATATATAGTAGAGGTACACGATATCGAACCCTGTTGCATTTTGATGCCGAATAGCGGTTTAATACGGATTTACGGTAAATGCTAATCCATCCCTGTACTCGTTACTTATAATATCAGCTAATTATTCCGTTTCATTTTCTTCATCTTCTTTCGCTCCTACTCCGTATTTTTATTACACCTGTAATCTACATCCTGCAGGTATGTATGCATATATACATACATGCGTAGACGATCTACTGCGTATCGAAAATCTTTCTGGAAACCTAGTAATAACGTATTCGCGGGTATAACGTACAAGTATCATCATACGTAGGTATATTACGCCTACTTAAATACTCGAATATATGAAGACAAAAATGTGTTTTATTCGTTTTTTTTTTCATCATTTTCTGTACGCATATAGAAATGGAAAGACGGGCGATATACGTACTTCAGAGGGTGTCTTCTTTTTCCGGAATCAAGGTTATACGAAAAAGAAAAGAAAAAAGAAGAAACAGAAAAAGAAGAAGAGAAAAAAAAAAAAGAAACAACTCTTTGCCCGGGTGCAACGGGCAAGAAACGCTCTTCTGTGCAATGCTTGAAATCGAGCCCGGTGCCCAGAGCTATAGGGGTCACAGTCGATTTGAGTCGTGGAATGCGCCGGTTGTCAGATGAGTTTCATGATCATTGGACATATTATATGTATACAGACGGATAGAGAGAGAGCGAGAGAGATTGATTGATTGATTGATTGAGAGAGAGGGAGAGAGAGAGAGAGAGAAGAGAGAGAACTGATTTTTATTTCACTGGGGCAAGCCCCGTAAGTAGAAACACAAATAGCAAGAACAGGCAGGACGAGACCTAAGATACTTGAACAATTAAAATTAAAATTAGAATATACAGCGAACGAAAATTAATAGAAACGAATAGAAAAGAAATAAGAAAGAAAAATAGAAGAATAGGCTCAACCAGAGCAGATTATAGAATGCGCGTATAGGACAGAAAATAAGTTATAGAGGTTAGAAAAATAGAGTACAGCTAAGCAAATAGAACTAGAGATAGAACTGGATGGACTAATAGAACAAATGTATGAATAAATAAATAAATAAATGAATGAGGGAATGAACGAATGCATGAGTGAGTGAGCGAATCAACCAATAAATAAATAAATAAATAAGTAAATTAATTAATTAATTGATTAATTTTAAAAAAGAGTGAGAGAGTGAGGGGCGGGGGGGGGAGACTTGTAGGAGAAAGACGACAAAATCGTTTCGTACTCTTTATATACGAATCGTTAAAATCGTTCGTCGTCGCGGACTCCAGCTACACGACTATATATACCTACCTCGATACTGAGACAAAAAGGGAGGAAAAAAGAATATATATACATAGGTACATACGAAAACTACGACACATACCTATTTTGTACATAAGATGTATAAATATACGCATTGTGTTTGATCATACGTGGTTTATAAAATTTTTCCGTTTTTTCCCCCATTTTTTCGTTCAGTTTTCCTCTTTTTACGGTCAGCGGCTAATTAGATTGACTATCATCATTATTATTATTATTATTATGTTGTTTTGTGTTTACTTATCCAGCTATTAGATATAAATACATACGTTTGCGTATGTGTATATATTGGTATATGTATTATATGTAGCATGCACGTATGTAGGTACATACCATCGAACATTATTACGTACATTACACATCGTGACCAAACAAGTTTTAACGTACCTACTGATCATTCGATTACGATTAGATTAAAATTAATGATTTCAATACGCGTTCAATCATACATACATATATATATATATATATATATATATATACACCTATATATATGTAGGTATATATACGGTATACGCGTACAGCAGGTATACAGTATGCACTATAGTATATATTATGTGAGCATAGCCGCCTAGATGCGCATGTATATATAGACAGCGGAGTACAGGTCCATTGTAATTATAATTAATGTATGTATTTACGTGCCTAAAATTCTCCGACAAGTATAGATACAATAGCGATGTGTCCTGCCGACAAATATGCGTATAGACAGAGCAAGAGCGAGAGAGAGAGAGAGAGAAAAAAAGAAGACGATCAATACCCAATCATCGGGTGTTTTACTTTTTTTCCCCCATTTTTCGTCGTTTTTTCTTCGTTTTTTTTCTCTACCTCTCAAACTAACCGTTGGTCCGCATGTATGCGACGTTACATACATACATACCCACATTAATTATACGTATTATTCCTATGTTATTTACGCGCGGAGTATAGGTCGAGAGTGTTTTTCGCGTTCGTCTCGAATTTGCGAAGAAAAACAAATTATGCACGTATGTATGTACATACATACCTCCGTCTCTACTCTATGTATGCGATGTACTCTGCACGCCAACTCGGCGAAAATTTTCCCTCGCCATTTTTCACTTCGCTCATAATTTTTTATACGATTTTCCCAACTCCGATTGTGAGTAGGCGAACTCCTGAATTATTCCAGATATTTTCCTCAAATCGTCAATTTTCTATGATTATTCGAACCGATCTAAAAACGTTCTATTTTTATAATTTTAGAGAAATTCGCAACAATTTTTCGATCGAAAACCATTGTTTTAGGCCAAATCTGGAAGTGGCACTACGCTTCTTTACATCCCTTTGACTAATTTCGGACAAAAAAGTAAATCGGTCTGCAATTTGCTTGATTAGGTATTTCATTGGTGATTATTCATTATTATGCGCCAAGGTCGTCTTTGATACGTGTATAATCATACGCTTGGGGCATAAAAATGAATAATTACCAATGAAAATACCCTAATTAAGCAAATTCGTCGATTTTGTTTTTTCTGAAATTAGTCAAATAAATATATGAAAAAATAAAAAAATAAAAATATATATTACCACCTCCGGATTTGGCCTAAAACGATCGTCTTTGATCGAAGAATTTTTGAGAATTTCGTTGAGATTTTGTAAACAAAAAAAGGCATTTTTAGATGGATTTGAATAATCATAGAAGATTCACGATTGGAGGAAAAAATTCGAAATAATTCGGGAGCGCTAGCGTAAGCAAAAATGACGAGGGAAAATTTTTGCCGAGTGGCCTGGAATAATACGAATGTATCGTATTATAGTAATAGGTCTCACATCTATTTGCATAGGTGTAAAGGTATATTATACATATATATATATACATGGGTGCTATATACTATATATTCCGATAAAAGACCGTTTGAATACAATAAGCGAGTTATACCTGTGTATAATATACCTATATGGATATAAGATTGATGACTGGGGATTGTGTTATCTGCTGCGGGTATATACTACAAATTGTATTACGCATAATGTGTACATAATATATACATATGTATAAGTTAATACCCCCTTTCTCTCGCCACGTATTGTTCTTCTTCTTTCACTCTTATCTACTCTTCTCATCTCATTTCATTTCATTGTTTCTTTTCTTTTTCTTCTGCTGTTTACTTTTTTTTCTCTGTTTTTTTTTCCCCCCGTTTTTTCCCTTCTCGGTTCCGTCTTTGTCTCCGTCATTCAAATGAGATTTGTCGAATTGAATGAAAGAAGCGGACAAAAGAAAAAGAAAAAAAAAAGAAACTAAATACCCATTAATAAGTCTCTCATTCGCGACAAGGTACGATTTGTATGTATACGTATTCATACATACATACATACATACATACGTGCATACATTTGGTATAGGTATATAGGTATACATTATAGGTATGTCCGCGCATCGAGACTCGTTTATTGTAACTTTGAACTTTAGCGAATTTTCGTATCTTCTTTTACCTTTGTTTTTGGTGATTTTGAATCATCATTTTAACTGCAATTGCCGATTCGACATTACGAGAATAATGGTAAAGATATTCGGTAATAATGATAACAATATTTTACGTACTCTAAGCCCGAAGATATATTATTTAACGACGAAGAGTTACCGCTGCGGAGGAATTACAGGACTCGCCGACTCGCCGACTCGTCCGAGTGTAAAGCTGCGCGGGGATGGTATGGGATTGGTGGAGCAAAAACCGAATGCTTCGAGGCCGCTTGGTGGCTGCTTCGACAGTTCGCCTCAGACATTCGACTTGAAAACGTTCAAAAGTTAAAAGGCCGCTCTTTTCTCTCGCTTGGTTATATATATTATTTATAATCCGCGTTCTCTCACGTCGATCGGATCGCGGTCGTCATCGTTATCGCGTGTTATAGTCGAATAATACACATCATCCAGATATATATACCTGATATATAACGATATATATTTATTATATACGTATGTAAGTGCGACAGTTGGATTGTTCGGACGTCGAGCGAGAAAGGAAACAGTTCGGGAAACAGAACAGCAGGAGAACAACAACAATAGTAATCATTATAATAGTAAAGAAGAAAGAAGACAATTATCATAGGAACACTGAATCAGGAGAGAAATAGAGAGAGAGAGAGAGAAGCAGCTGTATCTGCCCTTTTTACTTTTGAAAGGTAAATAATGATAATGCTTGCATCCGATCATTTTAAATGTGTAATCAGGGTATTTTTATTGAATGGATAATTCGATCACACATACCTACATATATATTCATCACGAACTTCGTTCATCGTCGTATTTATATAACAGTATACTCGATTCTCGTAAATCGTATGATAATATAACGAATTATGCTTCTTCTAATCGAAATTTTTGTCAAATTTTTTTACGCGTTTGCAACAAAAAAAAAAAAAAAAAAAAAACCTGGTGGATCGTCGAGGTTCGAACGAATGATGATGATGATAATAATAACAATAATCTGAATACAATAACAAGCGATCGTTGTATTATGTTAGAATTTATAAATCCATTTCCGATCTTTTCTTTTTCCACACTTTTGTTCCTAATTAAAAACGAGGGAAGCGAAGAGATTGGAGAAAAAGAAAAGATAAGGAAAAAGAAAACAAAACACACTATACCATACGCAGGACTAAACACACACCTCGGGCGTAAGACGTAGGTATTATTACACACCTGTACAGGTGTATATATCGTGACCTAAACCAGCGACAACCGAGGCCACTTTTATATACTCGCAGGGCTGTATAATGTTACTGCTAATTGCGGTGGTGTATGTTAAAACTAATTGAAAGCAAGCAAGAAAGAAAGAAAGAACAAAATTAAGAATTAGGTAATTCGCCATTAGCGCGAATCCTCTTGAGAAGTGTTCTTCTTTTTCTCCTTCTGTTTTACAATTTTTTGTTCTAGTCTTAGCTTTGGTATTCTCTCACTCGTTTGCGCCTGTATATGAATAAACGATTCTTTTAATCGGGCTGCGCGGGTGTCTACATAGATAAGTACCTACACCGCGTGTACTAACATCCGATTCTATTTGAAATACGCGTCTATGTATACCTAGGTACACATGAGGCCGAAATTTATGTAACGTTAATAACGGAAGAAATGCGTGAAAAAAATATAGTATCAGGTGTTCCGTTTATGGAAACGCCGCGCCGCCCGCGGAAAAAAATACGTCGACATCGAAAACGTGGGGAAAGAAAACAAATTCCGTAAAGGTATAGTTGTATACGTGGTGTTGTTTTTTTTTTTTTTCATTTCGAATACAGTACTCTGTAACAGTTAACAAATTGTTGGAGAATTTCGCGAAGCTGAATCGAGTCCTGCAGCAACGAGCGCGTGTTAGTTATTTTTTTTTTTGTTTCGTTTCTTTTTGTCTTCCGTCTTCTACGTCTTCTTTTCTTATCTCGTATCGCGTATGCATGCGTGTCCATGAACATGCAATACACCCAACGTCAACGGATTCTGTCGCCGCCCCCGCCCCCGCCCTGCCGCCCCCCCGAAAATAGGCAACCGTGTGACCTTTTAGACGTGTGGTTTTTATTTTTCTCTTCTTTTCTTATCCTACCATTAAAATACTTTCACCCGTACCTATACCTATATACGCGATAGTCACTCGTAAAATATTTTGCCAGCATCCGATCTATACCGCGATCTCCCCGGAGCGAGCTTCGAATTCTTAGACGCAAGTTCCCTTTCTCATCTTCTATGTTTGCTTTCCTTTTTCATTTCACGGTTATAGAACGTATATATATATCGGAAAAGGAGGAAGGTTGGGCGGCGGGGAAGCGGCTGGGATCGTGCTTCGTCGTTGCTTATGATGCATGTAATATAGGCTTCTTGTAGTCATAGGTACGTATAGGTATATGTGACTAACATACCGCAGGATATGCCCCAGCTGCCATTGCAGATGGGATACACCTGCAGCTCGAAAATGTTTGTCTAAAAAATTCTTTCTTCGCATACGCGCGAGACCAAGGGAGGCGCTGTCGGGAAGTTATCGATATGTTGGATGGTAGAAGAAAAAGAAAAGAAAAGTAGAGAAAGAACGGAAAACAGAACGATTTGCAAATAAAAAAAGGAGAATTAACGAACGATATTATTACGTAGGTACCTAATTGTCACTCATCGAAATATTTCTTACTCATTCGTCATACACAGACTTATTATATACCTATAATACGTTATAGGTTTATTTCGCGATTTATCGGCTTGTTACAATGATTCTCTGCGGAAGAAATATCGTCGACGAATATATACGACGATGAGTCCCTCGAGTAACTAATGGATTATGATCCATACGTATTGCACACGTACATTTGAATGGTAAATAGAATTTTACTCGCGAAGACGGCTGATCTTGACTCACGTTTATTTACCTATCAACTATACTGGTATACATACACCTACCTATCCAAATAGCTGTACCAATCGTATGAGTAATGGAACGCGAAGGTGAGATAATGGGAATAAATCGAAGCCTCGCGACATCATGCTATGTATATATACGCATACATACCTACGCCTCGTATAATAATCTGATATAATACTCGTGCACATAATATACCGGGTGCAGACCCGCGACGAGAACAGTACCTACCTACCTACGTGCATTTTGGCGAAGAGTTGACGCGGAGAATTTTCGGACCCGTTTTTAACAAAGAAGTTGAAAATCTCCGCGTAAATACCGGGTCACCCTGTATACCGTACAAAGTTTCGATGTACAGTATACTGTACTCATTCTCCCATACAGTAGACCTAGGTATTTATATTTTGATACGTATGAATTTTCGTTGAATTATAACGTCTTCAAGTCGCCTTCAGCCTTTATACCTTCTCGTCCCTCACAGCGTACCTATATCTTCTCTGAGGCACATCGTGTGCAGCTATGATACATGCGCTCGTTTGTATACGTATGTACGTTATTCGTGTGTACTACATACATCATACGTATACGTACGTGGAGAAGATGTATCTTCGTACTTTCCTATGCATATCTGCAGTTCCTATGCGCCTCTCGACGCCGCCGCCCGCGCCCGCGCCCGCGCCCGCGCCGCCGCTGATGCTGCTGCCTGCACACATCGCAGCTAACGCATAAGCCAACTTGAACCGTATTATTATACCTATATAAATATCGTATATACTTCCATGTATGGGGACAATTGGTCTATTCATCGACTCCGTTCGCTTTTTCGTTTGGCTCGCACGTACGCGCGTGCGTGTGAAACGAATTCACTTGTAGGTACCGCACGCGAAAGTTAGGGCAAAATTAACGTAAGTAGGTATACACTTATGTGCATATAATAAGGCACGCTACCTACTATACTTATATCTTAGATACACGCTTACGCGTACGCGTCGTGTCGTCACTCGGCTAGGTAGTACCTACGTATGGATCTATGCAGCGAGCGCTGGATTGCAGCGTGCGCGTCGCCACGATTCATCGGTCTCTAGGCGCCGCATACACGACGCGCGGTTCATTACATGTTATCATATTATAATTATAATGTAGGTTCTTTTTCATCCGTTTTCACGCCCATAAATTTTCTCACCTATTTTTCATCACCTCATTATCTATTCATTGAATCTCGTATACCGTATTATAGTCGTACACGTGCTGATAACTTATATTCTTCGTATACATCTAAGCTATATAGTTTGATAGTAGGTATCGTAATCGATCGAACAGAGGATTGAATATTACCCAATTATTATTATTATTATCATTATCCATATACATAGGTATAAACATGTGTGTGTATATATATATATACACATACATTACATTATATATAGCATGTGTATTGGTATTGTATGAATCGATGAATAAATGAATGAACTGTAATGAATGGAGAGCGAGCCTGCAGCGGGAATCGAGCCGTACAACCGGTGCCACTTGAAAACAAAAAATTCATAATCAATCAAATCCTCGTCTACGTGCTACCGGATTATTTTAACTACATGTATACGTACTACCCGCTACATATACATTTGTATAGAAAGACTGACAATTAGAGAGATGTATATTATATACGTATAACTATCATATACTTATTCATGGTTCGGAATACTTTAACCTAGTTTCAGTTGTCTAGATTCGGTCATCCCAAGTCTAAGATGTACGTATTGTACTGTTGGCGCGTGTGTGTGTATGTATACCGAGGCATAACAGCCAAATCGTTCAGTTTCATTTCGTTTCGTTTCGTTTTTTTATCTTTCGTTTCGGTGGTAACCTTTAATTTCCTCTAATTATTGTATTTATCTTTCCCATTCACTTAAACTTTGTTCCTTCTCAGGACTGCCTCAAGCTTTCCCATGGACCACCGCCGCCCCCCACCCCCTCCCCCTCCCCCGCCGCGCTCTCCACGCCGCACCGTCTAAGACGTATACGCGTTCAAGTGTTTTTTGGCAATTATTTATAATATATTGTATTCGGCACGGGGAAAATGGTTTATGGTAATATCATACCTAACTTACAATAGTGACTTTTATCTTCTTCTTCTTCTTCTTCTTCTCCCTCTCCCTCCATCTGTCTCTTTCGTCATCTTCTTATTCTAGTTATTATTACTATTTAGTTTTTTGTGTGCATATGGGTCATCGTATCTTGCGCGGTGTTATGTGCTTTTTCGATATCGTAGTATATATCTACTATACATATCTACTCACATACATAATTACAGGAAATATGATAATCGATCGAGTGAATCCTTGTGCGCACACGAGTATATACATAATCAAGTATCTGTATTATCAAATGCGATTAGATATGGAAAATGAATGATTCGGTAATAATTATATCATAATGTATTTTGGTTTAATTAAATTTTCTATACAAAAATATATATATATAAAGACGGATGGTATAGTATTATAGTATATAACTTGCATATTGTGTTATCGTCGAGGGTACAATTTTATTGAACCTTTATGTGAAAATTGTTCTCATATATATATATATACACATACGTACGTATTTACTTAGTGTACACAATATTGAAAGTTAACCTGAGAAGGACAGAATGAGAAAGAAAAAGATGGAATTATTATAGATAATATGGAGTACGTGCTGTAATTAAAATGATATTCGTACAGTGTGTAGGTATGCTTGTATATATTTATGCCGATTATAGTGTGCGCAAAGAAAGCGTTCAGGTATAATGTACGCAATAGCATGTAATACTTGTTTCCCGCGGTTATTTCCGGATATTAAAAGGTTACTATGATTATGGACGACCGCTCGAGTTTCACAAGTTTTTTTCATCGAATACGATTCGAGAAAATTTTGTGTTCCGTATGTATACGCGTTGCACAGTATTTTCGTGTCCTGAAATAGGTATAGGTAATATCGAGAATCTGAAACCATGAAAGAAGGTGTAACTGTAATGAATGCATTATAATACACCTATCTATAATGTATACCCGCGCGAAATTCGCCGATCTACGCTAACTATACGAGTTGAAGGAACTCGCCGAGTCGGATATGTGTATGGACCGTATAAACTTGCAGTTGAGAATAATAATCACAATGCAAAGAAGAAGAATGAGAAGAAGAGGAGCAGGAGGAGGAGGAGGAGGAGGAGTAGTAGGAAGGAAGAAAGAAGAAAGATGAAAGATGAAAGATGCGGAGGAGAACGAGCAAGAGGATACTGCGAGAGGAAGCCTGCGAGTATAGACATATAGGAGAGAAAAGCGAGCTGCTGCCGCCGCCACCGCCGCCGTTGCTGCTGCTGCTGCTGCTGCTGCTGCTGCTGCTGCACAAGCAAAGAATCAAAGTATTAAGTTGGTCCAGCGCGACCAGCATCCTCCCAGCCTGAGGTGATGACCTGCTCAAGGCCATCCGCTCTCCTCTTCTCTCCTCTTCTTCATCGCTCGCTCGCCAGCTTTTTAGTCTTCTTTCGCTTCCATGCGGCTCCTCTCCTCTCCTCTCCACTCCTCTTCTCTCCTCTTCCGCTCTCTTTCTCTCTGTAGTATATCGCGCGTATATAACTCAAAGAATTTCTCTTTCTCTCCTACACTTATACTGCACCTATACACATACATTCGTGCATAGGTACACACCTATTTTATACATGTATATATATATATATATATTTATGGACATGGCATACTACACGAGTACATACGAAGCGTGTACACAGTGTATACCTACTATACTGTATATTCGTATAATAGCTATACCTATGCCTTCATACATCTATATCGGTACCTATACTGCACATAAGCCTTGTTATTTCTGTTGCTCTGGTTTTTTGTTTCTTCTCTTTTTCGCCTCCCATGTTAAATCCATATACCAGTGTATGTATATGCGTATATGACTCCCACCTATGAGCTTAACGTCCTACCGGCGCGGAGTAACGAGAGAGGAGGACACTCCCTCCCTTCGATTTCCTTCCCTCTGCACCTTCCTTGTATTTTCGTTCCCTCCAGCTCTGCCGGACCTCGCGGTGCGAGGCTCTCGTAAATATATCTTTCCCGCACTTGGTTGGATGCTTCCTCGGCCTCCGTGCATGGACCCAGTCCGAACCTCCTCGGATATATATTCCTCTTATGTCGGTATATTATACAGATCGGAAGATATAGACTTCGCCCGTTTCCATGGTTCATATTGTTTTCTTTTTCTTTTTTTTTTTTTCAAATTACTAGCGTGATACCTACCGAATTCCATCGAATCTCTCAGCCGATTATCGGCCGTCAATTTTTCGCGAAAACATGCGGTGATAACGAAATCCACGATATCTTTCCCAATCGGTCAACGATCGAGAGAATTTTTCAACCCGCGTTGAAACGAAAATTTTGCCGGTATTCATGGCAGAAATTTCAGCCGAAAATCCCTCGGAAATTCAATTCCGCTCGGCTAATTTTATGATAATCGATCAATTATCGGGCCTCTTTTTCTCTCTCCTCCCGCAAGGAGGATACCTATGATATCATATATATATATATATATGTGAGATGTCACTTGTATATACATACATGCCTACTAGTCGTCCGTTACCCAAATTGAGCCCTCGGGCGTTAATTAACCTTTAAAAAGAACGAATTATATATACAAATAAATAATCGTCCGCATATGTAAACAATATAACTACAGCTATACAACTGCTATGGTAAATTGCAATTAGCGAGTATGTTTCGCGAGTGTATGGCTTGTACAAGCATGTATCCTACACATATATACTGTATACTATATGTGTACCTACCTCGTAGGCTTATGCGGTATATATGTATGTACATACACCTATATACCGCATATAACCCTGCCACTCATTTTCGTTTAAACGCGGTCTCCTTTTACTTATTTCCTTCTTTAGTTTTCGTTCTTTTTTTTTTTTTTTTTTTTTCTTCTTTCATTCTTTTTTCTCTCGTTATTTCGTTCGTTCTTTCTTTCATTACTATACCGCGGCGGGACCACGCGAGGCGGTGACGTGGTGGTGTTCCTCTGTGTCGGAACCGCAAAATATATATATACGTATAATGTGTGTACTACGTACAGACGGATATCTAGCTATACGCTCGCGTATATCCCGTGTATGCGTCGTCTTAACAATTTGCGAGTCGTGCGGAGGAATCGGTATGCACGTGTACGCTATGCTCGTTATTATTATGATTTGGCGTACGTATATACATAACTATAACAATATGAGCGCGGGGGAAAAATAAGAGTGGAAAAAAGGTGGGGGAAGAAAATTACAAAATTTCAACGAGACAACGAAACAAAATAAATACCTTGCCGTTGATAATGATTATGAATTTTTTCGCTCAAACATATTCGCATATATAGTATATTATGTGTAGGTAGGTATGTACGCACGTAGATACATACATGTAAGCGTAAGTTCGTTAAAACTTTTGAATTTCATGCTAATTATAATTTATAGTTGGATTAATTAATATGTACATAGGTACGTGTGATATTATTATAATTAACGCGCTACGTACGTGCGTAGAGAAAAAGGAGAAAGAGAGAGAGAGAGAGAAAATGAATTTGGTAGGTAATAGGTAGGGCAGTACAGTACAGTACAGTACCGTAACGTATATATACCTACCTAAATTCGTTTAATTGTGAATATACAAAAATTATAAGCGGCGGATACATTATCTTCTTGCAAGCTAAACTGAACCGTTTGTTGTTGGTATATATATCTGGTGTTTAATAAATAAGGGTTAACCAGTGTCAACGCGCGGGACGCAGCTGCGGTCCGCTCGCGGGATCATCACACGAATGTATATGATATATTATGCGCGATAGTACATGCGCATACGGATATGTTGTACATACGTATCGTACACCTACTACGATACATATAGCACATGAATTATAATAATAATAGTAATGATAATGATAATGACGACGACGATTATGATAGTAATAATAATGATAATAATAATAACAACACAACAAAGCGGGCATCGAGGCTCCTCGGTCGTTATATCGTCATCGTTACAATTCATATCGTTTATATTATATTATACGTATGCAGCACGATATGTGCGTGTGCGATATATGTATACAATATGTATAATCACTCGCCGGTCTCCTCGGCGCATCTCTTGCGGCCCGGCACGCGTTGTTCATAACTCAGCGAAGTTTCTACCATACGTAGGTATATATATATATATATATATAATGCCTATAGAAAGATACGTGTTTATACATATACCTACCTACGATGTAAATATATACACAGAGCCCCATATACGCGCAGTGCGACTTATTGCAAAACTTGCAGAGTGCTTGATGATCATTTCAATTTTTATGGTATACCTATAGTATAATAGTTATTATATATATATATATATATATATACGGTGTAATTGAATCGCTTCATATATTTCACACGTATACCTATACGTATACTATTATAATCTAGGTTATACATAGCGTCGGCTGTAATAGAGAATCGGAATATGTGTGTATTTCATATGAAATATTATGTATGCCGATATACGTATATACATATGTATATATATATATATATGTACACTATACAAGGTACGTGCAGAAATAAAGAACGAGAAAATCAGAGAAATATATTATGCACATGGAAAATTGATAACGTGGATATATATATATATATATATATATATATATATATGCGACAATATATAGAACTATAAGTATCGCGTGAGTAATTATTATAGGCGTATACGTCGAGTTATCGCAGTGATATTAACTTATTAATAACTTATATCATATTCATGACTTTCAGTCTACTAGTATATTGATCGAAGTGTATAAATGAAAACAAAAATACTATATATGAAAAAAAAAAAAAAAAGAACAACGGAAACAGAATGACCCCACTGGTACGGAAAAACTTGGAAATACTGTAAGAATTTGTCGGTTAATATGAAAAGGGTGGCACGAAAAACTTGAAATTGTCAGGGAATTTCGATCATTGTCATGATGGGGGGGGGGGGGGGGGGGCGTGAAAACGAGAATCAAAATTGCATCTATTTCACATCGGAACTCGATGTGATACTTTGAGAAGACGGCGAAATTGAAATTCTCTTCGCGCAGAGAGAATCGACAAGAGTTAGGTACATCGGCGGCCGCTCTGAAATATAAATCTCGGACGACGAGCAGAAAACGGCAACGAGATGCGAACAAGAAAGACAAAATAAAAAAAATAAAAAAATGAAATGAAATGATTCAAGCTCTTTTTTTTCTCACTCTCTTTTCTGTTCTCAGATGGTGACGAAGTTGATTGTCTGAGGCCGCCTGCGGACTGCACGAACGTTAACGACGCGACTTGTGCTCCACCGCGATCAGAAGTGGAAAAACAATCGTCAGACAAAAGTGAGTATACAGTCGATACGAGATCATGCATAGCGATATAGGCAATAACTCCATTCACATTGCTATTGCAGGTATAACTTTAGATGACAATGAGCTCGGTATTTGTATACGATATCATCTCTGAGCAATCGGAGCTATTCTGCCTTTTTTCCACCCGTGTTAAAAGAAAACAAAAAAAAACAAAAGAAAAAAAAAACGGTAGCAGGACTCCGATTGCTCAGAAATGTATAGTACATACAAGTATACCGAACGCGTCATATATTTCATCACATTTTCCAATTTCGTTTCATCTTTTGTTCATTTCGTTCTATCGTCATTGCTCGTGCATTATATGGGGGGGGGGGGGGGGGGGGAGTATATAGGTATGAAATACTTTACACACACGATCTAATCGTGAGAGCCAAGCCAAGCAAAGCACTTAAGCTGCTTTTTGACCTTTCAGTATCACCACTCCTACGCATATATTGCTTCCTTGCATCGTTTCATGTGAAATGTATGTATGTATTACATACGTATGCCTACGTAAATAAATATACAACGGCCGATCCCACCTCGAAATTCATTCGGCATACACGCCACGTATAGGTCATATGCTTTTCGCGCAATTTCTTACAGGCATACACACGCGTTGCATATAGGTATGTGTGGGCATACCTGCGTAGGTATATAGTTAGACCCTCGCATTCGCGGACACCTTGTTTCCGCATACTGGTCCGCGTGTCGTTTTGTTTCTTACTTTTTATCTTCTCCATTTCTCTTTTTTTTCTCCGACACACATACAACGTTAATACATAACGTACTCAGGTAATACGCGAAAAAATGTCAGATTCCAATACATTCTTTAATGTGTGAGAGAGAGAGAGAAAGAGAGAGAGAGAAAGAAGATACAGTAATGCAAATTATTTTCGACTCGGAACACTCCAAAATCGTCGTCGTACGTTATCAGGAGATATATAGTATATTTTATGAACGAGTATACATATAGCGAGGAAGAACATAGATCCGTGACTATTAATTATTTATTATCATTATTGTTATTATTCATTTATCAGTAGCTACGATTGTGTCGAATTGGAATCACAATGCGGTAAATGAAATGAAAAATGGACAAAAATTGATCAATTTATTATTACATAGCATGTGTGTGTGTCTGTGTGCGCGCTGTATCTTTGCACGTACCATTTCTGTAAAATATAAAAAGAAATGAATCTGAATACGTATGAACACATGTAATATGAATAAAGCAATTTATGTATGTATGTATATACGTATGCATGGAAATATACACTCCAATATATAGGGTGTGGGAGAAAGATAGATAAAGAGAGATAACACGTTGAGGAGAGAAAGGCTTGGTCAGACTTCCGTTTGGAGTTTAGTTGCCCGGGGAGGAGCATGGGGTCTCCTTGTCAGCTGTTTCATTGCAGCAATGCACGTATACATACTTAGGTAGGTATTAGTTTATGTATGAGTATATACCTATGTATTATATCTATATCCTCTAGATATTTATATGAGAGTTGAGGAATCACTTGATCCGTTATAGGCGTTAATGATAAACGTACGTGAATACATATACCTGTACCTATTCATTGTAAGTTTATATATCTGCGGATAAGTTTTGAAAAAACGCAATAAGATCTGCAGGTGTAGGTACATTATTATACCTAGACGACCGAAAACATGAAGCTGCACCATGTATGTATGACAATAATAATTCATATATAATACTATATTGTTTGTATGCTGTATCTACGTAATATAGCATGTACTTGTATATATATATATTTTTTGTATAGAACACGTAGAGGTATCTATTGTATTTTTATTCTTTTTTCGTTGATGATAATGTATGTACGAATGCACATACGTCCCTACTTGCGTCGCAATACGTGTACGTCATCGTCGACTGTAACGACGATAACTATTATATTATCCATATACCATAATGCGTGTGTATATATATATATATATATAGCATACATAATATACAGTAGTACATAGTAAATCTATATATTGTACGAAAATATAATGATATGTCTCGAGTCTGATATCTAATACATGAGGTATGATAAGGTATATGGGTACGCATATATGTATATATTGCGGTAGACCAATAACACACCTCGCGCCTTTTCCCTCAATATACGTGTGGTATACCTAAATATGTATGCAGACCATGCATCATATACTAATTGTAAGTATATACTCATAGGTACGTATATAATACCGAAACGAGCAGGTATTCGTTATTTTTAGGAATATTTGTTTGATTCTCAAATTTTATAAGCTACTTGAATATTTCCGTTTACTACTACGAAATGCAAAAAGCGATTTTTTACCTCCATATTTCAATTCGAGTTATCCGACGTATGATTGGGCGCGGGATTGAGCCGGAGACAATCCTCGAAAAGTAAATTATGATCTTACAATTTTCCCGTGTGTTCGAGCGTATATATGTTCGCCGCGGTGGGTCAGCCGTTGCCCGAGGTGGTAAGGCTTGTAAAAGATGTCATAGAATATACTCTGTGTACCGATATATGTATATACATATGTTGGGCTTCTCTTTTGGTATATTGACGCAACCGATCATGAATCAGAACAGCAACAGCAACAGCCGGTTGACAGAAAAGCGGCGAGGAGAGGAGGATTTCGTAATCTACTACCTATAACCGCACGAGCAGTTCGTGGTTGTATAGATAGGTTCACCTCTACGGTGTGAATAGAATCGAGTTTTAAATTTGGTAGGGGGCGTCTGGGGACGTAAGGTTACACGGTTGTCCATTCGTTTCGAATATAATCACGTCAAGAGAAGCTTCGGCGAGGATCGAGTGGAAGTAAAAGTAAGAGCGGGAGACGGCGGAGGATGAGGAGGAGGAGGAGGAGGAGGAGGAGGAGGAGGAGGAGGAGGCGGAGGCGGAGGAGAAGGAGAGGAAGGAGAAGAAAGAGGTCCAAGTCGTTTTCGGGTTTAACTAATACCGCCGCGTCTTTTTCCATAAACGGAGAATACGAGTGGGTGGAATAAGAATTAACAATATTTCAATCTTGTACAGACGTAGGTACAGGTATACAGTATGCAATGATATAACACTGTATCCAGATACAGAGGTATGAAAAAGAATGACAACTAATAACGTCTCTCAAGCGAGACTCGGTTCTATGTTATGTGCATTCGAAAATGAAAAATATACGTACAAAGAACGAGAAAAAAGAATGGGGGGGGGGGGGGGGGGGTGAAACAAACAAAAAAATTTCAATGCGCGTTTGGGATTGTAACTTTATTACGAATTTTGGTATGCATACGTGTGCGCGCGCGCGCGCGCCTGTGTGCATGCGTGTGGTGAGGTGAAACAATGGAATCGTCACTTTTGTACATACCTACATATGTTTGCTACATATACCTATATATTACAACCGATTCATGGTGTGTAACGTAGTCTGATGAAAAATTCTTACTGTAGCCCGCGGTATGCAAGTATATACATATAGTACGTGGCGTGATGCAATTAGGTAATATATTGCTCATTATAGGTATGTATATACCTGATAGTAAAGATGAAATTTATGGAAAATCTTCATTGCTTTTCGTGACTCGAATCGAAATCGAATATACCTTCGGGTATGTGTGTATGTACTATATAGGTACTCAGTTATTATTCGAATCTATGTTAAATCAAGATTATTCCATGGATTATTATTACTAGTATTATTATTTTTATTAATTATCTTCTTGTCTTTCGCCATGCATACGCATCCGCCTATAATATATATGCGTTTTTAGGTCCTGTATCTATCTATCTATATAGATGCGCATGCATATACTATCCACCTATCTCTCCCTCTCCCTCTCCCTCTCTCTCTCTTCTCCTCCCCCGCACATCTCCATGATATCCTTTTGCCCCATCGCTTTATTATGGGTATGTATAGTATATGCGTATACCTGCATATGTGTATACCTTCTTATAATACCAACGCCATGTGTCGCGTGTCGTGTGCCATGTGGCACGAGTTTAAAACTGGTCGCTCTCAAAGTTCATATTATCTCCCTGTACTGGTCGTCGCGTTGCGGTCGTCGAGGTCGAGCGCGCGGGGGTAGGGCTCGCGCTTTTTATATTCTTGTATCCCTTCTTCGTTGGGGGACTTCCCCTGCCCCGACGCGGATACATGTATGTATGCATGTATATACATCGGAACTGTGGAGCCCCCGGACTACCGTCCCGTGCATCGGTTTCGCTAGTCTTGTCGCGGTCTCGATTCGTCGCTGGTCGCCTTCGTCGCGCAATTTCACACGCTTTATTCGTAGGTATATGAAGAAGTCTCATATGCAACGATTACATTTACTCCTTATTTTTTCATGCTTTCATCTCAGTTTCTTTTTCTCTCGGTTTCGGTTTCTACTTCCCGTTACATGAAAATTCGAATCGTTGTGCATATCTATTCGTTGATTATAAAAAAATAACGAGTAAAATAAAAATGTGTAAAAGTGTGAACGAAAATTGGAATTGGCGTTAGAAAATAAGGTATAACAAATCACAATTTATCACAGGATTTTGTCTTCTTCTCGCTTTCTCTTTTTCTGTAATTTTGAATAAAAGACATGAGTGTAATGAGTATGAAGGCTGAAATTAGGTAGTTTCGACTCTAGTTCCTTTCTAAGCTGATGATTCAATTTTCGAATTTATTATCATGCATCGTGTACGCAGGTATATATGTAGTATAAAAACGAATTGGGTCAAGTTGTGATACTTAAAAGGATTTTGTCGCTGTTTAATACCTATACATAGTATGAAACGAAGTTTATTCTGTCTTAACTCTACAACAAAGGACGAATTTCTTTATAATCTCACAGCTGTGGTGGGTAAAACGTCCAACGGTTGTCATCATGCTTTCCGCAAGGACAGATAGCGCGTATACCAATAGATATAGGTATTATACATAGTATAGTGATTCATATTTTCAACCGACTCGGTATATATATTTCTCTCGAATGTCGTCTGATCAGTTTCAACGGAATAACAATCGCATATATATATATATATATATGCGCGGCGAGAGAGAAAAAAGAAATATGTACTGTAAAATGAATAATAAATGATTCTTTTATATATCTATTAGAGACATATTGTGCATGTGCTATATTATACAGTAGTCGCAGGTATATACTGTACTATACCTACTACTCCGGTTGGAATAACATTCAACCTTTCTTTCTTCAACTACACAGGTACATAAATATCTACTTCGTCAGATTATTTCGATTGATACGACGAATATCATATGAAATCTGCAAATCGAACGCACTCCGCATGCCCGAGCCACGGGGGTTCGATTCAAATTCCCGGTCAATCGAATCCCTATTTCTCATTTCATCTTATTATTTTTTCGTCGTCTGATTGTTCGAATCTTTTACAGTTTTCACTCCTGAAATTAATCCGAGGGATCCCCTCAATATATTGTCTCGTATATTACAGATTTATTTCGTTTCAAATAACTTCATGTAGCTTGGTGTGTGTGTGTATATATATATATAATATAGTATAACATCGCATGCCGCGGGGGATCGCGAATGAGAATTTATGTATGTGTGTACGAAACTGTATATTCTAGTTTATACATATATATATGTATATAGATAATACGCATATTGGATAATACACATGCAAATATACCTATGTAGGTATACTATCAGCTTAAGCGCGGTACTAGAATGTTGAAATCCTTGAGGTTATTGCGGTCTGAATGCAACTCTTAAGGCCAGGGTACCAACTGTACACGAATTTCATACGCTTGTCGAGGTTGAGAAGGCGATATTCAAATTAGGGTTGAACAATCGAAGGCGGCTCGCATATCTTCGTTGACGAGATTCGTAATAATATAACGAATAATATAGCTCAACAATAACGACAATCTACAGCGCGCATACATTCGGTCGTTTTCATTTATCACGGTGGCGATAGAAAAAATAATGATATTTTAATGAACCCGCGAAATATATAGTTAGAGATTGATACATTCATGTATAAGCCCGTAAACATGCGAGTGTGTAGTTTATACGTATAAAAATGGTACTAACAAATGAAAATTTTATATTAATATACTCGTATTGTATTTATGTATTTATGTATATACGTATGTACGAGCCTAACTGCACGAGCAACAACTATTTTATCACCCCGCAAAGTCCAAGTGTGTGTGTATATGCATATAGGCATATTTATAAGCTTTATCAATCCATATACTTGTCAATTTGCTCGTACGTGCCATGAAAACTCACATCGTGAGCTTACGATAGTCATGGGGGAAAAAAAAGTCTCCACCTATATGCTATCGTCAAACACTGTATTAACGATCTCACTCTATTTATTCACCTATCAACACGTCCACGTCATACGTAGGTAGGAACCGGTATATATATGTACCTACCCGCTGCTATGAGGTATACAAAAAATTGATATGAAAAATATAAATGATCTCGAGTAGGAGAGAGATGTATGTATACCTACGATGCAATATATCACACAGGGGCGGTAATGATTCTTTCAAACGATCACACAATAGTTCAGTTTGACGTTAGGTATATCGATTGATTTGATCGATCTAGAAGTAACGATGTTATAGTAATGTTGGCGTAATTCCGCCAAAATAACGCAATATTTCTTCACTCTGAATTCTTATTGCTGGTTAATTTTCGTTCAAACTTGGTGCGAAGAAGCTTATCACTCTGCGCATTGTTGAAAAACACAGGCATGTGCATATACATACATACATACATACATACATTACTACAGTCGCGGATGTATGTGCACAGCTGTGTACAAGGAGGTATAATCTTTGCGTGGGTGGATCTACCTCCGCAGAGAAGGTCGCAAGTGCTGCCACTTGAAAAACGCTATTCAGAAAGACAAAATGAGTGGTTTTGTTTTTCTTTCTTGGGGGGGGTTTTTTTTTTTTCTTTTTTCTTTTTTCATACAATGGCCATCTAAAAAGGTATTTCCCCCGATATGTTTTAGGCCCTGTAAATGGTAGAATGGAGAACTGCGGAGGCGGTCAACGCCTACCACCCGACGGGGATGAGTTCCCTGCTACATATCAAGAGTTCAGTTCTCAGCAGCAGTACCAGTTCGTAGCTGGACCCAGGGTGTCGTCGACCCTCGGATCGAACGGTGGCAGTAATATTATAGTCACAGGCGGCGATAAGAGGGAGGTACTAGCAACCAGAGAAAACTTCGAGCCTATAAAAACGGAGAAGAAAAATTGCTCCATATCACAAAACGATTTGTTGGAGGATAAAAATACTCAAGAGAAGACCTGCCTCGTCGACATTCGGGACAGCAATCGGTCAATCAAATTGAAAACCGCGCAGCTAACTTCGGACACTATTATCAGCTCGGAAATAGAAATTCCGATTGAAAATAGAACGAGAAAAATGACTGGTATCATTCAAAACGATGATTACTCTCACTATAACGGCTTTACGGGAATTGATAAAAGCATCGTCGTTTCTGAAAAAAAGATCGCAATATCAGATTACAATAATTCAGCCAAAAACGAATCTGTTGATTCTACAGTCAATGAATTTATCAAGGAATCTAGTCCGCCGCCACTTCCAACCTCGAGGCCTCCGAAAATCGAAGTGGTAACGTCATTGTCGCAGGGTAGTGGAATTTCTAAAGGATTATCGCGGGCCAATATACAGCCTCTACAACCGCAAAGAAAATTTTCATTGAACGGTGACTCGTGGAGGCAGGATGACAAGTCAGAGAAATCTGTGAGGGATAAAATTGCAATGTTTTCCTCGCAGAGTAGTCTTGAAGCTCCATTATTCCCCAGCGTCGTTTCGGCACAGGCTACTACGATCCCAAATGGACCATCGATCAGAAGATTATCTAAGTATAAATCATCAGAAGACGTATTCACCGATGAACCGAAATTTTTAGTAAAAGAAAAAAATGATTATAACCAACGCACCCGATCCTCCTTCGATCTTTCCACGTCATTGGTGGATAAATATGACGCCTCACCTCCTAGTCTCCCGTTAACTTCACCCCCTGGTTCACCCCGTTCGAAAATAAACTATAGCTTTATTTCTCCACCGAAAACGGAAACGGATATTCATACTCAGGGGTCCAAGCCGATGAAACGGAATTCTATTTCATCGTTAGAATTCAAGTCATTTGTACCATCGATCGTTGGATCATCGACGATCGGTTCTCCGAATCAAACGAAGAGCGGTGTACCACTAAAAGCTACTACCAGTTATATTGGCCCGGTGATTCCGTCTTCTACTACTTTGAGCAGAGCTACAAGCTTCTCCGGTGGTTCTTCTTCCAGTCTTCATTCGCGCTCACAATCTCTCAGCGATATACCACCCATACCACAAATTTCTAGGACCAATTCTTTAGCTTCAACTTTCCGAAGAGCCAGTGAAGACATGCGGAGGACCAGCCTGAACCAACTTATAGAACAACGGAGAAAGGGAATATCAAAACTTCGGGGCTTAGTCATACCCGAAAAAGAAGCCATTCCGGTTTCTCAATCCATCGTCGATTTGCCCGAAATTAAATCCAGAGATTCGATCCACCTCCAGCAGGTATGATAAAGATGTTCACAGTTTCTCATATCACGCGTTTCACGGAAAATTCTTGTTTCCATTTCCTAGCATTTCCTAGCTTGAATTTTTGCAAATTTTGTTTTCTCCGTTTCAGATTCCCAGAGCTAACATACATGACAAATGGGGCTCACAAAGCTCGATATCGAGCAGTGTAAGCACGACTAGTGTGCCAGGAAAGATAACCACATCATTCAAAATTACAGAGCCACAAAATTTGCCAAAATATTCACCAGCATTCAAACGAAAAAGTCTTACGGTTTACGGCAATCCGGTATCAACAACAGCTAAAAATTCCTCGCAATCAGAAGCACCCAAAAGCTTAGAGTCCATTTGGAGTCCGACTAGAAGTGATTTTAGTTTTGAATATGTTCCTACAAGTGGCTCCTCACCGCGGTCTAGAGCTAATCAGAGAAAAGCTAGAACAGATTACGACGATTCTGACAATGATTCGGCGGTCAGTAGCTCTCAGAGTAGTATTTCCAGGGGATTCAGTCCTCCGGTATCACCAGTACCTTCTGAAAGATCTACTCTATCATCGGAACGATCTTATCTCTCGGCGGAGACAACTAATTCCGGAAATTTCCATGTCGGGGAAAGTCGCGCTGTTACTCTAGAGAGGTCACAGTTCACCACCAGGCCATCTTACCAATCAGAAAGATCTTCTTCGAGTAGCAGTAGTCCGGATCCACGGTCTCCTCAACAATCCGACATTTATTCAAGGAATCCCAGCCATCATAATACCCTCAAAAGATCTAGTAGCACTGATACCAACTGCAGCACTTCTTCGACTTTAACATCTGGCTCTCAGGCTAGCGCTGAGTCATTATCACGAAGAGTTCTGAAGCCACAGAGTGTCGAGGCTATTAATCGAAAGAATATTCTCGCTAGCGCAAGATGCAGAAGCGGACGCGATCTGAATGGGTCTCCTTTAATTCAGAGGAAGTTTTCCGACGACGAGGAAACTCCCGTTTCAAAATTAGCTCAGGAAAATGGAACCTCCGGTAACGGACGCGGGGCCAGTAACGGAAGCGAGGTGAAAAATGCAGATGTAAAAATCGCGTACATTGACATCAGCGAACCATTTACTACTGATTATAACAGAGATGAAGATCAGGCTAAAGAAACTGAAGACATCCAGCCTTCAAATGACCTCAAGAAGTGGGTTCGTGCAGAGATCAAAACTCTGGTTAATTCGCCAGTGGAAGTCAATAATAAAGAAACAGAACAAAAGAAGGTGGAGATTGAGGTGCAGATGAGAAGTCCTCGTCGAAGATCTTCGCTGGTCAGTAACGAAGAGAAATCTCGATCAGAGTCGCTTTTCATACCACGGAATCGGTCCTCATTAGTCGAAACCGAGCAAACTACTACTTTCGATAATTCGAGGCCAAGATCTAGGTCCAGTTTGGTATTGGAAACAAAAAATAACGATAGTCAGAACGATCTCCTTACCGCACTTGCTACGAAGAGTAGATCACGATCTACTATACACATCGAAGAACGTTCTTTCGGCAGATCCAGGAGCCAGATGAGCTTGGAGGAGATCCTCGATGGTAAAGTTGCCGAGGAAACATCGCCTATAAGTCTTCAAATGAATTCAGGAAGATCGTGGCTCAAGGAGAAAAGTTTTTCTTCTAAAATCCCGACACTTGAACAGCCGAAATCGATGGACAAAAACCAGGAGGACTCAACTAATGCTTCTAAAGATGTTTCAACTAATCAAAGAATCAGCTCATCAAGAATACCAACTCCTCGATCTCTAGGGCGAAGGAGCGCAAGCGTTACTGACATGAAGAAAGCCATAGAAAAATCTGATCAATGCTCCTCTGGGGTCGGAATATCACAAGGTCACAATCAATCTACAATTAATAATACTCACAGTCGTTTTCCGAGCCTCGATAGTAGCGGAGTGGACGAAGGTCATAGTAGAATAATTTACGGAGATATTGATTCTGAGAGATACTCTGCCAGTGAACAATTTGGAAGTATAAGTTCATTGGCTAGCAGTACGAGCCTGATATCTCAACAAGAGTTAGCACAATTGGTAGAAGATGCAACTGCGGAAGAACCTAAGGGAGCACATGACGTTATTGTGGTTTTATATCACAAAGAAAACCCTGCCGGAAGCGTTGGCATTACTTTAGCTGGCGGAATAGACTGCGAGACTAAAGAAATTACGGTACATCGTGTACTTTTACATTCTATCGCTGATAAAGATGGAAGAGTACAACGTGGCGATAGAATACTCAGCATTAATGGAAGGAGCACTAAAGGACTCTCTCATCGAGAGAGCCTGGCTGTACTCAAACAACCCAGGTCGGAAATCGTCCTAGTTGTCTCTAGAGCAAGGGATGACATCACCGGAAGACTTAGGTCCCGGACTGAAAGCGTGGAGACTATAGTTGAAGGTATGAATTACAAATGTTAATGTTATTTCTGAACCTGTCAAACTTTTATAATGTTTTATCTCTCCAATAAACTTTTCTTCGAGTTTGCCTTGAGTATTCTCATCTTTAACTTTTCAGGATCAGAGATGAACGGTTCGGCGGAAGAGCAAACATCTTGGGGTCCACCGGCAACGGTTTCAATTTTGAAAGACGGTGCAGGTCTAGGTTTCAGTTTGGAAGGTGGTAGAGACAGTCCACTCGGTGACAGACCGTTGATGGTGAAAAAAATATTTGCTGGTAATTATTGATATCCCCGAATATTGTATAAAATTGAATTGAATTCGTCAATCGACCATTAATTACGAGTGTATTCAATCATTTATTGAATCGCAGGTGGAGCAGCTGAAAAAACCGGTGCTCTTAGAGCTGGAGATCAAATGCTTGAGGTGAATGGAAGCGATGTAACAAGGATGTCTAGAATAGAAGCT
Source organism: Phymatocera aterrima (assembly GCA_963170745.1). NCBI lineage: Eukaryota > Metazoa > Arthropoda > Insecta > Hymenoptera > Tenthredinidae > Phymatocera > Phymatocera aterrima. The sequence goes on from OY720670.1 coordinate 5,488,486, forward strand.
TGGTCCTTAATGAAGAAGTTAAATGACGGAGAAGTAAGACTCCTAGTCAGGCATCCAGCCACTAAATCATCACCGTAAAATCTTACATTGATTGATTAGGCGAGATCTCTCTGCGGCAGCTCTGAGTGTAAATATTATTATTGTATGTATGTACGTTTTAGAATGATCCCTATAAACGGTGAGAATTTTTAATTCAATCAAAATCTACCATATTTTACCTAATATTTTCGGTTACTGCCTAGAGCGACAAAGTCACTCAAATCGAGATATAGTATAGACACATACCGCTTTATATGAAGAGTATAGACATATTTTGTTTCTTCTAGTTTAATTCGTTACCTATCCCTCCCTCCCTCCCTCCCACCCCCTCATTTCTTTTCTTACATACATATTGAAATACATATTTTCTATTTTTACGATACAAGAGCAAAATGCAACTGGAAGAAGCATCTGAGCTTAAATTATTTCCCTCACATAATACAAGGCGATACTATATACTATACTATACTACAGTATACAAAGAAATGAAAATATTGTTAACAGAATGTAATTGTAACGATAGATCCAGTGCTGGCAGTGCAATAGTAGAGATAAAGAATAAGAAAGAAAGGAATGAGGAAGTCTTTGTTGTTGATGGAAATGCAATTCTGGACTAGCATAAGTTATATACTTTGAAGTCGATGTGAATTTCAATCACGAATGAACTGTTTTATGGATTTGATATCTATTTTTTTACAATATATAAGCTAAACCTTTGTACAATCTTCTTTTCTCCAATCTTCTATAATTTACACATGCTATAAAATTTCAGAAGTTCTACCCCTCTTATATTGCAGTTTTATCAATAAGCTTATTGGAATTCTCGCTTGATTAAGAATTATAATATATGAAAGAACCGGCGCTGTTAATAAACGATCGAAAAGCAGTTCAGTTTTTTTCTTCAACGCGGCAGAGAAGTCCGATCTTTAACTTGCTACAAATAAGTAATATGTTCTAAAACATTGCATGATATTATTTGCATAATATTGAATATTATAAATATTCTCAGTTGTGCTTTTTAGTGTATTATTAATGTATATTGAATATCATTTTTTCACTAATATAACTACTAAAATTATTTGTTAATTAATATTATTAGTATAATGATAAATTGTAAATAGTGACTGAATTATAGTAATGATTGAGAGATAATTAATAATTTTACGAATAATAATATAAAAATTATAAGAAAAACAAAAGAGAAGTTACTGCAAGAGAAAAATTGTTATTAATATAATAAGAAAGTATAAATATTATTATTATTATTATTATTAGAGTATTTAAATTTGAATAATTATAACGTTATAATTTGTTTCTTTAATTTTTCTGGATCTGAGTTTATTGAAAATCGTGCTGTGATATGTGTATGGCGATAAAGTATATTATTCCTCGGCGTTTGGCTAATACATAATAATAATAATAATTGTTGTTTTAATTTTAATAATTCAAATCAATATACCTATTATATTATATTATCAGCTAACCAGATATTATGAATTAAGTTAACATTCTGTCAGGTAAATCTTCGTTCATCAATTTATACACTATATAGAACGAAGATTTATACTCGTCACATAACAAATAATAATATTGCATTGAAATTAATATACGAACAATAAATTTACATCAAATATTTTTTTATTTCACATCTATGTTACATGGATCTTGGATGTTTTCACAATTTGTTCTATAATAAATGGTAAAACAATAACTTAAAACTCAGAAAAGGCGGGAAAAATGACAATCTATGAACTACGTTCTATCTGGAAGCTCAGTACCAAAATATAGGCCGTCGCGTGCGTTCTTCCTTGATTCCCATTTTCTCCATTAAATCCATTTCGAAAGTTCGAAGTTTGGGCTGTAGAGTAAAAAACGAAGATGAGGTGAAGGTAAAGTGAAACAAATTTTTGGAAGTATTTTGGAAATCTGTTTCAATCCTAAGTACCTGGAACGTTATTTCCTTCACATCTTCCGCCAGAGTGTCTTTAGCCTGTGCGTTGTAATAACGTGGGTGTTTGTAATCCACAGTTTCCAAATTCCGTACTGGAATTGGAATAATACGACCAGTGCGACATGATACTCTAATGCGTTCACCCGTTTCCGTGTAACGCCATTCCACTTGACAGCCTTCCCTATAAGTATTTACCAATTTTAGGAATAAATTCTGCATTTTAGAGGAGGTTCAGTCGTTGAAATCCCTACTTTATTAATTAATGTTATTAAGTGATAATTGCACATTGAATATTTTAACGAATCAATTACTTGGCAACTATAAGAACTGGCCTAGAAATTCTTGAATAAAGAATTGAGAAATTTTAACAAATGCTCAGGTATGAATGTTTCAGGACAAAGCGCTTCGAAAATATTAAAAATTTATTAGAATCGGTCAGTTTCATTCTAAGTTGGCTTCTTTCGTTCAGAAAACTATTCCCTACAATTTCACTGTCACATAATTTGTATTTTCTCATTCATTAGTTGAGTTACTCAACAACTATTTTTTACTCAAAATCGATACAAATGGAATCTTATCTAATCGAATATTGGATAAGGCAACATTATGAGAAAATTATGTCACTTCGAGATCATGGGGAAGAACGGAAAAGCCAACTTGAGTAAAATGAAATCGGCCGATTACTATAACTTTTTAATGTTTCTGAAGCATTGTGCAATGTGACGTTCATATCTGAGCATTCGCTTATAAGTTTCAAATTTTGTAATCAGGTATTTCAAGGCCAGTTTTTGTGGTTTACGAGTAAATGATTGTTATAAATATTCAATGTACAATTATAGCTTAATATAACATGAATTACAAAAATGGTGGTTTCAATGATCTAACCTCCGTAAATATCAGATGATGAATTATTCGACTGTACAACATAGATGCAACATACAAATCACTTGGATCGACCAAAGCAACTTCGTTCGTGACAAGCAGTGGAGCTTCGCTCAATACAACAGAACCTGGATAATCTTTAGATTTTGCCATTCTTCTCATATGTGTATTCAGACCCTGGACTACTACCCAGTTTCTTTCTTGTATTACTTCAGTAACCATTCCTTGCTTTCCTTTATCACGTCCGACAAGTACTTCTACCTAAATTATTGTTCATTGTTTCGAATTAGAAGCAACTTTATAAGATAAAAAAAACATGCCATTCTGATCAATCGGTGCTCTTACTCTGTCACCCTTGAAGAAACTCCAATCTTTAATTGGCTCCACGAAAACCTTCTTCCGTGGTCTGTCAGGACTGTTTTGAAAATCAGATTGCGCTGTCCATGGACGATTCATAGTAAATCGAAAATTCTTACGTTTTATAGAACGATTTAGGTACTGGACCGCACGCGGGGTTTTATAATAAACCTGTTGAGATTATTCATCAACTATAATTATTATTTGATTATTCAATGGCCTGCATTTCCGAAGTGAATGATTGACGAAAACATGAAGTATGATTCTTTATAAATGATAAACGATAAGTGTGCGAGATGTAACGAAGAGGTTATGTCAAGATAGACGTATGTAATACCTTATTAACGATCCGATCTATGTAAGCTGCTGGTAGATTTGAGTGTAGTTTGGTTAGATCTCCAACTTTATTCCACAGAAATGTGGTGAGCCTCATTGTTTATTGAGTGAAAAATTAAACCCTTCTCAAATAAATTGGAACCGCGACACGCAGGTTAGGATTTAAAACATTCCTCGACCGCACGAGCGACCGGAGTAACCCAGGGTGGGGAGAGAGGCAGCCTTCTCTTTTTTAAATGTAGTTTCTCTTTCGCACAATTCATGCGACGACGCACTAATGGGTGTATACCTATACATACTTCCATCCTCCTCTCAGTGGTAGGATATGGCAAAGGTAGAACTACACTCACAATCAGTCCGCCCTGATGCAGCCAGCGGAAAACGCTATAAGCTACGGACTCGAAACTCTCAAGAATCTTGAGGATTTGAATTTCACGATGATCCTATTCTCTAAGTTTTCAACATTTTTCCTGGTCATATTCATGTTTAAACATAATATGGCAAGCATTTCGAATGGAAAATAAAGTGAACATTTCTATTTGATGAAAAATATGAAAATATTCGGGAACATTTTTATTATGTCACGGCATAGAAAACATTATTTCAAATTATGTCGCAACATAAAATTAATGCTAAATAGCAAAACGGCTTGGCAAAGAATTGGATTACCGTTCTATGGTTATTACGTGTACGCATAACTTAAAATAATTCTTTGTATGCGTGGCATGATATTGAAGCGTGGCATGAAAATATTTTTTAAATTTATTTAGAAATTGTATAATCTCGTAGGTTACATTATTAGATTTTTAAACGATTAAAATGTATTGTACAAAATAAATGAATTGCGTTTTTATATTACTTTGAAACTTTATTTTTTTCTTGCCTTTCCTTTTCTTATACATCCATCTATGGGAACGAGAGAGCGGGCACACAGGCACACGTGAAGGTAGGCGAACAGAGAGACTGAGACGAGTTTTGATTAGGGAAACATGAATTTCAAAGAGGTGGCATAGTTTTTTTATTTTGTTTTCTTACACACATATGTATGGGAATGGGAGAGAGGACACAGGCATAGACGAGTATCTATTAAGCAAACATGAATTTCGAGGAGGTGGCACTATTTTTTTTTTCCTTTTTCTTACACACATATGTATGGGAATGGGAGAGAGGACACACGGGGCGCTGACGAGGGCGTATGCAGAAACGGGCAAAAAACGAGCAGCTTTCGTTGGAATCGTGGATTTTCGAAATTTTACCTGAAAATTTGCAATTGTATCAGGAGAACATCTGAGCCCAAGAGGTGGCACAATTTTTTTCTTTTTTTTTTCCAATATACATATGTATGGGAATGGGAGAGAGGACACAGGCATAGACGAGTATCTATTAGGCGAACATGAATTTCAAGGAGGTGGCACTATTTTTTTTTTCCTTTTTCTTACACACATATGTATGGGAATGGGAGAGAGGACACACGGGGCGCTGACGAGGGCGTATGCAGAAACGGGCAAAAAACGAGCAGCTTTCGTTGGAATCGTGGATTTTCGAAATTTTACCTGAAAATTTGCAATTGTATCAGGAGAACATCTGAGCCCAAGAGGTGGCACAATTTTTTTCTTTTTTTTTCCAATATACATATGTATGGGAATGGGAGAGAGGACACAGGCATAGACGAGTATCTATTAGGCGAACATGAATTTCAAGGAGGTGGCACTATTTTTTTTTTCCTTTTTCTTACACACATATGTATGGGAATGGGAGAGAGGACACACGGGGCGCTGACGAGGGCGTATGCAGAAACGGGCAAAAAACGAGCAGCTTTCGTTGGAATCGTGGATTTTCGAAATTTTACCTGAAAATTTGCAATTGTATCAGGAGAACATCTGAGCCCAAGAGGTGGCACAATTTTTTTCTTTTTTTTTTCCAATATACATATGTATGGGAATGGGAGAGAGGACACAGGCATAGACGAGTATCTATTAGGCGAACATGAATTTCAAGGAGGTGGCACTATTTTTTTTTTCCTTTTTCTTACACACATATGTATGGGAATGGGAGAGAGGACACACGGGGCGCTGACGAGGGCGTATGCAGAAACGGGCAAAAAACGAGCAGCTTTCGTTGGAATCGTGGATTTTCGAAATTTTACCTGAAAATTTGCAATTGTATCAGGAGAACATCTGAGCCCAAGAGGTGGCACAATTTTTTTCTTTTTTTTTCTAATATACATATGTATGGGAATGGGAGAGAGGACACAGGCATAGACGAGTATCTATTAGGCGAACATGAATTTCAAGGAGGTGGCACTATTTTTTTTTTCCTTTTTCTTACACACATATGTATGGGAATGGGAGAGAGGACACACGGGGCGCTGACGAGGGCGTATGCAGAAACGGGCAAAAAACGAGCAGCTTTCGTTGGAATCGTGGATTTTCGAAATTTTACCTGAAAATTTGCAATTGTATCAGGAGAACATCTGAGCCCAAGAGGTGGCACAATTTTTTTCTTTTTTTTTCTAATATACATATGTATGGGAATGGGAGAGAGGACACAGGCATAGACGAGTATCTATTAGGCGAACATGAATTTCGAGGAGGTGGCACTATTTTTTTTTTCCTTTTTCTTACACACATATGTATGGAAATGGGAGAGAGGACACACGGGGCGCTGACGAGGGCGTATGCAGAAACGGGCAAAAAATGAGCAGCTTTCGTTGGAATCGTGGATTTTCGAAATTTTACCTGAAAATTTGCAATTGTATCAGGAGAACATCTGAGCCCAAGAGGTGGCACAATTTTTTTCTTTTTTTTTCTAATATACATATGTATGGGAATGGGAGAGAGGACACAGGCATAGACGAGTATCTATTAGGCGAACATGAATTTCGAGGAGGTGGCACTATTTTTTTTTTCCTTTTTCTTACACACATATGTATGGGAATGGGAGAGAGGACACACGGGGCGCTGACGAGGGCGTATGCAGAAACGGGCAAAAAACGAGCAGCTTTCGTTGGAATCGTGGATTTTCGAAATTTTACCTGAAAATTTGCAATTGTATCAGGAGAACATCTGAGCCCAAGAGGTGGCACAATTTTTTTCTTTTTTTTTCTAATATACATATGTATGGGAATGGGAGAGAGGACACAGGCATAGACGAGTATCTATTAGGCGAACATGAATTTCGAGGAGGTGGCACTATTTTTTTTTTCCTTTTTCTTACACACATATGTATGGGAATGGGAGAGAGGACACACGGGGCGCTGACGAGGGCGTATGCAGAAACGGGCAAAAAACGAGCAGCTTTCGTTGGAATCGTGGATTTTCGAAATTTTACCTGAAAATTTGCAATTGTATCAGGAGAACATCTGAGCCCAAGAGGTGGCACAATTTTTTTCTTTTTTTTTCTAATATACATATGTATGGGAATGGGAGAGAGGACACAGGCATAGACGAGTATCTATTAGGCGAACATGAATTTCAAGGAGGTGGCACTATTTTTTTTTTCCTTTTTCTTACACACATATGTATGGGAATGGGAGAGAGGACACACGGGGCGCTGACGAGGGCGTATGCAGAAACGGGCAAAAAACGAGCAGCTTTCGTTGGAATCGTGGATTTTCGAAATTTTACCTGAAAATTTGCAATTGTATCAGGAGAACATCTGAGCCCAAGAGGTGGCACAATTTTTTTCTTTTTTTTTCTAATATACATATGTATGGGAATGGGAGAGAGGACACAGGCATAGACGAGTATCTATTAGGCGAACATGAATTTCGAGGAGGTGGCACTATTTTTTTTTTCCTTTTTCTTACACACATATGTATGGGAATGGGAGAGAGGACACACGGGGCGCTGACGAGGGCGTATGCAGAAACGGGCAAAAAACGAGCAGCTTTCGTTGGAATCGTGGATTTTCGAAATTTTACCTGAAAATTTGCAATTGTATCAGGAGAACATCTGAGCCCAAGAGGTGGCACAATTTTTTTCTTTTTTTTTCTAATATACATATGTATGGGAATGGGAGAGAGGACACAGGCATAGACGAGTATCTATTAGGCGAACATGAATTTCGAGGAGGTGGCACTATTTTTTTTTTCCTTTTTCTTACACACATATGTATGGGAATGGGAGAGAGGACACACGGGGCGCTGACGAGGGCGTATGCAGAAACGGGCAAAAAACGAGCAGCTTTCGTTGGAATCGTGGATTTTCGAAATTTTACCTGAAAATTTGCAATTGTATCAGGAGAACATCTGAGCCCAAGAGGTGGCACAATTTTTTTCTTTTTTTTTCTAATATACATATGTATGGGAATGGGAGAGAGGACACAGGCATAGACGAGTATCTATTAGGCGAACATGAATTTCAAGGAGGTGGCACTATTTTTTTTTTCCTTTTTCTTACACACATATGTATGGGAATGGGAGAGAGGACACACGGGGCGCTGACGAGGGCGTATGCAGAAACGGGCAAAAAACGAGCAGCTTTCGTTGGAATCGTGGATTTTCGAAATTTTACCTGAAAATTTGCAATTGTATCAGGAGAACATCTGAGCCCAAGAGGTGGCACAATTTTTTTCTTTTTTTTTCTAATATACATATGTATGGGAATGGGAGAGAGGACACAGGCATAGACGAGTATCTATTAGGCGAACATGAATTTCAAGGAGGTGGCACTATTTTTTTTTTCCTTTTTCTTACACACATATGTATGGGAATGGGAGAGAGGACACACGGGGCGCTGACGAGGGCGTATGCAGAAACGGGCAAAAAACGAGCAGCTTTCGTTGGAATCGTGGATTTTCGAAATTTTACCTGAAAATTTGCAATTGTATCAGGAAAACATCTGAGCCCAAGAGGTGGCACAATTTTTTTCTTTTTTTTTCTAATATACATATGTATGGGAATGGGAGAGAGGACACAGGCATAGACGAGTATCTATTAGGCGAACATGAATTTCGAGGAGGTGGCACTATTTTTTTTTTCCTTTTTCCAACACACATATGTATGGGAATGGGAGAGAGGACACACCGACACACGTGAACGTGGGCGAAAGAATAGGCGGAGACGAGCATCAGGAGAACATAAAGTTCAAATTGGTGGTACCATTTTGGCCTTCTTGTCAAATGCATGGGTATGAGAGAGCGAACACATGAAGATGGACGCAAGTGCGAACAGAGTCGCGAGCTGTGTCCGCTGAAATTCTAGATTCTTATATTTTTAACTTAAAAATACGAGCACGTATCAGGAAAACATCTGAGCCGACGGAGTAGTTCTACTGTATGAAGTTGTCTGAAATAGTACAGTATTAGTGAAAATGGTTGCAGACCGGGTAAAACCCGTTACGAGGACCATAATTGTACAGCTGGCTAAAAAGTCGCCTAGTGGTACAAATGGTAAAAGTTACGGCAGAGTAGGCGTGATTAGCGAAAGATAAAACAAAATATAGTGGATAATTAGGATGGAATAATAAGCGGAGGTCAGGGGACAATCAATTTCCCAAATATACTTTCTAAGAATTATATTTACTTCGTGATGAAACTAGTCGACAACAACTGTTACATAATTCATACAAATTGTTAACTTATGGTCAATATTTTATAAGTCACATGAATAACAAGCCAAAGAAATAGGGGACTATATCAGAAACTGAAGTACAAATTTATGCACTACATGGTAATGAATCGGAATAAGACAATCCAATGAGATCACCTAATCCCCGTTCTTTTGCACCAAAGAGTGTATTTGGATGCTAGATATACAGTCTACTCAGATGACATCACACCTTTTGTTATTGTTCATTCATTTTTTAATTGCTTCTGGAAAATGAATACGATCTGTCATAACTCATTACGTTTTTCTATTTGCTAGCGGTCGTGTGATTGTTGTGCACGACACACTTGAGAATAATTCTATTGTTGGACTAGCAGCTTTACGAAATCTGATTTCGCGCCTGATCTTATGCAGCCCGCGTATCACGATCATGCGATAGCTTAGAAAATCGACGCCCAAAGTGGATCCTTCACATACCTATAAAAATAGCTTATGCTCCAATACCAAATAACAATTGGGGATATCGACTGTCATGATTTAAAAATGTGCGGGGCATAAGATGACTCGATGATAAATAAATTCCTCGATATTAATTATTTATTTTCAATATTGACCACAATCATAATATTAAATTGTGGCCGTTTCTTCTTTTATCATACACCACATCACTTTACGTCCATCTATCAACCAAAATTAATGAATAGCAGTTAATATCCTGTCCACTGTGAAATGGGGGAATCATTTTCACCCATATCAAGAACGTTTATTATATTTCAGATTAACAATGAGTGTTCTTTAATGTACAATCGACTGTCTACATCTGCTATTACAATAGGGAACATACGCCTCGCTAATTCTTGCTAGCCAGACCTTGGAGATCGATAATACATTGCTGTAAAGTAGCCTTCTCTTGATCAGGCGTAATTGATTTCAATACATTTGTGATTATCCATTCAGTCATATGTTTCTGGCTTATTCTACGCTCAATGGCTTGAATCTGAACCTGATAGTCCAAACGTTTCTTGACCTGGCAAAGGGAAAGAAAAGAATGGAATAAATTCAATCAAAAACATTCTGAAATTAATCAGGAATGAAACTCAAACCGCAGGCAATCGTTCATTCATTACTAAAAAAGCTTGTTCTTAAATTTTAAAACGTTAGAATCAATTGCTGTATACAATTTTCGTTTAGTCTTACCTCAGAATATATCTTAGCAATACGTTCTCTGTAAGCAGCTTCAAGTTGCATGGCAATATTTTGTTTTTTAGCTTCCATGAGAAGTAATTGACCTTCGTTGCGCCATTGGTGTTTCTTTTCTGCTTCGATCTCCTCTGTGAATGACTGAATTTCACTGTTCCTTGATTTGTATGATTCAGTGATTTGTTCATCGATCAATTTATCCGCGTAAGCAGCAACTTTTGAGCCATATGTCTTGGTTGCATAGATCACCGCCAACAGAATTGAAAGACCAGTGTAATACTCATGTTCCATTACATAAATCTCCTTTGAGATTAGGTAGGTCGTCAAACCGATACCAAAGGTATAAGGACCTAAAATAGAAGTTAAGTATTCGTTTATTCTATTACATTTGTAAACAATAATTATCAAAAAGAAGTAAAGTCCTTTTGAAGAAATCAAACATAGAATACAACAAAGAATATCCACCAATGTCTCAAGTAACTCACCAGTTACACCGGTCTTGGGATAGAAAAAGGTGAACCATTCATCGGGAATGAATCCCAGCCGAACTTTTCCGCCAAATTCTGCTCTGACTGGTCGGTTGCTGGCTTCAGTTGCCATAGCTTGAACCCCATGTCCCAAGGCAGGTAAAATTTGGGCTGAAATTGTTGTTTCATATTAGATTAGACTAGAGTTAGGTTACTGAAAATTAAGTGAGGTTAGTAAGACTACGTTTCTAATGATAGAAAGAATGGATCGAGAATTCAAGGCTATGTAACACAATGTATTCGAAATATTGTCTAGGATTTTTTCTGTGAGAATAAAATACATTCCAAAAAAATTGAAACAAGTTCCACAGATTTTCGACAAAAGTAAGGATTACATAATAACAGAAAAATGACTGCTGTGATCTCTGTAGACGAGATACTCCGACGAGTTTGTGAAGGAAAACTTGCGTTCGTTCTAAATATTCGGACATGTCTTTACAGAGCTAAATTTCATGTTTCGATAAAATAATAAAACATTTAATCACCTAAACCCATAAATGTATGTATAATTATAACCTAAATGTCATTTACCATTTCGAAGAGCCAACCTCGACAACATCTTGCCTGTACTGTACGTAACCCCGTCCGTTCGTACGAGGTGGAAGATAGAACGTTCCTCCGATAAAAAATGGCCGACTACGCTAATCAAATTAGGTACAAATTTAAGTCATTGATTTCTCGGAGCAAAAATCAAGCCATTATAGTCAAATCGATCATAAACGGTATTCAAATTTTTGCCGAGATTAATCGTTCAGTAATCCGTAATGATTGATCAGTATCATTCATCCTAGTAGTTATCTTGTCTTAAAGTGCGTAGAATTTCTGCGCCATGTTTTTTTTCCTTTTTTTTACCATGGTTTAATTCCATTTCTTTGTAAATTCGCACACACTCAACATCGCAATCCGTGTGTGTTGTGTGTCATACATATATCATAATATGATCACCGTATGACACAGCTGACAATAATTCAACTCGACACTTCAATTTCGGTTAGTGATAATAATTTATCGTTGTATATTTCTTACTGCGTATTTCGAATGACAGTTGAAATAAATCGGGTAATTCACATTACCGTGGTAATTATTAATCCTCAAGACGATCATAATATCGTTTACAAAGAATTTCCTCAGAATAAGAATCAGATCTAAATTTTGATTGTCAAAAATTACAAGCATAACCAACGAACGAGATAATTAACGAATCATGGGTCTTTGTACATCCTGCTGTAAACAATCTTCTTCCTATGAAGATTTAACCCCTGACCCGGTAAGAATTATCATGTATTATTGTTCATTTTTATTCTTGTTATGATCTAATTTTAGAAATTTGTCATTACTGCATACAGGAAGTTCGTAGACAACAACAAGTAGAAGCGGCTGAAAAACGTATCGCAGAACAAGAGCGAAGAGGTATAGGAAATGTCGACGCCGTTAGAAGGCAACAGCAAAGAGCCGAAGGTGTAGCAAAGCGTCAGGCAGAAGCTGGCAATGTTGATCAACAAACTGGACTGAAGGTGATATTGTTAAATTTGAATGAGAAATATTTTTCTACCATTTATGTAGAAATTTTCAAATGCATATTGCATTTCAATTTACAGTGGCAAATGAATTGAAGATGTGAAGCACACTCTGTTTTCCTCTCTACACAAACATCAACGGAAAATGTGCTCTTTATGAGACAGCAAGCATCGTTTTCTGTTCTTTTTTCTAATAAATGTCTGAATAATAATCATTAGCTGCTAATTATATTGTGATATATGTGATAAAAAACACACATACACGCAACGATTAAAATCAGGGTGATCATTTGAAAAAACAATGTACATTTATTTGTTTTTGCTTGTGCTACCGGAAAAGTTAGTTTATTGCTAGACAGAAAATTTTTGTATGATATAAACTAACTTTCTGACTGCCAGAACTGAAAGAGAACAAACAAAAATAAATGTACATTTTCGGTTCTGTTTTAATCACACCGAAATACATTTATATTATAAACATTTATAAAGATTCCGGTTGAAGAGATAAATCTCTTTCTATAATTATCAGGATAATATGCCTTACACAGTATTTAGTATAGGTATATAGTGTTTCGTTACTTTTTTTTCCTCAAAATTGTACATAACATTCATCTTTGTATAAAATAACTATGTATAACTTTACTCGTCATTATTATGTGGTGTACAAACAAAAGAATTAGGTCGAATTTTTGATGTCTATATACTTATTATACTATTATAATCTACATACATTGTAAATTCTGATTCATGTACTTCAAATAATTATTCTACGTGTTTTACTTTCCATCGTATTCACATTAATTTATACTTTGATAAAATACCTCAAACCACTTGGCTTTCTTTCTTCTGTTATATAATATAATATAACATCGTTGATCAATCTTCTATTTCACTTATTCCCCAGTGTAAGTTTTAAGCATGCATTGTGCTGTTTGTATTATTCAACGTTTGTGGTAAACTGATTTGAAATTGAAGTAAAACGACGAGATAGGTAACCATAGTACCTAAGAACTGTTGAAGAAGAACATAAAAAGTTTAGAACCATCCACTGATGATCAGAATTTTGTTTTGATGAAGCATTATTGAAAATTCATCTCACCGATTTAAATAAGTTGCGATTAACATCGAAGAATCCACCGAGACTGATGTCTGAAGGATTCATTTCCGTTGCCCTGAGGAACATGTTTATCTGCCAGAATTTAAATTCGTTATACTAATTTCTCTAATTTCGTTATGTTAGTGAAACAGAGTGTTTGATAAAAATATAATTTTTTTCACCTCTGTTTGAGCATCTTCCTTAAGATCGGAAAGTTCTACTAATAACAGTTTCTTCTGAAAATGTACTTTCACCTGAGAAGCACAAACATAAAAGATAGAAATGGGAGTGATTTTATCCATTTGTAATGATAAATGAGAATGGCTTACGTGCTGGGAGGCAGAATGTGCCTGGTCGCATATAACATGCAATAAAACGATACTGCAGCAAGCCGATACTGTTAATCCAAGGTCTTTCATATTGATACCATTTTTTAACTGAGAGAATAAACCATAGATTGACAATGTAGAAGAGAAAAATAGATATACACAGAGAGCTGTAAAACAGTAGCAAGACGCTACGCCTATTTCTCTAGTTATTCTATTCAGATGAAGCCACAGAGCTCGATATTCTGCTACTGTACTTGCTTGAATATTACTTCTGATTGCCTAGAAGAAAATAGAATAAACTCATGATCTACTAGATTTTCGAATCGTCGAGTCTAAAACTTCTTGGGATGAAGTATTGATTCAAGCTCACGTGTTTGAAATCTTGAGCCAGTATATTGGCGCTAGTAGAAACGATGGCGCAATGCATATACCAATATGCTCCCAACATATTTATAAAAGTTGTAACATAAATATAAGGGACCACCTTGATTAAAATTGGTATAATTAAATTCAACGTGGATACGCAGTAGAAAATTATCTTTCCTGGATGCGCGTACCAACCTGCCACAAGGTGAAATTATCCATCGTCATTTGAGTCGCAAATACGCATACAGCTGATAATACAGGAATTATAATGGCAATCCATATGGCTGTTAGTCTCATATTAATCGGTAGATTGCGTGTAGTTACTCGAGTATAAAATATCTGTAGAAATTATTATTACATATACTTATAGACTGTATTATATAATCAATAGAGATTTCCCATTACTTGATAATACATGCCTGAAAATCCATCCAATGATTAAAAGTATTAGCATTCTTTTTTGATTCGTACCAAAAAACTGGTATAAGAAAATTAGGTACTAAATAAACGATGAAGAGATATGCTATGACAGCTTCTTCGAAACTACCCTGTACAGCTTGAACTATCTTTGTACGATTCCATGTAACGTATAACACGTAGGCTGTCAAAGCAACGTATAATAATACCGAGTAAATCATTGCGTTTGAGGCAAACTTGAATCTAGTAATACCTAGAAATTGAAAAGCTCTTGAAATATGTAACTTTAAGTTTCATTATTTATTCCACAATTCACTTTTTTTATACCTATTTGAGGTCTTATAATGGGGAGGACTCCCATAGCGCGGATCAACATCACGACAGGCTTCATATTGTCATAAACAATATCTTGCAATACGTCACCATTTTTTTTGTGGAAGTTATTAATTGCCACTCGAATAGGTGGGCCGATCTTTTTTTCTGTATGACAAGCACTGTCCATGAACGGCAAGCTCGAGATATGCCCACTCGCTTGTATCAGACCGCCCATTCCAAATTGGGGAACAATACGTACAGGTCGGAATGCCGACATGGCGTAGCCTCAAATGAGCTTGATAATATAACAATTGTCAGATTTCAATCAAACTACAAATTTTCAGGACTTAACTTTGGATATTAGGATAATTACCACTACTGTGTCTCAATTACTGTAATTATTAGAAGACAGAATATGCTAATGAATACAAAAAAAGAGAAGTTACTAATTCACTTTATCGAGGTAAGATCATGAGTGGAAGTAATTCTTCTATCACTTCCCACAGTTAATAAGATTCTGATATGAATATAACACTGGATCTAAATTGTTACCAGAGTTGTAGCGCAGATACTAAACGCAACTCTAAAACATTCTAAAGTTTTTGAAGAGCTGGGAGTATGGATCGTTCAGTAATTGTTCAGACTTACTCAATAATTTCTAAGCCTACAATTACCTCGAATAATAACCTCTTATAAGAAGAAGTGTGAATGTTTATTCGATATACCATGCTGTTGAGGCTAACGTAATAACCTTCTGTAGATATTTACCAATTGTTTGGATAATCCACAGCATATTCATATTGAGCGTGATTATAATGTTAAAACTATTTTGTGATCATTAGAATTTTTATATAGTACATAGCAATCAATAATATAAATATGCCCTCATGACCGAGTTGTATAATTACGGAGCATTAGTCACATACCCCCAGAATTAATACCACTCTGATATTAACTTCAATTGCCTTGACTCAGTTTCGAAGTAGTCAATAAAAATCGATATTTTGAACATAGTAATTTAGTTCTTAGCAGGATGTTATAGACATCTTGCTTTGCGTAGGACCAAGATATATTGTAACGAAAACAAAAATCCGAATTATTTAAATTTTCATTCGTAATCTTAATCTTACACATATGTTGACTTAGTAGATAGAAAATTTTACATGAGCTATAAATTTAAATATAATAATATAAATGTTGAATAATTTATTTTGTCCGGCTCGTAGCATTTGTACAATTTGTACATATATTATTTATTTATTATTACTTTTTGTGCATTGCGCTCTTTAATTTTGGTGAAATAAATCTGAAAAAAATTCTTCCGTTTCATCACAATAATTTTTTTTTCATAAATATATGTATGCATAGGTATATATATTACGGAATGATATCATTATCATTATTATATTCATCTCTTCATATATTAACTATATAGGTATACACAAATATAAAAATAACTTATATGACTATTTGCCGGATTTCTTTTCTCTTTTTTTTGCCATGGAAATTTGCTATTTATAGCATGTTAGTTCTATCCGACGAACCCTTTCAAATCCAAACGATAGATTTTACAAGTACGATAAAATAAATGGATCCTAATGTGCTCATATTTAGGTTTTACTTATATTCAGATCTTCATATGGGAACTGCCAGTGATCTGAATATCTTCCATCTTCATATTTTCCCAATTCTATGCACTGACCAAGATCGGAATAACTTTTTTGTAGATTTACTTTTCATTTCTTTTCCGTGACCGATTTGTATTTCTAATGAAGCGCCGTTATTCAATGCCAGCCATGTGTGTACTTCGTTTGTCGTTGCTGAAGCACCTATAAAAACATATTGCTACCGATAATAAAAATAATTACTAAATATTAAATGATAATAGCAAGAGAAATGAAGTCGTATACGCACCGCTCAAGAGCTCATGAATCGTGACTCTACGACTAGCCAAAAGCTCCTTGCTAGCGCTTCGAATTTCAAATATTAATGCTGATTGACGAGATACTTCGTCACTATCAATTTGAAAATCGACTGCAAACTGAGGATTAGGCATCGCAGGTAAAAGACGAGACTTTACCAGAGTTTTACCACCGTTTGTGGAAGACGTCATTTTCTCCAGGCTTGTACACCTGTGGGCGATCAATTAGTTCACTTACTTTATATATTCATTTGAGTGTTATTCATCTAAAACGAAGAGTTGGAATATACAAAAATTTTAATGATTCATTTCAAACTTACGCTTGGAACTTGACTCGACAATAAAGCTGAGCAATACGAGCGACGTGAAGTCCCTGTGCCTGGAGAACTTTTCCTTCCACTCCAGAATACTTTTCTCTTGTGCCATTAATCGTTTTTAAATCTGCAAAAGTAAGAAGTTTGTTACAGAGTAAAATTATAAAATATAACGTTCATTAATGCAAAAGCTGATTTCAGAATAAATTATATCACATTCATTGTTTACTTACCATTTGGTCTTGATCCACGGATATTAGGGCTGGGCTGCCTTATTCTCCCGAGCATATCTGGCTGAGAAACTGCATG